>CM044885.1:6604030-7212898 GCA_024500025.1 Syzygium aromaticum | reverse complement strand
TTTATATTTCAATAAAATCATTTTTTGTGATATTCCATATGAACCATTTCATGAACACTTATCTCTAAACCCACATTACCGAGTTTAGCCCTCGTGAGGTAGGTCGCGACAGGCTTTAGATTTTTAATATGCAAATGGTTTATAATAAGGAGTCGCCACTAATCGATTTGAGTTGGGTCGATTAGAAACCCAAATAGGGTGATGGGAGAATCACCATATTCCTACGAACTAGAGATTAACTGAGTTCGGGGACTTGGTTACACTAGTTGGATAACTAATGCCATTTTAGTACCTTTTTACCCTATTCATTTCTGAAAACATTTGTCAGGCAATTTGGATTGATTTTAGGACCTTTATCCAAACATGTGAGGTGATCAAGCGAATGTATAATCAAAAGTGATTAGCAGTCAGAGTAGATATGCAGCCTAAAGTTCTAGCCTTAACTAAGGCGACCAACATTTAAAACGCAACAAATCATGTAATTAAATAAAACATGCATAACGATAATAAATGATATTAAAGTACTGCCGCACAACCTTATAGGTTTGTTTAATTAAAACACTGCGATTTACGCAATTAAAACAACATGCATAATAACAATACAAAAATAAATTAACACATTTAGACATGCATATAATAATTTTAAAAAAAATTCTTAAAAAAATAAATAAATATGGAAGAAATTTTTTTTTAAAATTTTTTTAAAATAAAATAAAATAATAATATAATATAATATAATATTAAAACCGAGTTGGGTCAGCGAATCCGAGTCGATCGGAATCGACCCGGCTCAATGGATCCAACCCAGGGCGTTGACCCGGGTCAGATTGGCTGATTCGAGTCAAGTCAAACCCGCGTGCATAGACATATGGGTGGCGCCGGCGGAGCCAAAATTGACCCCCCCGCTGGCCGACGCAAATCGGCTCTGCCCCCAAATCAGCCCCTGGGACCACCATCTAGCTTCGCTACTCACCTAAGTCGTCGTCGGACCGCTTACTCGCCGGCCGGCAACTAAACTAAAAACCGGCCTTATTTGGGTATTTTGTCAAACAGTTGGAACACAGATCCAAAACGGGGGCATTTCGGCCTGTTCCGAAACCCCGACGTCCTCCAATGATCTATCCCTACCTTTAGAGACGACGCATGAACGGCGGGGGACGACGGTATGGGTCGGGACTCGCGCGAAACGGCCGATGCGAGTTCCGGCAGAACCACGCACAAAAACAAGGGAGAACAGGGCAGTCGAGGACCCGGGGAAGCTCACCAGTTGACGGCACGTCTAGGGGCTTTCTGGCTGGTCTGGGGGCGACGGCGACACCGCTGGCTGTCTATTTTGCTCCGGCGAACTCTCAGTCTGCTCCCTCTCTCTCTCTTTATTCTCTCTCTTCTCTCTCTGTTCTCTCTCTCTCTCTCTCTCTCTCTCTCTCTCTCTCTCTCTCTCTCTATGTTCTCTCTCTCTCTCTCTATTTCTCTCTCAATGGCTGACCCCTTCTCTCTCTCTCTCTCTCCCGTTTATATAGACAACGACGACGGGGCCCCCTACTGCATTGCGCTGACTTACGATGGCCTGCACCGGCCTACACTACCTCACGACTTTCGCAGCCAATTAGGCCGGTGCAGGGACTGCCCCCTGACATCCGGAAAACAGGGAGGAGAAAGGAGAGAGAGAGAGAGAGAGAGAGAGAGAGAGAGAGAGAGAGAGAGAGAGAGAGAGCCAGGAAATCGGGGAAGACAGGACTGGCCATTAAAGCCAGTCCCGTTACCGTGCTTCTCCGGCCCTCCTCTGACCAAATGGCGACGGAGTGGAGCTGCTCCGATGTTTGTCACGCTGGACGTCAGGGACAGGGGTGAACAGGGGAAGGGAAAGGGACAGGACGGCAAAGGGGGAAGAAGGAAGAGAGGAGGGATAGGCCGGGCTGGGTCGGGCCCAACCACCCAGGGGGGAGGAAGAGAAAAGGAAAAAGAAAAGGGCCGGGTCGGCCCAACCCTGACCCGGCCCGATTCAATATTTTTTTTTGAAAATTTAATAGACCCTATTAATACAAATATGCTTAATTTCTATATACAATGCATTTAAATAGAAATATTTTTTTTCTTAGGAATTAAAGAAAATTAATTCCTAAATTTTGTGTAATTAATGTTAGGCAAATTAAAAATATGTATAAACAGTTGCCCTTCTTTGAAGGTAAGCTCGCAGAGATTACGTTCAAAGATAAAATGACACCTAAATTTGGTTCATGCATGCTTAATGAATGTTATTTTTGGCGAGACTGTGAGTCCCATTTTCATGATGCGATAAGATGATGCATGCTAAAGCAAATAAAAACATACCCGAGGCTACTTACCTTGTTGAAGGGTAGAGTAATTCCAGATAGTTGGTATTATGCGTCGAGGACTCGAACCTATCTTCAGTCGCCTCAACTGAATTTCCTTCATCTAGGACTCGAACCTATCTTCGATCGCCTTGACGAGGGAAATTATTTTTCTAGGACCCGAGCCTTTCGTCGGTCGCCTTGACTAGGGGAAATTGCTTGCCTAGGACCTGAACTTATCTTCGGTCACCTTGACTGGATTTCGTTTGTCTAGGACCCGAACCTTTCTTCGGTCGCCTTGACTGGGGAAATCACTTGCATAAGACCCGAACTTATCTTCGGTCGCCTTGACTGGATTTCATTTGTCTCGGACCTGAACCTTTCTTCGGTCACCTTGACTGGGAAAATCGCTTGCATAGGACTCGAACTTATCTTTGGTCGCCTTGACTGGATTTTATTTGTCTCGGACCCGAACCTTTCTTCGGTCACCTTGACTGGGAAAATCGCTTGTACAGGACCCAAACTTATCTTAGGTCGCCAGTTGGATTTCGTTTTATCAAAGTACCCGCATCTTATAAGGGGTACTTGAAAAGACTTGATGTGAACATAGAGGGTTAATCTTATGCTCAAAAGGGGAACAGAGGGGTCAGTCCAATGTTCAAAGAGTACCATAACAATCGTAGGTACAAGGATTTTTGGAACCAGGCATGGGTAGAGTATACTTACCTGAGCATGTTCCTGCCTCTTAAGGGCATGTCTCCTATTAGATAAATTTTTGTGCAAAACCATACGCATTCATCGGGGAAATAAACAACTAAGGCTATTCTAGAATATCGTATGAAATTTCTTGACCGCAAGTCAAGATACATTTCATTTTAAAAAAAAACACCTGGTTTATTCTCCAGGTAGTTTGAAAAGAATTCATAATCTTGGAACCGGGCAAGAGTGGAATGTACTTTACTTGGGCACATTCTTGTACACACATACGCATTCATCAAAGAAATAAACAACTGAGATTATTCTAGAATATCATATGAAATATCTTGATCGCAAGTCAAGATGCATTTCTTTTTCAAAGGAACACTTGGTTTACCTTCCGGGTAGTTTGAAAAGAAATCTGATGAAATACCTAGTGTTTCTTACCCAGAGGTTTGCTGTTTCATTTACTGAATAACCGACCTTTTTCGGGACATCTCTCTCTTTGGATGATAATGAGGGCTTCTCCAGTGCCCGAATTTTCGTGTCCTATTATTGGGAATTAAAAATCTGAGTTGTGAAAGATGATTAGCATAAACATGTATGCTTTTATTATGGATAGACAAACTAGGCTATTCTAGAATGTGTATTTATGCAAGGTGATTTTGCCATATTTGCGTCACCAAACATCCACCGAAGGTCAATCAAGACAATTTTCACTCCTAAGGTAGACTTCTCGAGATTGTGAATGAGAGACCTTCAGTCAGAAAGGATTTTCCGCTCACTCTCATTGAAAAAGGTTGTTTGTACTGTCCATTAAGGCGGGAACGTCGAAAACACTCAATCTGACCGTTATCACATCAATAAGGGTCTGAGTTTTCTCGCAAGCGGTACGATGCTACCAATATGAGAGGTTTTCTTCAGGGTCGTAATCCTGGCTTGGTTAATGGCTTAACAAAGGAGACTGTCCAAGTCAAGGCCATGAAAGAAAATATCTTGTAACTATCTCCAGGTTTACAAGTCACGAACCCTGCAAAACCAGATAGAAGTAGTCTTGCTCGCACTTTCTCGAGCGTTATTTATAAACATTTGAAATTCCATGTTAATTTAAGTACCTTAGTCAGAAAAGACTTCATGAGGGAGGTAACGTAGACTTGGTTCACAAGTTAGGGAACGAAATGATCGTTAGGCTAAAAAAATATGTGTACGGGTGAGAATTGATGATTATCTTGGCGTTGTCACCAGTCTTTTTCTCCACTGTCAGGATCCTTTTGGAAAACTCCCTGGGTAATCTAGTGCTTTGGCCTCTAAAACAGCTTTTTCTTAAGGAACTTCTGTGTCAAGCATTTTTCCTAGATACCATTCGATTTCTGTCCCAATTGCTTTCTCCAGAATAGGTTCGTCTTCATCTATCAAGACAGAATTCTTAAAGTAGGGATTTGTATCGAAGAAGAACTAAAGTTTAAACCCTTTGGGGTAGTCTATTCTACACTACTTAACAACTTTAAGATATTTGAGAGCACCTTCATCACATTCAGAAATCTCCTCAGCTAAAACTTCATTGTTTTTCACAGTAGTTATCCAGAAATTAGGGACTCCTTTCTCTTTATCTTTTTCATCGTTTTTCTTCTTCTCCTTTTTCTTTTTCTTTGTTTTTTATTCATGGGCGTTGGTCTCCTTCTTCTTTTTTTTTTTTTATGTGTCAGGAAGGTTCTTAGAGTCTCCATTTTCATTCAATACTTTGGATCATGATGCTCAAACTGTGATAACTTTTGCCTTACCCCGATGTGGGGGATAATCATCAACTAGGTTCGTACAAAATGAAGTTGTTGGCTCAATTAGGCTAGCAAAGGATATAAGTGTATGGGATAGAAGAAGAATTGCTCTTCGTTATTCTAGGGCACTGAAATCATCGTGAGAGTTCATCTGTAAAAATAACACTCAAAGATTAATGTAAGTGAGAGCAAGAAAATTCCTATTCATCTTTTTCATCTTGTGCGAGCTGCTGCGGCTGATGATCATAGAAAATTTTAGATATTACAAACTCATCATCCTTCTCGTCTTGTTCAATTCCTAAGTAAGAACATCAATGTTATCAATGACATGTTGGCATTTTGGACAGGTTCCAATTAGTTTGTTGTTCCTTTCTTGACAAAGCCCTATTAACTTTGACCGTTCAGCCGTTGATGGTGTGCTTGTCTTGGAGGACCTTGTCGAGGACCGTCGGGTCCGTGAAAGCGACAAGGTTGAAGTCACAAGGGCGGTGATCGAAGGGAAGGGACATTTTTCTTGTTTCCTCTGAGCTCGAATCCTTCTTGTGATGCTGATTTATCTCAAGCTTCCCCAATGTGGGGTGGTTTTTAACATGGGTAACTTAAAAGGAACCTTCGAGTGTATGGGCTCAAAAAAATGGTCAAGCAAAGAATCAATGGTAGTGTATGGAGCAAAGAAATGAATTGCCTTTCATCACTTTGATTACCGTACCTTATGCTAGAAATCCCTTTACCTTGTAGAAATGAAATATTTTCACTCATCTTGCAAAGGTTTGGTACGTGAGAATGTGTATAGACTAAGGATTGCCTCTCATCATCCTGACACATCTCGTTCAAGACATCGGAGCAGTTCAACACCATTCGTCGAATTGTTAAGATTTTCACATGGAATTGGTGAATTAAACAGGTAAAATTACCATGCAAAATTCTTTCCCAAAAGATATGCGATGCACTTGGAGGAAGGTTAAGCATTCATTTATTTTAATATGTTTCTTCCGTCTTGTTTCTTTGTACTCTTATGCGAAAAATTTGTAAGGAAAGAGATAGTTCCCTATGTTGTAATGACAAGGCAAATCTACAAGGCAATAAGAAAGACCATGTTAATGAATAGCCCTTTGAGGGACAGAAATTGTGAACGATACAACATTACCCTTCGTGATTCCCTTCATTTGAGATTAAATTGACAATTCCTTGAGTTTTTTTCAGGTGTCAACAATTCCCTTCTAATGAAAACATGAGCTTATGTTAGCAATGAGATGATTGAGGGTAAATTGAGAACGATACAAATTACTCTTCTTCCATTTTGCCTTCAAAGTAAGCAGAGTCTTTTCTCCTTTCATGGTTAATCTCGAAGCTTGAATGAAATCCTCTATGATTAGGGGTGCTTCCGATTAGAAAGTTCTATCGTCAGCGCATGTTATGTCAATACGGCTCTGGTACGTTAGGGAGTTTCTCGGAAATCATATGATTCCTAACATACACAGGGCATGTGCAATTGCTTGCATGAAAATCTTCGCAGCAAAGCTAATTTCTAGTTTAAAGGTCTTTGATGGATGTGGGCATGACTACCATCGAGACTTTTGTGGTTGTCAGGATCGGCCTTGACGTCAATTTGTCACATGTGAAGTCCTTTCCAGTTAGACTTGCCGCTAGAAATGTCCTTGTCAATAACTTTTCTGCCAATTCCCTTGTTATTAATAGAAACATAGAAGTTATTTCAAGGATAGTACTTCTTCATAGCATCAGAGTTAACCGGGTTGGAGAATTGGCGTCAATCTATCTCAGTCAAAATCAGAGCCCCTTCAGGGAGTGTCTTTTTCACGACATAGGGACCTTTATAGTTTGGAACAAACTTACCTCCAAATTCGGGGGGTAGTGATAGTACTCTTCTCAGGACAAGATCGCCTGTTTCAAAGTATCTTGGGCGGACCTTTCGGTTGAATCATTTGGCTACCCTTTGTTGATAACATTGCTCGTGACAAAGAGCCTTCAACCGCTTTTCATCGATTATATTCAGTTGCTCCAATCTTTGATGCTTTCACTCCGCCTCAGACAGTTTCACTTGAGACAATACCCGCAGCGAGGGGATTTCTACCTCAACAGGCAGGACTGCTTCCATGCCATACACCAGGGAAAAATGGGTTGCTCCGGTAGATATCCGAATTGATGTTAGATATGCCATTAATGCAAAAGGCAATCTTTCACGCCAATTTTGGTAGTTCTCAGCAATTTTGGCTAAGATCTTTTTGATGTTTTTGTTGGTCGCTTCAACAGGTCCATTCATTTGAGGACAATAAGGAGATGAATTCAGATTATGGATTTTGAATTCACTGGGTAAATCATCAACAAACTTGTTATTTAGATTTGTCTCGTTATCTATAATGATGGCTTCAGGGATGCCATAACGGGCGATTATATCTCGCTTAATGAATTCCATCACATTCTAAGCAGTGACATTGGTATATGACGTGGCCTCAATTCACTTGGAAAAATAATCAATTGCGACCAAGATAAAGCGATGTCCATTTGATGCTTTCGGATTAATTGGACTAATCACATCAATGCCCCACAATGAAAATGGCCATGACTCAGATAACTGTCGTAATTCAGTTGGAGGAGCATTTATCTTGTTTTCATGGATCTGACAATGATAACAATTTCGAATGTGTCAGATACAATCACTTTTTAAAAAAAGCCAGTAATAACTTAGTCTTGTTATTTTCCTAGCTAACATGTGTCCATTCATGTGTGGACCACATACTCCTTCCTGCAATTCCTACATAATTTGTGTCGCTTCTGTCACATCCACACATCTTAGCAAAACAGAGTCATAGGACCTCTTGTACAAGTTCTCACCATCGATAAAGAATTTCGTTGCCATCTTCATTATATTTCTTCTAATTACAGAGCTAATCCCTTCAGGGAATTACTGTTCCTTGATATAATTCATGATATCGTAATACCACGATTTACCATGAGTTTCTCAGTCACGGTCATGCAATAAGCTGGCCTAGTCAGGACTTCAATCTTCAGAGGTTTTGTTTCCAAATCATCGGTAACCTATAACATGGATGATAGTGTAGCCAGTGCATCGGCGAATTGGTTATGAGATCTAAATAGGTATTCAAACGAGATCTCGTCGAATGTTGAAACCAATTCTTCCAGATAGTCATGATAGGGCATTAGTTTAGTATCCCTAATTTTCCATTCACCCACAGTCTAGAGTATGATTAAGGCAGAATCGCCGAACACTTTTAGTTTGACTATTTTCATATCAATTACTACTTGTAAACCAAGAATACATGCTTCATACTCAGCAATGTTGTTAGTGCAAGGAAACACTAATTTTGCGGCTATCGGATAATGCTGCCCATCTGGGGATATCGAGACTACCCCAGTGCCAGAGCTAGACAGGTTTACTGCTCCATCAAAAAACATGGTTCATGTGTATTCTTTCGTTGATAAAATATGGTCATCTGGGAGATCATCCTCATGTGTTTCTCCAGGGCATTCAGCTAACATATCAGCGATCACTCGACCTTTCACTGATTTTTTTGATGATGTTTGGATGTCAAATTCTGAAATTAGAATTTGCCATTTGGCTAATTTTCCCACTAATGCCGGTCGGTTAAGCAAATACCAAATATGATCATTTTTAGTTACAAGGAATGTCTTGTGGTGTAAAGTATATTGTTAGAGCCTATGCAAGACCCACACCAATGCGACACATGTTTTTTCTGATTCAGAATAATTCTGTTCCGAAATGGTGAATTTCTTACTCAGATAAAAGATGGCTCGTTCTTTTCTATCATCAGGGTGGCTCTGGGCCAACAGGGCTCCTAACGATTCACTGTGAATCGTTAAATAGAGAGTTAGGGGATGTCTCGAGACCGGTGGAACTAGTACAGAGGGATTCATCAAATACTGTTTTAGCTTTTCAAATGCTTCCCGGAAATCCTCATCCAAATTAATCTGAGCATCTTTCTTGAGAAGTTTGAAGAAAGGTTGTGTAGTCTCAGAGAGTTGGGAGATGAACTGAACAATGTAATTCAACCTTTCCAAAAGACTTCTAACCTCCCTCACTGTGGACAGGAGTTGCAGTTCACATATTGCTTTAATTTTTGAGGAGCCGACTTCGATCTCCTTGCTACTCACGATAAATCCAAGTAACTTACTAGAGGTCGCCCCAAACACGCATTTTGCAGGGTTTAGGCGTAATTTGAACTTGTGCAACTGACTAAATAGTTTCCTCAAGGCTTCAATGTGGTCTTCTCCGCATCTAGTCTTGGCGATCATGTCATCGACATAGACTTCAATTTCTTTGTGCATCAGATCATGAAAGAGAGTGATCATAGCACGTTGGTATGTTGCCCTGGCATTCTTCAAAACTGAAAGGCATAACCCTATAGTGAAAGGTCCCCCACGGAGTGATGAACGCCGTCTTCTCCTTATCTTCGTCATTCATCCTTATTTGATTGCATCTGGAGAATCCATCCATAAAAGAAAATAATTTGAATTCAGCAGTACTATCCACAAAGACATCTATGTGGGGGAGCGGAAAGTTGTCTTTTGGACTGGCCTTATTCAAGTTAAGGTAATCAACACAAACTCGAATTCGACCATCCTTCTTCTTCATTGGCACGATGTTCGCTACCCAATTAGGATATTGCGAAACCTCGATGAACCCCACTTTCAATGGCTTCATCACTTCTTCTTCGATTTTTTTCGACAGCTCGGGTTTAGTCCTTCATAACCTTTGCTTCTTACGAGGCATGTCGGGATTGGTAGGCAGACTGTGCTTAACAATCCGAGGGTCTAGTCCTGGCATATCAGAGTAAGACACGCGAAAACGTCTTGATAATCCTTGAGAAGAGCAACTAGACGCATGGCTTTCTCTTCGAAAAAATTAGCTCCAATCTTCACTTCTTTTGAGTCTTGAGTACCGCTCAAATTGATGGTAATAGTATCTTCGGTTGTAAGGGGCTTGAATTGTTCATATTACTCCCAATTTCTTTGAATTTCAATGGGGTCATCACTTGAATCGTCAGAATTGCTACTATCGATATCTATATCACCAGACTTGACTGCACTAACTCCCTCGCAAATCACAAGATTATGCCTGGAACACAGGGTTCAGAAAAATAAATGGGGGGATAAAGATTTTCATTGTCCTTTTCCTCTTAAAAAATTTTGAAGAAATAATAAAATGTATTTAATTTTAGAAAAATTTTAGGAACGAGGAAGCATGAGATGGCCCAGACCTTACAATACTTTCCTTTTCGTGGCTAGATATCATCAACGGACCAGTTTGGAAGTGCTACCTCATGCCCTCAAAACATTATTTATTTACAATGCATAGATTTACAACCTGAAAGGAGGGAGAGTTCAAAAAGACATTTCTTTCAACAAAAATGACGACAAAAAACAAAATACAATGATAGCCCATTTTCCAAGGATTCATGTAGAAGAGAGGAGAGGAATTCTACTCAAGCGGGCTTGCGCCCATTCCCTCCACCGGTCCTTCGTCTATTGCGCCAATGAAAATATCCTCAAAAGTATTGTTCCAGGAATCCAGCTCCTCAGCTTCTCTCTTTAATGGTGTCAGCTTTTGCATGTCGTCCCATCCGCTAGGAATGCCATTCTACTGGTCTTCATAGAAACTTGATGGCATTTGGTAGTCAACGTAATAGTCGAACTTACCACAGGGCTAGCCCAGGGTATCCATAATTACCTTTTCCTTGCACGTCGTATTAGAAAGCTCAGGAGCAGTGACACTAATGCTAGGTACCTCCAAAAGATCATCTTCAACCTGACACAGCCATGCGGCACGAAAAGTGAATGCCCCGGCGTCCAGTAGGTCTTGAACTCTATTCTTCAGAGTATCGCAATCATCTAGTGAGAGCCCGATCTCTCCCGAATGATAGTCACAAGATTTAGAGGGATCATAGTTAATGAAGTATTCAGGAGTAGAGTGTTTTGACCTCCTTATGATTAGCCCATTTTGTAGAAGGATGGGGAATATCACATTCATGGATTTAAGAACTGGCGAGTATCGTCGTACATTGCCTTATCACTGTAAGAGTTGGATATCTCGCCAAATCATGTCAGGAAGGATTCCTGACGGTGGGTCTTCTCCCAAACCATTTACTTGGGTCACTTGCTCTTGATCAGGCAATGGTGGTGACATACCCAAGATTTGGCGAATGGTATCCATTAAGGATGTGATCAAATCTTGTAGCTCACCTAACTGATATTGCAAACGTGCAAACAAATTAGGCGGGTTTGCACTCATTTTTGAGGTTAAGTCTTCGTGTATGGCCCCTATGAAGATGCCGTCAAATAAGGTGACAACATTATCCAGCATTTCTTCTTGTCCACAATCTTCTTTAATTGGTAGTTTATCTGGGTTCCAATGTCGATCAACAGCAACATTTGCAGAAAGAGTCGAGGAGCTCGGGTGACTTGAACATTCGGCAGGCTGCTTAAACCCCTCACCGGATTGTCCTGAAAGGTTAAGATAAATTTTTTCATCCTGCAACAATTTAGCAGGTGGCGGGAAAGTTTCTCGGATATGGGGAAGTAACAAACCAACTTGACCCTTCACGTGCCCCTTGTTGACCTGTAGATTTCCTCCGTGATATCCTAGGCTAGCTGTATGATGATTCCTGGAGGCCTGAATAGGCTTTCGGATGCCCTAGCCTCCTCTGCCGAGTCCTTGACCTAGGGTGAAGCCATTTCTGACCATAATATTCCCTACCATGATTGAGACTTTTGACATATCAGGGACAAGGGGAGAAATTCCTAGATGTCCATGCACGAATGATACGAGCTCGATGGACCGATAACTAGATTCGACCCTGCCACTTGGTTCAACATATGGGATGACAGTTTCTTGATAAATTCGATGGTCCTCTTCTCTAAGGACAGTAATCAGTTTTCCTTGGACAACAAACTTCACACTTTGGTGAAGGCTTGAAGGTACAGCTCCATCAGAGTGAATCCAGGGACGGCCCAGCAAAAAGCCAAATACAGTGGGGATGTCCATTACTTGAAATAGAATGCTGAATACTATTGGGCCAATCTAGACATCAAGATCAATCTCACCCACGATGTCTTTCTTCATCCCGTCAAATGCTCGAACGGATGTTTTGGAGGCACAAAACTTAGACGTGTCCACATTGAGACGATGTAAGGTTGCTAGCGAGTAGATATTCAAAGCAGACCCATTGTCTATAAGAACTCGAGCTACATAGGAGTTTCTACATTTAATAAAGATGTAGAGACCCTTGGTTTGTCCCCTTCTTTTGGCGGGGAATTCATCTTCCGAGAATGTTATTTGATCCTTTAAAATGATGAACCCCACAAATGCTTCCAACTTGTCATGTTCAATTGTCTTTGAGACATTTACTTTGCTGAGTACTTTCATCTGGAACTTCTGATACTTTATGGACGTTTGGAGTAGTTCCAATAAGGAAATCTATGTGGGTAATTTGTATAACTGGTCCACCACATTGTATTCACTGGCTTTGACGATGGCTAGGAATTCTTTGACTTCTTTATCAGTAATAGGCTTTGGAGGGGGTGCATCAACTTGGGCGTACGTTCGTCCAGACCTGGTAACTAGGTCAACATCTAGTTCGTAGGACCATGGGACTGCTTTGTCATTCTCGTACCAGTAAGGATGAGGTATTTCAATCACTATATGCCCCTCGGTTAGGGGTACCTTAATCGTCAGCTCCTTCTTCTCGTCTGGGTCATCGGACAAAGGTTCGATCAGAAGCGTGGGGCTAGGTTTACTTGTTTCGGAATTCAACTCTGAGAGTTCTTTGTCCCAGTTGATGATAATCTCGGAGATGGTGGCCACCATGCTGGTGCGCTCGATATACACAACAAATCCTGCTTTCGCTATGCTGGCAATCATTTCTTTCATTAAGGACAAAGGCAATACTTCACCAGTAGGATAATACCCCGCTTTCACTAAGGCGTTATAAACATCAACAGTATATACCGTCTCACTCTTGATTCGACAAGTGTCGAAAGTGGACATGGCATTAACTTTATTTTCGTGTTCGGGTAGTGGGTTGTTTTGGACATTTAGCTTGGATGTCTAAAACGAAAAGGCTTTGGTGTCGAGCAAGTTTTAGATTTGGTGTTTGAGGGTATAGCAGTCGTCTGTCGAATGTCGTATCTCACCCATGTGATAGTCATACTCCTTGGATGGATTGTAATTCAAAAAGTTTTCTAAGTTGGGACATTTTGGCTCAATAGAAAGCAGGTTTTTCTTCTGGAGAAAGGGATCCAAGCAACGGAGTGAATTGCCTGTTCTTATATTGCTTCGAAAGTTGGCGACTTAAGGTCAATTGCTGCTCACTACTCACCTGGACTGTCCGAGGAGGATGAACAGTCTGGATGTACGCGATGTTTCCATCCGTTAGGGATTCCTTCTCTTTTCTCGTGTTAAGCCTCTTGCTTGTGGAAGCAGGGTCTGTGAACCATCCGTCACGCAATCCCATTTCAATTTGTTCGCCCACAGGAACAAGACGATTAAGAGATTCAACAGTGGCACCAACCAAGTGGTGTTTGTATTCATACGGAAGAGACTTAATGAATAATTTCACTCGTTTATGATCAGTGAGTTATGGGGTAACCTGGGCGGCTAAATTTCTCCATCTGGTGGCATACTCTTTGGAGGACTCACTCTTCTTCTTTTCAGTGCATTCAGGATTATCTCGAGTAAAGGTGACGTTGAGATTGAACTGATATTACTTGAGGAATGCATCAGCGGCGTCATCCCAAGATTTAAAAGCATCAACGTCTTTTGACATATACTATGTCAAAGCTAGTCCCGTCAAACTTGCCTGAAATATTTGAATCATGAGAGGTTCATTATCCACGTATTGAGTCATCCGCACATGATACATGTGCAAATGGTGTCTGAGGCATGAGGTGCCATCATATTTCTCAAATTCTGATATCTTGAACTTTTCTGGTACTTTGACCCGTTTATATGTAGATAGGTCAAGTGGGATAGCATGTTGTGGGCCTTGTAGCCGTTTCAACATCTCCTTGACCTTGGCAAGGCGTTTGTCATGTTCTGTCATCGATGCACTTTCAAGTTCAGCCTTCTTGACAGCCAAGGGAAGTGGACCGTCCTCTAGCAGGGGCATTTTACTGTCGTTGGCGAAGGCTTTGTTTTTTTCCAATAGACGGTGGTGGTAACATCACCTCAATTGCTGCAGGCGTGGGCGTGAGCTTGCCATTGATGGATTCTATTTACTTGGTGAGGTTTTTAAGTGCATTGAAAACCATCTTCATTTTGTTTTCCATATTATCGAGATGAACGTTTTCTTCGACCATTATTTTTTGTAACTACTTGTGAAAACGTTAAAATGAATGAGTATAATGCCTAATAAAGAATTATTTTATGACCTAATCATAATATTATTACATATTTTCTTTATTTGTAAAAAAAATGAGAAAAAAAGTTTTTATTAATATCAACATTACAGGTGGCGTCCCCGAGGTTTGAACCTCAGTCACCTCGGACCGCTTCGTTCACTCCTAGATACCACTGGGCCGAAGGCCATGGTGGTGTCGTTGAAGCGTAAAAAAAATATTTATAGAATAAAAAGAGGTTCGAGTTATATTAACATTAGTACAACTTATCTTAACTTACCAAAAAAAAAAAACATTAGTACAACTTATAAACATTTTTTTAAAGAAGAAAATCAAAACCCCTAAACATAAATACTTTGAAAATATAAAATACATAGGCTTTTAACAAAAAGGGCGCCCTTCCCAAATGCTCATTTTATAAACGATGGGGAAGTTATAATCTCTCAGAGTCGCTTATTTTCATAGACAAGCTCCACAATAAGCGTATCCTTCTGTTAAGGAAAATTCCCAATAGATTTTGAAGTTGACAAAACTGTTCATGAGTGTTTTGTAAATCTGATAAATGCTTTGAAGTATTTTGATTCGGGAAGTTATTTTTGAAAGAAAAGCATATGTCAATCTTGATCTAGTTCGTGTTCAGATTGTGAAAGAACTTCAAGTAAAAGAGATTCAGACTTAGAACGAGAAGTTCAGACTCAAAGTTCAGACTTAGAACTAAAACTTCGGATTCAGACTTATGATCTTCAGACTTTACCATGAAAGTCATTCAGACACTGAAATATTCAGATTTTACCGAAGACCTATACTCATCTAAGTTCTGAAGCAGACGCAGACACAGACGCAAAAGTTTTTCAAACGCAGAAGCAAAACTTATTCAGAACAAAAAAATAACAGCTAGTGATCTGGTATGGATTTCACAGAAGGAAAGTTTGGATTGATTGACAATCAAATACTATGACAAGCATGCATTATAACGAATAAAACTCTACTTATGAAAACCAAAATTTTGATTGTATGGGCGACCAGAATTACCGGGATTCAGATTTTATCAACCAACGGCTACTCAATCTATTTTATACAAATCTGTCCAAAGGTGAATATTGGAAGATGATCCTCTGAAGACTGTCCAACGGCTAGTTTGGAAGTTGAGGAGTATAAAAGGAGATCAATGAGGAGCAGAAGGTAGAGAATGAAATCAAGAATCAATAAGTCCAAAGTCTGAGCATACTCCTATTCAATCTCTTGTCTTTCATGAGCTTAAACGTGTAATCATTTGAGAGGTGTAGATAGTGTTATAAATGTGTACTTAGGTGTGAGATAGTGTGATCTATCGGCTTGGTATAAGCAGCACCAGCTTCGGGGAGAAGTGTTTGGGTTTAAGCGGCACAACTTGCTGTAACTTCTCATTGATTTGATTAGTGGAATCCAGCCAGTAGGCTGTCAGCGTGGAAGAGTGGACATAGGCTTATCAAAAGCCGAACCACTATAAATTTGTGTGCAGTTTTTCTATCTCTATTCTATTACTTTGCACACTGCACATCAGGAGCACTGTCTATATAAACTGCTTTGAATCTAAATTTTATTTAGACTCAACTGTGTTCTTTCATTTCCGCTTAAATTCACAAAAATTATTTTAGATCACCTATTCACTCCCCTCTAGGTGATCCCTGCTAACTACTTCAATTGGTATCAGAGCAGGTTACTTGTTTATAGAAGTGTTTTACTTCTGAGTTAACGATCTATATGGCTAGCTTGAGCGCTCCAGGACTCATTGAAGGTCGAAGCAACAACAGACCACCATACTTCGATGGCAAGAAATACAATGTCTGGAAGAATAAGATGAAGGCATTCATTAAGTGAATTGATCACATGCAATGGGATGTCATCATCAGAGGAGTCAAGCCAAAATCTTCTGATTCAAAAGAAAAAGCAGATGCAAGCAAATCAGAAGATCCTCCTTTATCTCAAATTGAGATATCCAAAAGAGAAACTTTAGATTCCAAAGCTATTTATTCTTTATATTGTGTTTTATCTCCTATTGAATATAAAAAAATTGCTGCTTGTGAATTAGCTAAGGAAATTTGGGATGCGCTCCACATTACTTATGAAGGAATAAATCGAGCCAAGGAAACTCAAATCAATCTTTTGCTTGGTCAATATGAATCTTTCAAAATGAAGCCCGAAGAATCAATTGCTGATATGTATGACAGGTTTACTGACATAGTAAACGGTCTTGCATATCAAGGACAACCAGTCCTAGATGCAATGAAAGTCAACAAATTACTGAGAGGACTCACAATGAAGTGGGATAATATCAAAACATTTCTTCGAGAGACACAAAGTATCAAGCCTCTATCAGTAAATGAGTTGATTGGAACTCTGCAATCATATGAGATTGAACATCGGAATGAGGAGAATGAATCAAAAGGTAAGAAGTCAATTGTATTAAAATCTAACATTGATTCTGATAAGATAGATTCTGAAGAAGATGAAGAAGACAGCGATGAAGAGATGAAGTTGCTGATCAAAAGATTTCAACACCTTGTGAGAAAGAGAAGAAACTCCAAAGAGAAGAAGCCAACAAAGAAATCTAGAGAAAGAAAATATTTTACGAACAGAGACGACAATGAAAAGTTTGAATCCAGCGATGATGAAATCCTTGAGTAGGGAAATCTATGCTTAATGGCGGACATTGAATCCGAAGAAGATGAGGTGATTTGTTCAGATCCTATTCTCGATGATGATGATCTTTTTGAAGAGTTATGCACGGAACATGAGAATACGTTGAAGAAGATCTCCGAGTTGAAAAAGGAAGTCTTTAAATTAAAGTAACAAAATATTATGAATGAGAAAAAGGATCATTGAGCTTGAAAAGGAGAATTCCTCTGTCAAGGAAGAGAAGGATATTTTGCAAAAAGAAGTTGATTCCTATAAGGAAGAAATTCCGAAGATTTGCAAAAAATTTGCTCTTGGCTCAAAGACATTAGAGCATGTTCTATCCATTCAAGTCCCCCATTACAAAAACCCGGCCTCAATTTCGAAAATGAGAGTAAGATCAAGAATGACTTTCCGAAGGTCAATGAGAGATTAAAGCACAGGCCTTCAATCCAGTATTATAGAAATCATTTTGGTAAGCAATTTGTCAAGCCTATTGGATTTCAATATTATAATTGCTTGAACTTGAGTGATCACTATAAGCAACAATGTCCAACTGATTGGAAGAAATCCAAGACAATCAATTGGAGATTTGATGCTTCTTCTAACCAAAGAGGACCCAAGCAGATTTGGGTACCTAAGAAAAAATGAGATTAGTTTTCTTGCAGGGAATAAGGAAAGAGAATTTGGTAAGTAAAGGTATATTTTTCAAATTCTAAATTTGCTTTGGATATGTACTTTAAATATCTATGAATTCTCTTTGTCTTAACATTTTATCTCCATGCTCTGCTTTATTTTGACTTGCAATGGCATGTTTTACATCGTTGGTTGTGTTTGAAATGTCATAATAAAGGTCAAGTTTATTTTAATGGATAAAATAGATTGTTTGATATCTTTTTGGAAGTGAAATATTTTTTATGGACTCATTATGTGTTCTCCGATATTGTCATGCCTTACAAAGAAGGATTTTTTTTTTTTGCAAGATATTGTTTTATTATGCATATTTCCCTTAAATACTCTACTGAGATGAGTTGGGTAAGTATCCTTGGGCTTTTATGAAAGCTTCCTATTTTGCGTCTAACAAAAAGAAAGGATCCAAATACAAGGATACTAGAAATGAAATGAGTTTATTGCATACAATTATACAAAAGAAGCATGAATGCAAACCTACGCAAGTCATGATGCAATCAACGAAGGATCTCAAGTGATGAATTCTTTCTAAAGAGGAAAGGTATATTCTGATCATGCATATTGAGATACAAATTGGTAATATTTGTTACCATGTGTGTAAGATATTGCATATATTCAATGCTTGAAATAGCTACATTTCTTTTGCGAAATTCGTTAATGTCATATAATCTTTATGCTCATGAGATTCACACTTAAGGAAAATTCCTACAATCTTGAATCACTTGCTATATTCTTAGAAGATTTTTTTAATTAGCAAGTTCGATCCGCAAATCAGAGCAAGGTATGTATGTGACATTCTCTATATTTTGCAAAGATTATTATCTCTCTTACAAGTATTTGCAGGATGTAAAAGAATCTTTCCTTGTGAAGTTTGGAAAGCTTGATCTCACAATCGGGGAGATTCTGCAACATTTCCGAAGGGTCGAAAATTTCTCCCTTATGCAATATTCTGATAAATTATCGGAGTTTGAATCCGAGACGAGCTTGATGGAAGAAAACAAATTTCTTTCTCGAATTTCAAAATGCAAACAAATGTGGCGGATGTTGATGCTACAAAGAAAATCGAGGAACAACAATTTGTTCAAAGTGCACAAGCTACAATGAAAGCTGTCTTGATGACGGGGGAGGGGGGGGGGAGCAAAACAAAAAGTGGAAAAATGCAAAAGAACGGGGGAGAATCATCTCAAAATGGTATCAAATTGAGGGGGAGCGTAAATCAAGTATGAAAGTGAATTTAATTTTTGCCCACTCTTGATTACTATGAAAGAAAAGGTAATGTATGTTAGAACTTGCTAAGTTCTACACAATCCTGGTTAGTATTTCTTACTTTTTGTCATTAACGAATCTTTTATTTATATTATCGTTTTTTTATGACAAAAAGATTGTGAAATTTATTATGTGCATACATGTTTGTTGATATATATGATATTTGATTCTTTAGAACATGAGCTATATTGTATGTATTCGTGAAAGATGATATTTTTGAAGGTTGCGTTTCATGCCAAATATATTTTGAAGATAGTATGTGAAGATGAGTTAAATTTATATTCTCTACGTGATACCCTTTCCATTCCTATCACCTTTTGATTATGATAAAAAGGGGGAGAGAATGTAAATATGCATATGTGCTTAGTAGTTAATTCTCCTTAATTGATGCATAATATTGAGTTGTGATTATACTTCCATATATTGTCATATTCATTAAGGAATTTTATGCATATATCTTTTTGTGATGTTGACAAAAAGGGGGAGAAATATGCAGATATGATTTGGTTTGATATGTAGATTATTGGAAAAAGAGACAAACTGTGATTTAGATTTTTTTTATGGTTCAGATTTTGTCATACTCCTTGTTTTATTCAAAAACTGAGTATAAAAAATCTCATATCAAATTACTCTGATCATATATAATATCTTGAATATCTGCTACATTATATGCTTGATCTTATTTTTCAAAATTATCTCAAAATCTATATATCTGCATGGAAGTTTTGTCACCATAAAAAATGGGGAGATTGTTAAGGAAAATTCCCAATAGATTTTGAAATTGACAAAACTGTCCATGAGTGTTTTGTAAGTCTGATAAATGCTTTGAAGTATTTTGATTCGGGAAGTTATTTTTGGAAGAAAAGCATATGTCAATCTTGATCTAGTTCGTGTTCAGATTGTGAAAGAACTTCAAGCAAAAGAGATTCAGACTCAGAACGAGAAGTTTAGACTCGAAGTTCAGATTAAGAACCAAAAGTTCAGACTCAGAACTAAAAGTTCAGATTCAGACTTATGATTTTCAGATTTTACCATGAAAGTCATTCAGACACTGAAGTATTCAAATTTTACCGAAGACTTACACTCATCTAAGTTCTGAAGCAAACGCAGATGCAGACGCAAAAGTTTTTCAGACGCAGAAGCAAAACTTATTCAGAACAAAAAAATAATAGCTAGTGATCTAGTATGGATTTCACAGAAGGAAAGTTTGGATTGATTAACAATCAAATACTATGACAAGCATGCATTACAATGAATAAAACTCTACTTATAGAAACCAAGATTCTGATTGTATGGGTGACCAGAATTAGCGGGATTCAGATTTTATCAACCAACGGTTACTCAATCCATTTTATACAAATCTGTCCAAAGGTGAATATTAGAAGATAATCCTTTGAAGACTGTCCAACGGCTAGTTTGGAAGCAGAGGAGTATAAAAGGAGATCAACGAGGAGCAGAAGGTAGAGAATGAAATCAAGAATCAACAAGTCCAAAGTCTGAGCATACTCCGATTCAATCTCTTGTCTTTCGTGAGCTTAAACGTGTAATTATTTGAGAGGTGTAGACAGTGTTATAAGTGTGTACTTAGGTATGAGATAGTGTGATCTATCGGCTTGGTATAAGTAGCACCAGCTTCGGGGAGAAGTGCTTGGGTTTAAGATGTACAACTTGTTGTAACTTCTCATTGATTTGATTAATGGAATCCAGCCAGTAGGCTATCAGCGTGGAAGAGTGGACATAGGCTTACCAAAAGCCGAACCACTATAAACTTGTGTGCAGTTTTTCTATCTCTATTCTATTACTTTGCACACTGCACATCATGAGTATTGTCTATATAAACTGCTTTGAATCTAAATTTTATTTAGACTCAACTGTGTTCTTTCATTTCCGCTTAAATTCACAAAAAAATTTTTAGATCACCTATTCACTCCCCTCCAGGTGATCCCTGCTAGCTACTTCACCTTCGCCGCCACAATCTTTTCGAGATGATCAATCTATGCTTAGCGACTGGGCTTGTTGGTTACATCCGGGACCTTTGACTGTAGATCTGCTGGGATTTGATGATGTAAAATGTAGAACAGAGAGGCATGGTGGACCATTTCCTGCCCTTTCTTAGCCTAGGCACAAGAATGTTCTCAGGATGACATTCAGTCCACATCCCCTGGATGGCGCGAATTTTGCCAGTGTAGTTGTAGTTTGAGCGGATGAATCGAACTCGAAACGAGTCTGTATTGAGAGGCAACGGAATCTCTTGAAGGGCCCTGTATTAGCGGGTTACCTGGTAGGGGTAGTATGAGGTGACGCCGAATAAACCGAGTAGCGGATTGGGGTTATGGAACTGGTGGGCATAACAAGCCTGACCCTCATGGAACCATTTAGTATGCCATAAGAATACCTTGGGATCGAGATCTTTCAAAAAGTTTATCCATATAGTATAATCCTTATCAGATGAATTATTTTTTAAGACGTCAAATCTTTAAATCGGGTGCATGAGGTCATCGATTTCAAAAAGCTGCATGAGATGCCCAAATCCTCTCAAATGAGATAAAAATCAGATTTACAAAATTTTTAAAGCAACCCGCATGATTTTATCATCATTTTATTTAAAACGATTTAGAGACAAAACTGTTTCTGCCAGAATCGAATTAACATAACTCAAACTGATGCAAATTTGTTTGGCCACATATATAATCGAGGGGTTTACTGAATTTCTGCGATGGGAAAAAGGACACACCCGATAAAAGCAATGATAAAAAACTTGGCTTTTTGGCTCATAGGTTGACTTTCAAAACATTCATTCAAGAAAAACCATAGGCATGCATCACAATGAGCTTTAACGACTCTTTTCACGGTTTCGCTCTTGGTTCGCAAAAATTGGAATAATTTAGGCAAAGAGGACACACCCAAAAGAGGTTTAATGAGCTTAGATCCCAAGGGTTTTCCAATGACGACACTATATTCTTCCAGAGTCGGGGTCATCTTAAACTTACCAAATATGAAAGTGGACGTCTATGGGCACCAGAAATGTGCTAACACTTGCATCATGTCAAAAGAGATGTTAATTTTGAGTAGTTAAAGTAGACGACCAATTCTTACTTTAACATACTATTGGCTATTCTGGTCAAGTGGGTCGCACCATGCCAAAAGTTCTTTCTTAGGAGTAGAGACAAATTAGACATCAGCTGTTCCTATCGTATATAGAATAGAATCAACGAGTGGCCTAACATTAACGAAGCGAATAAATAAGTAAATTGGATAATAAGATAAGAAGGGATAGAATATATACATTTTTTTGAACCATGTCAATCACAGCGACATGCACATGAGGAGTGAGGTTCGATTTCTATTTAGACTGGTTCAGCAAAATGAAATTAAAAGGGTGCCTGACCGTTGCAGTCTCACGTTGGTGTCAAGTCCTTTTAACCTCGGCCAAATCGCAAGGTATATCTTATAGTCACGCGAATAGCAGCTAAAGATATTTCTTTACGATTTTTTAGAAATAAATTTCGGGAAAAAAAAAAGGCAACCTCTACATCGCGGGCTCACGTTCGAGGTTGTATCTTTCTTAACACCATCCTAAAATGCCCTATCGCGGCCCAGGTCCGACAGTGTGGTTGTGTGTGCAACAGTGTAGTGCTAAATCATTAAAAGCATGCACAACAATTTAAAATTAATCAATTTGAACCTGCAAGAACAAATAACACATTAATGTTAGAATCATACCTGGAGTCCTTACTGCCAAACAAAAATTATTTTGAACAGGATAAAAAAATTTGGCTTAAGTCCACTTAAAAAATCCCCAGCGGAGTCACCAGTCTGTCACGACCGACTTCCCGATTTTTTATTGAACATGCGTAAAAAAAGTAGGGCTCGCCTAATACGTGCTAAGTCTAGGTTTGGAACTTAACTCGTGCTCTCCCAAGCCCATATCATATCGCAACTTAGGATTTAGATTTTTTTTTATACAAATGGTTTATAACAATGAGTCGTCACTAATTGATTTGGGATGGGTCGATTAGAAACCCAAATAGGGTGATGTGAGGATCACCCTATTTCTACGAACTAGAGATTAACTGAGTCTGGGGACTTGGTTATACTAGTTAGATAACTAATGCCCTTTTGGTACCTTTTTACCCTATTCATTTCTAAAAATATTTGTCAGGCAATTTGGATTGATTTTAGGACATTTCTCCTAACATATGAGGTGATCAAGCGAATGCATAATAAAAAACGATTAGCAGCCAAAGTAAATATGCAGCCCAAGGTTTTAACCCTAACTAAGGCGACCAATATTTAAAACGCAACAAATCATGCAATTAAATAAAACATGCATAACGATAATAAAATGATATTAAAGTACTGCCGTACAACCATGTAGGTTTGTTTAATTAAAATATTGCGATTTATGTAATTAAAACAACATGCATAATAATAATACAACAATAAATTAACACATTTAGACATGCATATAATAATTTTAAAAAAAATTCTTAAAAAAAATATATAAATACGGAAGAAAAAAAATTTAAAATTTTTTTAAAAAATAAAAATAAATAATAATATAATATAATATAATATTAAAACCGGGTCGAATCGGCTGATCTGGGTCGATCGGAACCGACCCGGGTCAACGGAACCGACCTAGGGCGTTGACCCGGATCGGATCGGCTGATCTGGGTCGATCGGAACCAACCCGGGTCAACGAATCCGACCCAGAGCGTTGACCCAGGTCGATCGACTGATTTGGGTCGATCGGAACCGACCCGGGTCAATGGATCCAACCCAAGGTGTTGACTCGAGTCGGATTGGTTGATCTGGGTCAAGTCAAACTCGCGTGCACAGACACGTGGGTGGCGTCAGCAGAGCCAAAATTGGCCCCCTCACTGGTCGACCCAGACCGGCTCCATCCCCAAATTGGCCCTTGGGACCACCATCCAACTTCACTACTCACCTAAGTCACCGTCGGACCGCTTACTCGCCGGCCGGCGGCCAAACCAAAAACCAGCCTCATTGACGCATTTTGTTGAACAGTTGGAGCGCAAAACCAAAACGAGGGCATTTCGGCATGTTCTGAAACCTCGTCGCCCTCTGACGACCTGTCCCTACCTTTAGAGACAACGCATGAACAGCGAGGGATGATGGTATGGGCCGAGACTTGCGCGAAACGGCCAGCGCGAGTCCTAGCCAAATCACGCACAAAAACAAGGGAGAACAGGGCAGTCGGGGACCCGGGGAAGCTCACCAGTCGGTAGCGCGTCTGGGTGCTTTCCGGTTGGTCTGGGGGCAACGGCAACACCACTAGCTGTCTGTTTTGCTCCAGTGGACTCTCAGTTTGCTCCCTCTCTCTCTCTCTCTCTCTCTCTCTCTCTCTCTCTCTCTCTCTCTCTCTCTCTCTCTCTCTCCCGTTTATATAGATGACAACGACGGGGCCCCCTGCTACATTATGCAGGCTGACGACGGCCTGCACCGGCCTACGTTGCCCCGCGACTTTTGCGGCCAATTAGGCCGATGCAAGGACTGCCCTTGACATCCGAAAAACAGGGGGGAGAAAGGAGAGAGAGAGAGTTGGGAAATCGAGGAAGATGGGACTGGCCATTAAGGCCAGTCTCGTTGGCATGCTCCTCCAGTCCTCCTCCGACCTGATGGCGACGGCGTGGAGCTACTCCGGCGTTCGTCACGCCAAACGTCAGGGACAAGGGTGAACATGGGAAGGGAAAGGGTCAAGGCGACGAAGGGGGAAGAAGGAAGAGAAGAGGGCTGGGCCGGGCTGAGCCCAGTCGAGCAGGGGGGGGGGAGGGGGGGAGGAGGAAGAAAGAAAAGAAATCGGGCTGGGCCCACAGGAGGGGGGGGAGGAGGAGAAAAGGAAAAAGAAAAGGGCCAGGTTGACCCAGCCCCGACCCGGCCCGATTCAAATTTTTTTTTTTTTGAAAATTTAATAGACCCTATTAATATAAATATGCTTAATTTCAATATGCAATGCATTTAAATAGAAATATTTTTTTCTTAGGAATTAAAGAAAATTAATTCATAAATTTTGTGTAATTAATGTTGGGCAAATTAAAAATAGGTGTCAACACCAATTATGAGCAAAACAGCACAGCCCTTAAAATCATCTAAATATTGTGTGATTCGGACGAGATATATAGACATTTCTCTAGTGAGAGCATATACTTTACTACTAAGTCTCTTGATTTTCCTTTAAGGATATTTCATTCGGAAATAGAAGTGAGAAGTTCTCTCATTATGGCATAAAATAAAGAGGAAAATATGTTGAACAGATTCTCTGGAAATATGATTCTTAAAGATTTATCTAATTGGACTATGTCTTGCCACATAGTGCTTTTGGATTGTTGATTTTGATAAATTGTAATTTCAATTGCTCATTTTGGGGATTGTTACTTTTGGTGGATAGTGGTTTTTATTATTTATCTTTTACTTTGAATCGTTTCATTACTACTTATATTATTTTGCTGGAAAAATATGAAACTAGAAAAAGGAACAAAAAAAAAAGGTTCTCGAGTAGGCCCAGAAACCAAACTGGGAAAACAAGATTGGTTCCAAAACAGGGTCCAGAAAAAATAGGTAGGTTTCAGGTTCCAAAAATTGAAAACTGGTTATAACAAGGTTGGTTTCAGGTTCCAGGACTGGATCCAATCTACCTTGGAACCGATCACCCCTAGTTTAGTCGTAGTTGGATTAACCAATTCAAAGGACCGACTATGTTATGAAAACTATACCATAAGTTGCATGCCTCTCTTCTCCTTATTCGCTTGTTCATCTTTGTTTATTTCTATTAATAGAAGCCATTTAAACTGCAGGACAGCGAAGTTTGTCCTACCGCCATTGAGAGCACGCCCTCAGCAGGGTTTCTCCATATAATTAATGTCCTCACGCAACCGGATGAGAGCTTGAGAATAAGTCCATGATCTGCATTGTCATTATTCTTGACAAAAAAAAAACAAAAAAAAAATCACCATCGAAGCCTTTCCCAATCGCAACAAAGTTTGATTGGTATAAGATTATGGATGTGCACATCTCGTTCCCCAGAGGAAACCTGGGACAGTTTGTGATTCAAACACGAACGCCGTCGTCGAAACATTCCGTGACCTGCGAAAAGCTTGTACCGAATGATGGCGCGACAACAAGCTGTGTTTCTGCTTGCATGGGCTCTTGCTCTTGGAGTTATGTCTTCGACGGCTTCAGCTGCGATTGTGAAACACATATTCAATGTAACGTGCTTTCCTCCTTTTAGAGCTTCTTTTCCAGCAACGTACTTACCACCACGATGGTCTTATGTGCCGACCCGTTTTATATTCTTGTTCTATCCGGTCTTTTTTGTGTGCGGCATGATTTTGTTATGCATGCAAGACCTAATTTGATCACTCATTTATCTGTCTCTTAGTTCTCTGGATTAACTATATCAAAGTAGCATTCGGAGTCTGTAGTCTCACTTCTTGATGACCAGGTGTCCCCTGACTGCGAAAGCATGGATTAAACTCTGATTGCACAAAAAAGAAAAGCTGGCACGGGAGTAATTTTCTCCCTTTCAATGATCAATTTCATTCATCACGTCGATGCTCTCTTATCTAGAATTGTGTTTTTTCTCAATTATCCACTCAAGGGGGTGTTCACATATGGATGCAATGTTTTGTTTCAGGTGGAGAACGTGACGGTGAGGAGATTATGCCAGAAGCATGTCATCACTGTAGTGAATGGAGCTCTTCCTGGCCCGACGATTCGAGTCACGGAAGGTGACGCCCTCGTCGTTCATGTCTTCAACAAGTCCCCATACAACGTCACTATTCACTGGTAAGCAGCTTTGACCATGCAACTGCGTCAAATAAACTACATATGCACAAAAAGTTTGACTTTGACAAAGTACAATGATAGTCTTTCTTTTCTGTTGTTTTCTTTCATTGCCTTCCAGCTGTTTATAATTGTTAACGAGACAAAGAAAGATGGAATCAGCAAATTGCCTTTTTACTAAACCATTGTTGATGGCGTACGGTCATGAGACTTCACCTCACCCGCGAATTGGTGAACTATTCGCTTAAAATAAATGAGCATCAGAATAATGGGGGAAATAAACACCTTTGTCCCGATAAACTTCCCAAGTGGCTCCTTTGCGATGTCATTCATCTTCATCTTTGTCCCCTAAAGTTGCTAATGATGACACTTAGCTTGACTTACGCAGGCACGGAGTATTTCAACTATTGAGTAGCTGGGCAGATGGACCGAATTATATCACGCAGTGTCCGATACGTCCCGGACATAGTTATATGCAAAAATTTACTATCACTAAACAGGAAGGCACGCTCTGGTGGCACGCTCACATCTCGTTGCTCCGCACCACTGTCTACGGCGCTCTCATCATCCTCCCCAAGTCGGGTCACTACCCATTTCCCACACCCCACAAAGAATTTCCTATTATTTTAGGTATCACTCTTCACCCAAATTCTAGACTAGTCAAAGAAAGCGGATTCCATGATTGGATGATTTGTCAACATGATAATCAAATTAAGTTTGCTAGACTCGATTTTTCCAGAATTAATCTCTTTCAATATAAGCTTGACAAGCTGTTAAATGTGTGGTATCACAGGAGAGTGGTGGAACGGAAATGTGATCGATCTGCAGAACCAGGCACAAGCTCTCGGTGTGCCGCCTAGCAATTCAGATGCATTCACCATTAATGGAAGGCCCGGAGATCTCTATCCTTGCTCCAAAAAGCGTAAGCAACCACGGATAACATACCGCATCTTTCTCCTTCATATCACCTTGATGATTAAAAATAATTGCACAAGGTTCAGAGGAATGTTGAGATGGAACAAAGGTCAGAGAAATTTTAATTGGTGGTTTATCGATAATTAATAATTAGACACGTTTGTTTTCCTGCGCAGACACCTACAAGGTAAAGGCAGTGCATGGGAAGACCTACATGCTTCGCATAATCAATGCTGCACTCAATAACCAACTCTTCTTCAAGATAGCCAATCACAGTTTCACTGTCGTCGCTGTCGACGCCTCATACACCGACCCCTACGTCACCAACGTCGCTGTCCTGGCCCCCGGCCAAACGGTTGACGTGCTCCTCACCACGAACCAGACCCCGGGGACCTATTACATGGCGGCCCGCCCATATGATAGCGCCCAAAACGCACCGCCGCCTGATAACAGCACCACGACTGGGATCCTCGTTTACAACAAGCTGCCCTACACGAGCCCGATCCTGCCTTTCTTGCCGGCCCTCAATGACACCCCCACAGCCCACAAGTTCTCCTCCTCCTTGACCAGCCTCAGGGGGAGCTCGAATTGGATGCCGGTGCCGACTAAGGTGGACGAGCAAATGTTCATAACCGTTGGACTGAGCCTCTCCTCGTGCGGGCCGACAGCCACGTGTAAGGCAATCCCCAATATGCCCTCCCTCCGGTTGTCCGCAAACATGAACAACGCGTCGTTCCAATCCCCGACAAGCCTGTCCCTCTTGCAAGCGCACTTCTTCAACGTGAAAGGGATCTACACCACTGATTTCCCCGACCAGCCGCCGCTTAACTTCGATTACACGAACCCCGCCAATGGCAACAACCTAACGTTGGCATTCGCTCCCCAGAGCACAAGGGTGAAGCAAGTGAAGTACAATGCGACGGTTGAGATCGTGTTCCAGGACACAACCATCATCGGTGCAGAGAATCACCCTATGCACTTGCACGGCTACAACTTCCACGTGGTGGGACAAGGGTTCGGGAACTTCGACCCGGTCCAGGATCGGAAGAAATTCAATCTCTTCAACCCGGTGATACGTAACACGATTGGTGTGCCCGTGGGAGGTTGGGCTGCCATCAGATTCCAAGCAAATAATCCAGGCAATAGTATTCTCCCATTCATTATATTAATTATGATAGCATATACCACATAAAATCATAATGTTAGAATATCATTGGGGTCCAAAGAGGGATTTATTGTTTGTTTAAGTATGATTGACAAGTGAAATCGAGTAATTATATAGGGTTTAATCTAAGCATATATTTCCTAGCCAAAAAAGAAGATAATCAAGTATGATCAATGATCAGTTGCAAGTGTAGCGGATACATAGAACCTTTTCGTGGGAGTAATTAAGCAAGATAAAAGGGACTAAATCCACGAAACATGAAGCAATGTAATCATTATCTTTAAGTTCACCCGTCAACCATTGTATTTTGTCCTTCATAGTGACGGTTCATACGTTGATATCATTTGGCTTGAACTCACATTTTTGTATTTGCAAGCATGAATGTTTTCCAGGTTAGGGTGTTAGAATAATAGACGGGACGAGTTGAAGGATAGTGACGGTTCAACAAATCCTTTAGACCAGTTCGATGATGAACGCAAAATATAACATACTGAAAAATCATGATTATTTTAGTCACTTTAAACAGGAAGATTTATGTATCTCAACTTTTTGTGTATTCTATAGGTGTGTGGATGTTGCACTGTCATCTGGACAGCCACTTGACGATGGGACTGGCGACGGCCTTCGTAGTAGAGAACGGGCCCACCCTGTCATCGACATTGCCTCCGCCTCCTCCTGATCTGCCTCAGTGTTAGGACCGAGAGCACACGGAACACGTTTCTAATTTGTCCGGTGGCTTGGCTATCTCTTTCCATTATTTCCTCATGCAACCCCATTACGATCAGTTATCCACCGCTTCGTTTCTTCGAAATGCCGTTACGATGAAGAGAGTTCATGTTTTCCCACCCTTCAGTTCAAATGCTTTTGGCTTATGTAAAAACGCAATAACAGAGGATGCAAAGAGAAGAGTCTCTTGCATCCACTTCGGTTGTAACTCTAACTATTTGAAATCCGATATATGTGTTGCAGGATGTTCTTCTACAGCAACCAGGTGGGTTCATATGTTGTACCAAAAGAAAAGAAAAGAAGAAAACAAGTAATTGAAGGAACTGAAATGAAGTCCTGCTTGTGTGGTAGGAGTAAGTGATTGGACACCATAAGCTTTGCCAGATCCTTGAAAAGCGATCATTTTTATACAAGCATTGAAACAGGACCTGGTCAGATAGAGTTTTATACATAAATACCATTTCTTGAGCCCATCCAAATTGGTCTCACACCTAGCAAGCTGTCGAGACTGTCGCTACAAGGCCCATGGGAAGGTCTAATTACAAAGTAATGTCATGATGAATGGGATTTTCCATCTGTTACTCCTTGTTTAGCAATCAAGTTGAGGGCAGCCTTGCTGTTCAGGCATTGCCCGCCTATGCGATGTCCGTTTTCATAATACCCATATCCATTTGTTTAGCCATTAAGAAAAATATTGCCTACATTCGGTGGAAGAATTCAGAAGCTAGAAGGGCATTCACCGGAAGAGATGGGAGCGTCTTGCATAGAAGAAATGTTCTATAATCTGTATTGCACTAAAGTTTGTAAAAAAAATTGTTGGCTGCAAACTATGGACTTGTGGAGAAAAAATAATTTCTGAAGAGAGGCTTTATTCTCGATTCTGTGTCATCCTTGCAAGCAATACAATGATTTATTTATAGGTTGTAGTCTGCCCTTCTGAAACTGAAATAAACTTAATTATAGGCAATTCTATTAATAGCCATAAACCAAAATTAAAACCCATTATCACCCATAAGAGTAACTGCTGACTCTTGACATTTCATTTTCCTATAAAACTGCTGAAATAACGCACTAATAAAAAACGGACATTTAATGTTTATTCAACAAGACTCCCCCATAAACTTAAATGCTTCTGCCATCTTTCATGCCGATCAATCTTTTGCAGTTGTCGAGAAGTATCGTCGGTAGCGGTTTCGTGAAGATATCTGCGACTTGGTCCCGACTTGCCACGTGCACTAATTCCACACTCCCTTCCTTCACTTGATCTCGGATGAAGTGAAAGCGAACGTCAATATGCTTGCTTCTCTCATGATTCACCGGGTTCTTGCTCAACTCAATTGCTGATTTGTTGTCAACTCGTATCACAGTCGCACCGAGTTGTTGTTGCTCTAACTTGCCCAACAAATTTCTGAGCCATATCGCATGATGTATACACAAAGATGCTGCCACATATTCAGCTTCACATGTCGAGAGTGTCACAATCGGTTGCTTCTTTGAAAGCCAGGTAAACGCCGTGTCACCCATAAAAAACACATAACCCGATGTGCTTTTCCGATCGTCCAAGTCTCCGCACCAATCGCTGTCGGAGTACCCGACCAATTTGTAATCTGCCGCATTTGTATAGAATAACCCGAGTGACACTGTTCCTTGGATGTACCGTAGGATTCGCTTCAATGCCTTCCAATGTGAATAAACTGGCTCCTCCATGAACCGACTTACAATGCCGACACTTAATGCAAGGTCCGGCCTTGTGCATGTGAGATAGCGAAGGCTTCCCACTAAACTCCGGTATTTGCTTGCGTCGACTTGTTCTCCTCCATCAAACTTAGAGAGTTTTGCACCCGGTTCCATTGGTGTTGAAACCGGATTGCAAGACTCCATCTTGTACTTCTTCAAAATCTCTTTTGTATATGCCTCCTGGGATACAAAGATACCCGTCTTTCCTTGTCTTACCTCCAGACCAAGGAAAAACTTCATCAAGCCCAAATCTATCATCTCGAATTCCCGTGTCATTGTGCTCTTGAACTTTTGTATCATTTCATTATTATTCCCCATAAAAATGAGGTCATCAACATAAAGAGCAACAAATAACATATTACCTCCACTCTTCTTCACATAAAGGGCATGTTCGTAGGGACATTGCTCGAACCCGTTCTCCTTGAAGTATGTATCGATACGAGTATTCCACGCCCGCGGTGCTTGCTTCAACCCGTAAAGTGCCTTCTTCAATTTCAACACCTTCTTTTCTTCTCCGATTTTCATGTACCCGGGTGGTTGTTCGATATAAACTTCTTCTTCAAGCACACCATTCAAGAATGCCGACTTGACATCCATTTGTAATATCGGCCATTTGAATTGAGCCGCTTGTGAAATGAGCAATCTGATTGTCTCCATTCTTGCAACGGGAGCAAACACCTCGTCATAGTCAATTCCCGCCTTTTGCTTGTATCCCTTTGCTACAAGTCTCGCCTTGTACCGTTCTGTCTCCCCTTGAGCATTCATCTGTCTCTTAAACACCCACTTGACACCAATGGGCTGAGTTCCTTTCGGCAATTCTGCTAACTCCCATGTGTTGTTGCGATCTATTGCTTTAATCTCCTCGTCCATGGCAGTTTGCCACTTCTTGTCTCGCACCGCCTGTTCAAAACTTATATTCTCAGAATCCACCAAAAGACATACAAGGTGTACCTCATTTGTCGAATCATACAAATCTTGTAAACTTCGCATTTTGGGTTGTCGCGGTTCATCTTCATCATCAATAGTTTCAGAATTTTCCGGTATGGTTGTTGGTATAGCAGTTGATGATTCTCCAACTTTGATGATACCCTCTGTTGCTTTATTCCACTCCCACTCATTTGCTTCATGAACTCGTACATCACGGCTCACTAGAACCTTCTTGCTTATCGGGTCGAATAGCTTGTATCCTTTTGTTTTCTCATCATACCCAATAAAAATATATCTTTTGCTTTTGTCTTCGAGCTTTGTTCTTCGCTGATCCGGCACGTGTGCGTAGGCCAAACTGCCGAATACTTTGAGATGAGAGACTGTCGGTTTTTGTCCGCTCCATGCCTCTTGTGGTGTTTGATCATACAACTTCGCATGTGGACACCGATTTTGAACATAGACGGCGCATTGCACGGCTTCCGCCCAAAATTCCTTCGGCATTTTCTTGCTCTTGAGCATTGACCGAACCATGTCAAGAATGGTCCGGTTCTTCCTCTCGGCCACACCGTTTTGCTGTGGAGAGTACGGTGCGGTTAGAAATCGCCTTATGCCTTGCTCCTCACAATACTCCATGAAAACCGTCGAAGTGTACTCGGCACCTCTATCGGATCGTACAGATTTGATGTGTCTACCGGTTGCCTTTTCCACCAGCACTTTGAATTTTTTGAACACTTCGAACGCCTCGGATTTTTCTTTCAGAAAATAAACCCAAGTTTTTCGTGAGAAATCATCAATAAAGGAAATGAAATACCTTTTCCCGCTGAAAGATTCGGGGGTGATTGGTCCACATATGTCGGAATGAATCAACTCGAGAGGTTGCTTAGCCCGATATTCTGCCTTCTTTTGGAACGACATTCTCGCATGCTTTCCGAGCACACATTCTTCACAAAATTTTCCCTCGTATTCCATGTCCGGTAGTCCGTGCACCATGTTCTTCTTTGCCAACTTGTTTAGGCCTTCATGATGTAGGTGACCAAAACGGAGATGCCACAGTGACGCCTTGTCTTCTACGTTGACTTGCAAACATTTTTCTCGTACACTTCTCAAATTCAGTTTGTACATCCGATTTCTCCCCATTTCAACTTGAGCGACTGAACGCCCTTGCTTGTCTTTCAATAGTAATATCCGGTCTTTCATAAAAACCGAATAACCATTTTCCATGAGTTGCCCCATACTTAAAATGTTGCTCTTGAGGTCTGGTACGTAATACACATCTTGGATTGACCCAACTAAACCATCCTTTTGTAAATAATAAATCGTACCTTGGCCTTTGACCTCAACCTTCGAGCCATCTCCAAACGATACAAATACAGCTTCAACCTTTCGCATCTCTTTGAAACAATGCCCGTGCCCGCACATATGGTTGCTTGCAGCCGTGTCGAGGTACCACACCGTGTCGTTGTCGGTGTTGACTTTGTTATATGCCATTAAGAGAAAACCTTCTTTCACCTCATCTTCCGTGGCTAGGTTGGTTGTCTCTTCCACCTTTTTCTCGACTCGACAATCTTTTGCAAAATGCCCCACCTTTCCACAATTGTAACACTTATCGGAATTGCAATCCTTCGCATAGTGACCATATTTGCCACACTTGTATCACTCGATGTTGGAATAATTTGACCGACCGCCTCTTCCACGACCGCGTCCTCTTCCACGCCAATTCTGTTGGTTTGATTGCCCCTTCTCCTCATGATACCCTTCTTGACCGCGGCTTTTCCCACCGCGACTATTTCCTCAACCACCACGGCCACGCCATTTACCTCGAAAGTTTTGAGAATAGAATATCTTTTCGTCATTGATCGATGCTTTGGTTTGAAGTGCCTGCTCAAGTGTCTCCTCCTCCTTGTTCTTCTTACGATATTCATGTGCCATAAGGGAACTGGCATGCTCATCGACCGTGAACGTTGCTAGATCCTTTGACTCTTCTATGGCACATACCACATTCTCGAAACTGTCGGTTAACGACCTCAGAATCTTCTTCACGATCCGCACATCGGACAACTTTTCTCCGTCTCGGTTGAGTTGATTCACCACGGTTTGAACACGCGTGATGTAATCGGACACACCTTCCGACTCCTTCATCTTCATGCCTTCCAACTCGTTGCGAAGAGTTTGAAGGCGAATTTGTTTAACTCGGTCGGCTCCTTTGTACGTAGTCTCCACGATGTCCCACGCTTCTTTTGAAGTTATCGCACTCGCAATCTTCTCAAAGCCCGACTCATCAACAGCTCGGAACAACATGTACAATGCCGTCTTATCTTTTGATCGCGTTTCTTTCAACGCCTTATTTTGAGCCGTCGTATATCCTGCGGTAGATTCTGGTTCTTCGAAACCTTCTAGAACCACCTCCCAACAATCCACAGAACCGAGAAGAGCTTTCATTTGGATGCTCCAATTCTCGTAGTTCACCTTCGTTAATCGGGGCAGCGGCACATTATTGATTACACTCCCCATCGGCTCTGATAACAATTTGTAAAAAAAATTGTTGGCTGCAAACTATGGACTTGTGGAGAAAAAATAATTTCTGAAGAGAGGCTTTATTCTCGATTCTGTGTCATCCTTGCAAGCAATACAATGATTTATTTATAGGTTGTAGTCTGCCCTTCTAAAACTGAAATAAACTTAATTATAGGCAATTCTATTAATAGCCATAAACCAAAATTAAAACCCATTATCACCCGTAAGAGTAACTACTGACTCTTGACATTTCATTTTCCTATAAAACTGCTGAAATAACGCACTAATAAACAACGGACATTTAATGTTTATTCAACAAAGTTCTCAAAGTCGAATGCGACTTGGGCCAAGGCCAACCAACCAAATTTTCTTTATTTCAGATTGAAAGCTAAAAGGAGTCTTTCCCCCATTTTCCTCTTCTTCCACTTCAATTGGCGCCTTTGAATGCTGCATCAATTTCTACAACAAGGACATATCCTCTCACCTTTACGACCTGCGATAAAATTGCTAGTTTGGTCCATTTGACATCCGCCCATCTTTTTCACAGACCTCAAATTTCAGTTGTCTTGCCCTCCCCATTTTTTGTTTACATAAAATGAGGTACAAATATAATACATGTCATGCTACGATAAGCGCGGTATAAACATAAGTTAAAGATAGTTATGTTGGCACAAAACGAAAAGGTAAAAAAGAAGATGATAAAGACGTCTAATCATAGCCCAGTGCACTATTTAGCTAAGGTATATGCGGTGGCGTTACGCAAGAGAAAAAAGATAATGTAATTACTGCGTAATTTGACCTTTATGTATATGCATCATTGCAATGTTTACCAAGAAACGAGGAATGGGATGGAAACCGGAGGCATTGACTCAAACTCCCGACCTTAAATGGCTTTAGTGATCGGTGACTACAGTTTGCAGAAATGACAAAGGACTTAAAGTGATCAAGTGCTCTACAAGTCGAAACTCTTATCTTGAAACCCTCAAACCAATCGGTAGTAGGAGAAGAGAAAACATTTATCTGGAAAGTGACTGTCCAACCTTGCTTAGTCTTTGACCGGAGAAGCACAACCACGTTGGGTGCTCAACCAGTCAATGGAGGATTGTGGAACTTTGATGGCTGAATTTACATACTAATAGTGTTACTGAACAGTCTGCCAATGTCCACTGCAAAAGCTTATTGTCTTCCTGTTAGAAATTAAATCAAATTTGTTAATACTTTTTTCCTTTTTTTGAGTATGTTTGTATTTCCATATTTTGATTTTTCATGTTTTTAGGTGAAATAATTATTTTTTTAGATATATGGTGAGATATTAAAAGATATGGTTAGACATTAAGAGATAAGATAATATATTGTAAGATATTATTTCTAGTTATATTTTAGGAAAGATAAGGGTCATGTAACTTTTCTTTAAATAGGGGAGTCTTGTAATTTTTTTATGAGAGTGAAATCTAAGTGAAATATATTGAGTCAGAAAATTCTATCTATCCTCTTATTTTCTTTGCGTGAGTTGTGATTGTTTCACCTTAAAAAATTTCTTCCATCAAATCAAGTTGTTGCCACGTCTCTGACGCTCAACAAATTGGTATCAAAGCCTATGGTTCGTGATCATTGCCTCAACGAATAATCAACTTCCTCTTCAATACCCTCGTTTTACCAAAGAAAATTATGGTAACTGGGCTATTAGAATGAAAGCTCTACTCGGCGCCTATGGTGTGTGGGAACTTGTTAACACTAGCTATGATGAGCCAGAGGATGTAGCCATGTTGAACAAGAATCAGAGGAATGCCTTGGAGAAGGTTCGAACGAAAGATCAATATGCCCTGTCGATCATCTATCAAGCATTAGATGATTCCATGTTCAAAAAAGTTTTGAACGCCACTACCGCTAAAGAGGCATGGGAGATTCTTCAAAACACACATCAAGGAGTTTAGAAAGTTCAGAAGATTCGCCTTCAAACCTTAAGAGGTGAATTCGAGGTAATTCATATGAAAGAATCTGAATCGATTGTTGATTGTTTCACAAGAATTTTGGCAATTATTAATCAGATGAAAAGAAACGGAAAAGATGTTTCCGATGTTCGTGTTGTTGAGAAAATACTTCAGTCCTTAGACAAAAAGTATGATCATATTGCAATTGCAATTGAAGAATCCAAAGACTTGGATGCCATGATGGTTGATGAACTTATGGGTTCATTACAAGCCCATGAAGAAAGGTTTAGAAAGAAAAAGATTGAACTGGTGGAGGAAGTTCCCCAAATGCAATTGACCATTCGAGATGAGAAGGAGCAAAGAAGAAATCCCGTATAAAATTATGGGACAAATCAAGATCGTGATCGAGGTCGTGGCCGAGGTCACTTTCGAGGAAGAGGTCATGGACGAAGCAGAGGAGATCCTGCTTGAAGTGATGGAGGATACCGGTACCAAAGAGGTGTTTGTGGAAGAGGAAAGAACTCGACGAGTCAATGGTATGATAAATCTAAAATCCAATATTATCATTGCAATAAACTTGGCCATTGTACTTCTAACTGCTGGAACAAAGAAAGTAGCAGAGCAGACGAAAAGGCGAACTTGGTGAATGATGCTGATCAAGTTCTCTTATTGGCATTCAAAGAATATGAAAAAGGTCAAAGCGACACGTGGTATTTGGATACTGGCGCAAGCAATCACATGTGCGGGAGAAAGGAGATGTTTGCTAAGTTAAATGAGACAATTAAATGGACTGTCTCATTCGATGATAACTCTAAAATTCTTGCTGAAGGAAAAGGTACAATTTTGATTCGCTTAAAGAATGGTGCACGTCAGTTTATTACCAATGTTTATTATGTTCCAAAAATGTCAAGCAATATCTTGAGTTTGGGACAACTTCTGGAGAAAGGTTATATTGTTCATATGAAAGATCTTAATGTTATGTTAAGAGATCAAAATAATAAACTGATTGCAAATGTGAAGATGTCGAAGAACAGGATGTTTATTCTTAATATAAAGAGTGAGATGTCTCGATGTCTAAAGGCGTGCGTAGATGATCCTTCATGGTTGTGGCATTTGAGGTTCGGCCATCTCAATTTTGGGGAACTCAATTTGCTTTCTTGCAAAAAGATAGTTTATGGCTTACCACATATTGATCATCCTGATCAATTACGTGAAGGGTATGTTATCAGCAAGCATTCTAGAACTAGCTTTTCGAAAGAGGTGACTTATCAAGCGAAGAAGCCGCTTAAGTTGATTCATTCTGAATTGTGTGGCCCGATCAATTCTCACTCATATGGTAATCATCGATATTTTATTACTTTTATTGATGATTTTACTTGAAAAACTTGGATGTGTTTTTTGAAAGAAAAGATAGAAGTGTTCAATACTTTCAAACAACTCAAGAACCTGGCTGAAAAGGAAAGCGGCTCTTTTATCAAGGCTTTGAGGATTGATCGCGGTGGAGAATTCACCTCAGCTATATTCAACAAATTCTGCGAAAATCATGGTATTCGGCGTTTCTTGATGGCCCCGTATTCTCCTCAACAAAACGGTGTGGCTAAACGGAAAAATAGAATCATTCTTGATATGGTTCAAAGCATGTTAAAAAACAAAAATTTATCCAAGGAACTTTGGGCTGAAGCTATTTCGTGTGGCGTCTATTTTCAAAATAGATGTCCCACATATAGACTTGAAGGCATAACTCCACAAGAGGCATGGACCGGGAGAACACCAAGTGTTTCGCACTTGAGAATTTTTGGGAGCATTACCTATGCTCATGTCCCAGACCAAAAAAGATCGAAACTTGAAGACAAGAGCAAAAAACTCATTTTTATCGAGTATGACTCGTCATCCAAAGCCTATCGATTATTTGACCCTAACACTTTAAAAGTATATGTAAGTAGATATGTCAAGTTCGATGAAGATGGAATGTGGAAAGAAAATCTAAAAGAAGAAGCGAATGTTCGTGGTGATTCCGATCAAACAGAGTTGAAGGATCAACCTTCATCTTCTTCTCCAATATCTTCTTCAAGTTCATCAACACCATCCTCTTCAAATAGTGTCAATGAACCGTTAGTGCCAAAACCAATAAGATTATCTGAAATTTACGAAGCTACCGAAGCGCTTCATCTTATATGTCTTCTTGCAGATTATGAACCACTTGCTTATGATAATGCGGCCAAAGAAGAAAAGTAGAAAAAAGCCATGAATGAAGAAATTGAAGCCATCAAGAAAAGTCAAACATGGGAGCTTGCTAATCTTCCGAAGGACAAGAAATCGATTGGTGTTAAATGGGTGTACAAGGCCAAGAAGAATGAGAAAGGTGAAGTGACAAGAAACAAAGCTAGATTAGTCGCAAAGGGGTACAAGCAAAAAGCCAGAATCGACTATGATGAAGTTTTTGCCGCTGTCATCTACATGGAAACGATTATATTGATTATTTCCATTGCTGCTCAAAATAATTGGCGGATTTATCAAATGGATATCAAATCAGCATTTTTGAATGGCATCCTTGAAGAAGAAATTTATGTCAAACAACCCAAGGGGTTTGTTATGAAAGGTCATGAAGACAAAGTGCCGAGGTTGAAGAAAGCTCTATATAGGCTTAAACAAGCATCGAGAACATGGAATTCCAGAATTGATGCATATTTCAAGGAGAATGAACTCTCTCAATGTCCATACGAGCATGCACTCTATTTGAAGCAAGAAAAATGTGATATTCTGCTCGCTTATTTATATATTGATGATCTTGTTTTTACAGGAAATAATTCAACAATAATTGATGCTCTTAAAGCATCGATGGTGAAAGAATTTGAGATGACCGATAATGGTCTCATGAATTATATCCTTTGTATTGAAGTGAAGCAAAGTGCTGATGGGATTTTTATTTCCCAAAAAGGATATACAGAAAATATCCTTGAAAAATTCAACATTAAGAACTATATGCCGGTTAATATACCAATGAAGTGCGGAACCAAGCTTTCAAAGTTTGATAATGGTGCCAATGTTGATTCAACATATTATAGAAGTTTGATTGGGAGTTTGAGATACTTGACATGCACAAGACCGGATATTATGTATAGTGTTGAAATTGTGAGTCGATACATGGAGAAGCCGAAATCATCTCATCTTAAAGTTGCAAAGAGAATACTTTGGTATATCAAAGGTACTATTTCTCATGGCTTATACTATTATTGCTCTGAATCTTTCAAACTTAGAGCTTATTCAGATAGTAATTATGGTGGAGATATCGACGATCGAAAAAGCACCACGAGATTTGTATTTTTCTTGTGCAATACTACTTTCACATGGTCATCAAAAAAGCAATCAAGTGTTACTCTGTCAATAAGTGAAGCTAAATATGTAATTGCATCTTCATGTGTTTATCATGCAATATGGTTGAGAAGACTATTCAAAGATATTCTTATGGAGCAAAAGAAAGCAATGGAGATTTTTGTTGATAATGTTTCTGCTATTACTTTAGTGAATTTCATGAACGAAGTAAACATATCGATGTTTGATATCACTTTATCTAAGAATAGGTTAAAGAGAATGAAGTTGAAGTATTGCATGTGAAAACCGGAGATCAAGTAGTAGATATTTTTACTAAACTTCTCAAGATCGATGTTTTTCGAAAGTTCAAGGGCCTGCTTGGAATGATTGATGGAAGAGAATTTGGTTTAATGGGGAGTGTTAGAAATTAAACCAAATTTGTTGATTATCGTTTCCTTTTTTGAGTCTATTCGTATTTACATATTTTGATTTTTTGTGTTATAGGTGAAATAATTGTTTCTTCAGATATATGGTGAGATATTAAGAGATATAGTTAGATATTAAGAGATAAGATAAGATATTGTAAGATATTCTTTCTAGTTATATTTTAGGAAAGATAAGGGTCATGTAACTTTTCTTTAAATAGGAGAGTCTTGTAATTTTTTATGAGAGTGAAATATATTGAGTTAGAAAATTCTATCTATCATCTTCTTTTCTTTGCTCGAATTGCGATTATTTCACCTTCAAAAATTTCTTCCATCAAATCAAATTGTTACCGCGTCTCTGCCGCTCAACACTTCCAACCGGGCCTTGGATTGCCACGGGATTTTTGGATCTGATTATGTGAAGATGCATGTAATGCACTTTCCACTACCACTAAACCAAAGGAAGAGATTTTCCGGATCAAAAGGAAAATTTTGACAACAGGCGTTTAGAACTTTCTTGACAAACAAGCGCCGCTAGTGTGGTATGGTAGAATTAGTGGATGCTTCATCAAACACGAGTGAGAAAGAGCATGAGCGAGCCAATACTCTACATCAAGACTCAAAGTAATTCTGACACTCTTATTGTCTTTCTGTATGTAGATGATCTCATTTATACAAGTAAGAATGAGAACATTTTTTAAGAATTCATAGAAGACATGATGAAGATTTTCATGATAACAGACTTGGGGTTGATGTATCAAGATCAACCAAAATGAATAAGGAGTTTTCATCTCAAAGAAGTACTGGCAAAATAATCTTATGAAATTTTAATGATTCTAGGAAGTCCTTGGACAGTACCAATGGATTGTTCATAAAGGTATGCGCTATTATCAGGTGATAATCAACATTTCATACCATTATCAAATCTTGGAAGGTATTGGTAAATCATTCATCTCAAGATGATCGTTAATCGAGAAGAAATAGCCGTTGACCAAGGTTGGACGGAAACGAGTCAGAACAACTCTCCAAATTTTGGTCAAACAAAAAGAGGAACAATTGATATAACAGCGGTAGCAGACTTTTACTTTGGGAAACCATGCTTTTGTCAGTAGGCGCAGACTGTCTGGGCAGCTTGGATTTTGGTGATCGGTCTGATCAACTCCCCCGGCTCTTAACTCCTCAAAAGGATCTTCAGCGAATAGATTGGAGGGTGAATGAGAAATCTAGAAGGAATTGGACGGACAACTAAGAAAGCTTACTCTGTTATCATCAATCTTTTTCTATCTTAAGCAAACTGTGTCATTATCTATTTGATATTCACTCCGTTATAGAGCTCTTGTTGCTTTGTAATCAGTACTAAGAGAAGTGCATAAATTTAATAGCAATACTTACTTTTTTATAATGTGATCTTTTATGTGCTAGAAATACTTGCTAATTGTTACATCTCTTGAAGATTACTAATGGATGCCAACCACTATTAAGGCTGTTAGCGTAGAGAATAAACGTAGGTTTGGTTATAAGTTAAATTATTGTAAATCATTGTATGTTATCATTTACATGTTCATTATTATTTGAATCTATTAGATAAAACCATTTACATGTTTGGTACTTTCAATATGTTTATGCAACTATCAAAATGTAACTTGTTAGATTCCTCAAGCTTGTTAAAGTTTTCAAACAACCTAATCTTTTCTTTTCTTTTTCTTTTTTTTTTTTTTGCTAAATTTCAAACAACCTATTCACTCCTCCCTCTAGGTTGTACAGTTTACCCTAATAGATAATTTATATTCCTAGGTTATGCATAAGGTGAACCAGCTTATTTGTTGTGATGCCTAAAATTAACTTCATCCGTCATCAACAAAGAAGTTACATTTAGTTAGTCTCCAATATTTCTAGCTAGAGGTGATTGTGGTGGCGTTTATATGAATTTGGACGGTGTACAGCTAAAGGTAAAACTGTAACAAAAAACTCCTAAGGTAATGGTTTCCAACGCGATAATCAACACAGATCATGCTTGTAGAGAGGTGGAGCCTATAAAACCAACGATTGCTGAGTTTGACAACGTGCGTCTTCGATCTCCTAACATGTGAATGCAACGATTGTTTCACTCTATTTGTGGCAGAGGAGGTAGCGTCAGTGAATCTTTACGGAGCGATTAAAAGTGCAAGTGGAGTTGTGTTATGATGAGATCCACGGTCATGGCGAAGTTCAAGCGACTCAGACTTGGAAAATATCTACAATAGTTGAAGAGCCTAAAGGGATTGTAGGAGAGTAGAAGCGAAGTTTAGAATCTAGTGAAGTGATTATGACTTAACTCAAACATCGAGTTGTCACACCTCGAACTCTCACGGGCTCGTGACATCCCTCGATGGTCGATCATTGAATACGACGTCCCAGGCATGTCGCCAACCCAACCCAAACATCAGAGATTAAGCATAAGCGGAAACAAAATGAAATAACCCAAAAAATTACTAATGACGAAGGGTAGCAAAAGCACAATCAATACTTGCAATTCATACACTTGGTAGATACATACAACGTTCACAAAAGACAACTGCCAGCTAGGCCACAAATGACAGAACCACTTTCATCAAAAGATGCCGCGATTCGTAAACTTAACTACTCTACAAAGGAGATCACTCAAAACATAGGGTACTTGACTTGTCCTCCATCCCTGAGATTATCCTGGCAACGTCTCCAATCAATTACGGTCACGGACCTGAAATGGTTTGGTTAAACAATCATAAGTACACTTCTCAAGAAGCAGATAACCTAAACCCCACATAGGTCAATACGTGCCCAGACGAGTCTAAATATGCAATTTAATTATCCACATAACAAATTTCACATAATGTACTTACATTGCCTCAAATTACACGCCAACTCTGCACATTAGTTAAATCACTATAATACAATAACATTTCACGTACATATCACAATCACTCGAGCACCAAACACACGTACATTCACCCAATTCAATTATGTACAATACACATGCGCATCCATCTAACTTTCTCATGACCCGAGTTAACACCCCACAGGTCCTTTCTCGCCACCCGCGTCAACACGCTCCAAGCTGGCAACCCTTCGATCAATCCGAGCTTTGTCCCGCATCAACACGCTCCATGATCTTTCTCATGATCTGAGTCAACACTCCACAGGTCCTTTCTCACAGCCCGGGTCAACACCCTACAAGTTGGCAGCCATCCGATCAATCCGACCTTTATCCTGCATCAACATGCTCCAGGACCTTTCTCACGACCTGGGTCAATACCCCACAGGTCTTTTCTCATAACCTGAGTCAACACCCTACAGATTGGCAACCCTCCGATCAATCTGGACTTTCAGAAAATCACACACACCATAAAATTCAATCGAACTAAGTGCCAATTACACGTCAAGCTAGCACAAGCACCACATCTATCACTGTAATTCAAGCTCACATAAATTGTGTCAACTCCACCACAAGTGACCAACGCGAACAACTGCCAATCGAGCATTGAATCACACACGAACAACCAATACACTTGACATAGATTCCACCATCAAACAAGCCATAGGTTCAATAATAACCTGCCACAAAATCAGCCACACTTAGCACATCAAACAATTGAGATTCTAACAATTAAAGACACAAATGCACACTCACAGCCGGTCATCTCAAAGCAACAACCAGCCATAGAAACACCGAATATTTTACACCAATCGATTGTCAAATCAACCTACTAATCCAACAATAATTTACCATGACACAGCTCGCCACTCCAACACATTCTAATCCGCATTTCATTCAATAACCCAACCAACGTCACCTCTTCATCCCGCCACAATCCAGCCATCAAAACAACCATCAACATATGCAATTCGGGCACCAAATCAGTCCACACATCGAGCAACGCTCAACCGAAACATAGCTCGCCATTCCAACACGATTTAACACACGTACAATCCATAATCGCAGCACAAATTCCAATATCAACGACCCCCAATTCAGCACCAAAATCAGCCATAAATTGTCACGATTCAACCCGCATTCCAACCCTAAGCACTCCCCCCTAACCAACCTACATCTCAGCCACCAAATCGCGCTAAATGGCCACCAAACTGGCCCGAACAGCTCCTAATCAGCTGCAAATCACACCCTAAACAACCCCTAAACAAGTCTAATGATACTCGAAATCCTAGATGGAGATTAGGGAGTCGCTTACCTCGACTTGAGCAAGAAAACGAGGCTGGGCAACGGGGAAATCACCGGGACAGCGGCGGTGGCGGCGATCGGCGAAGCTCTCAACCACAGTCGGGCGACAAGGAGCTCTGGCTGAGGTAACAACAGCTTGGCTGCAGCAAGCGCGAGCAGAGGCCTCGCTAGAACTGCAACAGCTTTGACATCGAGCGGCGGTCCACGGCGGCGACGGGAATAGGGCAAGGAAGGGCAGAACAGGAGATAGAGCAGAAGGGGGTGGGTCTCGTCGAAACAGTTACAGCGACAATGGCTAAGGGGAAGGCTGGAGGGTGGTGGCAAGCCGGCGAGGGAGGTAGTGGCCAGCAGCAACGACAGCGACCAGTCAAACAGAAGGCCAGACGACCGAACAGGGGAGAGGGGCGCAGGGTTAGCCGGAACAGAGGAGGGGATGGTACTAGGTGGCCGGCCAGGCGATGGGGTGGCGGTCGGTGGCTGAGGCGACAACGGCTGGCCAGGCGGCGGCGCAGTGGAAGACACACACGCGAGGGGGTCGAGAAAACCAGATCTGGAACAAAGGGGGGGAAAAAGGGCTCACGGCGGAAGGAAACGACCGGGGGGTGGTGGTGGTGGTGGTGACAGTGGCTGAAGCGGCGGTAGGCGGCGGCGAGCTCCGGCGGTCAGCGCTCCAGCCGATTTACTACTCACGGCTGAGAGGAGGAGAACGGGTGGCTCGGCTGGGGCAGGCTCGTGACGATGACGCCGGCTGGTCGAGCAGCCGGACGTCTAAGGGGGTGAGCGGTGCACAGCATTGGGACCGGACGAGAGGTGGTGGCTGGCGGTGGCGCGGCTGAGAGAGGGTGAAGGGCAGAGGACAGACGCGACAGCAAGAGGAAGAGAGTGGGGGACGCACGAAAGAGAGAGAGAGAGAGAGAGAGAGTCCACCCACTCAAGTGCATTCCTAGGGTCTAAAATTGATCTTGGTGAGCAAGCCAAGATCTAAGGGCCATAAAAATTCCTAGAATTCAATTAAAGAAAAAGATTAGAAGACACTAATTCAAATAAACACATAGGGAGGTACACTAGTCAAAAATCCGCACCCGGTCCAAATTTCACTTTTCGCATATCCTGGGCAATATCGACGTTGGCCACAATAATATCAACACCATGCATTTAAATTAGTCCCGAAACTCTAAGAAATTGATACCAAAATTTAGGCTCTAAATAACGGCCAAATTCAATTGAGTGCGATTCTAGCGAAATCTCAATTTTAAAAACACTAAAAGTGAGTGATCAGTTCCCGGGCGAGATTTTACTATAAGCACACTGACGAATTACATGTTTTATAAATCCCAAAAACGGGCTGAAATTCGAGATATCATAATTCTTCCCTTCTTACAAAAATTTCGTCCTATAAATTTACAATCTAGCCTAACTATTCAGACAAAAGGGGATATTAGTATCGCATCAACTTTCGCTTTTCCAAGTCGCACCTTCGGTCCCATGATGTTCCCAAATCACCTTCACCATCGAAATTGTCTTGTCCCGCAACACGTGTTCCATTCTGTCCTTGATTCCAACTGGCTTTTCTACGTATAACACTCTGTTGTCCACGTCTATTTCTTCATAATAGCACATGTGTTAGGTCTGGCTTGTACTTCCTTAGCATAGACATGTGGAACACATTGTAAACATGAGATAAATTTGGTGGTAGCACGAGACGATAGGCCAAAGTGTTGATTCTCTCTAAGACTTCAAATGGGCCCACGTACCTCGGGCTCAATTTTCCTTTCTTGCCAAACCGTGATAATCCTCTCATCGACGACACATTGAGGAAAACGTGGTCCCCCACTTGAAATTCCAGAGGCCTACGTCTCCGGTCCGCATAATTATTTTGGCAGCTCTGAGCGGTTTTAAGTCTGTCCCGGATAACCTTGGCCGTCTCGACTAACTGTTAAGCCATTTTTGGACCCGTGATGCTCCTCTCACCAACTTCGTCCCAATACACCGGTGTTCTACAAGCTCTGTCATACAATGCTTCAAACGGAGCCATTCCTATACTCTGTTGATAGTTATTATTGTAGGCAAATTCAACCAAGTGCAACTGTTCCTCCCAGCTACCTTTAAAATCTAATACACATGCCCGTAGAATATTCTCCAAAGTCTGAATTGTCCTTTCAGATTGGCCATCCGTTTGGGGGTGATAGACCGTGCTAAATTGTAACTTCGTTCTTAATGCTGTATGAAGACTTTTCCAAAAAGCGGCAGTAAACTTAGGATCACGGTCAGAAGTGATCGTCATTGGCACTCCGTGCAGATGAACTATTTGCCGCACGTAAATCTTGGCATACCTATCCAAGGTGAAGTCCTTTCACACTGGCAGGAAATGTGCTGACTTTGTCAATCGATCCACTACCACCTAAATTGAATCATGACCCCTCTGACTCCTTGGTAATCCCATCACAAAATCCATTATGATGTGTTCCCATTTCCACTCGGGGATTTCTAATGGCTACAACATTCCACCCGGCTTGCAGTGTTGTGCTTTCACTTGCTGACACATTAAACACTTGGCCACATGCTTGACTGCATCCACCTTTATGCCGTTCCACCAATAATATTGCCGCAAGTTCTAATACATCTTTGTACCACCCGGGTGAATACTATAATTACTATGGTGTGCTTCAGACAAAATCTCTTCCTTAAGTTCTGCATCACTAGGTACACACAACCGTCCGCGGAATTTCAGAATCTCATCCTCAGATACTTGAAAGTTCGATTTCCTTTTTGTGACATCCGTACCCAAAATCTTCTGAATATCTGGGTTCGTCGATTGTAAGGTTTTAATCTTAATCCGGATCTCCGGTTCAATCCTTAATGTTGCAAGCAAACTTGAGACCTGATTCACCTCAAACTTAAATTTCAAATCCCGAATTCCCTCCAATAGAGCACATTCTTTAACCATTATAAGCGTGATGCTTGATTTCCGGCTCAGAGCATCTGCTACTTTTTTAGCTTTTCTAGGGTGGTACATAATCTCATTTTCATAATCTCTTTTTTAGCTTTTCCAACGGCGTTGTCTCATGTTTAACTCATTTTGGGAGAATAAGTACCTTAAACTTTAATGGTCTATATAAATTTGAAACTTCTCTCCACACAAGTAGTGTCTCCAAATCTTAAAGGAGAAAACAATCGCGACCAATTCCAAGTCGTGAGTCGGATAATTCAGCTCGTGCGATCTCAATTATCGCGATATGTATGCCACTACTCTTTTGTGTTGCATTAGCACGCATCCCAATCCTCTTAGCGACGCATCACTATGAATCTCATATCCTCCCGGACCTGACGGGATTGTAAACACTGGTGCGGTCGTTAATCTCTGCTTTAACTCTTAGAAACTTTTTTCGCACTTATCCGTCCATTCAAATCTCGTTTCTTGCTTTAGTAACCGCGTCAATGGCATCATTATTGCTGAAAACCCTCCATGAAGCGTCTGTAATAACCTACTAGACCTAAGAAGCTCTGAACCTCGGTTACTATTGTCGGTCTCGACCAATTCGTGACGGCTTCAATCTTTGCCAGGTCCACTGCAATTCCTTCTCCAGATATCACATGTCCTAAGAATACCACTCAATGGAGCCAAAATTCGCACTTGCTGAACTTAGCATAGAGCGCATGTTCCCTTAGTGTTCGTAAAACCTTTTCCAAACGTAACTCGTGCTCGGCGAAACTCTTCAAATATACTAGAATATTGTCTATGATCACGATTACAAACTGATCCAAAAATTTCTTGAATACCCTATTCATCAAATCTATAAAGGCTATCAGGGCATTAGTCAATCCGAACGGCATTACCGTAAACTCATAGTGTCCATATCTTGTCCCGAATGCCGTTTTGGTATTTCCTCATTCTTAATCCTCAATTGATAGTACCCCGTCCTCAAGTCAATCTTTGAAAATGTCGATGCTCCTTGCAGTTGATCAAATAGATCATCTATCCTTGGTAGTGGGTACTTGTTCTTAATAGTCACTTGATTCAATTGTCCGTAGTCGATACACAACCTCAATGATCCATCATTTTTTCCTCATGAATAACACAGGCGCTTCCCATGGAGACGCACTCTGGCAAATTAAGCCTTTATCTAATAACTCTTGCATTTAGACCTTCAATTCCTTCAACTCCAACAACTTCAATTCCTTCGAGATCGGTTCCATCCCTGGGGCTAACTTAATCACGAACTCCACTTCTCTATTAAGTGGCAATCTTGGCAATTCCTGGGGAAAGACATCGAGGAAATTGCGCATCACAGTTATGTCTTCTAGCCTCGGCTCTCTAGCCGTTGAGTCAACTACGGATGCCAGAAATCCTTGGCACCCTTCATCTAACAACTTTGTCACCTCAAGTGACAAAATCCAAGGGATAGAGGTTCCTCCTTGATTTCCCCCAAACTCAAATCTAGGATGCCCAACCGGATTAAATTGGATCACCCTACTACTACAGTTTATAATGGCTCTCTGTTTGACTAGCCAATCCATTCCAATAATCACGTCAAAGTCATGCATGGTTAAAACCGCCAAATCTATTCTCTCTTCCCTATCGCCAACCACTATTTTACAATCAAGGCATCTAAACGTAATCAACACTTTATCATTCAACGGTGTAGTCACACACAGCATAACTTCAAGTGGCTTTGGCTCAATCCTAGATAATTTAACAAACTGTTTAGATGTAAATGAATGCGACGCCCCCAGGTCAAACAAGGCATATACAGCATGATCACAGAGAGAAACTGTACCTGTGACCACGCCAGGCGCATCCTCAGCTTCCCTCCTTGCCATTGCATACACCCATCCTTGGGCCAACAGCCTATTCTGATTGACTAACTAGGTAGCTCCACTTTGATTTCCATTCTTGGGGCGGCAGTGGCAATAGTGCAAGCAACCCAACCTATCTGTTGTTAAGGCATTTCCTAAACTGATGGCCTATTCTACCACATATAAAACATGCTCCGACCCTATTCGGGCAAAGTCCGCTGCCATGCCTCCCTCCACATATCTGGCATGAGGCATTATGATAACGATTTGGCTTTTCAATATTCCTCCTAACAGGAGGGACAAAACGGCTATTTCCTGCTATGGGTCTTTTCCCAAATTAAAGCTATCCCTAGCCGAGGCATATCACGATCCAAAAGCGGCAGCCCGGTCCGTTTGATCTCTCGCTCAATTGTTTGACCTCATTCATAAATCTCATTATAGCCTCTCAAGTTCACTAAGATCATCTAACTGTGAAAGTTTGGCTTCGGCCCATCTCGAAACCTTCTAGCTTTGTCCATTGGGTCCTTTACCATTTTGGGGGCAAATATAGACAACCTTGCAAACTCAGCTTCGTATTGATCCACCGACATCTGACCCTGGCGGAGTCTCATAAATTCCACCAGTTTCTGCTCTGGAGCGCTTCCCAAGAAGTACTTGCCATTGAAAATCTCAGTAAAGATGGTCCAGTTCGGAACAGTACCGGTGGGGAATACTTGACCTCTGGTGGCCCTCCACCAATCACTTGCATTACTCCAAAGCCGGTAGACTCCTAGTGTTACCTTCTCTTCCTCAATACACCCAAGTACCTCAAAAGCCTTTTCTGGCTCTTCCACCTATCTTGAGGTAGCCTCAGCATTGCCTCTCCCATCAAACTTAGGGGGTTTCAACCTCAGAAACTGCTCTACTAGCTTGAACATTGGCATGATCGCATTTACTTGCACTAGACTAGGATTTCCATCAATCACATTATTCCCTGACCTCCATTATTCCCAACAACCTCACTGGCAGCTGTAGCGGCGACAGTAGCACTTCTTTCCTCCGTCTGTCTACCCGATAATATTCCCGCTTCCTCGAGCGCCCTCTAGATTTCATTCACCTTAGGATCTTTCATAATTCCAGCTAACGGGCCTACGCGACCTCGACCTCGACCTCTACCTCGACCTCGGTCACTCATTTTACCAATTCTCACAAATACTCACCCGCTAAATTCCACGCAAGAATTAGAAACCTAAGCTAATTATATCAGTCTAAAGCCCTAGGTAGTGAATCACAACAATAATTCACTAGGCAAGCAACCAATTACATACAGCAATCAATTATACCCTAAACAACCCCTAAACAAGTCTAATGATATCCGAAGTCCTAGATGGAGTTTAGGGAGTCGTGTACCTCGACTTGAGCAAGAAAACGAGGCTGGGCAGTGGGGAAATCACCGGGACAGCGGCGACGGCGGCGATCGGCGAGGCTCTCGACCACAACCGGGCTGCAAGGAGCTCCGGCTGAGGCAGCAAGAGCTTGGCGGCGGCAGGCACAAGCAGAGGCATCGCCAGAACGGCAGCAGCTCCGGCGTCGAGCGGCGGTCCATGGCGATAACAGGAATAAGGTAGGGGAGGGAAAAATAAGGGATGGAGCAGAAGGGGGTGGGTGTCGTCGAAACAGTTGCAGCGACAGCGGCTGAGGGGAAGGCTGGGTGGCAGCGGCGGCAAGCTGGTGAGGGCGGTGGTGGCTAGCAGTGACAGCGGCGACCGGTCGGACAAAAGGCTAGACGACCGAACAAGGGAGGGGGTGCTGGGTTGGTCGGAACAGAAGAGGGGACGGTACTGGGTGGCTGGCCAGGCGATGGGGTAGCAGTCGGTGGCTGAGGCGGTACGGTGGAAGACACGCGCGCGGAGGGGGCCGGGAAAACCAGATTTGGAACAGAGGGGAGGAAAAGGGCTCACGGCATAAGGAAATGACCGAGGGGTGGTGGTGGCGGTGGCGACTGTGGCTAGAGTGGCGGTGGCAGCAGCGAGCTCCGGTGATCGGCACTCCGGTCGATTTGCGGCTCGCGGCCTAGAAGAGGAGAACGGGTAGCTCGGCTGGGGCAACCTAGCAATGACGACGCCGGCTGGTCAAGCAGCTGGACGACCAAGGGGGTGAGCGATGCACGGCGTCGGGGCCGGATGCACGGTGGTGACTGGCGGTGGCGCGATCGAGAGAAGGTGAGGGGCGGAGGGGAGAGAGAGAGAGAGAGAGAGAGAGAGAGAGAGAGAGAGAGAGAGAGAGAGAGTCCACCCACTCAAGTGCAATCCTAGGGTCCAAAATTGATCTTGGTGAGCAAGCCATGATCTAAGGGCCACAAAAATTCCTAGTTTTCAATTAAAGAAAAAGATTAGAAGACACTAATTCAAATAAACACAGAGAGAGGTACACTAGTCAAAAATCTGCATTCAGTCCAAATTTCACTTTTCACATATCTCGGGCAATATCGACGCCGGCCACAATGCTATCAACACCGTCCAATTAAATTCGACCCGGAACTCCAAGAAATTCGACACTAAAGTTTAGGCTCTAAATAACGGCTAAATTTGATCGAGTGCGATTCTAGCGAAATCTCAATTTTAAAAACAATAACCGAGAGTGATCAATTCCCGGACAAGATTTTAGTATAAGCACACTGACGAATTACACGTTTTATAAATCCCAAAAACGGGCCGAAATTCGGAATGTCACACGAGCCAAGGTAGAAATTGTTGAAAATATATCTCGAGTTTAAGCCCGAAAATGAAAATTTTCAAATTTAAGTAGGTTTCCTATTAGAGCGGTTACCTAGTTTTGAGCGCATTTCCTATTTTGGATCTAAATATTTTTTAGATAAGAAGTGTGGCTTCTTTGTGAAGAGTATCCAGGAGTCTGTTTATTCGTAAATTATTTACATTGAAGGAATTCAAGAGTATTGAAGTCAATCAATCTTGTGTTAAGATTTTTTATAATTCTTTTGTGAGATTAAAATATTAATTCGTGAGGAATTATGAGGGATAAATAATGTGTGACAAATTAGGTGTAATGGGGACTGGAAAATACTAACACTAATTAAGTGACTCGAGTGTGGATGTCATCTCTGTTGTATCATTTGACATAGTGAAATTCTATGATGTTCTTCTCGTAGAGGTAGATCTCATCAACCAAACTATGTCAATTTGGTGTTCCATTTATTTCCTAATTATGTTTATTTTATGATTCAATCACTTGTTTCTACAACAACCATATGGTCATGGAAAGGTCCAACGTAGGGTAATGTTACAATAAACGGTTTACCATTTATTGCTCATAATTATAGCCATTACCACTTTAAGGTCAAAGAAAGCTACTCAAGAAATGAGACTTGACACATATGCTTCATATGAGACAAAACACATTCTAAGGTAGACAGATTAGTGAACTTCATTTCAATTAAATACCCTAATGATCGAATTCAGGTGTTTTATCTCAAAGCACTTATTTAAATGTAACATCATATCTAAAATTTCGTTAATGAACATATGTTCTATTGAGAGCGCGCAACAAAAGCCCAATATCTTCATCCGGGAAGATCGCCAAGAGAGAGCCCAAGTTCGAACTCATCAATATATGCAATTGGATCTATCTTCACTCAAAAGCTTAAGACAATGATTTATAAGCCAACTTAAATATATTAATTGCTCCACACCAAACCAATTCTCGGATGTGAGATTTCTCCAACATAATTCATACGTGTATTTCAACAATCTTTACCTCATGTGTAAGCTCAGTGTTAGGTCTCGTCCTCCTTAATCAAACTATCCTTCTGCACTAAGATATCTCAACTTGAACTCTATCAACACCCAACTTCATCACCAATCTCTTTTTCTACACCAAACTATAAAGTCTGCCATCAGGGCTTGCAATTTTATCACTGATCTCTTTCTCCAAACCAAACTATGAAGTATGCCATCAAGCCCTCGTCGTTATGCCGCAATTCCCACCGCCTGAAACTATGTTGGTCACCATATTCCTTTTTTGAAATATTCACCAAACACTAGAACAGATTTGGGGCCCACCAATATACTATTAGCTCTAATACTGTTTGTTGGGAGCACGTAACAAAAGCCCGATACCTTCAACAAGGGAAATGATCAAGGGAAAGCCTATGTCCAAGCCTATCAACTATTTAGTTGGACTCACCTTCATTCAAAAGCTTAAGTTAATGATTTATGGGTCAACTTAGATATATTAATTGCTATATACCACACAAATTCTCTAATGTGAAATTTCTCTAACACAATTTATACGTGTATCTCAACGATCTCTCCCTCACGTGTGAACTCGTTATTAGATCTACTACCCCCTTAATCCAAGTATTCTTCTGCATCAAGATATCTTAACTTGAATTTCCATCAACGTTCAACTTCATCACTAGTCTTTTTCTCCAAACCGAACTATGAAGTCTGCCATTAGGCCCATAACTTCATCACTGGTCTCTTTCTCTAAACCGAACTATGAAGTTAGCCATCGGGCTTGCATAGTTACGCCACAATGCCCACCACTTGTACTATGAAGTCTATCATCGGGCCTACGTTGTCGCACCACAACTTCCACTGCCTAGAAACCACGTTGATCACTAAATTCCTTCTTTGAGATATTCGCCAAACACCAAAACAGATTAGGGGCCCACCAATCTACCACCAACTCCAATATCATTCATTGGGAACATGCAGTATAAGCCAAATACCTTCATTCAAGGAGATCACCAAGAGAAATCCCAAGTCTAAGCCCATCAATTTATCCAATAGGATCCATATTCACTTAAAAGCTTTTAATTGCTCCACACTATACAAATTCTCCCATATGAGACTTCTCTAACTTAACTCATATGTTTATCTTAACATGTTTCACTATTTGTGGAAACCCAACTAAAGTTGGATGGTTCAACTTTAGAGGATCCACTGGGGGCATTGTTCAAGATAATCTCGATATTGGTTAAAGTTTGTTTTACGTATTAGTTAGGAGATAATTTAGGCAATTTGTACAACAGACTAATCTCGCCTCGTCTAACCGATCTATGACCTGTCATCCAAATTCAAATCAAGAGATTTGAAATAACTATTTTCATAGTCGTCCCCTAAAATAAAAATATAAAATTTGAATTTGAAACATCAGATTTGGTGAGGCATGTTAAACCCTAAAGATTGGACTAGAAATTTGGTATATGGAACATGTTTTTGATTTGGTAATGTCTTTGAACATCTGGCACTTGAAAGTTGAACTTGCTGTGAAACTTGTTTACAATTTATCATCTGTTCATGAATACATGAGTTTTGAATTTGGTCTACGTGTTCTGTGTTATTGAAACTGGACAATTATACAAGGAAGGGAACATGCGCTGGAAGGGATAATTGACTTGAAAATCCTAAACCATTTGTCCAGCCGTCATTTCAGTCATAAGCCTTTCATACCAATTTAATCATAAATCTTTTAATTGTGTCGATTTAGTCATAAACCTTTTGAATATTTACCAATTTGGTAATCAACCTATTATTTGGATATTTAGCTGGAAGGACTATATTGACAAATCATCATAAGGTTTAAGACTAAATTGACACAATTGAAAGATTTAGGATTAAATTGGTCAATTGTCAAAAGGTTTAGAACTCAATTGGCACAATTGAAAGATTTAGGACTGAATTGACATCCGTACAAAAAGTTAAGAATTTTTCAGACAATTTTTCATGTGTCGGAATGCGATGGTTGTAGGAAGCAGGACAGAGGGTTTGATTGATGCTTTTGATAATCCTCCAAACGATGTTGTGGTTTGTGTTATTTTGGATTGTTCTTATTGGGTTAGAATTTATGCTAGATCCATTTTAGGATTTCGGTTTAGGATTTCGGTTTTATCATTCACTAATTTCCCAGGAATTATCTTAAGACATGCAGCCCGTATAACCATATATTACACAACCCACGTTCATCACCATTGACAAAGAACTCAGTTGCTCTTTTGAATTAGAACTGGCCATATCAGTGGCGACGAAAACGGATTGTGTTACAAGTAGGTTATCTAGGCCGTGTATCGGTATAAGAATCCATTTCCTAATTGTTCATGTTTTAAGCAGTTTTAGGTTAAATTTTTCATTGACTTCGCGTTGCAGCATGATTGTGAGCTCCCAACTCCCGTTGCGAGCGTGACTAAAAACACTTGTAATTTCGTACTCTAAGTCCTAATAGATCTATGTAATTCCACCTCAATCATACTATTTTGGGGGAGGGTTCATAGATCTTGATCTCTTCCACAAAATTGAGATCATAATTCATGTAACTTATGATGTTAGGAAAATAGGAATCAATAGATACATCTCTTCCAAAATTGGAGGGGTCAACCCAATTTTCATTTTTAACCTCTTGTTTTAAAACATGCATAGTTTGCCATTGCCACAACTTTACAACCAATTTTATTTCCCTTATTCTCTAGGAAGTCTCGCGCATGACAAGTCTTTATTTATTTATTTATTTATCCATTTATTATCATAACAGAAAACAAATGAGGAGAACAAAAATAACTAAAAATAATATGTATGTATTCTTGAACGAGATCTCAACAAGCCCGGCCCAGATACAAAGAATTTAGAGTAGACACCTCTCTTCATTCTCCTCTTAGCTAATAATTCCTCTTCTGCAATCTAAAAACAGTAATTACCAAAGGCAACGAAGTGTACTACCCACCAACAAGGTGAAGAATGGCTTAATTACATCAATAGATTACATGGGCGACGGAGCCGGAGAAGCAGCCGTGACCTCCAAGGACGAGCTAGGCATCGGACCGGCTGCTGCACCGGAGCTCAACAGCTCGATCATCGCACGGTGGGGGTTGGTCCGTTGCACCACGCACAGGTCCGGCAAAAACACTCCTGCAAAATCGTGTCGATGCAAGAAAACATTAGTCAAATGTTCTTTTTTATTAACTTTGTGAACGGTGACTTCTTCACCAAGGAAAATCATGAAAAAGAATTGAATTTGGTCAAATATTACGATTGAATAATTCTTTTGGTCAAACAGAAGGATCGAATGAGGAATGTTTCAATTTTTCCGTGGCGAAAGCAAAAAGGACTAAGCACAAACTTTTTCCATAGCCTAATTTTGCGTAAGACGACATTGTTTTCATGCTTCTGACGTGGATAGTCAATCATACGTCCATACCTTCCCCGGCGGCCAAATTGAAGTAGAGGTCGACAATGTTGGGGCATCTCCGGTAACACGATGGGGAGCAGAGCTTGGCAGTGAACTGTGGCTCGAGGAGCGCGTCCGAGGAGATGCCAACGGCATCCCTATCGACCCCGCAGGAGTGCACACACTTGTCGGTCTCGATGTACCCCGCCATCCTTTCCACCACGACCTCCGACGTCCGGCACTGGTACTCTACCCCGCCATTCCGGTTCGCATACGTCTCCAGCAGGCATCTCTTCCCCGAGGACGCAATCGAGAACGCGCACAGATCCTTCGGCAATTCCTCACACACGATCTCGGCTGCAAGACCCAACGGAGAGAATTCCGATCACAACACAATCAACGCAAGCAATTCAAGAACATGGGAGGAAATAATCGAGGGTTTCGAAAAACCGAAACATAAAACATTGGATATGTTGTTGTACCTAAAGTTGCATGGAGGAAGAGGGAAGAGATGAGAAGAACCAATGCCAATTTGCTCGAGGAAGCCATTGAAAGCCTTGCCAATCAAAGAAAATCTCGGGTCTCGTTTGGTGAATCGATAGAATCTACGAGGAGGGTTGGCCTTTTGTTTCCTTGAATGTAGCGTTGGTTGTCGCAAGATCTAAGGATGTACGAGGCAAACATGCCCATATATAGACGTACGTGCTTAACTTTGTTTGATTTGCATTGGGTCAGCTGTAAACCGAAACGCGTCTTTGAAGCTGAAAACGCTGACGTTTCATGGCGGCGGACGCGTTGGACAAGCCTTCCTTTCCTACCTCGTCGAATATAATTAGTAATTGGGCATTTTAATTTCTGCTTACCGAGTCAATTGTAAAAAATTAGGAAATTGGGTTTGTCACCCGGGTCGATGACGACTAGAAACATGAAAATTCTTGGGTAATTCATTTGCTGACCGTGGATTGACCGCGCTTTACGGGCGCCAAAGCAAGAATATTGGGGAAGTCTCCTAGCGGTGGAAGTTGGTTTTAATGTGGTTGAAGACCGAAATTGGCCCGTCAATGGTCGTCCAAGAACATATAATAAATGGCAATTGATGTTACATAATTGCATCTAGCTTTCGGGGAAAGCATAGGATTTGGACTCATCTGCCGTTCGTCAGATCAACATGGCCAGTGAGAATATCAGTGTATCGATGGGAATCGTCTCGTCCATGTGCATCTTGTAAGACTTCATTTATGTAGTGACAATACGCCTATTGCGATTAGGACACGGAATCTGTAATTTTAAAATTACGCTCAACATATAATTGATCGATTTTTCATCGTCATATTAATGGGTTTGTCCATGTTGGGCGACAAAACAAACGTGCCTTCGTGTTCACGGCTCAAAGCACAGTTAAGGAAGGGGCCGTCGGAGGAGCCTATCAAAGCAGTTGCCGCGTCAACATTGACCGCCCAAAAAAAAAAAACAAGAAAAAATGTTAGAGAAAGACATGATATCTGTCAAGTAAGGTCAAGTTATGAGCTGGTTCGGCGGTCTTACATAATGAGAACCCAAAATACACGAATTAACATCGCTATCAAATTGACCGTGTTGGAAAAGTTGCCGAGTCTTCCCTTAGCGAAACGTGGAAATCCAAGGCGGTAGGCGGGCATTTGAAGAAGCCAGAAGGTTCCCATTCATGCGTGTCGTCCTGGAATTGCGGAGTTCCTTTTTTTAGGACGCGCAACAAACATCCGACACCTTGGTCACGATATGGATGCGCGCTTGCTCACAAAGTTCTAGAAAACTTTGGTAATAAGTTATGATCTAATTAAGTAATATAAACATATTCCGCATTATACCAAATGTTTGTTGACGTGTGTGAGCTCCAAAGTTAGGGATACTCTCTCCCTTAATCCATAGATCCTTCTATATTAACATATCCCGACTTGAATCTCCACGCATCATTGCAATGCACCCGCGAACTGTGCACATCAACCCTACCATCAACTGTCAACATGTTGCTATTGCCCAACGTCTACTTTCACCCAGGGTCACTATCTCACATCGTCAGATAGACCATCCACAGTCTCTTCTCATTAAATCAATTACAATGGTAATTTCCACCGAAAACTAAATTGATTGGTGGCCTATCAATCGACCATCGCCTTCGATACTAATTGTTGTGAAAACAAGAGAGAGGGAGGAAAAGAACAACACTATATTTTATTGTAGATCAAGTGATACAACAAGATTACAATCATATTTGAGTCTGTTTTGCAATCTCCTATTACACCCAATAATCTAATAATACTTTGCCCTACACAATTTCTAATGAAAGAAAATCACTCGATCTCTAAAAAGAAACGCTAAATCTTACCACAAAATCGCACTGCGATTATTTCCAAGATGCAAATTCACAAAGAAGCCACCTCTTTAATCTGAAGCCTCCAACTTTAATGCGCACAAAGGCAAATTTACGGCGGCTACTACTAGAACCCAGAAATACATCATGCCTAAGAAGGCTAACAACTGTAGGTGGGGTATCAAACTAAAACGTGCTCAATGATTGCTTTTTTTTTTGGCAGAAGAAAATATCATTCACTTATAAGAATTTAGCGAATACAAGCCCTTAACTTCATAGCAAAGGAAATAAAAACAGCAGGAGGGAAATACAAGATCCAATTGCTACACAACCTTCCAAAGCGCTAGGCTTTAGCAACTAAATTCGTTTTCTACTGCAATGGGCCAAGGAATGGCCAGCAAAACCTCTCAATAAGTCAAGGGCCCGGGTGGTAAGTGTTGATCGAGTGCTTGTATGAGAGACGTGCATAACGATAGGTTCAACGACAAAGCAATTGGTAGCGGGTGTTTCTCTTTCTAATATGGCAATCAATTTATGTGCTTTGCATCAAGTTCAAACCCTAATGCCTTTTGGAATATGGGTCAATGAGAGAATTACCAATATAGTTTTCTGATTTGTTTGGTTGTGTGGTGTGTCGAGCCGAAGTATATGGGCTGGCTTAGGATCGTTCGACTCAATATCAACTTCCCTGAAAAGATATGTCTTGCTTACGCGTGTGTTCAACTCCTCCTCGCCTAAGGTCAACCTCGCCGGCCCTCGCCTCTAGTTGGTTGCCGCCACTTGGTGATCGGCTAGAGGAGGAAGAAGGGGAGGAGAAAGAAAAAAGAAAAAGGAAAAAAAGGAAAAAGAATAGAAAAGAAAAATAAAAAATCTAAAATATTAAAATATTATTAAAAATTATTCACGTTAGCACCACATAGGCCGGCCGGCGTCCACGTCAGCACTTTCTGGCAAAATTGGCTGGATAAACTGAATTGGCAAGAAGTAAAAAGACTTATGATTAAATTGGTAAAAGTGCAATAGGTTTATGACTTTTTCGGATAATTTTTGAGAAAATTATCCGAAAAAATCATAAACCTATTGCAATATAATTTGTTAAACAAATTATAAATTACTGGCCATTTAAAACGAATTAGGTTTCCTTGACAATGCAACAGATTATAAATTATATAAGAGGTTAGTACACAATTTGTAAATAATTATATAAATTATTTAAAACCAAATATCTTCACTTTCCTTGACAATCTAAATCTGTTTTTGAAGACGGATATTGTCACACCCCGACTCAAAGTCTAATGCTTTCCGCACCTCACTTCTAAGAGTCGAACGGTGCAACATCCCAGGAATACGTCGCCGACTCAACAATCTCGCATCAGAGTCAATCGTAACAGAAACAAATAATAAAAACCCAGACACATAAGTTGGAGAACACTAGAATAACTAAGCACATCCAACCGCCTCAATACTTAAAACATTTCATTACCACATATATTTACATCATCCATATACAAGTACACTTATACCCATCCGCCATTATTTGAGTCCATAAAATTTATATGTACACCCACCACGGTTACCTTAAAAACCATACACCAAAAAGAGGCAAATACCCTGTCTACCAAAACGGTACTACACGAACACTAACTCATCGCCTCCTCACTAGTACTTGCATCCTCGATACAGCGTCTATTCAGGGTGTACTCCACGAAATTATCCTCGGTGTGCATGACTGTACCAAAATGTTCTGGCGGCGGCAATGGCGATTGATTCCTTGTTCAGGCGGGTTATCTGAAATGATTTGGTTTATACAATCATAAGATACTTCTCAATAAGTTGCAACATAAACCTTACCTAGGCTATCACGTATCTCCAGACAATCACACAAACACACACATTCATGCACATCGAATCACCGCATAGCAAGTACATCAATTATTCTTACCCAGACCTATCATGCAGACTATTTGTACGTCAGTCACAACCACATCATAATGCAATCACACGCATGTGAAATTCTCGTCCCCCGTATCCATTCCATTTTCATTTCCTTTTCACATTCCACGCCACTGATCCGCGTTGAAGTATACGCCTCAGGCATACTGTGACCATTCATCACACCACTTCCAGCCTGCGTACCCATACACGTCTTAGGCCTCGATCACGACCTGAGCATCACAAGCCTCATGCCCGACCCCAATACTCAGCTCGCATCAAATGCGACAGGCCTACATGATCGAAACCCGAGCTTATAATGCCTCAGTCCAATCCCGGTCTCACTCAAGCTGATCGTGCCTCAGATCAATTCTCATTCTTACTTTTTCAAGCTTCAGCCTGTACCAAATGCAACAAACCTACGTGTTCGCTGCCCGAGCCTATGATACCCGACCCGATCCCATTCTCACACTTACACACCTACTGCGCAACCCGCGTTGAAGTACACGCCTCAGGCTGGCAGTCTTTCAGTAATATTGGGCATCGTCCCGCGTAACACGCCTCAGGACAGCACAATTTCCACAATCTCTCATGCCATGCCACACACACACATTCACTTTCTTACTCATGCGCATGCTCGACACGCATATACCACACCCAACTGGCCCATCACACGTGGCCTATGCACGCATCAATTAACACGTAAAACATGCTCACTCAACATTCGACATGGCCAATTTCAACAATTAATTCAATCTAACCCACGCGTGCACATAATCAAGCACATTTCAATCCATCAAATCACGATTCAATAAACACACAAGACTGCTCATAGGCCCACAAACACAGCCACATTCATAAGCATAATTTCGACATTTCCAAGCCTATTAGACACCACAATCCAGCCATCTACCACACACCAAACCAACACCATTTGTCCTTAATTCGAGTCATAAGCTCATCAATTTCATCTCACAACATTCGACACTCTATTCAGTCTCACTCCAACCTCGAAACATCCTCATTTCAACCTCAAATCAACTCATATAACACCTATTCAAGCCTAAATTCTGGTCACGAGGTAGCAACTATTCAACCCCGACATCCCCACCATTCCACTCATAAAACAAACATCCACAGAATCGGGGTAAAATTTGGTAGTTTACACAGTGACTAAAATCCCATCCAAATAAATAGTAAACAAACTCCAAAAATTCTGACATTTGGACATATTGCGTAAAACATCTTGCTAGAAATTTTCCGTGAAGAACTCGAAACCCAGTTCCAACTGTAAACACCTCGTTTTGACACTCAAAATCAGACGAAAATCAACTCGCTCTAACAGACCGTTTTGTCCTTAAAATACATTTCTTTCAATACCCAAATCACCTTGAAAAGCCTTGAAAGTTTTATATGTTATAGCCACAAATGTTTCCAACAATTTTTGTGAAGGAAATATTTTGAAAATAGACCTGAAAAAATTTATAAAAATTCGAACAGACCAAAAGGTCAAGTGAATAGTAATTCGGGCAGTTTTATTTCGGTCCAAAGATAGACTTCCAAATTGCCTCAAATGATTTCTAAAAATTTCCAAATTAAAGTATGTCAAACTTCAAGATGTTGGGAACAACTTTCATGAAGAAAACTTCATCAAATTCGACCCACAAAAATCTCTACAAAAAATAGCAAATCGAAGACGTACAGTAACCGCAAATCCGCGATTCACACCGAACTTCACGGATTCAAACCTGAATCGATTTCTACGGAATTTCATCCGCCAAAACTCATTCCCAGACGTCTAATCCAACCCGCAACAGCTACTAATAGTCACGATCAGCCACTAACAGCCATGATCAGCCACCAACAACCATGATCAACACCTTAATCAACCTCTAAATCCCCTAAACCGCATCCAACGAGCCCGAAAATACCCGACGTCCTAGGCAAAGATTAGATTGCAACTTACCGGACTCTAGACTCACCCGGCTAGAGTGAAACGGGTGCAATCGGCACGGCGGCGTGGCTCGGCGATGGCGACGGCAAGCGGCGGTGGCGATCCGGTCGAGCGGGGACCCGCGTGCGACGGCACGGCGAGGGGAGGGAGCTGGTTCGGTGAGGGGGAGGGGCTGCCGTGAAAAGGGCGAGAGAGGAATGAGGAATGAAAAGGGAGATCTTGACTTAAATAGGGATTTTTAGACCATAAGGGCAAATGACCAAAATGCCCCTCTCTCACATTTTTTATCCAACGCCCAGATTTGATCTTATCTTGAAACCGATGACCAAGATCGAATCTCACCCAAAAATATCCAAGGGTATTCTTGTAATTTCTCAAAAATCCAAGGGTAAAATTGTCTATCCAAAAAGTTAGGGCAAAATTACCAAAATGCCCCTCCCACTTAAAACATACCCTTTATTAATTCTTAGGGGTAAAATGGTCATTTTCTCAATTTCTTGCCCAATTTGAATTTTTCTGAAGGTTTCGGGCTCACCCAAAAATTGCACGTGTCTTCCGCGACGTTGTCTTAACGTTCCGTCGTAACTTCCTAATTTTTCGATGTCCAATTTGGATTAAATTCAATAATTAAATTTTATTAAATGCAACTCGAGCATTTCTTAAACTAACGGGTGGCTTGTTAGGAAAATTCGCAAAATCGACTCGTGACTGATAATAAATCGAGTCACGTAGAAGTTTGTTCGATACGTGATGACCTCGGTTGTCATTAAAATCGCGAAGATCAATCACTAGCTCCGAGGGGTACGATCGTTTGGTATAAGTTTAGGATCATTCGTCAAGTCATTTCGTGGTCCAGCGGAATTACCCGCAATCCACTATTATGACGGTGGCGAACTGACCCCTGACTATCCTTGGATCGGCCAACGGTGGCTTAAAATATCACTTCAGCAATTTTATGGTCGAAAATCAATTCATGATCGAATTTTCTTTAGTCAGGTGAATTTAATTCCCCTATTAGCCTTTCCCTAATGGTTAGCATCCCAGGAATAATTAGTTCCGGGCGAGAATTTACTACGAGTACATTTCATAAAACTCAGTATTTTATCAATCCCAAATGGACTAATTTTCAGGATGTCACAAATATTAGTACACAATTGTGTACTAATTTTGTAAACATAAGATGTTAGTTCTCCATAAGAAAGATGATCATATAGAATTTGATTTTCATATTCTTCTCTTATCTTACTGCGAACTTGCTCTCATATGAGTTTTGGTAAACCGGCCAAAAATTTTTCTTTCCAAAAAGACTGGTTACAGTTTGTTCTTTGGAAAACTCTTTGCAAGAATATCTTTTTGTATTCCCTAAATTCTCCTATGGATCTACATTTCATATTTGATAAAAGGTCTTTATTCTTATCAAGGATATGAAAAGAGTCTCCTAAAAAATACTGAGATATGGAAAATATTAAAGTATTAACTGCATCATGTATAGGTTGGTCATCTTCATCCAGAATATTTTGACCAAACGGGTCGAGTTTATGAGCATTTAAAATTTTAGACCTTTGCTCTTCATTCAAGTAGTTATCCCACCATCCTTTGAGTTGGCCTATGAAACCAGCTAATAAAAGATTTGCAATAGAATGATCAAACATTATTATAGGTATTAGCAAGCATAACCATTTGAGTTAAAATATTCACAAGGTTTTACTCAGAAACACCATCTATGTTCCATTCATAAATAGTATCAGAAAAATATTTATTTTGAACTTTGGAAAAGGTTTATTCTGTGAGAATATCTAGAGGAGTGGCACGAGAGTAATAAAGCTTCTGGGGATCCTTCTAGGTGATGCGATTTATTTTAGGAATGGAATCAGTATCAGATTTGTCCAAAAGATTAATTTGATTGGATGATTCAATACAATCAGGGGTATCTTTGACACTTAGATTTTGTACTAAAGGAGTATCTAAAACTATAGGACCCTTAGGAACCAAGGCTGCTTTACCTTTGAGGAGTTTTCTCCTATCTTCTAAGGCTTTAGCAAATTCAATGTTAGGATTTTTCGGAATTTCAAAATTTTTAAAGAGTAGGGATTTTAATTCCTTTTTCGAAGTGGATATTAAAGAGGATGGAAAGCTATTTTGGACAGAAATTTCTATGTGGTCTAATTGCTTTCCTATGGTGTGAAGGTGTTGATTAGAAAAATTGTTTTGTTCAACAATCTTTTTGATTCCTATATCATCTATTTCGGAAACTATTTTAAAAGGCGAAGCCACAATTTCAGTTTCTCGGTGTTCAATTTTGATTTTTCTAAGAGGAGGATGATTAGATTCGATGACATGGCCATCGTCTAATCTCCATTTATAAAATTGATCAAGAACAAAAATCTATTTTTCTTTTAGAAATGTATTTTCAAACCAATCAAAAAAGAATACCTAGATTTCATGTTGATACATGTAATCATAATATTCCCTTTTGATATCAAGAGCTTGGTTTCTAAAATTCTCAAAAAACCATTCTCTGATTTGTTTATTATTAAAAGAATTAAATTTTGTATTCAAAAGTATTTTGTCTAGTTCAAAAGCTATTTCCAAAACATTGATTTCAGGGTCTTCCATCTCAGAAGGAGTTGGATTAGGGAAATCAGGAGTATTTTGATAAACTGGCCTGGAAATTCCTTACCTATTATCTATACCACTGATATTTGGAAAAGGAAGAGCACTTGCAGATACTTCCTTTGGGTTATTAAAAAGAATATTAGGAATATTATCTACTGACTTTCGGGAAAAAGTGGAGTGCCAAGAAGGAATAAATCTGTTATCACAAGATCTTCTGGGAATATCAATAGATCTTCTGGAAAATTGAATTGTTACTCTTCCTTCTGGATATTGAATGATATTGGTAAGTTCAGAATTTTGAATGATTTGTTGGGGAATTCGGCTCTTTAATTCCCACTGATCAAGAAGGGTTATTTAATTCCATGGAATAGTCCTGGGAATGGTAACGTTTGATTTAAAAATATCTGTTTGCAAGAGAAGAGTTTCTCTATTGGAATTCAATTTGAAAGTCTTGCTACCAAATGCAGAATTCATAACTTTGTAATAAACTCTGTATATTAGGGCTATGGGAATAGATCCTTCAGCTATGGAATAATTATGGGTTTTTATCTGAAGAGTTAGAGATTTTAAAATATTTTTATCTTTAAGAGAGACAGTGAGACTAGGATGGCTATCAAAATGAATAGGCCCACTGCAAAAACTTGTTTCAACTGCTTCAAAAATGGATTCATCGTATTTCAAAAGTCTAGCATCTCTCAAGACAAAAAGTAAAGGTACATCTCATCCTTTTTTGGTAAGTGTTTTTACACCAACTTGTACCAAACCTATATGCATGTAATTCCATTTCTGGGAATGTTTGTTTATTGAATCTTTATTCAAAAGTTACATTGAAGCAAAAGAGTTAGAAAATGGTACATCTCTTTCTTCGGTAACAATAACATAGTCATTGTATCTAAAGAGTTTAAACTTCGAATGCTCATAAATTCTATCAAGTTTAACTTTTGGAATGAACCAATTTTCAATAGATTTATTGAAATCTTCTATATTAATCTCTTCTCTATTTATTAGTCATTGATAAGAGAACATTTGTGATAAAAAACTAGAAGAAGACTCAGATCTTCTTAATGAGTTCATAACGAAAGACTACTTTCTTCTTTTCAATTGATATCGGCAATGCTTACCAACAAACTTGCTACCTCTCTAAGCTTTACTGCCTGGAACACATCCAGATATCACACAAAAAGATCTCCACAAAGGAAATCGTTTTTACTGTGAATGAAATTATAAAGAATATCTTTATCTACCCCTTGGCTCTGATACCATAAATTCATAAACGATTCTTCAAACAGATTTGTTAAATGGCCAGGGAGATGTTTTTTATATCATCGGCTCTCATACCATTTATGACTTTTCAGATTCGTTTAACAAATTACAGATTTGTAATTTATAATTTGTTTTAAACAGATATTAGTCCACAAAGTCATAAACCAGATTTGTAAATTGGTACACAAAGTTTGCCAATTCAGTCATAAACCTACTACACTTTTGCCAATTCAGTCTTAAACATTTTAAATTTGTCAATTTAATTCCAAACATTTTCATTTCTTATGAATTGAATCCATCCAGCTAATTTTGACCGGCCGGCGCTAATATGGCTATCGGCCATCCGATCAACACAGACGTGATAATTTTTAAATATTTTTTTCGAATATTTTAATCTTTTTTTTCTAACTTTTTCCCTCTGGCCTGTCTAGCGATTAGCTAGAGATGAGGGCCGACAAGGTCGACCCTGCCGGCCTTTGGCAAAGCTTGCCCCCGTCAACCACCGACGAAGGCGAGCCTTGTCGGCCCTTGGCTGGGCAAGGTTGCCTCGCCCAGCAACGGCGAAACTGACCTCACCGTCGCCCGGGTCACGACGATGAGGTTGGCCTCGCCGAATCCAGGCGATGCTTGACCTCACCCAGCCAAGGCGGCCAACCTCATCGTTGCTTAGGTCACAACGACGAGGTCGGTCTCGCTAGATCTAGGAGAGGTCAAGCCTTACCCGGCCAAGGCGAGGCCGACCTCGCCGTCACAACCCATCTCCCTCGACTGGGTCACAACAGCGAGGTCGACCTCGCCTTAGCTAGGCGAGGCTCAACCTCTCCCAGATCTGGCTTCGCGATGGCATGGTTGGCCTCTTCTTGTCTAGGCAAGGCTCAACCTCACCTAGATCTAGCGAGGTCGATCTCGTCGTCACGACCTGGGCAATGGCAAGGTCAGGCCAAAGGCAAGGTTGAGCCTCGCTAGCCCCTGGCTAGGCGAGGTCGGCCTCACCTTTACTAGGCGAGGTGACCTCGCCCAGCCAGGGGCCAGCGAAGCTCACCCTCGCCTTTGGCCGGTCATCGGACCGGCCAGAGAGAAGAAGTCAAAAAAACAAAAGATCAAAGAATTCAAAAAAATATTAAAAAATTACTATATCAATGTTGGTAGGATGGCCGATGCCAGCCGGCAGCCATGTCAGTACCAACCAACAACCACGTCAGCTCTGGCCTACTAAAATTGGTCAAATGGATTCAATTGGCAAGAAGTGAAAAAATTAAAAACTAAATTAGCAAACTTAAAAGGTTTATAACTAAATTGGCAAAAGTGCAATAGATTTAGGACTTTTAAGACAATTTTCCTGATAATTTTCCCCAAATACATTCTTGGAGCAACTATCTGTCGGGTTTCGGGCTTGGCCGGCCCATAATGGGCTTGGCCCAAGCCCAACACATTTGCATTTGAGTGTCCCTTGGAGGGAAGAATAAAAAACTTCTCTTAGTAAACTTAAAATGAAAAAAAAACTTAACCACGCATAGTGCAAAAAAACTAGAGACATTTTTTAGACAGGAAAAATTAGAGACATGAAAGTGCTCGTAATAAGAGGAAAAAGATTTCTCCATTTTAATAAGAGAAAAACGTTTTCATTAGCTAAATTCCACATTGTTTCAGGGCATAGGACATAAAAAAACAACTTTAATTAAGTTTGGAGCATCAATAAAGCTCTTTCTTTCTCTCTCATTTATTATCATATAATACTTTCAATCAGTGAATATCCCTTATAAAATTTTATTTCATGGCACTGAAACGGAAAGCACAGAAGGCATTTATTCAAAAGTCAAAGTAGATTGCGCTTACCATTTCACTTCTTCCCAGCTCTAATTTTGGAACCAGAGAAAAAGAATAAAGAAATTGAACACTTTTATGTATGTATGCGTTTATAGACTATATTGCTCCTTTTTCGATATTTTCTTTTTAAAAGATTTTATTTGAAATTCATCAATCTTTAATCACTCATTTGAGGTTCTCAGTACCAACAATTGTGAACCAATGGCTTCATATTTCATTTATCAGTCTATAATTTCCTTCATATAGTTTAATAGCACTATCTATTCTTAAGAAAAATATTTTAAAAAGTGAAAAATACATACATAAACTACTTCCCTCTCATTTTCAACTCACAACCAAAAAAGGGAAAATCAATCACTTTTCTTGAAAATGAATTTTGGGTAGATCATTTCCTTAAACATAAATTTTTTCATGAAACAAACACACTCTCGAAGAGAAGAAAATTCATACATTGCTCGTCTAACTTGGTGCTGAGACAAAGACTAGAGATTCTCGAACAATTGCAAGCAAGTGCTCTTTGAGATCAAGGGGCATATTTGTTGCGAACATACATGGCATGTTCCGAAAATACTTTTATTTGGGAAAATGTCATCAAAAAAACTTCAAAGTATGCCGACTATAACACATTTAACCTTAATTTGTTCTCGTGACATAAAAAACTCCAAACTTGTATACATATAACATGTTTACCCTCTATCAATATTTCATCGGTTGATTTTTTAGCCAAAATAATGCCATTTTTATTTCACAACACCGTTAGATGCAGATTTTTAACGGTGTTTAATAGAGTATTTAAATATTAAACCACTTATTTATCTAATAGTTCAAGTTTTTAAAAGAGTTAGCAGTGATCCCACAAAATCTCATATGATACTTGAAGGTCCTAAATTCAAATCTTTCCGAGCCTCCATTTATCTCCCTAATTAAGCTTGAGGGAGAATGACAGAGTACTTAAATATTAAGCACGCCTTCATAAGTTTGGAATTTTTCATGTTATGAAAAAAAAGTTCATGGTAAATGTGTCACGTTAAATATAGATTGGGTTTTTTCTGGCATTTGTCCCCTTTATGTTTTTACGATTTCCATGTATTTCCCCGGCAAGGTCTCTGAAATTTTCTTCATGGAGTAGAGTTGAACTCTTTGTAGTGAGCTCTGAAGATACAGAGAGTCGAGTTTCACAGTGGGCAACCACGATCACAGAAAACGCAACGCAAGCCAATGCGAAGGATAAGTGGGCCCCGAGATTTAACACAAAGTCCTTTGCTGGCCTCACATTCCCCTCCTTCAATGCTCCACTCAATCTCACCAATTTCACTTCGTTCCATCGTCGGAGCCAAGAGCCAAAAAAACATCAGCAAGAAGTAGAAGCACAAGAAGAAGAAGAAGAAGAAGAAAGCGAGAAGAACACGTTGCAGAGGGAGACCCCGAACAGAGAAAGACTCGTAGAAGAAGCCTGAAGCCATGGCAGCGGCAGCCACGTCGGCAGCGGCACCTTGCCGCCTCCTCCTCTCGAACCCATCCTGCTCCCTCTCCAGCGTCTCCTCCTTCAAGACGTGCACACTCGACTCCAGGGCGCTCGTCTCGTTGAAGAAGAGGCATGCCGGAGCCGCCGCCACAGGGGGAGTGAGGGGCATGGCGGTGGCGACCGAGGCAGTGGAGACGGCAAAGAAGAAGAAGAGCGGGTACAACATCCTGACGCTCACCACGTGGCTGCTGCAGCAGGAGAAGGACGGGGTGATCGATGCCGAGCTGACCATCGTGCTGTCGAGCATCTCGATGGCATGCAAGCAGATTGCGTCGCTGGTCCAGCGGGCCGGCATTTCGAACATGACGGGGGTTCAGGGGGCCGTCAACGTCCAGGGGGAGGACCAGAAGAAGCTCGACGTCGTGTCTAATGAGGTACGTCACCGCCCTCTCTCGGGCTCGGCCTCTGCCTTAGCATTCAAAACATTGACAGCAATGCTGAACTATATTTCATGCGCGTGCGTTCGATTTAAGTAGATGATAACGACTTGTTTCCGTAATCCACTCGTACTTGTCAGGCTCTTTAACCGCTTACCAAGCAGTACTTGAAGTTGAAGCGGGTTAGATAGATTGATGCTTAGGGCTTGACTCTGAATTTGGTCAAAGATTACTAGCATGACTCGCAAACCTAGTATATTGCTCTTTGATGGAGTCCAAGCAATAACATTGCTGTGTCTACGTCTACGTTTGTTCATTTATTTCGAGATTTGCACAGGTGTTCTCAAACTGCCTGAGATCAAGCGGGAGGACTGGGATAATAGCGTCAGAGGAGGAGGATGTGCCGGTGGCCGTGGAGGAGAGCTACTCCGGCAACTACATTGTGGTGTTCGACCCGCTCGATGGATCGTCCAACATCGATGCCGCCGTTTCTACCGGCTCCATCTTCGGGATCTACAGCCCCAACGACGAGTGCCTACCCCACATCAGCGACGATGAGAACGTAAGCCTCCCCTTTCCCCTCAACCGGAATAAATTGCCCACGACACTCGTCAATAAAAGCCAATCTCTCTTATTGACTAATTGATTAGTCCTGTGCTGGGGTAGAAATACTGTTAGATACACCGAAAGAACGATTACTTCTTCCCAAATCCATCCTCATTGTAACATCCGTGAGAGCCCGAGCGGCAGTCGATCCGAGGCGTGAATGCAAGATGCCACCCTTTAATGTTTTGTCATTTTGACATTGAGGGCTTGCTTTGATTTGAAGTAGTTTCCGGCGAGGTATTGAAAAACCTTTATATTCGGGGGACCAAGCCGACGAGAAGGCTTCCTTCTCGCCTTCTTTCCCTCATATTTCCGATGGATTTCGACTGCAAATACAAGGAGATTGAAATATTCGACTTGACTCGAAATAAAGAATAGCACACACCGAGCAAGGTCAAAAGGATTTTGCCCACGGGATCATCAATAAGCCAATTAAGTCCACAATGTATTTTCTCATTCATGCCGTGATCACTTGGAACAGCTCGACAAAGCAGAGCAGAGGTGCGTGGTGAGCGTGTGCCAGCCGGGGAACAACCTACTGGCGGCGGGCTACTGCATGTACTCGAGCTCCATCATCTTCGTCCTCACCATCGGCAAAGGTGTCTATGCCTTCACCCTCGACCCGATGTACGGCGAGTTCGTGCTCACCCAGGAGAACATCCAGATCCCGAAGGCTGGCAAGATCTACGCCTTCAATGAGGGAAACTACCAGCTGTGGGATGACAAGCTCAAGAAGTACATCGACGATCTCAAGGACCCTGGCCCGACCGGCAAGCCGTACTCGGCCCGGTACATTGGGAGCCTCGTGGGGGACTTCCACAGGACACTGTTGTACGGCGGCATTTACGGGTACCCGAGGGACAAGAAGAGCAAGAACGGGAAGCTGAGGCTGTTGTACGAGTGCGCTCCGATGAGCTTCATCGCAGAGCAGGCTGGAGGGAAGGGATCGGACGGTCACCAGCGGGTCCTAGACATTCAACCCGTCGAGGTTAGTGATTTGACATGCTATCTGCAGAGTGTTTTTGGAGTGGATTTCAGAAGATGAATGACAGGCTCTGCTTTGTGTGGGCTTTGTGACAGATTCATCAGCGATTGCCGTTGTACATTGGGAGCGTGGAGGAAGTTGAGAAACTGGAAAAGTACCTTGCTTAGCAAATTGAACTACCAGAAGAACAGGGTAATTTTTGTTGTAAAATGAAATTTCCATATAGTGAATCCTCACCTTAAAAGTGTAGAAAGAATTCAAATCGAGGTCACATGATTCCGCGCATCCTCTCTCCGTAAACATGTCGTTATCTCTCTTTCAAGACTACATCTGCAAAAAGTGCGTCTACAATTCAGAGAATCATGATAATTCATGATTGAGAAACTTAAGAAATGGCATAACTTTTCGAAAAGTAAACTGGGGAGGGCTGTTGCATGTAATTAGGGGTGAGTATTGTCCGAGTGGATGGCTCCCATTCTAGAACCGGGAACCGGCCACTCACTGAGGACTAGTTTGGAAAAATTGAAATCAAAAACCATCCATTGATTCCATGAATCCACCTGGACCGGTCAGGTTTCTAGGTGGATCCGTGGAACCAGTCCTGCCAAGCTTCACACTTCGGCATTGTAATAAGCAACAAAGAACTACAGAAAAATACAACTTCGCCTGTTGTTCAAGTTAGGAACTTCCTAACAAGCCAGAGCCAAGGACCGCAAACCTTCACCTGTTCAAGTTAAGACTTTGCAATAGCTACATCTAGGAGTGTCTTAGCTTTTCACTCCTTTTTCATGTGAAGAGGCCATATAGCACTGCACCGTCGTGGCAGGTTCATGTATATGTGATGTTCGAAGGAAAGAGCCTTGGTTGTTCTTTGCATTAGGACGTACTCATGCGTAACCCTGGGTTATTAACCCATTTCTATTAATTTTGTTTTCTTCATGCAAGTAACTTTTGGCACTTCCTAATAGGAAGTGTGTAAACAAGAGAGCACACTCACCAAATAAATATATATGTTATTGGTCCGGTCCGGGTGGGTGGTTCCACACCTAGAATTGGGAACCGGACCGGTACTCGCCAGTTTCAATAAATCAGAATCGGGAACCGGACCGGTTCCCTTAGGAAAGGCCAATTCTAGGTCGATCTGGTCCTATTCTAAGCAATTCTCAGTTTCTTTGCACACCCTTATTTATAACTAATGGACCTAGAGTACAAGACACCAGACCTCGAGGCCGGACTTGGGACTCAAGGGCACGATTAAGGGCCTTTGAGGAACAAGTCGAGGTCCCCATGTGTAGCACTCAAAACTTGGCATCTAGGACCAAGAATCATGCTTTAGGAACCTAGTGTCCCGGATTTGAGTGCCTATGTCCCCTATCCATTCGCCAAGTCCTACTTGTTCCATCAACAAATCAAAGCAAATATCAATGGTTAATTCCATTGATCAATCTAGTGCTCAATATCCAATTAAGATCACACACAAAACCTTATGACAAGGGCTAACAAGATACCCTCCCTTGGCTAGGTCTCTACATATATCCAATCAGTGACTCGGCTCGAAAGAACTTTTGGAAAACGGTATGCATACTATTAAACCCTCAATGGGTTCTAAACATAGCAATAATGAACATCAAACCACTAATATCATCCTTCAATAATCCTCAAAGCCAATCTTAAATCGATCTCACTAATTAATTTCACAAACCAAAACACAACCTCTCACAGATCAATTTATTAAGCTGAAAACATTTCTTAATCCAGTTTCATAAACCAGTACTTACAAGCTTTCAAAAATCCTTTCATAAAGCATTTTCAAATCATTCACAAACAATAAGCTCAAACTATTTCAAAAGATACTTTGTCATTTTAAATGACCAAAAGGGTAGTAAACGTAAGATTTGGCTTTGTGCAACAAATATGCTCTAAACATCACCTTTTTGTGGGGGAAGAACAGCAGAAGTGCCAAAAGTTATGTACAGAGCTCACTTTGGTGCCAAAAGTTCCATTTGGATCACTTAAGTGCCAAATCGGAGGAAAAATGATCACTTTGGTGCCAACGGTGAGAGATTCCGGCCAACTTAATACATAGCATTTATATTAAAGAAAAATAAGTTAACGTGGCAAATATTTTAAATCGCAGTCCACGTGGAATGGCATAAACAACGTCGTTTTCCATCCTCCACATGAAACGACATCGCTTCATTTTCTTACGTGGACTATGTTTAAAAACGACATCGCTGAAGAAGGAGACTAAAATTAGGGCTTGGATCTTGAGTTCTCACATCACTCCCTCGCTCATCGTAGCTCCCTCGATTGCCTCCCGTCACTCGCCCACCATCACTCACCCGCCGTCGGTTAGCCGTCGTCGTAGCTACACCATTGTTTGCTGGCCCACCATCACTCACTCGCCGTCGGTCCGCCGTCATCGTAGCTCCGCCATTGTTTGCTGGTCCACCGTCGCTTAGCCGCTTCACTCAGGTTTATCATGTTCTCGCTATGGGTCAATTGGGTGGAGAATTTAAGGTTCCGATAGGCAAATTGGGGCACGGAGGGCAAAATGAGGGCTCGGCTTAGACTGCTTTTATGGAGACGGAAAAATAGTGGGGAACTCACTTTTGTGGGAAGAGCAAAATTATGGGGACCAAATGTGACTGAATTGAAAAATAGGGAGTGGAGGGGAAAATGAGAGCTCAACGCAAAGGGAAACTAATTGGAGTGCTGAGGACAATGGTGGGGACTCGACTTTATTTAGTTAGTTAGTATTTTTGTAGGGAGCGAATGGGGTCGAATTGAAAAATGGGTATTCGGGACCTCACGTCGTTTAATCAATTGAATAAATCGACTTCCTTTGTTTCTTTTAATAATTGTTTAATCGATTAAATGTAAAGTTGTTGATGATTCTGCTATGTGGTCCCAATGAATGACTTTTTATTTTTAGTCTTTGGGTGCAGCATCGAAATGGACGGGAATCATGTACGCGTCATTGTTTGGTATGATGGAGAGTTTGTTATTGGCACTGACGACTAGGAAAATTGTAGTGGGAACGAAGGTACTATTTATGTCAATGATGGGAAGCCATCATATACTAATTTTGTGAGGGATTTTGTGTATTTTTGTCAATGCAAAGTGCAAAAATTGCACTATTGTGTTCCTGGGAAGGAATTGAAGGATGGTTTGAGATTTTTTAGTGATGATAATGGTATTAAGGATATCATTTACCATTATATTCACGGCGATCAAGTTAAGGTCTATGTTGAATATTATAGCGATGATGAGGCTGATGAGGATGATGGAAATGATGAAGCGAGTAATCAGGTTGGGGATGAGTCTACATTAGATGGATGGCAACATGAGAGCCAAGTGAGGGAGGAGAGGGAGACATATTTTGATAGAAATGTGGGTGAAATCTGAGTTGAAGATGTGGCTGATGAAGACTTAGTTGAATTAGAATGGGAAGTTGCTCAATATAGTGTGTCAGAAGATGAAGCTTTGCCAATTGTCAATTTCCTAAGTGATGAAGACAATGATGAATTCCAATAGTCAAGACAAAACCAAAGGGAATTTTTTAGAAAAAAACTCCCAGCTTTAGGAGAAAGGCTTAAGTTGGATGGAGTTCCAACTGAAGGCAATGGAAGTGAAGATACGGAAAGTTGCGGCAATGAAACTGCTGCTTCGGAGAATGATAATATAGAACATGTTCATCAAAGGAAAAGTAAGTACCCTTACTATGATCCAAATATCGACAAACCTGTTTTGTGTGTCGGCATGAAATGTGATGATGCAAAACAATTAAAAGAAGCTATTGTGGAGAGTTTTATTATTAAATAGAGGAGCATAGAATTCATTAGAAATACGAAAGAGTTTATGAGAACTAAGTGTTCACAACTTAATTGTCCTTGAAAGCTGTACGGCACTATGAGTAGGAATGGGTCATTCCAGATTATGTCTTTCTGGGAGGAAAATACTTATTCAATTCATTTTGATAACAAAAAGGTAACAAGTGTGTGGTTGTCGAAACATTTTTTTCAATACAATCAAAGCAATGCCCGAGATCAAATGCCCTCAGTTTAAACAGTTAGTGAAGAAGAAGGTAGGAGTTAATATGTCAAGGAATCAGTGCAAGAGAGCTAAGCAGAGGGTGATGCAAATTTTGATAGGTCGGTACAAGGAAGAATATGCGCAGGTATGGGATTATGCCCGCGAATGCGTGGTTCAAAATCCATCTAGTAGGGTATATGCTGAGGTTGTACAGAGGCCACTGACTAATTGTGGGCCTCGATTTGATAGATTTTATATTTGTTTTGATACATGCAAACAGAGCTTTTTGACTGGTTGTAGAAGAGTTGTAGGAATGGATAGATGTTTCCTTAAGGGTTTATGCAATGGGGAGTTGTTGGCCACTGTGGGGAGAGATGCAAACAATCAAATGTTTCCGATAGTTGAGGCAGTTGTCAAAATTGAGAACAAGGATACTTGGTCCTTGTTCCTCAAAAATTTAATAGTTGACCTTGACATAAACGATGGGGGAGGATGGGCATTCATGAGCGACCAACAGAAGGTAATACCATTGTCAATTAATTCCCTTTTAATATTAATTACTTGAGTATTTTCTGACTTGTATTTGTTTATTTGAGTTTTTGTAGGGACTTGTTCCTACATTGGCTGAGTTTATGCCATATGCTGAGCATAGAATGTGCACAAGGCACATATATGCAAATTGAGCAAAGAACTACAAAGGAGATGTGCTGCAGAAGCAATTTTGGCAGATAGCGAAGAATACCAACATGACTGACTTCAGATTATCCAAACAGGAGTTGTTGCAGCTGACAAAGGAAGGCTTTGATGCACTATTCCAGACAAAAGCTAAGCACTGGTGTTGAGCCTTCTTCAGCGAAGAATTTAAATGTGATATAATTGACAACAACCTCGGTAAAGCTTTCAATGGCAAAATTTTGGAGACCAGGTGCAAGCCAATCATCAGCATGCTTGATGATATTCGCGTTATGGTCATGACCAGACTCTACATGCAAAAAGATGATGCTACCAAGTGGAGCAGAGAATGCGGTCCTAGAATTGTAAAGAAATTGCATGCGAACGTTGCTGCTAGTAGATTCTGCCATCCGGTTTGGAATGGAAAAAATGGATATGATATCATTCACAATAATGATAAGCATGTGGTCAACCTAGATAGAAGAAAGTGTTCATGCCGAACTTGGGAACTAAGTGGAATTCCTTGTTCCCATGCTATTTATGCCATTTTGATAAAGCAAGAAAGACCAGAGGATTACCTACATAATTGGTACCAAAAAAGCTCATACCTTAATTTGTACCAATTCATGATGCAGCCTATCCGAAGTAGCAAATTTTGGGAGCCAACAAATCGTGAAGGCCCTCTACCTTTGCCACTAATGAAGCAAATAGGCAGGCCAAAGAAAAAACGAAGAATACAAGAGAGAGAGCATCAAGTCAGAGGATGAGTAGGACTAGGGTGAAGATGAAATGCTCCTATTGCCACAAGAAAGGGCACAATAAGAAAGGTTGTTAGTTGAAAAGGCAACATGAACAAGAAGTTGTTGCAAGAGCTGATCATGGGCTAAGAACAACACCTACTGAAGAGGTTGTTCTTAGGCCTACTGAAGGGCCAACAAAAGACCCTGTTCTAGGCCCAAGTACAGGGACAAGTACAGGCAGAACAGCAACAACAACAACAACAACAACTGAGTCCACTGTTAAACAAACAAAGAAAAAATATCTAGTAAGCTATACATTGTTGTGTTTATCTTTTATGAGCTGAGTTTAATTTTGTTATGTGTTTCTCAGGTGAGAAGACGACCAACTGCACAAGTTGCTCCCCCACAAGTTGCACAAATTGCTTCCTTGCAAGTTGCTCAAAGAGATGCACCACAGCGAACAAGAGGGGTTCTTGGAAAAAGAATAAGGCAATATGGTTATGGGATTTACACAGATGAACGTACTGGAATAACTATTTTCAATGTAAGATTTGTAGAACTCATGTATTTAATTTATGGTATTTCAATTCATTTGGTTAACAATATAATTATGTTCTTGTAGCCTGGAAGAAGTTCGGAGGTATTTATCTCTTCAGGTGGGCTAACTCAAGAGTCAAGGGCACAGCCAAAGAAGAGCACAAAGAAGAAGAAGAAGAAGAAGACAGCAAGTACAGCTTCAAAACAGCCACCAACAAATAAAGTTGCACCAGTTCCATCTCAACCAACAGAACCAATACCAATTCCATCTCAACCGACTAATCATGGGACCAATGTTCCTACAGAGAGGTCCGCACACATGACACGTGCTACAAAAAAATTTATTGATGCTAAGAAGAATGTGACAAAAATGTCAATTAACAAACCTACGTGTCCAGTTCGAAAAAGTACCCGAATTATGAATCAATTCAAAAGTGCAAAAGGAAAAGGAGCCGGGGGTATTGTACATATTGACTAATGGGAGGGTGCTGGACATGGTATCTTCACTAATGAGGATTGCTGCCATTGTTTTTATGTGTTCACTTTGACTTTGACATATTAGGTGGGAGGGGATCGTTGACTGATTAGGGGACTGATGTTTTTTATGGACATGTTTATTTTTGTAAAGAACCAATCAATGTCAATGGCAACAATGTTTTTGTTATTTTCTTGTCTTGCACATTGTTATGAGGCTGATGTTGTTTTTGGAAGTGGTTGGTTGATTATTGTTACTAGTTGAAGTTATGGGTGTTGGATGTACGTGCTGGTTGAAGTTGTGGGTGTTGCATCTTCCTGCACTAGCAAATACAAGTACTAGTGTAAGAAGAAGATGCACTAGCACAGCACTAGTGCAATTATGGCTGTTGGTGCATCCTGTTGCACCAACACAGCTCTCGGTGCAATTCTGGGTGCTGGTGCGTCTTCTTGCACCAACACTTGTATGAGCTAGTGCAAGAACAAGATGCACCAGCAGCTCAACTGGTGTAACAACATACACCACGACTGGCGCAAGCCAATAGAAACATAGTTGAAACTGATTTGTTCATATTTTTAAACTCGTGCAATACAAATGATTACTTTTTCATCACGATTGACACTGAAATGATCACTTTCAGAAAAACTTAGCACTGAAACGATTACTATTTACAACCTATGGCACTAAAATAGTCACTCGTGAATTATTACCGCCCCTTAATTTCTTCATGCTTTGCAGTAATGGTTGTGCAAACTGTTACATCTGATGCAAAAACCAAACAAACCAATATATACAATACAGAACCAAGTAAAAAACTTTTGAAGTGCTCACAACCAATGAATTCCAACTCTAACCTTCCATTTCCACCATAAATTGGAACAAAACCTTCTGTTCCATACAATTTGCAGCAAACCATTAAAACACTTTACTTACAAATGACCCAATACAAGTAAATATTCTACATCTTCGATTATGGTAGACATACAAACTTCTTCTCATTTTTTTTTTTTTTGGTAAGGTACAAACTTCTTCTCATTGCTCACTTCAAATTTGAATATACTACACAAAAGAACAACAACACAATAAATGCTTGATAAAAGTTTATTTCAATTTTCAGCCTTGAAACTTCCCTCTTCAAATGGTCGACTAAAGATGTTAAACCCTTCATTTGAGCTTACATTGAGTCGACATCATCTAACTTGTCCATTAATGTAGGTGGAGGTTGATGTCGTTTTTCAAGTAGCTGCAAGATCACTTCTATGGCTCGACCGGAGAATTTGGCATTAACCCATTTAAAATATTTGCACTTTGAGCCTTCTCTATACCTACCGCATCCATGGAATCTTCTCCTGAGATTTAACCGAGTCCAGGATGTTCTTCTCGGACTCAGTAACCCACAAAAACATTAACACTCACCATCTAATTTGTTTTTTTTTTAATCAAACATGAGCCGCTGCTGAAGCTTCCGCCCTCCATCTACAAGCGCAAGCTGATAATTGGGGATTTAAGGTTCTGATTTTCGCGAGTTAGGTATCCCAAATGTGAGCCGATGCTGAGCTTCCGCCCTCTATCTTTCAATTTGGGGATTAGGGTTCTTATTTTGGGGAGAAGAGGCTAAATAAAACGGCACCGTGTAGGTATCATGAATGAAACGGCGTCGTTTTATTGTTTGCACGTTGACTATACTCTCCGACGAGCCACGTCGGCTTCAAATACTAATAAAAAATTGTCACGTCAGATTTCCGACCAATCAGATCGGAGTTGGCACTTAAAAGATCGTTTTTCAAATTTTTTGGCACTTAAGTGATTCAAATGAAACTTTTGGCATCAAAATGAGCCCCATACACAACTTTTGGCACTTCTGTTATTCTTCCCCCCTTTTTTGTTTAAACAAAACATACCATGCAATGCCTTACATAACTTATAATTTATGTAATTCCTATCACTTTCAAAAGATGAGTTTACAAATTCATAGAATAGGATAAGCACAACTCACTTGGGGTTGCAAAGTCAAACAACGAAAGCTATTGAGCCGTCGAACTCGAAATCCTATCAATAAGTGAGAAACGGATATCAAAGATCAAGTAACTACCTTAATTAAGATTGACCAAACTAAACTCATTCAGGAACCAAATGACTCCTACGAGCCAACAAAAACTCGCCCATAGCAAGAACATTTATTTTTGTCCGCCAAAATGGGCAGCTCAAGCACCACATTCGGTTGCGCCATATTTCTCTCTAGCAGACTTCAATTCAAGCGAGCTCACTATCAAAATAAAGCTCTTCCAAATATTAAAAGATCCTAAACTTCACCGACTCCAAAGATGGTTGGAGACAAGCAAAAAGCATCGCTGAAAACAGTAACCCGTAACCAGTTCCGGCAGCGCGAGAAACTTCAAAGATTCAGCATGACCTAATCATTACTCCAGATCGATTTTCGTAATATTCCACGGCTCAACGACACCCAAAAGTTTCTTCGCAATATAATATAATAGCTTACTAAACTCTAGAATGAACCAAGCAACTTAAAATCTACATTGATCCGAATTTCCGGCTCTATTACGATAATTCTTCGATTAGACAAATGAAATCCGAAGACGAAAGTGGCTAGAGTACCCAAAGAGGACATGAAATTCAAAGACGAAAGTGCTGTTTATGTATTATTCACTGTATATGTGCACAAGATTGGTTTTAGCGTTCGAAAGCAATATGGGTAACAAGCAAAGCAAGAGAACATAAAAAGGTGAACATTTTGTCGTTTGAGATTTGATTATGGCCAAGCCAAGCTCAGTGAAGCTCGAGTAGCCATGTCTGAGAGCTTGACAAGCTCCGCTCCTGATATAGGACTTTGAGATGTTATAGACTCCTTCACTTAATTAACAATGTCTTCATTACTGTTGATTCATATCATCCAACGATATTTCCCTATTTTATTTGCGTCCAATCCGTTCGCGCTCATTCCACCATTTCTGAAGTCTCTTAGGAACTATACCCAATCCAAGCCTTTTCACCCCAAATGATCAACCCCGCCTTTATTGGACCAGGTTCCATCTACAAATCACACATCTACTGGGTAATCCCATGATTTGATATCATCGTTCGACTTGTTTTACATGGGCTGCTCCTTTTGGGTGACTCGACCTGTACCACATAGAACAAATCTTAAAATTCTAAATGTAAATATAATTTGATCTCGAAATCCTTTTTCTAAGAAGTTACTTATTCTTTTTAGAGATAAGTTCACTGAAAGTCCTGAAGCTTGTCACTAAAATACAATTGAATCCTAAATATTTCAAAAAGTGTAATGAAGTCTTGAAATTTGTTACAAAAGTGCAATTAAGTCCTAAAAATTTCAAAAAATGTAATCAACGAAAAGACTTGATTTTACCAATTTGATAAGTTTTAAAACATTATTGTACTTTTTGAAAATTTTATGACTCGGTTACACTTTCATGACAAGTTTGAAAACTTAATTATGTTTTTTAAAAGTTTGTTTTATGACTTAATTGGAGTTTAGTGATAAGTTTTAGAATTTTCAGTGAACTTATCCCTTCTTAATGTTGAGGTGATGTGCAACAAATTGTCCCTTCCCCGATTTAACTTGGGATCTAGTGGAAACCGCCACTTGACCGATGCCGCCCTCTTAGTCAGACAAAAGCATCTTGCAAAGAATCAAAGAACGAATCACACCGACGAATTACAGTCACACAAGTGCTAACCCCGGATAAGTCAAAAAGGGCAAAGCCTCCAAAGAGAAAGGGAGAAGAGAGGGAGAAAGAATAGCTCATGCAGTTTCGACCTCCTCCTCGCACGTCCTCATCTCTCCTCACTTGATCTCTAATTCCATTCTCAAGCCGCGCCACCTGAAATAGCGAGATGCTCCTTCCACCGCCGTCGTAGCCTCACATGCACGATGCGAGGCCACACAGTCCACGGTGATGCTGTAGCTCGAAACTTCAACAACCACCCTAACGACGAAGACGAAGAAGAAGAGCAACTACAATATCAAGAACCTGACAACGTGGCTATTGAAGCAAGAGCAGGCAGGCCGCATTGATGTAGAGCTGACCATAGTGCTCTCAAGCATCTCCTTGGCTTGCAAGCAAATCACATCACTGCTTCAACAGTCACCGGAGCTTAGGGCACCATCAATGTCCAAGGGGACGATCAGAAGAAGCTCGATGTCGCGTCCAATGAGGTTCGTATTACATGTAGGGTACAATTCGATGCTACATTTTGTCTGTGATGAGATCGAAGCTTGCTTCGCGTTCTGTCAATGATTCAAACACAAGGTATGAGTTCTCATGTCTCGTGAATTCATCGGAGACTCGATGTCAAATATGTTGGAACACCTATCCGAAATGTGTTGATCAAGTGATCTATCGAAAATTTTATACCCTAGCATTTTTCAGTGAGATATTGCACTTTGCATATGCAAATCAAGCCTTGTATGTTAGCTGAGGCTGTTATTGCTAATATATTCAGCTAATTCACACAAACTTCAAGTTTTTATAGAGAGAGATAGAATGAAAAATCTATTACTTCATTCTTCTGAAAACTATCAAATACAAGCAAAATAGGAACCTTTTAAAACTACACACAAACGTGCAAAAACTGACTTGTTCCACTTCCTAGAAAATAGCTAACAAACCAACTGCCTAACAAACAAACTTAACTGAATAACAAAGAAAAAAACTAAAACGACAGAACATTAGCAGCAACACTGAGACACAGCTCCAACAAACTCCTCTTTGAATTAGTTGCTGCTGCAAACTCCTATTTTCTCTCTTAACAGCTCAAATCTTCCAGCCTAAAGTGGCCTTGTGAACATGTCTGCAAGCTAATCTTCTAATCTGCAATAGACCAACTTAACTTCACCACTTTGTTGCACTTCACGCAGAAAGAAGAATTTGACCTTAAAATGCTTGGTTTTGCTAGGGAAACTAGATTTTGTGAAATTGCTAATGCAACCTGATTGTCCACATAAATTTCATTGCAATCACCAGAATTCAACCACAAATCCTTCATTATCTTCTTCAACCACAAAGCTTGATTTGCAGCTACAGTAGCTGCTATAAACTCAGCCTCTGCAATGGACTTAGCTACAATCTCCTGCTTTTTGGAACACCAAGAGAAACAAGCAGAACCAAGAGTGAAGCAGTACCCAGATTTACTCTTCATGTCATCCACTGAGTCAGCCCAGTCACCATCAAAAAAGCCCTACAACCTAAACTTTTGGCATTTCCTAAGCTTCACACCAAAGAACAATGTTCCTTTGAGGTATCTCAAGACCTTTTTGCAGCAACCAAATGTAACTTACTGGGACTACTCATGAACCTGAACACTCACAGCAAATAGAATATCAGGTCTAGTTGTTGTAAGATACATGAGACATCCAATCAAGCTTCTATACATTGAAGCATCTACTGCATCTGTTCCATCATTCTTCTACAGCTTCTTCTTAGCAGCCATAGGAGTGCTTACACTTCGACAATCTTCAATCTGAAATCTTTTCAAAATTTCCTTCATGTATTTTTTTTTTTATAGATGAAGATCTCATGTGAAGCTTGTTTGATTTCCAAACCCAATATATAAGCCATCTTTCCCAAGTCTGACATCTCAAAAACTGCAAACAGACCTTGCTTCACCCTCACTATCAGTTCCACATCATTCCATGTCACCAACAAATCATCTACATAGAGTGATAGAATTACAACACTGTGATTCACCCTCTTGACATAAAGAGTGAACTCACTCAAGCTTCTTACAAAGCCAAAATCCTGCAAGTATCTATCTATCTTCCCATACCAAGCTCTTGGAGCCTACTTCAATCCATATAGAGCTTTCCTCAATATGTATACCTTCTCTTCTTGCCCTTTGATACTGAAGCCTTTAGGTTGTTCAACAAAAATCTCCTCCTTGAGCTCCCCATTTAAAAATGCAGACTTGTCATCTAACTAAAATATAGATCACCCCTTCTTTGTTGCAACAGTTAATAGTAGTCTGATTGTATCAAGTCTTGCAACAGGAGCAAAAGTCTCAGAATAGTCTACTCTCCGTATCTAAGCATAGCCTTTCACAACCAGTCTAGCTTTGTGTTTATTGACAGAACTATCAAGATTAAGTTTTGTTCTGAACACCCACTTAACTCCAATCACATTCTTATCAGATGGTCTGTCAACAAGCTCCCACGTGTGGTTTTTCTGAATCATTGCCAACTCCTCCTACATTGCTGCAATCCACCTCTGATCCTCCTTCACTTCCACAAAGTTAGTTGGTTCAAGCACTACCACATTGCTTCTTTCATAAATTTCAGCAAGTGACCTTGTGCCTCTTATTGGCAGATCATCCATAGTATCTTCCAATCCATCCACAACTTCACCAACCTGTACAATTGTTGCAGGTTGTTGTTCTACATATTGTTGATGTCCTCCATTTCTTCTATCCAATTCCACTCATCTTCCTCTAGAAAACAACATCTATGCTCACAGTCACCTTCCCTGCCATAGGCTGAAAAATCCTATAAGCCTTTGATTGGAGACCGTACCCAATGAAGACTCCAGGCTCAACTCTTTGATCCAGCTTGTTCCTCTTGACCTGAGGAATATGACTATAACACAAACACCCAAAAACCTCTAAATTCTTCACAGAAGGTCTAACACCATGCCAAACTTCAAAAGGTGTTGACCTCTCTAAGGCCTTTGTGGGCAATCTGTTCAATAGAAATACTGCAATATTAGTTGCCTCAGCCCAGAACTTCTTAGGTAACATCTTCTCGTGTATCATACATCTGGCCATCTCCATAATGCTTCTAGTTTTCCTCTAACTAACCCCATTCTGTTGAGGTGAATAGCAAGTAGTGAATTGCTGCACAATGCCTACTTGCTCATAATTTAACTTAAATATGTGAGTAGTATACTCATAACCATTATCAAACCTGAGCATTTGGATTTTCTTCCCACTCTGATTCTCAACTAAGGCTTTGAACTTCATAAAACACATCAGCAACTTTAGACTTGGCTTGCAAAAAGTAAATCCAGCTCATCCTAGTCATGCCATCTATGAAAGTAATGAAATACCTGCTACCACTAAGAGATGACTCATACACAGGTCCACAAAAGTTTGTGTGAACTAATTGCAGCTTCTCACATGCTCTCCAGCCTCCTCCTTTGAAAGGAAATGTAGCTTGCTTGCCAAGAAGACAAGTTCTGCACTGTGGAAATTCCTCTTCCAAACTTGGCAAGTCATCTGCCAAGCTATTCCTATGCATAAACAATATGTTCTTCCTGTGAACATGTCCAAGTCTTTTATGCCATAGCTCTGCATTTTCTTCTTTGAACTTCAAAGCCATTTGTTGCATCTCCTGTGTTTTGAACAGGAAGCACTTGTCCTTCATTGACATTCTCAGCACTTCCTTGCTATCTGCATTATCAATAAGGCATTCCTTCCCTTCAAACTTCACCTTATAGCCCCTCTCAACTAATTGACCAACACTTAAGAGATTCTGGTCAACTTTTGCCATAAAGTGAACATCACTGATTAGCTTCACCTCCTGATTTCCTTCAATAGCCACTGTACCCTTCCCTTGCACTTCGATATACTGTCCATTGCCAATTCTGACTCTGGACCTGATCGACCTGTCTAGTCTTGTAAACAGATTCAAATTGCCAGTCATATGATTGGTACAACCACTATCCACCAGCCATGCATCATTCTTAACAGGAGAACCAGAATAGGAAGCTACAAACAAGTGTTCTTCCTCAATCTCATTCACTACTATTTGTGCTTCTCCTACTTGCTAGTGATTGTTCTCTTTGCATATAGCTTCTATGTGACCAACCTTGTGACATCTTCTGCGTTTAGCATCAAGCTTCCTCCAGCATCTAAAGGACTAATGATTAGTTCCACCACAGTGTTGACAAGGCTTCTTGTTCTTCTTCCATTTGACAGACCCACTAGAACTTCCTTCTTTTGCTGTAAACTTGGAGTCACCTACATTCCCTTTAGACTGATTTCGTTGGAGCTGTGTCTTAATGCTACTGCTGATGTTATGTCGTTTTAGATTTTTTTTCTTTGTTATTCAATCAAGTTTGTTTGATAGGCAGTTGGTTTGTTAGCTATTTTCCAGGAAGTGGAACAAGGTAGTTTTTACACGTTTGTGTGCAATTCTAAAAGGTTCCTATTTTGCTTGTACTTGACAGTTTTCGGAAGAATGAAGTAATAGGTTTTTCATTCTATCTCTCTCTCTGTAAAAACTTGAAGTTTGTGTGAATTAGCTGAATATATCAGCACATCACTGATCAGCTTCACCTCCTGATTTCCTTCAATAGCCATTATACCCTTCCCTTACACTTCGATATACTGTCCATTGTCAATTCTGACTCTGGACCTGACTGACCTGTCTAGTCTCCTAAACAGCTTCAAATTACAAGTCAAATGATTGGTACAGCCACTATCCACCAGTCATGCATCATTCTCAACAAGAGAACTGGAATAGGAAGCTACAAACAAGTGTTCTTCCTCAGTCTCATTCATTGCTATCCGTGCTTCTCCTTCTTGCTAGCGATTGTCTCTTTGCAAATAGCTTCCATGTGACCAATCTTGTTACATCTTCTGCGCTTAGCATCATGCTTCCTCCACCATCTAACGGACTGATGATTAGTTCCACCACGGTGTTGACAAGGCTTCTTGTTCTTCTTCCATTTGACAGACCCACTAGAACTTCCTTCTTTTGTTGCAAACTTGGAGTCACCTGCATTCCCTTTGGACTAATTCCATTTCTTCCTTTGTCTCCATTATTGAACTTCACTTTAGCTTGCAATGCAACCTCTACAAGCTCTTCTCTTCTCATCAGTCTTCTATGCTCCTGTGCCTGCAGAGCACTTAACAATTCTACAAGCTTTATGTCAGCTAAGTCTCTTGTATTTCCCAGAGAGGCTATGGTGGCTTCAAACTTCTCTGGAAGAGACACCAGGATCTTTTGAACCAGTCTTTCATCCTTCAAGTCAATCCCTAATACTTTGATCTTTTCAATTATCTCAATCAGCCTATCAAAGTATTCCTTCACTGGCTCTAAATCTCTCAAACTCCCTCTAGAGATTCAGCACCTTCATGCTCCTTACCTTCTCATCTCCCTCATATTCATCCTTCAAGAAATCCCATATTGCCTTTGCAGAATCACATCTCATGATCCTTGTGAAGATAGGGGGTGAGACAGCAACATGCAGGCAAGACTTTGCCTTGGCCTTCCTTGTGGTTCTCTCTTTATGGTACTTTATCTGATTCAAGGTCAGATTGTTTGGAAGTGGAGCAACCTCATAATCATTCTCCACAGCCTCCCATAGATCATGACCTTCCAAGAATGCTGTCATCTTGACAACCCAAGCTTGATAATTTTCCCTGATAAAGACCGGAGTAGCCATTGCAAAGAATCCACTTGATCTTGCTCCATCAGCTTTTTCATTGCAGATTGGAAGCAGTTTTCACACTCACTTACCCTCACTTCACAGTCCCTTAAGATCCCACAGAGGCTTTGATACCATTGTTATTGCTGATATATTCAGCTAATTCACACAGACTTCAAGTTTTTACAGAGAGAGAATGAAAAACCTATTACTTCATTCTTCCGAAAACAGTCAAGTACAAGCAAAATAGGTACCTTTTAGAACTACACACAAACATGCAAAAACTAACTTGTTTTACTTTCTAGAAAATAGCTAACAAACCAACTGCCTAACAAACAAACTTGACTAAATAACAAAGAAAAAAAATTAAAACGACAGAAAATCAGCAGCAGCACTGAGACACAGCTCCAACAGAGGCACTTTTTAAACAAACCTTAGCTGAGATTTAATAGAATTTCAAGACCCTTTTAAAAGTAAGAACATGACAGATCAATTTTTCTGGTGAGTTTCTACAGAAATTCGACTAATGTTGGCAATGTATATAGGTGTTATGCAATTGCTTAAGGTCAAGTGGAAGGACGGGGATCATAGCATCGGAGGAGGAAGATGTACCTGTCGCCGTAGAAGAGACCTACTTGGGAAACTACGTCATCGTCTTTGACCCTATTGATGGATTCGCCAATATCGACACTGCATTGACCACAGGATCCATCTTCGGCATTACGGCCTGGACAAGCAATGCCTCTTGGCTAACGACGACGACTACTCAATGCCCACAGTAACCGTATTGTCCTGCCATTTTATTTTCTTTCTGTTACCAAAAGTCATACTTCTTCTCATATATAGTTTCTGTGTCCTAGTTAATGCACAGAACGGGCTATTCTTTCTTTCACATGAGGCTACAAGTATGCTTTTTCAATCCTAATGCGAAACCAAATAAGCTTATCCTCTATCCTGCCAGCGAGTTCCCGACATCTTGGAAGCTACTCAGATCTTTAGTCTGCTCTAGAGTATAACAGATGCCTGTCATATCGTAATTTGACCTCTTAATCCCGCCCACCAAATTACTAAACACTGCTAATGGCACAGCTCGACCAAGCTCAAGAGAGGTGCATCATCAGCGTCTACCAACCGGGCAGCAACTTGCTGGCGGCCGGCTATTGCCTCTACTCTAGCTCGGTAGTCTTCACGCTCTCAATAGGGAACAGGGTGTACGCTTTCACCTTAGATCCTGCATACGGTGAATTTGTGTTGACACATGAGGACATCAAGATACCGAAAACAAGTAAAATCTACTCGTTCAATGAGGGGAACTACAACCTGTGGGACGAGAAATTGAAGAGCTACCTCGACCGTCTCAGGCAGCCAGGTTCCAATGGCAAGTCCTATTCTGGCCGTTACATCGGATGCCTCGTTGGAGAGATCCACCGGATGCTGCTGGTTGGTGGAATATATGGGAACCCCAAGAATAATAACGCTAAGAATGGAAATCTGAGGCTTCTGTATGAGTGTGCACCAATGAGCTATATGGTCGAACAAGCCGGAGGAAAAGCAACCGATGGCATCCAGAGAATACTTGACATCAAACCAGAAAAGGTAAGAATGTACCATGACAAACTCTTGCCACTGTAGACATTTGTTTTATCAGTTTCTTAGTCAGACTCACTACATTACTTTCAACCCAATAAGCTGTGTCATAAAGATGTAAGTAGGAGCTATGTTCTTTGACCCAGCAGAGCCAATACTTTGTTTCATCATGAATCAATCAGCACAAAGCCACTTTACAGAAAGCTCATATTCATTTCATTTGGTTTCTTTCCATTGGCAGATCCACCAGCGGACACCAATATTTGTCGGAAGCCCAGATGAAGTGGACAAACTACAGAAATACTTAGCTTGAGTCAGATGCCTCCCTAGTGGAGTATTATTATACAGACTCAGTTTGTCGTTGATGTGGTTGGCATAAGATGTTGCATCATAAAGCAAGGAAGTCCGGGAATTAGCTAGCGACCCCAAGAGCTCGAAGTGGCCTCAAGTGGGATGAATTTCGTTAAAGGTGGCAAGTCTTAGAATTGTAAAAGCAAGGTGAACCTTTTCCTACAAGAAAAGTAACACTTTGCCACTTCGACTATGTTTCTCATTTGAGCTAACTGGAAATGGCATATGCACAGGACATCATTCTGCTGCTTATGTACATGTAGATGTAGATACTTGCGGCCATACAATCTTCAACCTCTGCCTTTTAAGGCAAAAATGTTTTACAAGTGACCAGCAAAGACACCCAGAGACCTAGCTAAAAACAATAGTCAGTCCTCTAGGGATAGCACCCAAAGTGTAAATTACATGTTCGTCTATCAAATGAGACACCGATGGAATGCTGTAGAACAATCGCTCAGAAGTTCAGTTCATCAGAAATGAAGAAAATGACTATGCTTACGTTAGAACAAATAAACATTCAACAAATGGGAATGGAATGGGCCGGCCAATTAGATTTAGATCATGTCGCAGTTAGTACTGTAATTGCACCACATCTGCTCATACTAAAGTTCTCCTTGAGGAAGTTGGTACTCGGCAGCACAATTATCCAGGTCCATCTAAGTCTTAACTCAAGAAGCTCAAAATTTAATATATACGCTCAAGTTGAATATCTAAAGGCAGAACGTGAACAATGAGAAACTCAAATTTAATTCCTTTGTCGTCAAACATTTTACTATTGCAATGTTTATTTAGACCTGAAACAAATTTACTCATGAGTCTTTTCCTGCATGTTCATGAGAATGGCCGTCACAATTGCTGGAGATTCTGAAGATGATGAGGCCCCAAGTTATTACCCTTTGAATCATAAGAAGACGAGCAGACCACATGAAACACATGGATAAAAATTAACCTGTAGTTGGCTTGGCAAATTCAATATTGATAGTTTTACAAACAGTAGAGTTGATTACAGGTTTTCCTATGAATTTCTGATCACTAGAAGAAAACTTAGGAGATCCTAGAGTGGAAAACTCAGTTAAACTATTGCATTCTTTGCTTTCTGTATTGGTTGTTTGTCACCATCTAACTTCATCCAAACTGCTGAATATGAGCTAGCGATAGACCAGTCCCTTCATGAAGTCGTCGAGAATGCATGACAAGTAAAGGAAGTTATTGACCAGGTAAAGCTTCAGCACAATGCTATAATATCAAGCACAAAAATACTCACATTGATAAGATTGACCACATAAGTTGATAAGCAGCTCCTGGAACAACTGATGACCAAACATATTATTAGGAGAACTTTATATGGAAATTCACATGAATGAAAAAATAAAAAATAGAAGAGCCAGTGAAATAAAAAGGCCACTATAACGACCACAATCATGAACATTTAGTATCATCCCTTGCTAGTGAGTTTTGTGCAGATCCAATAAATGACATCCAAGATGCATAAAAGCAGAATCTGTAGCAACACTCCATCAAACGTCTTTGAATCCTTTTAGCCCAAAGCCAAATTAATCAAAGTCTAGCCAAATAAAGCGACCTATTCTGTAGCCATTAGCCAATTTGAGAAAAACCAAAACCATTTCATCCAAGGAATGGCCAAACCCTGCACCTCTACAGAGAGAACTCACCTTGTCAACAGTTATTCTATGCTCTTTGCTCTAAACATGCACATGCATGATTACATTAGAAAGAGCATGATGCTTGAGAACAATTATATAACCAGATAATCTATAACCTCAGTGTGGAAACTAGTTGGTATCAGAAGGCTATCAGCTCTTCTGAGATTACTTGCCATTTCTTAATGAGTGCTTCAACAGCGAGCCACCTCATTATCTGTAACAGCCCTTCAAGCCACTATCCAGTCGTCCTCAGACATTGTCCAGTTCAAAACCGAGTTATGACCTCATGTTGCCTCTTAAATCCACAGGGATTCTATGCTTGAGTAACGAACCTCCTCATGGATGACTCATTCCTCCATCTCATGCATTTCCAATCTCTCTTTGAACTCGTTCTTTTCTAATCAAAGCAAGTACTGAAGATCCAGTGATAGAGAAAAGTAACCGAACTATAGTACAGTGACCTCAATCGACAGTTACAAGGGTGTCACAGGTGCCTTCAGAGGTCACCTACTGACCCGACAACAATGATGCAGGAGATTATCAGTCCTGTTTTCTCTCCAATACCAGGACTACCAATTGGTGTACCCCACCTCAGGAACTCTTCGATATCCAGCGAAACTGGAAAATCCAGGGAACGTCCCAATATAGGTGTCTCAGGTTTCATTTCCCAAGAGTCTCTCCTTAGTTTGTCAATGTTTCAACATGCTGGCAGCATCTAGCGAGAGGAAACTCTAATGTTGAATAGATACCTGAATGGAAGAAGTATTTCAGTCATTCTTGTTACGGTAAATAAGAGGCCCATGTTCTTAGCCGAGCACCCCGCCGCCACCCCTACTACCCTTTCATCGCTGCCACCATGCTCTGCCAAGTGGCCTAGAATGAGTATCCCTATGCATGTGCCTTCTGACTCATATATCTTGGGTGATATAGTTCCTACAAGAGTCACCAGTGATCTCCACAAGAACATAACCCCTCCCTGAAGTGGTGGAAACGATTCACATCTCTGACAATTATAACCCTCTTTGTGACCTTTGCAATAAGTTTCACAGCAGAGTGGCAATCATCACACATCCTTAGATTCTTGATGACACGCAAGGGTGCTTCTGACGGTATTTTCAAGAGACCGTATGCTATGGCCAATTTTTCACTGTGATAACTGAGATAGTCTGCCTTTTGTTCATCTTCCACATCATGCATCACACCACCAATATCCGGCACATAACCCAAATCTTTGATCTTGGCCAAAAGTTCCCCAACTTTCTCATATATCTTTAAATATTCAGGGTGTGAATTGTCATCTGAAACAAATACATGTGTTGTGTCTTTAATTTCTATCCAGCTGACCCCCGGTTCTTTCTTGATACTCCTCTCTTTCATCAGCTTCCGAATGTTCACCACCCCATCCCACCTCTTTGCCTTGGCATACATATTAGAAGCAAGTATGTATGTCCCAACATCAGTAGCATCCATTCTGATGACAATCTCTGCAACACGCTGGCCTAACCCATATTGCCGATGGACATGGCAAGCATTGAGCAACGTGCGCCAGGCAACAGTATCCCACTGTACAGGTGTAGACTTCATAAAATTTTCAGCTTTGTCAAGCGAACTGGCCTTGGTCAGAAGCCTAATGATGCAGGTGTAGTGCTCTACTCCAGGTTCTATCCTATAATGTCTCATCAGATGGTTCAAATAAAAAAGTGCTTCCTGCTCAAGACCCAAGTGAGCACAAGCAGATAAAACTCCCACAAAAGTTACGTAGCTAGGAAGCTCCCTTGCGGCCATCATTTCTCCAAAAACTGATAAAGCTTCCCTTCCAAGCCCATGTTGGGAGTATCCACATATCATTGAATTCCAAGTAGCAAAGTCTCGGAGCGCCATGTTTGAGAAAACTTCATATGAGGCTTCTATGTCACCGCTCTTGGAATACATATTAATTAAAGCATTCCCAACGTTAGTGTGGTTTTTAAAACCTGACTTCTGCACCAACGCATGCAAAAGATACCCATGCCTTAGTGCAGATAAAGCTGCGCAGCAGTTTAACAAAACAACAAAGGTGCAATCATTTGCTGGAACGCATTCATTCTCCATTTCCGGCAAGAGATTAAGTGCTTCCTCAAAGAATCCATTTTGAAAGTAAGCGGTCATCACGGCAGTCCATGTCACAACGTTTCGAATCGGCAAACTACTAAAGACCTTGCTTGCGTTCATAACCTTGCCACATTTGCCGTACATGTCAATCAGTGTACTGCAAAAGAAGTCATCACAATCAACTCGACTCTTCAACATCCGGCAGTGAAGCGACAAACCCAGTTTCAAATCTTTGAGAGAAGCACAGACCCCAAGAGCAGTACAGTAGGTAGCACCATCCCAGGCTGCACGATCAGCCACCATTCTAGCCAAAATGCCCACAGCTTCCATTAAATTCCCATTTTCCATGAGTCCATTCAAAACCAAGTTATATGTGAAAATATCATAACCAGGTAAAGTGTCCAAAACCATAATTCCCGCCTTCACGTCCCAGCACCTCAAGTACATGTTAAGAAGTGCATTCTTCACATACTGATGAAACTCTAACCCAGACTTGACCACATACCCATGACATTGCTTGCCTTCATCGACTCTTCTGTACTCTGAACAAGAAGACACAACTGTAGCGAGTATATACTCGTTTGGAGGGACACAGTCCAAGGACAGCATACACTTGAACAATTGTATAACTTCCGAAGGGGACCCACTGCGTAAGTATCCGGCCATCAGAGCCCCCCAAGAGACTTCGTTTCTCTCGCGCATATCGTCAAACAGCTTGCGTGCACTCGACATCTGGCCACACTTTGAGTACAGATTGATCAGAGAGTTAGCCTCCACGATACTACTTCGGGAATTTTCGTTGGATGCGATCAGCTGCGCGTGAATCATTTTGCCGATTCTTAAGTTCTCCGAATCAGCGGACAACTTCAAGAGCCTCGTGGGGTATGCGGTGATCGAGTCTCTGCGACGCCCTTCGAACAGAAATGGCGCGTACTTGGTCGGCGTGTGGATGTTCCTCGAGGCTCTTGAAGTCATGGACGTGGCTTCGAACCTCACAGTCAGTAGATGGCGCAGTAGACTACCATTGAACATTTTGATGAAACGAAGGCCAGACAACAGTCCGAGCAGAGTCGTAACAGCGAAACTGCGCCATGCACGAACCCCAAGTGCACGAAGAACTGAAAAGGAAGCGTCAGACGTAACAGGGGGTCGATCCAGCCAACGGACTGAAGCGAGTTTCGCCTTTACTAGGCTCGCGTCGTCAAGGGAACCTCTCGCTCCACACCATTCTTTGGGCAAGTGGAAACCTTGTCCGCTTCGGGAACTCCGGGCCGTGCGCGTCTATCACCTTCCGGTTGCGGGCGATCCGTCACCGGCGCCGGAAGCTTCGATCGATTCGGCCTCGAGTACGGCAAAGACGCACCCTTTCCCGGCCTAGGACTACGGAGCCATCCCTCGCGTGAAGGTGGGGAGAGGAAGAGAGGTTCAGCTCTGCTGGAAAAGCCATGGGGGTTGACGCATGGAGCGAGGTCGTCAAGGATCAAGAACCGTTCTTTGGCCCCGCTGCGCACGAAATTCTTGTCGTCGAACCAACGAGGTTGGAGGCGTGCAAGAACCTCCGGAGGAAACCTACGTCGTTCCCGCCGTCCCGGCAGCATTACATGTTCTTGCGAGGCATTGCAGGATGAGAAAATATTGGGTACCCAAAGTGATGCCATATCAGCAAAATAATAGTCCATTCAGTTATTGACACGTGTCATTCGAGCCCACCTGTCAGAGATTTTTTCTTCAGTGTGGGGCCCACTTTCTCTCTTCCCTCCTGACCCTCACGAGACTCCCTCTTTACTTTCTCTCCGCCGCTTCTTCTGCAATTCCTCATCTTCTCCATGGGAACCAAAACCGGACGACGATGGTGTGCCTCTTAACCTCGTCCAAATCGGCGTCACCGACGTCTTCTCCATCCCCGGCACCGGAGAGCGAGCCCAAGGCTCGCGGCCGCCATGGCCACGGAGCTCGACCTCGAGTAGCCATGGTCGCGAGCTCGTGGTCAAGAGACCATGGCGGTTTGGAGGGGGAAGCTCTTGAGCTTGATTTTGCAGAAGCAGGGGGAAGATGATGGGTGGAGGTGGAGCGGGCGGGCTTGGCGGCGACGGGAATTTTCAGCCCGAGGTTCCCAACCGCGAGGCACACGAAGGGACTAGCATCCATCGGCGGTGAGCCCGTTGCCGGAGACTCCGAGGGTCCTCTTCGCCGTGGCCGACACTGGCGGTGGCTAGGGCTCGAGGTCAAACAAGGGAAAAGGGGTGAAGCGGATGAGAGAGAGACGGGGAAAGAGAGAGATCGAGAGAACAGAGGTGACTTGAAAATTTGGCTGACACAGGTGGGCCCCGAGACACGTGTCCATCACTGAATGGACTATTATTTTGTTGACATGGCATCACTTGGGGTACCCAATATTTTCTCTTGTAGGATGGCTAGAAGCATACGGTTTGCTCTTCGTTCACCGTTTATCTTGAAGTTGAATTGTCCGTGTATTATGTTCGTCCGATACCTAGATGCTCTGATGATGACGATATAGGTACCCAAAGAAATGCTGAAACTTCACGGTGGGATGAACTCTTGAGAAGATTTAAACAGTGATCAAGTTCCAAAACTTTTTCGAATTGAACTAATCGAGTACTCTAATTAGCTCCATTCAATTTGAGTTGACGGAAGTAAATCTAATATCGCGTGTGTTAGCAATTTGGAGAACGTGCAATGCTGATGTGATGCTGGGGACACCTCGTTTGTGATTTGGCGAGAGTTGCTGAGAAGACGAGGCGGCATCACCCATTCTAACGCCTCTCTACACTCGCTCCTTCTCTCTTTCTAACTCTTTTTTTCTTCTGTAATGTTGACATTATTTTTAGATGACATCCATTTAGAATCGCATCAACATCAAACGTTTTCGAAAATATCATGAAATATCATTCAAATTAAGCACGGTTGATAAATGGTACCATTTTTTAGTCAAAATATAAAAGTATTTGATTGTGCATTTTTGTCAAATTACAGAACTTGATTGCAATGATTCAAATTTGTTTAAAACTTGACGACCACACTTTGGCAATAAATGTTAGGATTATGGATGTCCTTATTCTATCCTCAATGGATAAGCATACTGTGGATTTCAAAAGAAGCACATATTTACCCAATCAGATATTTGACTATAGCAAGATATAATATTTTATTTCGCTTTCCAAATTTTTATGGCTTGCACTATTTCCACCCCTCAAATATCTTTAAACACCATAAAATTTAATATGTCCAAAATGACCCTCATTAAAACCTCATTAATAGTAAGATTAATGGAAAAAGGGAAAACGTACATTTGATGAGGATCAATCAATTTTGGAATTTTATCCACCTTTCCCTGGCTCTATTGTTTTGTTCTTCTTTTGGGTTTAAAAAGCCTCTAAAATTTTAGTATTTTAATTCATTAATGACTGGAATTAGATTTTAAAAGAATATCAATAAAGTTACGGTGTTTAGAACATTTATTTACAATCTCTCTCTAAAGTTCAATATCTAATAACTCCCGGACATATACAATTTTTTTGTCCATTCTTTTTAGTAGAATTCTTTGGTTAAAGTTGTGAGCCCTTTATGATTATAAGGAAATAAAATTTGTATGAAAATGAATGGAAAAACACAGAAGGTGGTGGAATAAAACATTCTTTTATTAGAGATTGAACTTTAGAGAGATTGTAAATAAATGTTCTAGACACAATAACTATTTAAGTATTCTTTTAAAATGGAATTTTAATCATTAAGTTGATTAAAATACTCCAATTTTAGAGGATTCTCGTTAGAAAAGAGAGAGAGGGAATGAATCTGTAAACTTCTCTTGTATGAACGCAAAAGACAAAAGAAGAAGAAACAATAATTTAGGAAATGTGAAGAAGATTACTAAAATAGTCATAAATCTATTACAATTGTGTTAATTCAATCATATAATTTTTTTTTACAATTAAGTCGTAAACATTTTGCATTTGTGCCAATTCAGTCCATCCGGCCAACTTTAGTTAGAAATCGCTAATGTGGAGCTGCTAGCGTTGAGTGGATAATTATGATTTTTTATTATTTATTTTATTCTCGTTTTTTTTCCTTTTTTTTATGTTTTTCATTGTGACCAGCAACATCGCTAGAGACCCTTGCAGGCCGGGTGAGGTTGGACCTCGCCAGGGGCTAGGCTGGCGAGGTCAGGCCTTAGACGAGGTATAACCTTCGCTAACGACGCCACGTCAGTAATTTCTGATCAAAGTTGACTGAATAGACAACACCGGCATATATACAAAAAGTTTAGAACTCGATTAACAAAGAAAAAAGGATTCATAACTATATTGACACAATTAAAATAGATTTAAGACTTTTTTGATAATTTTCTTGTAAATTTAGATAATATTATGAAATTGATCGATCCACATTTAAATATGTTTAACCTTTTTCGTCAATCTTACCATTAACGGGTTTTTCTAGTGAGGTCAATTATAGACGATGCAAATTTTACGGTATGTTTATACTAATTCGAGGGTCGGAAATAGCGCGAGCCAATTTTACTTGGAAAAAAAAAATGAAACTTCCATGTATGCAACTTCCTCCTCAAACTCTCTTTGGTGTGATGTCGTGGAAGAACGCAGCCCGCAATCACCACGACCAACCTCCACCACTCGTCTCGTTCCATATATGCAAACCCTAAGCAAAACCCCCTTCACAGAAACACACTTTTAGAATCTTACGTATATCTCCTTCAATCTTCTTGATCCCTGCATCGAGCCGGATCGAACTCTCGCTAAGATTCCCAGAAATGGGCACGGTTCTCGGCAAGATCTCCGTCGAGACCCCGAAGTACCAGGTCCTCAGCTCCTGCGCCGACTACGAGATCCGCCACTACGCACCCTCCGTCGTCGCCGAGGTCACCTACACCCTCTCCCAGTTCGGCGGCAGGCGCGACGGCGGCTTCTCCGTCCTCGCCAGCTACATCGGCGCCCTGGGCGACCCCCAGAACGCCAAGCCTGAGAAGATCGCCATGACCGCCCCGGTGATCACCAAGAGCGAGAAGGTCGCGATGACTGCCCCGGTGATCACCCAAGTTCCGCCCGGGGGCGGGGAGGAGTCGGTGACGATGCGGTTCGTGCTGCCGGCGAAGTACGGCAGGGCGGAGGAGGCGCCGAGGCCGCTGGACGAGAGGGTGGTGGTGAGGGAGGAGGAGGGGAGGAAGTACGGGGTGGTAAGGTTCGGCGGGGTGGCGACGGAGGGGGCGGCGAGGGAGAAGGCGGAGAGGCTGAGGGAGTGGCTGGAGAGGGACGGGCACAAGGTGGCGGGGGAGTGGGTGCTGGCGAGGTACAACCCGCCGTGGACGGTGCCGCCGTTGAGGACCAACGAGGTCATGATTCCGATCGAGTGAGGAGGGGCGACGGAATGGGAGTGGGCAAAGCAAAACAAGATTTGGCAGTAGGGGGGTTTGGCTTTCTAGTGTTATATGTTATCTGTGGTTATCTTAGTTTTCGTTATTTTTCTTGTTCTTTTTCTTATTTCAGTGTAGGATGTCGAGAACGTAATTTGAGATGAAAATAGAGCAAGTCTCGAATTCTTCAAATATAAATCTGGTGGTCCACATATAAGCTCTACATCATCAAAATTCTTGATATTAAGAAATTCTTTCTTTCTCGTCTCCTGGGGATGCGAGGGTTCTACTACGTCAATTGCCCAACGAGTTGAATGGAGGGCGAAAGCACAACATTTAGCCGCTTGTTCACAGCCGGCCTCGGGAAGACGTTGCTATTGTTGGCGAAGGTTTAGTGAACAGGAAATGTCACCAACAGTTTCTGAATTTTAACTTAATATATAATGTGATTCTTTAACTTTTAATTTATTCAATATCGTTCTTGAATTTTTTTTAAAGTTCAATTTAGTTCATTGAATATTTTTATATAATTTAGGTATTACATATCAAAGGTCCAGCGATCATATTAAAAAAAATTTAAAAATTATAATAAATATTATGTTAATTTAGGACTCGTATTATACATCACGTTAAAGTTTGGAGCGGGTTGTCTTTGCCATTATCCTTTAGAGAAGTAAGAAGCGATGGGATTCGTCCATTTTGTACTGGATTGTAGTTTACTTGGTCTTGTTGAAATGAATTCGGCTGGGTAGATGGGCTCGGCTTGGTTTAGGGGGCCTTGGGCTAATTTTTCAGCCACAATAAGAAATTGGGCTTGATCAAATAAGCCTGTTTCGTTTTAAGGCCCCTAGCGTCTTCTGTGACCCGGACCGGCGAGGTCCATGCCTGGTGAGACCTGCGTCCGGACCAGGCCATAGGATCCGGGCCAAGCCGTTAAGAAGATGTGAAAGCGCCTTTTTCTCTCTATAATAAGGGTGCCTTTCCGAGGCGTGAAGCGGGAGAGAAGGGATTTCAAAACTGGGACCATGGAAAATCATAGAGTTACCTACCTCACGGGCAGTGTTTTTTAACTTTTGGAGATGCCTGATTTGCTCTGCTCTTCTTCTTCCCGAAGAAGAGGTTTAGGTGTTACGCCCTTTTGGGCGGCGATAGTACAAAAAATAACATAAAAACAGGCCCATTAAAAAAGAGAAAAAAAAAAAAAAAAAGACTCTGGGATGGCACCTTAATTTTTCCGCAACTTGACCCACCCAATCTTGCCTTTCAATAGGAATGCAACAGAGGAAAGCACTTGGAACAGGTCGGACTCTAAAAAGAAAGCCTAGCTTCGGAACTCAGCTTTAGCCCAAGACTTTGGAATGGAGCGCAGGAAAAGCGCTTTGGGTCTCTCGATCCAAAGCTACTAGAAAATTAGAAAATTAGTTAGGAAAACACTACTTCTTGTTTTCTTAGTGTAATTCATGCCTTTGCCCGGTTGGTCGCTGGTTGATTTGTGTGCTTAAATTTAAGTGTTTAATTGTCCTTACTCATGGATGCTTTGATTGCCTTTCAATTACATGTATGTGTCACGAGCCAGTAGTTCTTTGACCGCGGAATAGCCCGTGCGATGCCTAGCAGGTTGCTCACACCAAGCCATCCCTTGTTCTCTAGTTGTTTGAAAGAGCAACATGGCAAATATCTTCCTTGTATCAGAATGGACCACACCCAACATAGCTCGGACATCTGATCCATCGAGCAAGACACACAAATCTATTTAGATATGACAACTAGTTTCGTCATGCCATGGCCTCATCAGGACAGCAGCATCAGCTCCTGATCAGTTTGTGCACAGGAAGCCAACCCTGCCTTCAAAACTCTTAAGGGTATATTCTTTCTATCCTACAACTCTTAGCACCATTTGTCCTACCACCACTCTCTTGATCCAATTGTATTCATCTATTATACATCGCTCACTCTTCACCCGATAACCTCAGCACCACTCACAAAGATATAGGAGTATGAGAGGATCACAATCCGTGACATATGCATGTTCTTCGGTGGTTAGCTTAAGTGAGGAATTAGAATTCTAATTAGGAATTAATGATGATAGCCTACTGTTTTGCGAACACAAGTGGGGGTTAATAATCGTTGACTTAATTAAGGAATCCCTACTTTAATTAGGAGATGGTTGGGTCAATGAATTGCATGGGTAGAATCAAATGCCCAAATCCAATTCCCATTTGCTTATTTGTTTGCCAACTAGTGAGTAGAATTAGGCTTACCATAGATAGGATTATTCTCTAATCTCAAGCTTACGGGGTTCATGTCCCAATACTCAATAGCCATGTGTATTATTTGCCTGACTTATATCGGGTTTTCATTTCCCGCACATCTACTTATATGTTTTAAATACTTGGCTGTTTCATTACTGCAATGTCGTTTCAATAGCTTGCTTGTTAATTTCTTTTCTAGAATGAATAAGGCTAGTTTAGAATCATAATGAACCCCTCAAAAACATGTGCGTGATCACTTAGTAGCTTTGATACCTTTAAGATCATAATAAGTATGGCCACTTAGATAATGACTTTCCAAGTTAATGATGCCAAAAGGGGGCTAATAGTTAGTAGAGTAATCAAGTCTTTGAACTAGAATCTCTAGTTACATAGAAATCGAGATGATACTCTCGCGTCTCGATTGGTTCCTAGCCAGCTTCAAAATGACTAGTGACAACTCCAAAAATTCAATAGGTTAATCAAAACTCAAAACAAAATCCAACATCACATGATGCATAGGCTTGGGAGAGCCGCTCCTAATCAAGGGTCATCAGCCTATATTAGGCAATGCTCCTAAACTCTTTCTCTTCCCGTTTTCCCAAGATGAAACCTAAAAAGAGGGTTGCGACACTTGGCAGAAAGGCCCCTCTAAATATTTTACCATCTCTAGTCCATTATAAAAAACTATGCATTTCGACCAATTTCTACATCTAAATTTTGAAACTATCTCTTCTTATTAGCCAATTACGGAAAAAATTGTTTTTGTCATTGACTATCACCCAAAACATGAGAAAAATGCCGAAAAAGTCCTAAACTTTTTGCATTAGTGCCAATTTAGTTCTAAACTTTTTTTGGTATCAATTCAGTCCTAAACCTTTTGCATTTGTACCAATTTAGCCATAAACCTTTTTTTGGTGTCAATTAAGTCATAAACCTTTTAAATTGGTGCCAATTCAGTCATAAACCTTTTGTTTTTGTACTAATTTAGTCCTTCCAGCCAAATTTTAACCGGAATTTGCCGACGTAGACGTTTGCCAGCAGGTGACCTGGTCACCGGCGCCGACGTGACGCTGACATGGACAAATAAAATAATATCCAGAGGCCGGCGAGGTCGAGCCTCGCCCGACCATGGCGAGGCTCGAGCCCTCGCCAGAGGCCACGGCGAGGGCAAGCCTCGCCCAGCCGCCGGCAAGGTCGAGCAATGGCAAGGGTCAAGCCCTCGCCGAAGGCGCGACGAGGCTCGATCTCGCCAGTTCTGGCGAGGTCAGGCCTGGCTGACGGCTGGGCGAGGCTCGACCTCGCCAGATCCGACAAGGTCAAGCCTCGCCCAACCATGGCAAGGCTCGCCCTCACCGTGGCCTCCAGCGATGGCTCTAGCCTCACCATGGTCAGGCGAGGCCGCCCTCGCCAGTGGCCGGTAAGGTCGAACTAGCCGGCCTCTGATCCAGCGATCGGCTAGAGGAAAGAGAGACAAAAAAAAAAGTGAAAAAAAAGGAAAAAAAATTAAAATTTAAAAAATATTATTTAATTTGTCCATGTCGGCGTCGGTGACTGATCACTGGCCGGCAGGCATCTACGTTGGCAAATTCCGATCAAAATTAGCCGGAAGGACTAAATTAACACAAAAACAAAAGGTTTAGGACTGAATTGGCACCAATTTAAAAGGTTTAAAACTTAATTGGCACCAAAAAAAGGTTTATGACTAAATTGGCACAATTGTAAAAGGTTTAGGACTAAATTGGCACCAAAAGAAGATTTATGACTCAATTGGTACTAATGCAAACGGTTTATGATTTTTTTGTCACTTTCCCCCCAAAACATTAATAACTCTAAATGGCCAACACGTGGCATTATACTCCGGAAACGGTATTTGATTGTAATTGTATACATATTATATACTTTCGGCTGTCTATATAGATATATATAATTACAAACTATTAAGCATTGCCTTTAAACTTGACACTGAAGACTCTAGATAGCAAGAGGTTTTTGATCATTCTCATTACAAAAGTAGTTCGTTTGCGCTCTCCACCTTTCCACTTCCAGTCACGATGTGGCCTCATTCGATATCATAAGTTTCGTTCCACAAAAAAAGGAATAATAATTGGCGTCAATGAGTTTTGATGTTGGTAATTGACGATTATGAAAAATTCCAGCACTTCCCACAAATTTTCTTACTAAGTATTTCTTTAAAAGATTTTATTATCTTCTCTCCAATCATTTCTACACAAAAGTAACACGAATTATCTGGTAGCAATTCGACATAATGCTTATCATTGCACAGATAATATTATGCAAAGATATGTTTAAACAAATATTTTACAAGAAAAGACAACCGTGGTCTTCCAGCAATCATTTTGTGAAGATTACACAATCAAATCGCAACTCTCGGTTGATTCTTATTGTCAACCTTTTTGAACCTTTGTAATGAATCTTTGAAAGGGAAAAGATATATATATTCTTTAATAATTCATTTGCATATTATATTCCTCTATACATCTTAAAATGATGAAAATACACAGGAATCTGTTCTTCCAATGTCTAGCTGTACATCAGAAGAAGGAATAATTGCTCCGGCTCGCTTTGACCGCATGGAAAGAGCCAAGGCTCTCGGAGGATCTCGAGATCACTCAGATACCGCAATTGCCTCCCTATTTGATAAATTTACACCGTGATACCCAACAAATCAATGGATGTTTCTTGGAAGATTTCATGTATGATCTGGCCATCTGTCCCCAAAATATGTTGTTCTCTTCGCACGTCTCATGTCTCCTCCACCAGCAATCTCCTTTCTTGTGGTTGTAATGTTTGGGGAGTTCCCAACGAGACAGAAATAGAGGAAAGAAAGATGTATATGATGTGACTTGCCTCTTGACACATTGTCCTCGCCGAATCTCTCTTTCCACTTATGCATATATAACGCACCGTTTGATTCCGCATTTTCAATGGGCTTTCGGGCCAGAAAGCCCCTTGAAGAAAAATGCTAAAACGTTTAGCAAGCATTTTCAATATTGGCTTTCGGCCGAAAGCCAGCATTAAAAATGCTCAAAGTTCAAAAGTAGCCCGGACCAGCTTTGAGTTTTCAGCATTTACTAAATACTGAAACTAATTTTTTTCTTCCCAAACTACTCTCATTTATTCTTTAATATTCCAATTTCGCCCCTTTGTTATTGTTCATTTTCTTTGTGCTCCAGCGAGGGCCGACGACACCAGATTCGAACGGCGAAGGGCTGGTGAGGTCGCCCGACCCCAGGCGATGGCCGCCTAAGGTCGTGCAACCTCGTGCGACCAAGCCAACATCACCTAGGGTCTCATAACCCAGGTGACAGCCGCCTGGGTCACATGACCCTAGTCGAAGGTCGCTCGACCTCGGGCAACGGCTGTCGCGACCCAGGCAACGATGGCCTAGGTCGAGCAATGGCCGCCTAGGTCGAGCAACCCTAGGCAATGGCCGCCTGAGGTCGAGCAACATAGGCAACAACGGCTTGAGTCAAGCGACCCCAAGTGACGGCCGCCTGAGTCGCGCAACCCTCGCTAAGGGTCGCTTGACCTTAAGCGACGGCCACCGGCACCTGATCTAGCTCGCCAGCAACTGTAGTCTTTCGCCGGCTCCGGCAAAGGCTAAGCTTTTTTTTTTTAATAAAAAAGAAAATCTCAAAGCCCTCTTTGCAAAAAAAAAAATTAGCCAAACACTATTTAGACTAAAGTAGCTTCACAAAGGTTTTTTTACCAAATATCATTTACATTTCCTCAAGAGGCTTTAATCTAAAAGTATTTATATTCTCTCAAGGCTCATTTGCAAAGTTGAACCAAACAGGCTCTAAGTATGATCTAACATTCCAAGAATTAGAGCAGCTTTTTGTATTGTTAGCTAGGGTGACTTGAAGATTATTGTTTGAGTAATCACGCTTTGTTGGAAGCAATAACGGCATAAATGCGCTAAACTTTTCGAACATGGTGCTAGGAATAGTGTGTTACCAAAGTTTGAGTACCTAATGACCCCGTACTATTCGACGATTATTGGTCATTGTCACATGGGTCGTCATTCAAAAAAGAACTTAAAAGTAGCGATTTTATCAAAGTTTGGCACCAGGCGCGATCCGATTATTATCAATCATTGACACATAGATTGCCACTGACAAAAGAATCAAAAGCAGTGAAGTTACCAAAGTTTGAGCACCTACCGACCCCGCAAAATCCGACAATGATCGATCATTAAAGCATAAATTTTGATAAAGAAAGAATCCATGTCAACGGTACTAGGGGGAGATTAATGTATGAGAGAGGTGCCTTTTAGAACGACAAAGAAAAGGCCCTCATCACACATTCCATGTCCTATGTTGTAAAGGAACTTTGGACCAGCTTTCCAGATCACGTTCTGTTGTTGGGCATATAAAGTGACCTGGGATTTAATTGCAGAAGAGAGAAGCACATGGACAACCGCTCGAATGTTCAACAATAAAAGCAAATTCTCTATGTTGAAAGGTTGGAAATGTTTGCACTTTCTACACGCCAAAATGTACACTGATTACTCTGGCATTGTCTCAAGAATCTGCAAGTATTTACACCAAATGCCTGAGATGGAGCAATGCAAGTCGGTACGTTAATTGATCGGCCCCATCAGCTCATCTTGGCCCAATAATGTAGAGATCATCCGACCACGAGTATGATTACGTGATCAATGAATATCCGTTGCTCGACTTTTGGTCAAATTGGAAATGTTTGGACAAATGTGAAAGGATTCCACTAATGTACACCCTGTGGAACTTACAATTTGTGAACACAGCCAAATTTGGCTATTCCGTGGAATTTACTATCAAATAGGCAAAAAATTATCAAACAAATAAACGAATCGGTGTGGTTTCTACTCTTCAGTGACATGGGGTTCCCTCTGTATCAGTATATACCTGTAACTTGCAATCTGAGCTAAACTGATCTACCCTCTACAGGTGACCCAGAATCGGAATTCACATTCCTCAAATCACTCGGCACACTTGAAAGCTTCGGTTATTTTTTTCAAGCACACGAGGAACAGCCTAGGAGTTCACCCTCTTGTTTGCATGTGAATCCTCTTGATTAGGCCATTCAACTGAGCGTTGCAGAGTCATATCAACCTCAGCAAAGAGGTCAACAGATTCTTGCAGTGAGCACCAACACAAATGAGAGCCTCGTAACCTACCTCTGCAACTCGACCTTCTGTCTCTCATAGTAACTCACGCTCTTAATCTGCTCCTGCAGCTTGTTACACATACACCCAGGAAGAGGATTTGCATAAAAGTTCTCCTCGAACCTCGGCGACTCCCCCACTTGTCTGAGATAAGGCGCCCCGAGCCTGTCTGAATGCAGCCCCTTGACCTTCAAAGAGAAATCATCCCACGATAAATCTCCTTGTTCCAACTGATCCACCAGTTTAACATAATTTTGCCTGCAAGATAAAATAGGAAAGTGAACTATATTTCGACAAGAATTTTTGGAGTGATCCAGTAACTCCACGAACTGGCACAAGCCAGCTGAGTAAGCAAACATTACACAAATTTCAGGATTAAACATCCGCTTCCGTAGATAACAAACTATATCTAGCTGAGGATGTAAGAATAAGCATGAAATCAATGCAAACCTGTTAGGGTTTATTGTCTTCCGAAAACCTTCAAACCTCCTATGTCCTTGCACCGCCTTCGCCATGTTCCCATCGTAAGTGTAAACAAAAACGTCACTTTCAAGGGCAACAATATAGTCCAACGCGGCAAGGCGGTTCTGATATAACTTAAAAGGTTCAAGCTCTTCCTCGGTTGCCAATGTGGAGTGAGAAAAGACATTTGGGTACTCTAACCGGAAGGCGTCCATGCTGTTGCTTCCATAGATCTCGCCCGCAACGATATAGATGGTTGTAGTGGGAGGATATCCCATAGCCTTAAGGAAGAGAGCCGCCTCATGAGGAGACATGGGGCACCCTCCTTGCAGACGGCGCGCCACGCCATCTATCTCCTTCTCCTTCCAATGCTTGACATTATACCTCATAATCCGAAGCTCCTCTGCCTCTGCTGCAGTGAGGTTGTGGCTGCAGCCAGTGAAAGCCAGCATGTCTTTCTCATATCTGCAAAAGACAAAATCAAGAACGACTTTAGTCCTACTTGTATTAGGTCCCATTTGCCAAAAGTGGGAGCCCTTTCTTTTAAAGTGCTTAAATTTTCAATAATGACTTCCTCATAACTGCAACCAAAATCAAGAATGACTCTCATAACTTAATCATGTTCCAGATAGTAAATAACTGTCACGCTCGCAATAGGCCCATTTGCCAAAAGAAAAAAGGGATTCCACAAGTACGGCCCGCCAAAGCGTGCAAAACTAAATTTTGCGAGACAAATCAGTCTCTCAAAAAATTATCATGTGCGCGTGTAAAACGTGGCAATGTGCAGTTCCCCTAGCAGTTTAAATCATTTAACTTCTAATACCCTCGATGTGACAGTACCTCAAATGTAGAGCAATGTACGGCTCGCTATTGTTCCTCAACCTGTCTACTAGTGTCTTCCCAAGCTCCTCAATCTCCTTTGCATATCTAAGAGCTTCGTAATTGGCTCGACATCTGAGTCTCTGAATGGAAGAAGCGAGGCCATTATTAGCAAGGCGTGAATCAGTATGGGTGAACTGTACCACCTTGTGCCGCTTTAACAGTGGAAGTATCTCTCCTCTATAATAACTGGCCTGTGAACAAACAAGAAAGGATTGTGAGAGACAATTCCAAGACACATAGAGCATGAAGAGTTTGGAATGGGGAAAGAAGATCCATGTACCTTTGACCATGAAATAGGGGCCCTCACTAAGGGATCCTTCGCAGCATATTTGGGCGGTAGGGACTCGATAATCTCGATGTCATCTCTCAGAACCTCTATGAAATGCTTCCAATCGAATATATCTTTGAAGTCGCTGCAAAAGCGATGTTGCTTTTAATGAATTCCAGAACTAGCAATAATATGGGTGATTGATGCCAACCATCCAAGATAGAGAAAAGATGATACCTGGGATCGGTCCAAAACGATTCGTGATCGAGAGAAGGAAGAACCAGAGTGGCATTCATAATCTTTGCGACCGCAACCATATCGCAGATCTGGGTAGATAGAGATTAAAGATACATATCAAACAAAAGAACCAATCAGATGTTGCAAAATCTGTCCAATGTAGGAAACTTACTCCTGTCCTCATCTGATTCAAACCCCCATTAGCATGAACTAGCAGATAACCATTGGTTTTCGCACCCGTTCCTGGAGAAAAACAGAGGATCAGTTTCGATGCTGATGAAGAAATTTCATCACAGGAAAAACAATGCTATAAAATTGTGGGAGGGAAAACTCAAACCGACTTATTCGATTCTTCGGCCGAGTGACGCACTTGTAGTAGTTGTCACTGTTCGGCTTCATCCAAATTTCTGGAGTCTGTAAAATGCCAGGAGACCCATCATCTATGTTAGATCAGATCATCACAACATCCCGAGAAAGCCATAGAAGTGACATTCAACTCAGCATTGCATTAGCCTCTACTGACATATAAATCCGCCAAGAAAGGGACATTCAACAGAGCCTGAACAATATCCCAAAAAGTTTTATTTGAATCACAGAAAATCCGGTTACGATCAACCAAATGGGGCAAAAGAAAGTTCTGTTCTGGAAAAAGAAATAGCTTTATCGTTCAAACACGTGCAGTAGTTGTCAAAGGGAAGAAAGATCCATTTTTCCTCGAGCTTTCCCTTGAGAAGGTCAAAAAATTCAACAGGAAACTTTCACTTACCGACAATTTCTCCAAAACGCGCTTCGGCATAGATTCGCCGCCGCCGCCGCCACCGCCACCATTCTCGGCGGCGACGGCGCGCTGGGCGTACGACCAGTCGTCCTTGAACGTCTGCAACCGCAACAGCCCGTTGTCGGCCCTCCTCCCTCCTCCTCCTCCGCCTCCTCCCACTCCGCTGTCGGCGACGTAGCCGCTGAAGAGCGACGCCTTGAGGAAGACCGAGAGCACGACGAGCAAGATCAGGCCCGCGAACACCTTGCGTCCGGCGGGCCGCCGCGACCGCACCCCGTGCGCCGCCCACGCGACGGCGTCCTCGATCCTGAGGGCCCAGGCGTCGGGGAGGACCTTGCGGCGGAGGAGGAGGTACCGGACGGCCGGGTGGCGGTGGTGGTGGCCGTGGCCGTGGTGGAAGACGAAATTGCCGTTGTGGAGGAGGTGGGGCCCACCCACCAGAGAGACGTTGGGGTTGCCGCTGTCGTCTTCCTCTTCGGAGGAGAAGGAGGCGTCCATGAGGGGGTCCGCCACCCGCCGCCTCTGCGCGGCGGTGGGCCCCGCGTGCCTGGGGCTAGCGTTGCATGAGTTCGCGGTGCCACCCGACGCCGTCGACACCATTGGCCCGTCAACACAAAAAAAAATAATAATAAAAAATAAAGGGGAAAGGAAAGGAAAGGAAAAGGAAAAACAAGATGCAAACTTTCCCTCCGCCCCTCCGCCCTTCCTCGTTCTTGAAACTCTGCAAATTTTCTTTCTTTCTTTCCGGGAAAGAGGAAAGGCTGGAGGGGAAGGAAAGGGAGGGAAAACAAGAGAGAGAGAAAGATGGGTATTGCAGGGGTAGAGAGAAAGGAGGAGGAGGAGGGGGGGTCTGTCTCTCTCCGTGATGAATGGCGGGCGGACGCGTCGTCAATGGTTTTCTCTCCCCTCTGAATTCCCCCCTTCGCTCCCTGTTTATATATAGACTCTCTCTCTCTCTCTCCCCCCCCCCCCCCCCTCTCTCTTCTTTCTCTCTCTCCAACAGGCGCAAGTTCTTGTTCCGTAGCGCTGGTGACGAAACGGGACGGATTTGCCCTTCTAGATTCGAGGCGCCATGGGAAGATACGATTAAAACATCGGGTGGTGAATTCGAAGGACCGTGTCGGATGGGGCGACTGAACAGAACAGAACACGGGGAAGGGAAGGGAAGGGAAGGGAAGGGAAGTAAAGGTAAAAAGGAACAAGAAGAGAAAAAGACAGACGGGTGAAGGAGGGCGATCGATTGGGTGGTGAGATTCTGTCAGAATTTGGGATGGCGGATTTCGAGGAAATCCATGGAATGTTTTGATCGGAGAGGCTGCTCCTTCAATCAGATTCGTTGCACTGATTATGTAACCCAAATGCACGTATCATGTTAGATGTGGTGTCCTAAAGTACCCCCGCACCTTATTAAAAAAAAAAAAAGGGTAAGAGCTTTCAAATTAGTAAGTTTATCCTCTCGTGGCAGCTTATACGTATGGTAAGATTTGATTCCTGACAAATTGTACCAAAAATAAAAAAATAGATTATAAGGTTTCTCGATTTTTGGGTTTGATTAAGTCCATCGGGTTGGGTCAAATGAGGAGAAGGAGTGATGAAAAGGGCCGGTAAATCAGTCGATGGACTTTCGGATTCATGCGGAGATTACCATATGTTGTATTCCGTACGAATAGGCCCCCTGAATTTTGATTAATATCTCTAGAAATCACGATGACTTTGCAATTTGTCTGCATCGAATTTAATTGTTTTCGCTTTCGAACTCACTGGTCTGTAGTTCTCTTTTTCCGTTTGTCAGGACGTTAATGTAAAATTACTCTAGTCTCTTTCTTCACAATTTTAGCACGCACATCACATGCATGATATCGTCCAATAATAGAGAGAAGCAGAGTCACTTAGCTGGCATGTAATGTTAGAGCCACAACAAATAAGTACCAAATAAACATTAATAGGTCCTAAACTTGATGCATACCGTGACATTACACGGCGTTTTTAAGTAAATTGAGGTTTTGGGATTTAAATCAAAACCTAAAATGGCAATATCATTTGGTCAAAGCTTGTAACTTTAAAGGGTACAAGAGTAGGTGCCTAACTAGATTGCTGAAAACAGAAATAAATAAAAAAAATTAATTGATGATGATTGAAACGAAATAGCTAAATTTTATCAATGTCTCACCAAAGATAGAGCAATGATAATTATTGGTAGGTTTTAGCAATATTAATGACAAGACTTTTGTTGCCATCAATTATTTTTGCTAATGAATGAATTAAGCAGTCCCTCCCTCATTTGCCACATTCAGTGGATTTTTTTTTTTACTTAATTGAGTTCAATTTGTTTTTGAATATAATTTATGTATTTTGACCAAAAAATAGATAATTTATTTATTTCCTTTTAAACATGTTCTTTCCTATATTCAGCTCTAATTTTTTTTTTAGCTTTTTTGCTAGTTAAAATAAGGAAAATGCAACATGTGTATTTCATTGCACTTGATACACTCTTGAAAGATGGGAAAGAAATTATTCTAAGGCTCTGCTTGTTTCGTGGAAAATTATTTCCGAGAAAATATGTTCCTCATTTTCCATCGTTTGGATCGCTTAGGAAAATGAGTATGCTTAAATTTATGAAAATGATTTCCTTTTTAGGAAGTTGGAAATTGTAATCCAAAATATGACTAAATATTGGCACTTAACCATAAACTCTACGCATGGAGATGGGAACCTTAATGCTCATTCCTGGGTCCCTGGCATCCATGACTGAATAGTGCTTGTATATTTAGGAAAATCAAATCATATTTTCCTTTCCAAACGACGGAAAAAAAATTCGATTTTTTTTTTCAAATTTTAGCCAAATACTGGCCAAGAAAATGGCAATATTTTCCCGGAATATGACTTACTTCCTAAAAACCATTTTCCTTAAGAATGTAATATTTTTTCGTGAAATAAACAGAGCCCAAGATTATTTTCTTGTTGGGGGTGAATTTTGTGTACGTTACTCAATTTTAATGCACTGAAAAGCAGAAATTAATAGTTTTTTTTTTTTTTTTGTTAATTGAAAGATCATTGGCGAGAGGTCATGTATTGGAGTCAAACTTGGATCCCATGTATAAATAGTATTTTGACATTCAAAGCCAAATTGCCTTTTCCGTCTATGACTCTCTTGCCCCATTCTAAAGTTGTGGGGCAGCCACTTTGCTTATCAACAGGTCTTCAACACGTTCACGGTTCACGCCTTCAAGGTTCATATCGAATTGCATTTATGCATTTGCCAAAATTAGGTGAAGCCCCTCAAGGCTCCCAAAACACCCGGCTAAACTCATGAATCGAGTAATAATCGATCGAACTTATGTCGTGTCGTGCGCTCATTCACATGCATCCGAAGCCGACACTATGTGTGGGGTTGCATATATGAAGTCGAGGCGTGCAAGATTAGTTCACATACTGGGTACTAAAAAGACATGTCGCCCACTCATAATTTGCGAATCGATTAGTATGTCAATTTTAGTATATACCCAGCAATTCTCTTCTACTTTAGCTAGTTTCCATACGAGCACCTATCTGCCCTCTTAAAACTAGGTAAAAAAAAAAAAAATTTGGGTTGGGATTTTGCTGTTAGGAGAATGCCTTATGAAGTGATACAAAAAGATAGTGAAATTGGAGATACAAATCTTGTGTTTTATATAGATCTATAAGGTGACAAGATTAACTGTAAGCGTTATTTAAGCTAGTAGGAACTCACATAAGCATCCGACACAAATTTGCCACATTACTCTATAAAATCTATTAAATATACTAATCGTGATGATGAGGGAGGCTACAATTGAAGATGTATATGAGCATAAAAGAGGTCTTAAGATATAATTAGGAGTGAATTAGGGTTCCCCCGCAAGTAACTCAGGCTAAGTTCGATGATTACTCGAGATTAGGTTGCCCAATTCGAGCTCGAGCGACTCAAGGATTATGTCCGGTTGAGCTCGATCTCACGCTTACCAAAATACTCGGTTCAACGGGCTCATGAGCCTAATGGGGCTCTATTATTTCTTTGAAAATAGTTAATAGTTATGGAAATAGACCTGTTCATAAATCCTTAAAATTTAACAACATGCCCCATATGTAGCAATGGACGAATTATATCTGAACTCATTAATCTCGAGATCAATTTTTTTTTTATAACTTAATTGTCATTTAGCCGAGCAAATTCTAGGCCAAGTATTTTGATTTTCCATCAACTCAAGCTCGGACGGGGAAATTTATTTTCGATCAAAACTCGACTCGATGTTCGACTATCTAGCGTGTAAATTGAGTTGTGCTTGACCTAAAACTCGAAACCAAAGGGCTCGGCACGAATGCATCCTCGGCCACAACTTACGAGAGCGCTTAGCATCTTGCGACAACGACTAGTCGATGCGAAAAACGGAGTCTCGAGCTTATGATTTTTAGCGCTTCGGTCGCGGGTATAAAACGCCGATGCTGGTACGCAGAAATAAAAAAAAAAATTTCTACTTCGCGACACCCGTTCGAAAGATGAGCGATTTAAACTAATTAATCAACTAATGATCCTCAAACAAATTTACATAAAATTACGGGAAAATTCCAATTAAGGACCCCAAGTGAGGTCAAATTCTCAAAAAAGGGCTCAAAGTGAACAAGGTGTTAAATAAAGGCTCGAAGTGCTCAATCAATCTAAAATAAGGACCTGAAGTGCCCAAAAAAATCTCAAATAAGGACTTGGGTCCCTGGCCGGCGGGTATTTTGGCCGGCCAGGGACCCAGGTCCTTATTTGAGATTTTTTAGGCACTTCAAGTCCTTATTTGAGACTGATTGAGCACTTCGGGCCCTTATTTAATACATTGTTCACTTATGGCCGGCGGAGGAAGAAAAAAAAAATGAAAAGGAAAATAAAAAAAAAACAGAAAAGAAAAAACGAAAAAGTTAAAATAAATAAATAAAAAGTTATCGTTCCGATACCGGAACAGTAACTTTTTCGCTGGCCAGCGGGTATTTTGGCCGATTGGGGACCCATGTCCTTATTTGAGATTTTTTGGGCACTTCAGATCCTTATTTGAGACTGATTGAGTACTTCAGACTCTTATTTAATATATTGTTCACTTTGGACTTTTTTTAAGAATTTGACCTCACTTAATATCCTTAATTGAAATTTTCCCTAAAATTACGCAAGAGAAGAATGTACAAAGGCGGAGCAGTGAATACCATGGGAGAGTACAATTTTCGAACGTTCCCCGATCCTCTCGTTGGATGTCTGAAACAGACAACCCCCCCGCCCCTTCGTTGTCACGGTCAATCTCATCTTTGACCTTGAAAAGGCAATATCTATTAAAATATTTTAAAAAAAAGAGATAACAATAATTATTTGATCCGACGGTGCGTAATCTCGCGACAGTCCGCTTTCTCCCCCATCGATCAATGTCAAACGCGTGTCGCCTTGCCAGGCTGCTGGCGTCGCCCACCGTCATGCCCTTGGCTGTCGCTTTAATTTAGCTTACCCTTTTCATTAGAAAAAAGGAAAAAGGAAAAAAAACCCGCCGCCACAAATGTGGACCGTCAGATCGGGTGCTCGGCCACGTGGCGAAGGGGGGGCCTCCCTCGTTGATTCTGAGATGGACGTGCAAATCGCCGCACCGGATTGCCCACCCCCCACCAACCCCCCCCCCCCCCGCCCCGGACGCGGGGTCCGCATCTTTGCTATCGGTGGGCTGGCCAATCATGTGGGAGCGGGACCCGAGTCGGGGGAACCTCGACGCGGAGAATTGACCGGATCATTTCGCACGCGCAATCGTCGGCGAGGCCCTTTCTCCTTGTTAGTTGTAAAGGTCATAATTACACACGCCGGGAGCAAGGATGAGCAATATGACCTGCCCGAACCGATCGATTCTAGGCTATTCTGGAAGACATTAGTCCGATTCCCGATTCTATAAAATTAGAACCGGTGAATTTCGGTCCGGTTGCCAAATCTAGTGTGGAACCACCCAATCGAGCCCCCTGGATCGGGACGTCTTGTGTTTTTTTTTTTAAATTTTTTTTGTTTGTTAAAAATCTGTGAAAAAAATCATAATCTATCTCCCATTTCACAAAAGAAGACCCTTCAAGACTAGAGCGACTAACTTTTAGTTATGCATGTGAGTAAGATAATAAGAACAAATTAAAACACAATAATAGTTGCTCATTTTAACCAAGTTTTGCCCCAAAATTGAAAAAATCTCTATGACACCTACAATGTTACATGTAACTTATTAATAGTACAAACGCATTGATTAACAAGAACATATTCAATTTCATTTTGAACATTAACGGTTCCATTAGCCCACTCGAGAACTGGACTGCTTGGAAATTGATCAACCCTGTCAATGCGGCCATATTTTGGTAAAACTGAAACTAAATAAAATCAAATATCAAATGCTAATCATTTCAAGTATTGGAACTTTATTTTTAAAAAAAACATATTATTTGATAATGGTTTAATATTGAGTATAAAATCTGGTGTGGGAAAAAATTTAATTTGGTTAGGTATCTCACTCCGAGCGTGATTTCATAAGCAGGTATAGTCTACCGGTTCATGTATTTGGTAGATATTTTAACTATGCACAGGGTAGGGGAAATTACTAAAAAATTTATAAACCTATTATATTTGTGACAATCAATCTTAAAATTTTTAATTTTGCCAATTTACTCCTAAATTTTTTGACGATTTGTCAATTCATTCTAGCTAATTTTGACCGGAAATCATTGACATGAACGTTTGCAACCTTACGTGGTATGACCAAAATTGACTTGGACAATTTTTATAATTTAAAAAAAATTCTGAACTTTTTTACATTTTTTTCTTCTCACTTTTCTTTTCTCTTTTCTTTTTATCTTTCTTTTCCTTTTTTCTTCTAACCCCGATGAGGGTTGCAGCCCTTGCCTAGTGGCCTTTTGGCTAAGGGCCGCGATGGACAAGGGCTACGCAACCCTTAGGCCCCCGCTGGACTTCGTAGAAAAAAAAGAAAGAAAATTATAAATTATAAAAAATTCAAAAAAAAACTATATAGATCATTTATATCGGCGATTTTCAACCAAAATTGACAGAAAGGTTTACGATTGAATTGGCACAAATATAATAAGTTTAAGTCTTTGGTAATTTTTCCAGCAAAACATGGCGGCTTTAGTGGCCAACACATAAAGAGCCAGCCATCCACCCACACGATTAAGTATTGAGTAGCAACTCTCTCGAGGTATGGCCTCACCACCTTAATCACTTCAACTTTCTCTCTCCTACATCATTTTCCTCACAAAATCGACTTCAAGCGTTGAAGGGTCTAGTCGAGGAAAACTGTAAGGACTTCTCTCTCTCTTCGGTATGTAGATCGACAATCGCTTTATTAGACCTATCCAAATGGATCATAAACTCATTTCTTAACTATATTTGATGAGTTGAGTTGTTGTATTATAATTATATTCAGTAAATGAGTTATAAATGAGTTTAGAATAGTAAAACATAAAATATTATGAGTGTTAAATAAGTTCACAATTTACTTAAAATCAACTCACCTCTACGATTCTCTCTTTACTCTCTTTTACCCTCACTTGATTCGCGCTTGCTTACTCTAAGCTCTCACCTCAGTTTTAAGATTCGATTTAATATAAAAGTGCTTTAATAATATGGGTTGGGTTGATTATAAATCACTATAGTTGTGTTGCACGAAAATTATGTTAATTTGAATCGGACCATTTTCAACCCGATCAACCATTTTGATGAGCCTACGCCCCATTACTGTATGAACGCGAGGGATGCTCGTCCCTCTTTGTCGTGCTCCATGACCATCTCATCTTTGCTCCCACGTGGCATTCTACTACTTAGGTTTGGATGCCTTGTTAGTTTCGCATGATCTAACAACTGAAATAAGTAGGGTGTGTATGTTCACACACGAGCTGTTCTTGGGTTTTTATGAATCCGAACTTAAAGTATTACCATGGGCCAACGTATGCAGAATGCGAAAAATAAGCAAGCAGTTTGGAACTCGGCGCAAGAAAAAATGAACTTGGCTGTACTTTTCTCTGATCAAAATCCAACGAGACTCCCCATCTGATGCTGAATTCGATTGCAGAAGCATCGAAAAGGTGGGAATCGAAAGGGAGTTCCATTCACAACGTGGGCCAGTTAGGTAGCGAATGATAACCATTCTGTTCCGGAATGAGTTCCTGAACCAGAAATAGATTTTTCTATTTCTGGTTCCTGGATGAGTTTCTGAGAAAAAAAACCCGTTTGATAATGACAAAAAATTTCTATTTCTGGAACAGAAACCCGTTTGATAACAGCACAAAATTTCTATTTTCTGAAACAAAAACTCGTTTGATAAACAACAGAAAATTCTATTTCCAGGAACAGAAATCCATTTTTTTAGAAATGGAATAAAAATAATAAAAAATCCGAAAAATTCATAAAAATCTTTAAAAAAATTCAGAAAATCCCAAAAAATTGAAAAATTCCAGAAAAAATCATCAAAATGTCGAGAAAATAAAAAAAATTCAGATTTTGGGAAAATAGGAAATTTGTTGAATTTTTTCAAAAAAAATCAAGAAATCAAAAATTTCAAAAGTTTACAAAATTGCTTAGAATACCTGTGGCCACCCACTTTTAGTGAAATTTAAATTTTTTTAGGTGCCAAAAAAATCAAAAAATCAAAAATTTCAAAACTTCACAAAATAGTTTAGAATACATGTGGTCACCCACTTTGAGTGAAATTTAAATTTTTTAAGGTGCCCAAAAAAATTCAAAAACTCAAAAATTTCAAAACTTCACAGAATGGCTTAGAATACCTGTGGGCACCCACTTTGAGTGAAATTTTAATTTTTGGAGGTGAAAAAAAAAGAAAAAAATCAAAAATTTCAAAACTTTATAGAATGACTTAGAATACATGTGGCCATCCACTTTGAGTGAAATTTAAATTTTTTTAGGTGAAAAAAAAAACATAAAAATCAAAAATTTCAAAACTTCACAAAATGACTTAGAATACATGTGGCCATCCACTTTGAGTGAAATTTCAAAAATTTTTGATTTTTTGCTTTTTTTTCGGCACCTAAAAAAATAAAATTTTGCTTAAAGTGGGTGGCCACAAGTATTTAAGTCATTCTGTAAAGTTTTGAAAATTTTTCTTTTTTGCTTATTTTTATTTTTTTTTCGACACCTAAAAATATTAAATTTCACTCAAAGTGGGTGGCCATAGGTATTCTAAGCAATTATGTGAAGTTTTTTATTTTTTTATTTTTTTCGGCACATGAAAAAATTTAAATTTCTCTCAAAAGTGGATGGCCACAGGTATTTTAAGCAATTTTGTGAAGTTTTGAAATTTTTTATTTTTTATTTTTTTTCGGCACCTAAAAAAATAAAATTTCGCTCAAAATGAGTGGCCACAAGTATTTTAAGCCATTTTGTAAAATTTTGAAATTTTTACTTTTTTGCTTATTTTTATTTTTTTTGGCATTTAAAAAAATTAAATTTCACTCAAAGTGGGTGGCCACGGGTATTTTAAGTCATTCTGTGAAGTTTTTAAATTTTTTATTTTTTACTTTTTTTTTATTTTTTTTGGCACCTAAAAAAATAAAATTTCGCTCAAATTGGGTGGCCACAGGTATTCTAAGACATTCTGTGAAGTTTTTAAATTTTAGATTTTTTGATTATTTTTTATTTTTTTTGACATCTAAAAAAATTAAATTTTACTCAAAGTGGGTGGCCATAGGTTTTCTAAGTCATTTTGTGAAATTTTGAAAATTTTTATTTTTTTATTTTTTTAAATTTTTTTGGCACCTAAAAAAATTTAAATTTCACTGAAAGTGGGTAGCCACAAATTCTAAACCATTCTGTTAAGTTTTGAAATTTTTGATTTTTTACTTTTTTTTCTCACCTCAAAGGTCGTGACTTTCATATGAATGTGTGTTGAAGAAATTGAATTCCTCATAAATGGTTCTCATTTTTGTTCCAGAAATAAAAAACCAACTTTTTTTTTGTTCTCATTTCTAGTTTCAGAATCAGTTTTGGAAGCAAACTTGTCCCGGAAATAGAAAAATGAAATTGCGTTACCAAATGGGTTTCTGGTTCAAAACTGATTCTGGGAACAAAAAATCAGTTCTGGGCAGAACCAGAATGATTTTCATGCAGTACCTTAGCAGCGCTACTGTACTGAATAGCTCCCGCCGTGCTCGTTCGTGCTCATCACGTCTCCCCTGTTCCTGCGCGCGAACCCTAGAAGGCTTCGAAGCAAAGGACTCGATACTGGTCCTCCACTATCCCAGGTCAACCTTTCGACGTGTCAAAGGAATAGCAGTGCTTTCTTGGCCCCCTCTAATAAAGAGCACCGACATCAGACTTCCTTAACAACAAAAGAAAGCCAACACGATTGGAGTGCAAGATCAACGCGTGAAACGCAGGAGAAATACGAGGTCTAGGTTCTTTCTGGGGTCGGTGTTGCCGATCAGTACTATTATATTGGAAAAGGGCATCATCTTCGATCTGATTCATTCGTGATTTCCCGACAGATTGTGCGATGATGCACGACACCATCTGAGAGATACTATTCCTAATGATGATCAGTACTATTCTTTTTCGTTCTTTTCACGACTTGCTCTTTAGGTGGCTCTAGTCCTCCCATATTTTTTATGAAATTATGGAGCATGCATACATACATCGTGTTTTACAACTACATTTTCTTCATCTTGTTGAATGGGCGAGCATTACTTTTTCGCACTTCCTTGTTTTAATTTCCGGGTGTAGATTGAGATAATCTATTTCATAAAGCTTTATAGAATTGTTTAGTGTTTGTATCGATTGTTTCGGATTTCAAAGAAGATCGGCTGATGTCATTAGTCGGCAGGGGGAAAGTCATAAATATATTATATTGATATCAATTCAGCTATAAACCTTTCAATTTGGTCAATTTAGTTCTAAACATTTTGTATTTATGCTTGATTTCATCCAGCCAATTTTGGCCAGGAATTACTGACATGAATGCTTGCCGTTCTACGTGGTACAACTCATGCTGCCGTGGACAAATTTTACAAAATTTTAATATTTTTCTTATTTTTTCAGTGTGGCCAAAAAAGGTCGCCAAGCTCTCGCCAGATCTCTATAGGCAAGAACATTGAGTTATTTGATTGATTGATGGGGCTTTATATAATCTATCGCTTGTTGATAATAAGAAAAAGTTGGTCATTTTTTCGTGTGACAAATCCATGAGATTTTGGTAGATCACAACCAACTATTGTAAAAACTTAAGCTGTTAAATAAAGGCATGATTTAATATTTAATTATTCTAACACTCCCCCTCACGCTTAGTCTGGTCTTTTTGCCTAGTACTAGGTGTGGACATATTTAATTGGGGAGCTCTAGTTCTGATACCATGTGAAATTTTGGTACACCACTATCGCGTGTTCTAAAAGCTTAAATTGTTAGATGAAAGCGTTGTTTAATATTTAATTATTATAACAAAATCTTTGTTTTCTCTTTTTTCTTTTTCATTTTAGACATTAAACAGAGCCCAATGCTTCAGCTATTCCTTATTAGTCACGAGACTCGTGACAGAAACCTCGATCGCCCAGGTACTTTGATGCTTTTTGATTTGTCTTAACCCCATGTGCGCATTAGGCGATTCTTATGCCGATATGGTAGCTCACGGGTCATTGCATATGATGATGGAGTCATCACATCGGTCGATAATTTACTATTAAAATGGTAGGAGAAAACCATCATAACTTACTAAACAAACCCGGTTCGCCTCAAAACCTTTTACACTTTATGTTTGTTTCCTATATGAAGACAAGATGTGAATGCACACTGGACTTTTGGACAACATTGCAGCACTCTGTGATGACGCTTTTGTGTTTGCAGCATTTTTTGTGATCTTTTTTATATGGGCTGACGCCAAATCCTTTGCAAGTTTCGCTGGGCCACAGTTATCGACTTTCTCATGTAGCCACCAACCTCATTCAGAAGTTTTTCTTCTTGGAAGCATTGTCTTGAGGAGATTCGACGAATATTATTACTTGGGTATCGACTCGCAAGTGATAATTGCAAATACATAATCTCAAGGCACCTAATTTTGTCGACTAGGGCAAGGCCGAGATGGAAATCGACGCTTGAGAGAGAGAGAGAGAGAGAAGTGCACCTATTTCTTGACTAGTTGGTCGATTAATCTTTCCTATTGGTATTGCTCTTATGGCAAGTAGGTTTATCTTGCGATACATTTGAAGGGGAAAACCAACTATTCAGGCATGTAGGCCTCATTGATCGGTCGATGTCCCAAAAGAATATGGGTATTCTTCTCATATCTTCTATATGAGCAAATCTTCCATTGCTCGAGACGACCAGAAGCGGCAATAAGAGAGCAGTGATCAGAGGGAGTTTTACACAATTACGAAGGTAAAGGACGTCCAGCGTTAGCTCACGAACATGACAACTTCATTAACATCAGAAACACGATAGTAAATCTTCACTCCAACATGCCAACCCCATGTGGAAGTTCCTATTTTTGTGTTCGCACCCACATGTTCTATATGCTTAAGCAAAATAAAGGAACAACTCCAACCCAGAATTTGTAAAAGCAAGAAACCCAATATTCAATGACATTACCGCATGATGAAACACACAGACATCACACCAAATGTACGCCTCAAAAGCCTCGACCAACCCAAAGCACCACAAGGACAAAACGAAGGAAGCCAACATGTAGCAGTCTCTCTCAACGATGTCAAACTTGCTAAAGACCTTATTCGGCATGTACAGTACACAAGTTCATAAAATATGGAGACCTTCACGCTTATAACTTCAACCACTCCAAGCAAGGACAGAGTCCCCAGCAAAATCGAGCAGGATAGTAGTCCTTCAAATAGACCTCCCTGCTATATCCGATGATGTAGAAGCTGAAGGCCCTCTTACGATGCGTCATGGTCACGCGTGTCACTGGCACAACCGAGATCGCGTGCCTCTCGCATATCACCCTCGCAGTTGGAGGCACAGAAGCCCTATCGGAGATGACTTCGGAAGAGAACTTATTGAGGAAGAACGAGTCTGCAAAGAAAGCTGGAGTGCACTGATATGCTTGAGTGTTGCACAACTGGACCCCTCTTGCTCTGTGGAAGACTTCATCTGGAACCGAAGCTGCTCCACTAGTTGCACTCACTTTTCGGGTTGACTGAGTCTTCCTATAATGACAGAATAGTATCTTAACCAATGTTTTGTTCAACCAACTGATGTATACTCGAGGCATGCAAGTTAAACGGTTCTATTTCTACTGTTTAAAGGTCACCTAAATCTTCGAGAGCTCTGCAAACCAATTCACTTATACGAAACACACACCTCACAATGTGCTATCACAACTGAGCACTGCAGACATTTTTCTAACAACATACTATCACAACTGAAGACATGAAAGCACGTTTTCCAACACAATTCCTATTGTTGAATTTAAGTAGGTACTCAAATTAGAGCACCTCCAGTTCCTTCACTCGAAAGATTTCCATGATGGCTTCTCATTAAACCCTTATTAAGGTACCATTTGTGCCATAGGTAGCTGTTATCATGCTAAGTTGCTGTTAAGATGCAAACTATAGAGTCCGACAGTGGAAGCAAGAGTCAACAACACTCTGGAGACATTGAAGGTTTGCTTCCTATGGAAAAACACGCATATAGTTGTGATTGTGCAGTAACAGACGGAGAGCAAGCAGGTATTATACATATCTTTGTCAAAAAGTACAGCATCAAGACTTCTGTGCGTTCAGTTAGTTCACCCACTAGTTCTACAGTGTAGTAAAACTTCCAAAAGAGCACGTGAGCACACGTACCATTTGACAACAGCAACACCTCGTGAGAGAAGAGACCCACTTCCGAGACATGTTTCGCACTGAATAAGTCCACGAGATCCACAAGTTGCACAAGGAATCTTCCCCTTGCCATTGCATTTGGCACATCTACAAAAATAGAATTATTAACACAATGTCATCCACAATAAACAATCAGCATCCACTGGACGCCATCCAGTCTTCTGATGCAAGCATACATCAGGAACATCAGATGAACCAACCAACCAGTCTGCTGAAATCATCTCACCCAACATCATGAACTATGGTGATGGGACTGAGATTTTGCACCATAAATTTGAGTTATGCAGACATTAAGCCCTAGTCTAGATGGAAAAGAATGCTGATGACCTGAGAACAAGATAAAGCTTAGGAATATGTAATCAAAATTGCAAGCTTCAGAGCAAAGATATTACATAGAATCAGATCCATCTCTATGAGCAATTAAACCCCTCCCATGACAACCAGGGCACGGCGTCATCTGATTTTCTTTATAAAATCCACGTTCCTGATCTGCATTGCAAGTGGGACACACTCGATCTCCCCGTCCATCACAACCTGCACAACTTTCCTCAAGTTATGCTAGTTCATAAACAAAGCCACATATCACATGACTAATCATGATCACGACATAAGTAGAACTTCCTCGTCCTTTATATCTTGTTTTTAACGTACATAAAATGATTATCATAGACGGCACAGGGCAGATAACAGAAAAATGCTACAGAGAAGAAGGATAAAGATGCACAGTATCACAAATGGAAACATCCTTATATGAAAAGCGGTAAAAAAATATTTATCCTAAAAACTACCTGAGCATTTCTCTATAGTCTCAGAATGAGGAACTTTTGTCCGTGTCTCCTTGTAGGGAACAAATAGGACAGGAAATTGAGACCTCAGATCCAATTCCCAAATTCCCAGTTCAGGACCCTTATCCTTTCCGTCGATGTTGCCACCACGGTGGGGTTCTATTTCTCTTATAATTTCTCTTTCCTCTATAAAGGTATCTAAAGTTCCCATGTAAACATTGCAATCTTCAACTGCGTGAATTTTCCAAGTACGAGCAGGACGACTTCCCCAACAGCAGCGATGACCAACATGATCAATAAGCAACTCCCGTATCTCTACTTCATCCAGTATTTGCCTACATAAGGTGACACAGTGAGTAGACCATTGTTTCAGAATGCAGTAGGCAAGACTTTTTAACATAACTTATCACAGAGCATAAAACAAAGGAAAATTGCAGTTACACGTTAAAGTGTCATTATAACCATGTCAAACACTGATTTCGTATGGCGAGCAATAAGGACACCTTTCAACTTTTTCTAATCGAGTTCAATACAGGATGGGATTCTGTTGGCCTTACTAAAAGGTACTTGCTATAGTTCCACACAGCGAATGGATGATAAGCCAATGTTATCGCTCTTGAAAAATAACGTAAAGGAACAAAGGCATGGGTTAAAAATTGCAGCACGAAAGCATGCTGCAAATCATGTCCTTGGTCCATACTATACTGATTAAACAGGGCAACAAGGGACCTTGCATTTTCTTGACCAGTATAATACCTAAACCCTGTTAGAAGTTCAATGAAAGGAAAAATCTCCATCCCTAATATTAAAGGAAAAAGTTGTTTTTCCACTAAAGGTTCGGAAAAACAGAACTCACTTTTTTGGATATACCAACTTTCTTGAAGAGACACAACAGCGTGCTTTATTACAAGGCAAGACTGAAACTTTGCGGTATTTTGAAAGACAAAAAAAAACCAAAAACTTTCCTATAGGAATTGGCCGGCGAGATTTGGTTACTCCTCAAGGTTAACAGTAGCACTCCCAGTAAACCAAGCTTTCTATATAAATGTTGCGAAAGTATTCTATTAACGTTATGAATGCACCAATAGGAATCTGAAAATTAAAGAAATTAATTCATAAAATGTTTGCAAACCACAGAAGTATCATGATCTTGCAAGCTGATTGAACAAAAAGGCGAGAGCACCAGAAAATAACAACATGAAGATGTTTCAGCTGAGCTGAACGGACAACTGAAACTATAGCAACAACATAAGTAATTTGAAGTATAGAAGGCTGGAAGCAGAAGAAGATGAATGAAACCTATGTGTCGCAACTCGTAAGGGTATGCTTATGGAAAAGCAAAATGGTTTCAGCTAACTATTACACACATGAAAATGATCCTCACGAAAAGCGAGGGCGACTTTAACAGGTCATACCTCTGAAACTCACTGGTGGTTCCGCCAATGTCCTCTCCAAATCCACCTTGATATACAATTGCTTGCTCTGCAGAGCATAAAGTTCGATAGTGACAAGAACTAAATTAACCTGCACACGTCCTAAAGTTTCGACTTTCCAGCATGAAGAGTCAAACCCAAAATCAATAAAGCCAAAGGATTACACTTTCCTTAGTTTCGTAAGGCGAACAATGATCATAATTACAACGCTTAGCAAGTAATTACCTAAACCACATTCTTTTCAGAGAGGTATTAAGCGAACTCAGATGAACATCTACCAGAAGCGATCTCAGATACACTCGACCCAAAATCCAAAATTCGAAGATAGCCACGCACGTACCGCTGGGATCGGGCTCGGGCGAGGAGACGAGGGCGGCGTGAATCGAGGGCGGGTAGCGATCGGAGGCGGCGGCGGCGGACCGAATCTCGTCGACGCTGACTTCGGTGCCGGCCAGAGACGCGGTGGTGGGGATCACGGAGCCGGTCCTCCCCAGGTACTGGTACGAGCGCCACTTGTCGGTCTCCTTCTCCCCATTTTCGCTCCTTATCTCTTCAAGAGGACCCGGAAAGTCACAAGACTGCGGCTAGACATGCCAGGCAAGCAAGAAAACGAAAACAGCGAACCCAGTGAGCTATGGACGCGTACCTGAGAGCAGCGGTTCCTCCATCATCTGGGTGTCGGAGGACACACAGAGAGAGACACGGAGAGACACAGAGGTAGACGTTGAATATAAATGCGGGAAAACTTGTTTCCTTAACCAAGAAGGAAGAGAAGCCAAAAGGGTAAGCGCTTTTCGTCCGAATTCGGGCCGTAGTAGCTAAGATGGAGGAGGGTCCACGCGTTGCAGAAGTCGGTACGTGCGTCCTCACAAATCACTTTCATGGATTCGCGCAGGATCGAAGAGATGATTGAGAAGGCGCGCGGTGAGAAGAAGAAGGGTCGATTGCAAGAAACTCGTCACGACTTTCCTTTTCACTTCCTTGGGTCGATCCATGTGAAGTTGCCACCAAATTTCACAGGGCCGACATCGACATTGTCGGATCACGGTTCCCGGTCCGGTTCGATCCAACCCCGGAATCAGAAACCAAATCGGGAGGATCGGTTCTCGGTTTCTAGGATCGGGGATCGAACCGGCTAATGTTGGAACCGTGAATCGATTCCAATGGGACCAATCATTTAGTGGTAAAGGCAAGTGGGAATTGAGAAAATTAGATTAGACTTTCTATTTTTTTCAAAAATTTTAAAAAGTAAATAAATATATATATAAAAATTAGAAAAATATATAGATTTATCAGTCCGGTCCGATCCGGTTCTCATCCTAGAACTAGAAATTGGACCACCCAAAAACCAGTTCCACTTTTAGGAATTGGGAACCAAATCAATATTTCTGAGAACCGGACCACACCGGTCGGTCTGGTCCCGGTCTTAGCAGTCCATCTTGCTCACATCTACACAAAACCACGAATCTTAATCGTTTGTCAAACATTTTCTCAATATTTGTAAAGTACGATGTTCTATTTAGGAGGTGTCATGAAATGCTATTGGATATGGCATTCTTAATATGGTGGAATTTCGACCCAAATATATATATATCAACTTTTATGGCATCGGAGCCAAAAGGGGTCAATAAAGATATTTTTTATAATTTCATTCGCAGTAAAGACAATTTCCTTCGTGGAGATCTTTTCGCGTGATATCTGGATGTGTTCCAAGCAGTAAAGCCCAGAAAGGTAATAAGTCCGTTGGTAAGTATCGCCGATATCAATTGAAAAGAAAAAAGTAGTCTTTTGCAATGAACTTATTGAGAAGATCCGAGTCTTCTTCTAGTTCTTTATCACAAATGTCCTCTGATCAATGACCAATAAATAGAGAAGAGATTAATGTAGAAGATTTTAATAAATCTATTGAAAATTGGTTCATTCCAAAAGTTAAACTTTGATAGAATTTATGAACATTCTAAATTTAAACTCTTTTGACACAATGACTATGTCATTGTTATCGAATAAAGAGATGTTTCACTTTCTAATTCTTTTGCTTCAATACAACTTCTAAATAAAGATTCTATAAAGAAACATTCACAAAAGTGAAATTACATGCATATAGGTTTGGTACAGGTTGGTGCAAAGCCTGTTACCAAAGAAGGATTAGATACATCTTTACTTCTTATTTTAAGAGATGCCAGACTTTTAAAATATGATGAATCCATCCTTAGAGCCGTAGAAACAAGTCTTTGCAGTGGACCAATTCACTTTGATAGTCATCCCGGTCTCACTGTCTTTCTTAAAGATAAAAATATTTTGAAATCCCTAACTCTTCAGATAAAAACTCATAATTATTCAATAGCTGAAGGATTTATTCCCATAGTCCTCATTTACAGAGTTTATTACAAAGTAATGAATTCTGCATTTGGTAGCTAGGCTTTCAAATTGAATTCCAATAGAGAAACTCTTTTGAATAGAGAAACTCTTTTGTTGCAAACAGAAATTTTTAAAGCAAATGTTACCATTCCTAGGACTATTCCTTGGAATCAGATAACCCTTCCTGATCAATGGGAATTAGAAAATAAAATTCTCCAATAGATTGTTCAAAATTCTGAACCTACCAACATCATCTAACACCTTGAAGGAAAAGTAACAATTCAATTCTCCAGGAAATCTATTGATATTTCCAGAAGATCTTGTGATATCAGATCTATTCCATCCTGGCACTCCACTCCTTCCCGAAGGTTAGTTGATAATGTTCATTTTCATAATGTTTCCAATACTCCTTTTCATCCAAAGGAAGCATTTGCAAGTGCTCCTCCTCCTCCAAACATCAATGGTATAGATAACAAATCAGGAATTTCCAGACCAGTTTATCAAAATACTTCTGATTTCCCTAACCCAACTCCTTCCGAAATGGAAGATCCAGAAATCAATGTTTTGGAAATAGCTTTTAAACCTGACAAAATACTTTTGAACAAAGAATTTAATTCTTTTAAAAACAAGCAAATTAGAGAATGGTTTTTTGAAAATTTCCAAAGCCAAGCTCTTGATATCAAGAAAGATTACTATGAGTACATGTACCAACATGAAATTCAGGTATTCTTCTTTGATTGGTTTGAAAATATATTTCTAAAAGAAAAACAGATTTTTGTTCTTGATCAACTTTATAAATGGAAATTAGACGATGGTCATGTCATTGAATCTAATCATCCTCCCCTTAGGAAAATTAAAATTGAACATTGAGAAGTTGAAATCATAGCTTCTCCTTTCAAAACTGCTTCCGGAATAGATGGCATAGGAATCAAAAAAATTGTTGAATAAAATAAATTTTCTAATCAACATTTGCATATCATAGGAAAACAATTGGATCGAATAGAAAACTTTGTCCAAAACAATTTTTCATCTCCTTCAATATCTATTCAAAAAAGAGAATTAAAACCTCTACTCTTCAGGAATTTTGAAATTCCAAAGAATCCCAGTCTTGAATTTGCTAAGGCCCTTGAGGATCGAAGAAAACTTCTCAAAGGAAAAGCAGCTTTAATTCCTAAAAATCCTATAATTTTAGATACCCCTTTTATACAAAACCTGAGTGTCAAAGACACTCCTGATCGAATTGAATCCTCCAATCAGATCAATCTTTTAGATAAATTTGATACTGAATCCATTCCTGAAATAAATCGCATCACTTGGAAAGATCCTCATAAGCTTTATTATTCTCGGGCTACTCCTCCTGACATACTCACAGAAGAAACTCTTTCTAAAGTCCAGAATAAATATTCTTCTGATGCTATCTATGAATGGAACATAGACGGTATTTCTGAGTAGAACCTCATAAACATTTTGACTCAAATGGTTATACTTGCAAACACTTATAAAACCATTCCTGATACTTTTGATCATTCTGTTGCATATCTTTTAATAGCCAGATTTACAGGCCAGCTTAAAAGATGGTGGGATAACTACCTGAATGAAGAGCAAAGGTCTCAAATCCTAAATGCCTATAAACTCGATCCTTTTGGTCAAAACATTCTTGATGATGATGACCAACTCATCTAAGATGCTGTTAATACTTTGATATTTTCTATATCCCAACATTTTCTAGGAGATTCTTCTCACATCCTTGACAAAAATCAAGATCTTTTGTCAAACATGAAGTGTGGATCCCCAGGAGAATTCAGAGAATATAAAGAAATATTTTTGCAAAGAGTTCTTCAAAGAACAGATTGCAATAAATCTTTTTGGAAAGAAAAATTTCTTGCTGGATTACCAAAACTTATAGGAGAATAAGTTCGAAGTAAGATAAGAGAAGAATATGGAAACCAAATTCCATATGACCATATTTCTTATGGAGAATTGATCTCTTACATTTACAAAATTGGAACACAACTGTGTATCAATATTCATCTTAAAAAATAGATCAAAAAGAAGCAAAAACTCACTAAAAGAGGATTAGGAGAATTTTGCTCCAAATATGATCCATCTTTTGAATCCTTTCATAAAAGAAAATGTTCCGGTGATTGCTCTTCTAAAAAGAAAGAGAAAAAGAAATTTTATAAGAAACCTTATAAGAAAAAATTACATAAGAACTCTTTTGAAAAGAAAGAAAAGGATAATTTTAATAAAACTAAAAAATCGAAGAAAGATTTTAAAAACATTACTTGCTATAATTGTGGTAAGAAAGGCCATACTTTCAGATTTTGCAAAATTAGCAAAAACGTTAACGAATTAGATTTAGACAAAGAAATTTAACCCAGCTCAACCAATTAATGGTTGAAACTGACTATAGTTCTTCTGAAGAATCTAGTTCTGAAAAGGGCTTACAAATTTGTGATTTAGAAACTTCTTCATTCACCTCAGAAAGTGAAAATGAAGATGAATCGCATTTTCAAATAAATATTTTAACAAAAGAAGAAGAAATTCTTTTGCAAACTTTTGATCAAATTACTGATCCTGAAACGAAATTAAAGTATTTAAATAATTTCCAAAACCCAAAACCAATTTCTAAATCTCCTTTTCAAACCAATAATCCTTATAATATTTCTACTATACTGGGAAAAGCCAAGAAAGAAAGCAAATTGTAAACCCGTTTCAATAAATAATCTCACACAAGAAATCAATAAGCAGAAATAAGAAATACATGAGCTTAAAACTACCCAGGTTATTATGCAAAATGACATTTTGGATATTAAATCAAAAAATTTAAAAGGAAAACAAAAGGAAGAAGATTTTGAAGAAAATATTTCGCAAACTTCTTCTCCCTCAAATACAAATTTTATCACTTTCTGAAATAGTCACAAGAAAATGGATCATCAATATTTCCATAAGAGTTCAAAATCAATTTGTTCTAAATACTACAGCCCTTTTTTTATACAGGTGCAGACCTTAATTGCATAAGAGAAGATTTTATACCTACTAAATATTTTGAAAAAACTTCCCAGTCTCTCAGATCTGCATCAGGAAATAAGTTAAACATTAACTTCAAAATCCCTGAAGCTGAGATTGTAAAAGATCAAATATCTTTCAAAACTCATTTTCTTCTTGCCAAAGATATCAGGCAAAATGTTATTTTGGGATTCCCTTTCATAAATTTGCTATTACCTTTCAAAGTTACCGAAAAGGGAATTGAAACAAAAGCCTTGGGAAAAAGATTATGTTTTGATTTCATTTCTAAACCTCAGATCAGGAATCTGAATACCCTACAAGAATATTCAATTTCTGAAATAAATTACCTTATCCAAGATAAAGAAACTCATCTCCAATTTCTTAAAGAAGATCTTGAATACAAAAGAATTGACAAAAATCTCTCTAAACCAAGTCTTTAGAAAAAGATTTCCCTTCTTGAAAATCATATCAAAAATTGTATATATTCAAATATTCTCAATGCTTTCTGGTCTCGTAAAAGTCATATAGTTGATCTACCTTATGAACCAAAATTTTCTGAGAAAAATATTCCTACTAAAGCTAGACCTTCTCAAATGAATCACAAAGTTCTTAATTTCTGTCAAAATGAAATACAAGAACTTTTTGAGAAGAAACTTATTAGGAAAAGCCAGTCACCTTGGAGTTACTCTGCTTTCTATGTCAACAAAAATGCTGAACTAGAAAGAGGAGTTTCAAGATTTGTAATAAATTATAAACCTTTGAATACAGCCTTAAAATGGATAAGATATCCAATTCCTAATAAAAAAGATTTATTGAATAGGCTTTATGATGCAAAAATCTTTTCAAAATTTGATATGAAATCAAGCTTCTTGCAAATTCAGATTAGCGAAAAGGACAAATATAAAACTGCATTTACTGTTCCTTTTTGCCAATATGAATGGAATGTGATGCCTTTTGGTCTAAAAAATGCTCTTTCTGAATTTTAGAGAATTATGAACGATATTTTTAATCATTGTTCTGACTATATTATTGTTTACATCGATGATGTTTTAATATTTTCTACTTCCATAGAAAAACATTTTAAACATGTCAATCATTTTATCAATGTAGTAAAAAGAAATGGTTTGGTAGTTTCACCTACCAAGATATCTCTTTTTAAAACCAAGATACATTTTCTAGGACATTACATACATTAAGGAACCATCATACCAATTGAGAGATCAATCATCTTTTCTGAAAAATTTCCTGATGAAATTAGGGACAAAACCCAATTGCAAAGATTTTTTGGAAATTTGAATTACATTATTGAATTCTTTCCTTACATTAATATAATTTATAAATCACTTCATCAGAGGCTCAAAAAAAAATTCTCCTCCCTAGACCCAGGTCCATACTGATATTGTTCAGCAGATTAAACGCACTGTCAAGGAAATTCCTTGTTTACACCTTGCGGATCAATCTGCTTTCAAAATTGTTAAAACTGATTCTTCTGATATTGGATATGGAGGAATACTTAAGCAATCGAAAGACAATAAAGAACAAATTGTTCAATTTGTCTCCAAACATTGGAATGATTGCCAAAAGAATTACTCTACCATCAAAAAAGAAATCCTTGCTATTATACTTTCTATTTCTAAATTCTAAGGAGATCTTTTGATAAAAAATTCTTACTAAGAATTGATTGCAAATCTGCAAAAGATATTTTACAAAAAGATGTTCAAAATATTGCTTCAAAACAGATTTTTGCCATATGGCAAGCCATTCTATTTGTTTTTTATTTTGATATAGAATTTATAAATGGTTCTTCAAATTCTCTTCCAGATTTTCTCACTAGAGAATTTTTGCAGGGAAAATGCCTCCAAAACCTCCCAACAAACCCACAAGGAGAGATAAAGGCAAGCAAATTGCAGAATCTTTGGGAAAAAAACCCTCAAGACTAACCAATATCAGCACCTTGCTCCAAGCTGCCCAGCAGCCATTAAATATTTCTTCTGATCCAGTTAAGAAGGAAACTTTCTCTTCAACTGAAAACCCTTTGATCCTAATAGCTAAGAAAAAGCCTTAAAACTTCTCCAACAGGCTTTTAGTAGTATGCCACTACCTCCACTGGTTGACATAGCCAAACTTTTATCAGAAGAAGCCTTCACACTTTTTCAACAAACATTCAATAACAAAGCACAAAAGGAAGGAGCTTTACAGCTACTTCAACAAACTTTTAATATTCAACCACAGTCTTCCACAGCAATGGTTGAACCAGATCCTTCTCCAGTAGCTACCCAAAGAGCAAAAGGGAAGGCAATTTCTAGTGAGGTGGTTATTCAGTCTACTCAGACAACCTCTCCGAAATCGAAATTTTTCCATAAAACAATATTTCAAAATGTCTGTAATATTGAAAATGGATTTTATGATGAAAATCCATATGTTTTTGCAAAAAATATGTTTTCTGAAAAGTTTTATACACACCTCATGATATTTATAAAACATCTGAATTTTATGAAAAGATTCTGGAAGAAACAAAATCTGTGACCTTCAGATATTTTTCTAACAAAGGTCATGTGAATTATTCCACAGCCAGAATACACAGGGTCATTCACCCCTCCCAATGGAAACCTGATCCATTAACCTTGAATAAATTCAATATCAAAACGAATAAAGCTCTTCAATACATATCCTCCTTCTTATATTTTGATTACCAACAAGTTTGGTAGAATACTTTTTGAAAAAAGAATGCTAATAATTCACATACTTGGTTATTTTTTTTTGAGGATTTTGATATCAAAATTGTTCCATACTGGTTCTTAAGATGGTGGGAACACCTAGGACCAACTGATGAACTTCTTCATCCAAAAATACAACCCAGTTATGAGCTTTTTCTTGAAAAATTCAAACAACTTCCATATGAAAAGAACTTTCCCAAACTGATGCTTTTTTTCTATTATTTCGGCGTATCTTGGGTTCTAAAATGGTATTTTGATTACCGAAAATCCCTTGATATAGGCATTCCTATCTTCATCAGAAGATTCAAAGTCAAATGGTAGGATGGTTTCAAATTTTTTGATAGAGTTACCATAAGAGCAATCCATAAATGGTTTAGTGATGGGAATTCAATTCCTAACAATCCTCCCTGCCAAGAGGATATCACTCCATTTTTGCATGATAAAGGGTTCGTACTTTCTAGACTAGCATCTGCTCAATCCCAGCAACAATTAGCAGATATGCTAAGACAAACTCTTTCTCAAATTGAAGAAACTGGATCTTCCCATTCACATCATAGTGGGAACTCCAATGAAGACGACTGCTATGGTATCTTTCCAAGAATTCTATGGGGAAATATAGCATATCAAGAAGAAGAAGACGAAGAATCAGTGGTAGATCTGTCCAAACCATGATCTATGGCGTCGAAAGACTCCTTCAACTTTCATCATTTCTAGACCAAAAGGTGTCTACCAATCTTTTTCTTTTTCAAAACCTTTCATAGTTGTGTCAGGAGACTATTCACTGTAAACACTGTGCACTTACCCCTACAGTACCACCCGTGAACAATTTTTACAGGAACCCATCTGCTTATATAAAGAAGCCTCACCTTTCGAAAGAGGGCATCAGACCATCCATCCGAAACACACTACACACTTCTCTCTAACCTCTCTTGATCCTAAAATCCCTTCTTGAGAAGAATAAGGAGTCATCAACCTCAAATCATTTCAATACCACTTTAATAGTAAGTTCATCTTACACCTTTCTCGGATCCATATTTCTTTCTAGATCTTGGTTTCCCTTCGAGAGATATAGTCGGCAAATATCTGCTAGTACTATTTTCGGGAAATACAAAGTTTCACCCGAAACTTCATAAGATCTACCACATTTTATATCTTTTCATATCCTTGTGATACTTAATTTTCCAAATCTTATTCATGATCTAAGGATACTAAGGTTTTATATTTGCACTTGTACTTCGATATTTTCATCTTAGTTGTATCATTTACATCTTGCTGTTGTAATCTCTCTTGTCATTCAATAATAATCCTCCTTTAATTTCTTGCATTTATATTCTTTATATATTTACATATCCCACAAATGGTAGGTCGAACCATCTGTTGATGGTCTGTAATTCAATTTAAGATCCATTTTCTACATCTGTTATATATTTTTACTTCTTCTTACTGTTTTACCCTTCTATATTGCATACCACCTACATGGTTGGTTTAGAGATACTTATTGTTATCCTTCTCATTTTATATCTTGTTTACGGTATCTTTATCATTTATAATGCTCGTCATTTTAATTAATTTTATTTATTTAATAATTTTCTGTGTAAAAATCTACACTTTTATACTAGAATATATCTTTGCTTCAACTTTAGCCTTATATAATAGAGATTTTCATGGAACTCTATATCTTTTTAATCAATATATTGAATATTTCCATCATTTAGAAATCGATTTACTAAAAACATACTTTTTTGTCCTTCTTTACTTTCTATTACAAACTCCAAGAACCAACTTTAAGTAGATAATTTGAGATTCTTTTATATTATAATTTCTCAGTTTATAATCCCAGATCCTAAGCCATTTATAATCCCAGATCCTAACCAATATATATATATATATGGTGGATAGATCACTCTAGGGACCATAAAAGTTTCTAATTTTCTCGAACTAAAAATGGCATTTTTAATACGGTGGAAGGTTAATGAACTATATTTTTTTTTTTGTTTTGTCGAAGATGAGCTATTGAATAAATCAAAAGTTTATGTATTAGATTAAATATTTATGAATAGTTCAAGGATCACATTCAATTAAAAGTTCAATGATGATATTACATATTGAGTCAGCGTTTAAGGACTCTTTGTGTCTTGTTCCTAATTATATTTGTAACTTGCTGCAATTTGTATCTATAACAACACACGAAAATTAGTTTAATTCAAAAAAAAAAAGCATCAACTTTATCGAGAGTGACAATTATGACCCGAATTTTATTGTGTCTTATAAAAAATTACCAACTTTCACTCGAGTCCTAAATTTGGCCCCCATGATGTGAAATTTTCAATTGTTTAGGCCAAATTTGGGAGTTAAGTAAAAATTGGTGATCTTTTGTGAGATAAAATGAAGTTCGAGCTAGAATTGTTATCGACGGGCTAGATTTTGGACTTGAGTAAAAGGTAACGATTTTTTATGAGACAAAATAAAGTTCGGGTAAGAATTGTCACTTATGATAAAGTTGGTATTTTTTTTTTGAATTAATCCTATGAAAATTTGATTGTAAAGGCTAAAATTGTGTACCGTGGCTTCCGACAAAGACAATATACGAATTCAGCATGTCATTTTTGTGTCTCTCTCTTTGTACGCTGTGTTTTTTCACGTATAATATTCCCTGTATGTGAATAGATTGTGCCTAACATTGCCGTCTACATTCATTATGTATTACGCGGATCGTATAACGAGTGTCCACTAGGCACTTGCCAAGCACATGCTTTAAAAGTTTGCCATTTTTTATGTCCCGCTTTTCTCTTATTACATGTAATAAATGCTTTCATAATCGAAATACATCATATTACTTGGGTCAATTTGACAATCGGCTAGACAGTAAATATTCATATTCTTTTGTTCCCAAAATTAATTTTGGAACAGAAATCTGTTTGGTAAACTTTTTATTCTCGGGCGCAAATTTGCAAAAAATTATTTTTAGAATCAGTTTTTGAACATAATCAAAAAATTAAAAAAAGTTGATTCTTAATTCTAAGAACCAGAATCAAAAATGGAAAAAAAAAATTTTCATCTTCTTCTTCTCTAGGCCTGCGGTCGATTGTTGGTCACCAGCAATCGGCGACGAGAGTGAGGCCTAGACCCTCACCGCCTAAGCAAGGGCTGCCCTCGCCCTAGTCGCTAGTCGCCCTCGCCCAATCCAGCGAGGGCCATGACATCTTTGCCGGCCTTGACTTGTGGCCGGTCGCCGGTCATCGGCGACCTAGCCATGGCCAAGGGAAGGGGAAGAAAAATAAAAATAAAAGAAAAATAAAAAGAAAGAACTATTGAAAAATTCAAAATATTATTAAAATATTATTAATAAAAAGAAATATGTGTATAGTTACCAAACACCTTCAAATGCTTAGAAATTGTTCCCGGACATGGAATAAAAAAGAATCATTTCTGAACAGAAATTGTTTTTAAAAACAAAATGATTGTCAAACGCACCCTAAATAAATAGTCTTTTCAACAAAATCCATATCGCTGTGCAACACATAAATAAATCGATTTTACCCAATCGAGCCTAACACGCCTCCTTAATCCACGGTCCATGGAGGGCAAGTTAACCCGTCCTCCTTTGTCCCGACATTTTACCAAGTGCGCAAAGTTAGGGTCGGCCCGTGATTAAGCATAAAAATGCCTTTAGTGCAACGGCACAAAATGTGATATGTTGATTTTGTATGGTCCCCTCTCCGGCCTTCTCTCCCTATCCAATTCGGAAAAAAACACAAAAAAATAAAAAGAAGTCCGCCGTCGCCGTCGCCGTCGCCGTCGCCGGCGGTGACCGGTGTTTTTACCCCCCCAAACCTTTCAATTTAGGGTTTTATCTTCTAGACGGATTTCATCTCCGCGAAGGATCTGAAGCGAAAGTTCCTCCGAACTCCTGGAAATCGCCGGAATCTGAGGCCGAGGAGGAGGAGGAGATTTCCGCGACGGTTTCCGGCGGCGAGATGCTCCAGATTCGATTGAAGAGGGACCCGATCTCCGAGGGCGGCGGAGGGCCGAAGCCGTCGCCCGCGGAGACCGTGACCGTCGCCTGCCCCGACCACCTCGTCCTCGCCGACCTCCCCGTGGCGAAGGGCCTCGGGACCCCCGCCGCCGCCGCCTCGCTCGCGAAGCCCGTCGGCCGCAAGTCCCGCCGCCAGCTCGGCGAGCGCGTCCACTTCTGCGTCCGCTGCGACTTCCCGATCGCCATCTACGGGCGGCTGGTATGCCTTCTTCTTCGTTGCCTTGATCGAACGAGTCGGCGTTACTGATTGGGTAGCTGGCTCTGAGGAGTATCGATATAGGAAGTTTGGGACACTGGGTAGTGATTTCCAGGATGCCTGTGCTCGATTGGGTGCATTCCTCTTTCGGCTAGGGCATGCTTATTGCTGTTCCTCGATGCGGTCGGAGCATTCGTTAGACCCGTAGTAGTGTTGTCGGTGGATATCGAGGACTTGGTCGAATTGCTAATGGGTTGTCTGCTTTGTTTCTTTGTTGGCAGAGCCCTTGTGAGCATGCCTTTTGTCTTGACTGTGCTAGGAGTGATTCAATCTGTTATCTGTAAGTACATCTTTCCTACGTTGCTTGCGACTACGAAATGCATCTCCTTCAGCGATATGAGGTACACTTCGAGCTGTCTGGTTGATGTGATTTCAGTGGATCCGGGGGTTCTGAAAATGAAGACAAGTGCAAACTCTGGCTTGATAGAGCAGCCTCCATGTGTACATGAAACTTAAACTGAGCCCCAATTTAAACAATTGTGAAACAAGACTTGCTTTAAGAATCATCATGTCCTACCTCTTCTGTCATATCTTCCTCATCTCGTAATGCCACCTGGAATTTATCTTTACCAGCCAAATTCTTTGGTTCTCGTACTGATTTCAGTGTATGACACTGTAATGTTTCTCAATCATCTCGGAAAGTCTAGAATTTTTGTCTGACTCTCATTAGCAAATGGTCTGTATGTGACGTTGACTATGGTAGATGTTGGATTCTCGTGACTAACAAGTAAAAGGCATAAGATAGAGAAAGAGAATGGACTAGCTATGTCAAGGTGTGAGTCCAGAAGGAACATTCTCCGAGTTGAACTTTTGTTCGTCCTTTTGGATTTATGTACACATACGCTGTCTGCCCTCTACATGAGAGCAATGTTATACTGGTGATACGGATGCTGCATGCAATTTAAGTTGGGTGCGGTAGTTGGTTCAATGCATTAGTCAATTATTTTCTTTGTTGGGATAGAAAAGTAGGTCAGATTTTATTGGTAAATTAGATTGTGGCTTTTGGGCCAGGCTGCCCAAGGGCATCTCTCTTTGCAATGATCTATTATCAAAACACAACAGAATGAAAGCAAGTTAAGTACTTGCAATGGGAAGATTAGTGTAGCATGTTAAATACTAGCAATGGGAAGATTAATGTTTACAAGAAGCAAATTGCTTTGTCTGAGGGTAGACTTGTTGCTTCTTTGCTACCATTTGCAAGCTGTAGTTGATATGGCAGAACAAAAGCAAGTTGAGTACGTGCAAGAGGGAAAATCGTTGAAGCAAATTGCTTTGTGTAAGGATAGACTGATGCTTCTTTGTTGCCATTAGCAAACTATTGGTGGTGGTGTTTACTATTTTTCACCTGTTTCTTAATCAAGATGTAGCAGCTGCAGAAATTATAGCCCTCATGGCAACGAACTGTAATTACCTTTTTATATTTTAAATTGTAGCAATCATTTCTAGCTTTGAAAACTTTATGAGATCATATTGACGAGTGAGCTGAATAAATAGTTAATTCTTTGTGTGACACAGGTGTGATGACCGTATACAGAAAATTCAGACCATAAAGATGATGGAGGGACTCTTTATATGTGCAGCACCCCACTGTCTGAAGTCTTTTCTAAAGAAAAGTGAATTTGAATCTCATATACACGAGACCCATGGTGACCTTCTTCAGCCTAATGCTGAAAAGGAAGACGGAAATGAATCAGATGCACGCAGTATCAAACAATCTACTGCTTCTGAATCTACTGCACGAGCTCCACCAAGGCCTGTCTTTTCTCCCGGTTCATCACAGCTTCATGATCGTGACGACAAGGCTCGCCATCAGCATGGTCGAGAACAGCCTCCTCCAAGGCCAATTATGCACCAGAAGCCACCAGCTTTCTTAGGGCAGGTCCAAAACAATCCTTCTGATTCACAAGCAGACAACCAACGTCTTCTGGGGTTTGATAGGCGCTTCCATGTGGATGTGCAGGGTGGACCCCAACAAGAACCTAGCCATTTCCCAGAGAAACAGCCTGGGGTTTTATCAGACTCTCCCTTTCAAGAATACCCTATGCATTCTATTCAACAACCGAACTTTGTTGTGCCATTACAGTCAAATCAAATGCTGACACCCCCACCTCCTTTCAGTTTCCCTCCTTTCCCCGTAGAGGGAGCTCAGCCATTTTTTCCTGCACCCTATGATACAGTGCGACAGGATTCAGCTCCTGAAGGTGGTCCAGAGCCAGGTTCATTGCTGGGATTCCCACCAGGTCCACCTGGTGGTGTGAATTTCATGGCTGGATATCCTCAGCCATGGAACACTGGGATGGCCGCACCATTCGAACCTCCGACAGGAGGCCAAGGAGCTGGAGATGGTTATGCAAATCCCGCAGATGTCCAAGGAAGAGTCCCATTGTACCAGGGTGATTACATGCGAAATTCAGGAACATTGCCTTTGAATCCTCCTCCCCCACCTCCTTTAGCTGGCAAGGGTTTGGAAACTGCTCGAGGTAGTAGTGTCGATGTAAGAGACGGCAAGGGAATATTGGCACCACAACCCTTGCCACTTCCACCGCCACCGCCACCGGGACCTCCATCTCATATGTCGCACTCGCAGATCCAGCGGGGCAAGTTCTATCCAGGCGATATGGGGCATGAGGGACAGGGTTATGGGTGGCAGCATGAGAACCGGGATAGCTTCGGGAGCAGTCACGAATAGAGAAGCCAATTTTCCGTACTCTTATGTATTCCTCTTTTTTTTGTAGCACTGAACTGATTGATGATACTTCATCTGTAACGCTGTTGGACAGTATTGGCCCCCGGTCACTATATTCTTGGCTTTGTTCCGTACTTATGCTTGGAAGCCACCCTCAAATGCCAAAGAAGGTTGCCCATTTTATACTTTCGCCTTTTTATTATGATCACGCTGACTGTTTATTTCAACCATCGCCGATACCAGGAATTCCCATTGCACTTTGTCTTCTTTTCAAATACAATCTTTACGATTTGATTGTCTCAAGGTTTCACATTGGGGAATGAAGAATTACTTTATTTTACTTCGGTGATGATATACGGACTGAGCTAGAGCGTGCTTGAATTATAGCCATTCAGGTAAATGAGCACTAAACATTGTGCCGGCTTGCACCGTTAGAACAAGTCAGTCATGTCAAATAATGTCCTGGATCACGAGGTGTCAACAAAAATGTCCTGGGATCCTGGATAGGAATAATTCATGCTCCTGGAACAACCACAACCTTGGACGATTTGTGCTAGGATGTTTTCATTCGCTTGAAACTTGAAGCCCCTCGTGAGAACATTGTCCAAAAAGTCTTAAATCTATTGTACTTTTACCAATTCAGTCCTAAACCTTTTAAATATGTCAATTCAGTTCTAAACTTTTTCACTTCTCACCAATTAAATCTATCTGGCCAATGCCGGCCGTCTGGCCAATGCTGACGAGATAATTTTTTAATATTTTTTTTCGAATTTTTAAATATATATATTTTTTCTAATTTCTTCCATTTAACCGGTCCAATGACCGACCAGAGGCAAGGGTCGACGAGGTTGACCTAGCTGGCCTCTGGTGAAGATCGCCCCCGCTAGCCATTGGCGACCCAGGCAATGGCAAGGTCGGCCTCGCCATATCTAGGCGAGGTCTATCTCGCTGGCCAAAGGAAAGAAGGCCCAAAAAATAAAAAATAAAAAAGGAAAAAAAATTCAAAAAAATATTTAAAAATTGCCACGTTAGCATTGGTCAGACGATCGGCACCGACCGACGTCCATGTCAGCTCCAGGTCATCAAAATTTTTCGGATGGACTCAATTGATGAGAAGTGAAAAGGTTTAGGATTCAATTGGCAAACTTGAAAGGTTTATGACTGAATTGACAAAAGTACAATAGATTTAGAACTTTTTGGACAATTTTTCCAGCTCTCATGCTTGGTAGGCAATCACAATAATGTTCATCATTACGCTGCTTCTTTGATCCTGCTCTTATACCATTGTTCAACATGACTGAAAATGTTTCGCCTCTGGTTTTGTTAGTACTTCTCCACAAGTAATTCCAATCTAGGGTAAGGGAGGGAACGATAACAGAAATTAACTGTAGATAGCTTCTAGTTCACCATGTCTATGGAAGTTCGCCGACATAAACCATCACAAATATCAATCCCAAGGATATCTACTTGCACTCGCACCATCCAATGTTCACACACCAGTTGATCAATTGCAAAAGCAATTTGGTCAATCAGATAATGCATTAAGAGTAAGAGAGGCACGAATGTGTATCATACTTCAAGCCTAACCCCAAAAGAAATTAAAATCTGTACAAATCGTAAGTACATACAAGTTTCCTTTTTCATTTGTTCCGCGAACAAGAAGGATTCTCTCCAGATACTCAACACAACATTTTTGCCCCAGCTGAAAGCTACCGTCGGAAGACAGACTCCTCATAACCCTGAAGCTCCAGACTAAAACTCGATAAACGAAACATATTGACAAAAAAATGGGCATATAGAGAAAGGGAAAAAAAAAGCACTCAAAACTCAATAATAATCCTGTCCACCCCGGCATCTTGGAAAAATGGAATGGAATGGGAGACAGAGAGACAGAAACGGAAGATACAGTGGTTATAGAGAAGACACAAGTAACGGGAATAAAGGCGAGAGATGTAGGACGTCAACTCAGTTTTTTCTGCTCTGCAATCCATTGCTGAACTTTGCTGATATAACCTTCAGATAATTTTGAATAAAACTGCACGGCACTGCCATAACCTGCCATGACGTACTTATCAAAATGTTCTTCATACTTCTCGTAGAGAGCTGGAACCGTGAGGATGACAACAAGGCCTGCCATTTGGTAGGCACGAGATTTATATATTTCTTCTTGATTCTCATTTAAAGAGGAATGAGTCAGTTAATACAACACTACAGCAATACGCATTTTGAAATTCAATTTCTACTACCAATCACGGAAAAAGATAATGATGATGAAACTTACTCGTGTATCCCAATGTGAGGAAATCAGTTAAGCTGCCAACTACGGAAATCAGCAACAAGGATATAGCGACTTTAAAATACATCCACGTATCTTTACCCAAGGCAACATCTTGGAAAGCCAAGAGCAGAGCATTTATATGAGTTCGGGCAAAAGCTGCCACATCGTTCATCATATCTTCCGATATGTGCATCTCTGGTAGGGGTGGAGAAGGTCTGCGAAAGAAAAACAAACATAAAATAAAAAGTTTTGACGTCATCAGTGGCATGCTCATATGTACAATGTCATCAGTGGTTCCATGCTCATATGTCATCAAGAAGGAGATACTACTCGGCAGCAATTTCATTCACAAGGTAAATGTAACCAACAAGAATGAAGTATCTCAACTTCACTTGCGAAACAAATCTTCTCTGCTCATTGAATCGATAGCAAACAATGTCATTGGGAAGCTGTATCTTAGATGCAACCTCAGCACGTCAAGTGTTCACGACACAGAGTAGACTATGCCTGTCAAGTTATTCAAGATATGCTTTGGAGTTCAAACATGCAGCTGAGCAAATCATAATGGCTCGTTAATTGTCATCAGGATCCTGAATTAATAAACTTTGCAGGATGAATTTAAAACTAACCAGTAATCGAGTTGATTCATTTTCAAGCAGTAAGCACCTTCTTCTTGGAGGACTTTCATACGGATTTACAGGTTTAACACTTTTCTAATCACTAACTACAATTTACATAGTAGAACTTTGAAGTAGAAGAGAGCACCAAGGTATTTGATTCTTTAGAAATCTCCCAATTTTCAATTGATCAGTCCATTGTGCCATCAATCCCTTACACCATTGAGCATCCACTTTTCTTTTTGTTTTATTCTTCATTTAAATGATCTGTAGTAGGTAGAGGTAAGTAAATGTGGTCTAGATTTATAAGGCCTACACAGCGAATGTACTCAGATCAAAGACTACTATTGCGGCAGTGGATCACAAAGAGGAAACAGTGAATGGTAAGATCCTAATTTTGCAGATTCTCAATCAGAATTAATGCACCCCCAGAATCATTTCGACCAATATCATTCAAGATTGTAACTGCATATTGCAGACATAGACAACAACAGATTCACATCCGAGTCATTGCATAAATAATGCCACACGCAACCACCAGAAGGAAAACCATGTTTCTGTCAGATGCAGTTTGATTAACACCGATATATCAGAGCACAACGAAAATAATGCTCATTTATGCTAAGTGCAGTTAACAAAAGCACTTTACATTAGACTTACCTATTGAGTATGGCCGCAGATTTGGCCCAAAGAAAGAGAATAGTGGTGAGTAGGAGCAGAACACTGGAGGATAGCGATAATAGAGTATATCCAGATATTTCAAACACAACCCAAGCAGCTAGAGTCACTACCAGTATCCCCCATGTCAATTTGTTCCTCCTCCATAATATGACATCCGCAACTGTTCCAACTCAAACCAAACAAAAACGGAAATCCACCATTAATTTCTCAAATCCATATAAAGCCAAAACTCATGGATCAGAGGCATAATCCGTGATAGTCATAATACATTCATCGGGTAAGTATCAATTGCAAAGAAAGATCAATGCTTGACAAGATCAAGAAGGACCGATCAACGATACAACACTGCATTCACAGTCAAGTGCGCCGATTACTAATGAAAAGAGGATGAAGGAGACTATCAGCAGCTGGGCAAGATCGCACCGCCGATGATCGGAACAGAGACAGACTGGAACGAGGAAAAAGATAGAAAAGTCATACCAAGACCTCCGCCGAGCACCTCATGGACAGTTCTCTGCCTGTTGAACAATCGGTCAGACGAACCCATTTCCGAAGAAAGATCGAATCCTCGGAGACCCGTTGGAGACCCGTTGTCCTAGAACATCTCAGCGTCTGGCTCTGAGACCAGTTCAGAGGAGCAGCCGTAATGCCATGTCTTGGACTCTCTCTGAAGTTTCGTACTTTTTCCTCGTTCCCTGTCTATTGCAACCACTGACTTTAGCGGTATGGAATTAAAGTAATGCTCGAAAATCTTATAAAGAACAGAAACAGGGGATGAATGAATGTTGAAAGTTGTGATTGGTTGGCTGGTGGTCTCCCATTTCCAGCCTAAAAGCTAAAAAGACCATCGGCCATCATCATCATCATCCATGACCTCTCTCTCAGCTTCGATTTATCCTCTCGTTTTTTTATCTTTCCTTTCTTCGTGAGCAAACTAATAGGAAGTAGTGCACTAATAAGGGTGATCATGATCGGCTACATTCGCATCCAACTTTTCCATTGTTTTATTCTTTTTTACCTATTGAAAATAAATGTCGGGATATCATTTCTAGGTTTACCTGATCCGTAAAATATAATTTATACAGCTGTTATCGGATACGCGACATGTGATTAGTTACATAATTAAGTTCTTTCATGTGCCAATAACTCGTGCGTTTTTTGTTGACATTCCGTGTAGAGATTTTAGGAAAGCAGTGCTTCTTCAAAGTACAAGCTCCTAATAAAATTACTGAGAATTAAGCAAGTGGGATCGTGCAATGGTCAGGTGGGGGACATCGTTTGCTCAATCAACGACGCTTCAGCAGTTCATTTATTGAACAACTTGACATTGGTTCAATATCGGGGAAGAAGACCCACTGGCCCGTCAATGCATTATTCTCCCACTGAGGGCCACAACTCTCTGTGAACCGCAGTGGAATATTCTGTCCCTTGCCTTTTCTATACGAGGAAATGACGAAATTACTGAAAGATAATTCATTCCGAAGAGCGTGCTCTCTCGGTCCGGTCATGGACTCAGGACTCAGCGATCCCTGGACCAACTACGCTCGCTATCAATTCGTCCCAATTTGACAGGAAAAACACTTGTGTAGACCATGGTTCATGGATCGTTACGGAACTCATGTAGAACCCGCATGATTAACAGACAATGGAGTCGAATGCTAGGCAGCTTTTGGGTCTATCCATGTTAAGTAATCTGCTAAAGATGATCCCAACATACACCCACACGCCTCCCCTCTGAATTATACGTAAAGAAAGAAGACATTTACTATCAGGAGCTGCGGTAGATTATTTCCACAGTTACAATGAACTTTGTGCCTCGCGCATGCAATTTTTCAATTCTACATCCTCGAATATCGCAGTTTCTTCCCAAAAATTAAGAATGTCAAAACAATCTTTCCTCCTATCTTGTTTCCTTCTCAGCTTGGCTGGTTGCAACTTCACCTGTTTGAGGGGTCACAGCTTGAGGGGTCACAGTGGCGAAATCCATCAAGCTGGCAGCTACTGCAGCATTGAAGTCCTCGTCTTCCATATCAGCAAGGGTTTGATCAGTGTGATCGCTTCTTTGAGGAGGAGGAGGAGGTTGTGTTGTATTGCAAGATTTTATTATCCTCTCGGCATCTTCAGGGGATAGCCACTGGCCGTAGCCACTGGGAGCTTCGGAAGACGAAATCGGGCACTCCCTCGGGAAATTCCCCCGAACTAGGAAAATGCTCCACCCAAAGCCTTTGAGAGAGTCCAAATAGGCAGAGAGATAAAACTTGGAGAGATGCTGTGGCGCAGCATATAGGCTGTCGAAGTTGTACCACTCTCCATTCACTTTCCTAATGCAGAACCAGTGGTCCTGCAAATGGCATATGAAGGCGTTTTCCAGCTCCGGATCTATCTGCGCTGGCTCGGCAACTGGTGAGTTCAGGGGGATGACCTGCAGGTCCCACACCTCTAAAGCCTTTTCCAAAACCTGCAACCAAAGATTTGTGCAATAGTTACTAACCCATGAGTGCATTTAAGAGTAGTATCAGGTATACATCATATAAGACTGTCCAAACGAAAAAAAATCGAATGAATTGAAACAACCTATAAGTAACTATTCGCAGACAAATCCTGTCCAAATTATCAGAAAAGGTAAGCGCATATCCCTCAGATTCCAACTGGAATTTCAGTAGGAAATAAAAGAAAGGAGGGAGGGAGAGGAAGGAAACACAAGGACGGAAGGAAAGAAGCGGAGGGGGTCAACTTTAAGTTTAAAAATGAGACATTGTGAAATCTTATTGACTATAGGCAACTCTGAATCAGTAACCCATGAACTCTTTTGATGATCACCTTTGGAAACAACAAAGAATCAGCAAGGCAAATATTACCACCTCAAGCTTCAGATTCAATCACTCAAATGCAGGAATCCTCTTAACAACATTGCATGCACAAATCAGTGGAGAGAGAAAGAGAGAAGCATCACAGTAAAACAAGTAACAGTATCTCAAATTACATCAATATCTTTTTCTAGTAAAAGTTCTCTTCTAAGTGCCTCACAATATAGCTATAACGCCTAGCTCATTGATAAATGAGCAACCGCTACAAGTGTTAAAATCTTTTCCTGAGCCTGGGCAAACAGAAAATAAGGATCACAGTTATTATCTTAACAAAATGCTTAATTCTTTTTTCTATAGCAGCTTTCGGGATACATTAACTTAAAAAAAGAACTTGTCAGATACTTCCGAGTTATATTGCTCATTCAAAGCTGCTGAAAGAGACTATCATCGACTCAAAGCTACTATAAAGATGTCCACAGCATTTTTTACTAATATTCATGGAATTCCATGGCATGACCTCCACCACATCAGAATCAAACCACCAAATATTCTTAATTGACAAAAAAGGTTGAAGAAAACTTCAGAATTCGTAGCAATAGTACTACCAAGCAGATCAGAGTTAGTTTACTAGTACACCTATACTAAGTCACACTGCTGAAAGAGACTATCATCGACTCAAAGCTACTATAAAGATGTCCACAGCATTTTTTACTAATATTCATGGAATTCCATGGCATGACCTCCACCATATCAGAATCAAACCACCAAATATTCTTAATTGACAAAAAAGGTTGAAGAAAACTTCAGAATTCGTAGTAATAGTACTACCAAGCAGATCAGAGTTAGTTTACTAGTACACCTATACTAAGTCACACATGATGATCAGTCGGTCTTATGCACTCAAATTTCAAATGCTCCCTCCCTCAAATTTCAAATGCTCTCTCTCTCTCTCTCTCTCAGTTTGTCAATACCATACAAATAAATTTGTTCAACTACCAAAATGCGTCTCCTCTTCCGGTAACGTGGAACTTAAGCAAGTATTCATTTGCACTTATTTTGCCCAACAATATGTAGGCAATCGTACAATTCAATATATGGTTTGTGAAAAAAAAAAAGAGGAAAAACTGGAGAAAGGACTCTCAAGATGCTTTAAACCGCCTAACAAGCCCAAGTGATTAATTTCTGCAAACTATCTATCACGGAAAGATCGTTAATCTAACTGAAGCACAAAACTCCAGTCAACCTTATAAATGTTGCATGCATAACAAACAGGGCAAAATTCCAGGAATAAAAAAGACTTCATATAAGTTGCAATTCAAAGAAAGACAAAACAATAATTACTTGCATCATATTGGACAGGATTTGCAGCCTGCACAAGAGCACTGGCATATTGTGCTGTAAGGCAGCTGCGTAAAACCATAAACAACCAAATAATGCTTGCTTGTGCAGATGAGAATATGTGCCTAAATGCAGAACTAGAGCTATATATGCAATAACCATGTCATGCAGAAAGTAGTGACATCAATTAACACTGCACAAAATCAGAATCCAAAGGCAGAGGTGCAGTTAATGTGTACCATCATGTTTGAACCATTGCACATGAATTATTGCTCTAATTGCAGGGCCAGGCAGCTCACACTTCCATTGGAAGTTGGAAGCACACACTCTAAATACTTGACTCAAATTCATAAATTGTTTTAAGAACCAGAACAATGTATGTCCAAGCGCCCAGATGAACGTTTTACGGTGAAAAGCTTGGTCAGCCAGTTCTCAAGTATATGGAATTTGTTATCAACTACCCTTAGGGCACTAATTAAGCTTTATTTAATGTATTTGCAGTATGCCCACATTCAAGATTGGTGTCAAGTGTACATCATATAAGATTGTCCAAACGAAAAATCAAATCACTCGAAACAACCTATAACTATTTACAGACAAATCCTTTCCAAATAATCAGAAAAGGTCAGCACATCTCCCTCAGGATCCAACCGGAATATCAGGAGGAAAGAAAAGAGAGGAGGAAGGAGGTTCCAGAAACAAAAGGACAGAAGGAAAGAAGGGGTGGAGTTCACCTTTAAATTTAAAATAAGACGTTATAAAATCTTGTTGTCTATAGGCAACTCTGAAGAAATGACTCATGATGAACTCCTTTGACGATCACTTTTACAAACAACAAAGAATCAGCAATGCAACTATTACCACTTTAATCGTCACATTCAATCACTCAAATGCAGGAGTTCTCTTGGCAACATTGTGATCGTATGTACGAATCAGTAGATAGTCGTATGTCCACCATTTCTCCAAATGTTCCCACGAGAGAGAGAGAGAGAGAGGCATCACAGTTAAAAAAAATAACACTATCTCAACTCCATCGATAAAAGATTTGTCAGATTACTTACGCATTAAATTACGGGTTCAAAAAGCTGCCCAAAGAAACGATCATTTACTCAAAGCTAATATTGCGATGTCAACAGCATGTTTTTACTAATATTCATGAAATCAATTGCACAAAACCTCAACTATATTAGGATAAAAGCAACAAGAATTCTTAGTTGATAAAAACAAAAATTGATAAAAACTTCAGAATTGGTAGCAATAGAACTATCGAGCAGATCAGAGTTAAATCACAAGTACACCTATAGTAAGTCAAGCAAGATGATCAGTCCGTCTATCCTAATTAAGAAAAAAGCAACTTTCTTTTATGTCTCAGATTTCAAATGCTCTCTCTCTCTCTCTCTCTCTCTCTCTCATAATGACACCTGTCTTTCCTCGCGATATTCATATATAATTTGACAAATACGCTCGTTTTCTTTTTCCAGGAAAATAAACTGTCCCTTTTCTCTCAGACTGACTGACATTAATGAGGAGTTCCCCAATCTTCTACGCCAAATTCAGTAACTTTTGAATTTATACCCACAGCTTCTTCACGAGATGCACCGCTTGAGTTTGTCAATGCCATACAAATAAATATACTCAACTACCGATACGTGTCTTCTCTTCTGATAATGTGGAACTTAAGCAACTATCTTCATTTGCACTTCTTTTGCCCAACAATATGTAGAGAATCTTATAGTTCAATATATGGTTTGTGAGGGCAATAAGAGGAAAAACTGGGGAAAGGACTCTTGGGATCCTTTAAACCACCTAACAAGCCCATGTGATTAATTTCTGTAGATATCTATCACAGAAGGATTATTATTCTAGCTGAAGCACAAAACTCTAGTCAACCTTATAAATGCCACATGCATAACAATCAGGGGTGGAATTCCAGGAATAAAAAGGACGGCATATAAGTTGCATTCCAAAGAAAGGCGAACAAATAATAATTAACATAAAAATTGGACAGGTTGCACAGCCAGCACAAGAGCATACGCATGCGCACATGAACTGCGCTCTAAGGCAGATGTGTACAACCATAAATAACCAAAGAATGCTTGCTTGTGCATATGAGAATATGTGCCTAAAGGCGGAACTAGAGCTATAAATTCCACAACCATAAAGTTGTCGCTTGCAATTTCTTGGGCAATTTGAATTAGTATATCCTTAAAAAAATGCTATGCTATTCCCATGTTTACTTGCCAACAAACCCATATTTTCAAAGTGTTATCATATAAGTCTATAAGATAGCATATTAAACATAACCCATCAAAACATCCACATCATCCACCGAGTTAAGTTGCATATCTAGTCATTAGGCATTGAACCTTAACTTTTGTTCGGGAGATAGGAGAGGCTAGGAATGGGGTCAGAGAAGAAATTTTACACTTGCCTTCCAATTCACTCTCGCATAAAGTTCAATTTTCTTTTCAAAATCTTCCACGCCCACCTCTCATTTTCCCTCTCCCCTCTCTCCCAAACAAAGCCTAAATATAATCTAAAAGGTAAGGAAAAGAGTCATGCAATCCCACGATTTCAATAAATTAGTTCGTTTGTATTCAACTCCTCCACCCCTATGGTTGGACAAAAAACGATAAGACAACAAACAATTGTGTAGACTTCCGAACCAAAATAAAACTTTTACTTTTCTTTGATTTGACAATTTTACAACTGCGTGAGGAGCATTTACATTTATGTATAGTCACATTGCAAAGAACGGAGAGAAGCCTGCTATTAAGCATTTGATGAACAAGATACTGCCATTTCTTGATTTTTGGAAGTTCTCCGCATTATGTCCATACATTGAGGGGTATTCTTCCATCCAAAGACAAATCCTTTTGGTAGCCATTCTATACTTGACTTATTTCTGATTTAGTGAAGTGCACATTTTCAATTTTGCCCCAAAATCTAGGACAGCAAGTGTATTAGTGTTGTCACGTACCAAAATTTTTCTTCGGCAGGATCGTCAAATATAGCACCCATTTCACTGATACCAACAAGTTTGCGGACTAGCTTACAGGCATCGGAAGCACGAATCTAGGAGCCCGATACACCATGTGCTCGATATTACACGGATACGGCCAAAAAACATTTATATACACGATACGGATAACGGCACGCACAAGACATTAATTAGTTACTAGGATGATCTAAACGATCCAAACTACCGACATATAGGCGCACTTGCAGAATAAGACATTCCGAGCGGTCGGAAACTAATTACTTGCCACAGGACTGACATCTGCATGAATAATCAGCCATCACACTCATCCCACGGTTGAAAACCACGAAAGCGCTCCATCTATACCGAAAGGAGCACTGACAAAAGGATCTCCAATGCGATCACAAACCAACCACCTGTTCATCCGTCATGCAGTGAGAGCTCCAACGAACAAAGACAACTCAACCGATCGATATCATTCCCAAGAGCCCCGTCTCAGAATCAAGGTCCAGAGGAGCTCGATTTCGGGTGGGGGAGGGGAGGGAGAAGAGGAGGAGGGAGCGAACCTGGATACTGAAATCGCCGTCCAGGGAGACGTTGTGTGACTCCTGGGAGAGGAAGTCGCCGCCGCCCTGGAGCATCATGACCTGGCGCTCCCTGCGGTCGAGATCGGAGGCGAGGGCGGCCAGGTCGAACTCGGAGAAGAAGGGGCCCTGGAGGACGGTGTTGACGCAGTGCACCGCGCACAGCTTCGACTCCTGCACCTCGTGGTACAGCATCCCCCCGTTGCTCGCTCCCTCCATTTCCGCAAGAACCAATCGGGGGGACGAAGGCTCGAACGAAAACCCTAGCGGATTGGATTTGGATTTGGATTTGGGGGAAACTCTCGAATGCGACCGCGATTTGATGCGAAGCTGACCGGCGATTTTGTTCTTTTCGGGGAATATTTATCGTCAACGATCAATTCGATTCCCTTCCTTTCCCCCGATTTCTTTCCCCCACCGGGACCGTCGCGGACCGCGGGTCGGCACGTGCCGGGCACGTGCCAGAAGCAACAGTCCCTCCTCGGGTCGGGTCGGTCGTTTGATGGGGGAGTCGCCTGTCGCTCGTTGTTGCTCCTCCGACTTTGGTCTTTTCCAAAGTGGCACGCCATTCTTTCCTTCCGTTCTTTCTTTCTTCGCTTGTGAATTTCGCTCGATGCTTTTCGTCCCCAGAAAAATATCCCATCTTAGTCTGGATCGCATGTAATCATGGATCGGGACGGGCCCAGGGTCGGTACCGACTCATCTGGTGCAAGAAGGGCCAGGAGACTGGCACCACCGGACGCGCATGCATCGCACGGGAACATGCTAGAAGAAAGAAAACGTGACGAAATGATATTTTCTAATTTGAAATCGAGATATCAGTCGTGGAGTCAAATCGTTATTGTATTCACTTAGTAGTTCGGGCTGCGCATGGTGCGCAAGTTTGTTGTTCTTTCTTCCGGTGATCATTCCATTCACGTGTTGATTGTTCAGTTCATCCTCTTTTATTTCTGTTTCGGACAAAAGCGAGAGACAATCGAAGCTTCAAAAGTAGTATCAAGAACTGTTTACTTCACAGCAGTTCTCGCATGAGCTTTCTCACAACATCCGTGGCTACAGTACGTCAAAGAACCTTTGATTTCTGGTTTTAGAAGATGATCAAGTAATCACCATTCTTATCTTTCAGTCTTCCGGTTGATGAAAGGATCATATCATAGAATTACATCCCCACTGAAATGTACCGTGCCTGGAATATTAAGCGAATCGTACTCTTCACACTATGTTTGGTAGATGATATTAAGAAGGAAGACAGAGGTCTCTATACAATTAATTTGGACGGAGTGACCAAGTGATTAAAAGGGGAAAAAAAGGAATAAAAATTTGGAGGGATTGAGATATAGTGTTAGTTTAAATGCGGTGACGGGAAAAATTTTCAACTCTGGACAATTAATTGTGATACGATATGAAATTCTATTGAATTCATTAAGAGATAAGAGTGCGATAAATAATATGAATAGATTTAGCATTTAATGTAAATCTTCTCATTTACTGTTTATGTGTGATCTCCCGATTGTATTGGAGGAATCGGTGTCGTAGCAAAAGTCGAATCTGTAATCACAAAACCCGTCGGAGGGCGAGGTGGAGATGTTGTAATCCGTCGAGTAAACAAACACTTTCATCTTACATCAAATTTCTGGAAAATTTCATTGCATTAGAGCTAGCTGCAACAATTCGACAGGACAAGCAATGACACAAAAATGATGGGGGTATAGTTTCAATTGAGTTAGTCATAACACTAAACTGGACTTCTCATCACAGTCAGATTTACTTCACCGGTGATGAACACATGCGCTCTACAAGGTCTTGAAGCTGGTGATTGAGAGCCCATCACGAGCACGATTGGAGGAAAGATTCATAAGATTAGCACTGAACAGATCGGATAAAATTCACTTGTTCTCCAAGTCATCGTTCAAAGTGCGCGAGGAGGAACAAAAATGAAGAGGTTCGCAACAGATCCCCATTATGCACTGCACAGTGCCGAAATAACAAAGCCTATCACTTCAACTCGTGATTGAAAGACGATCTCATTGAATCATAAGAAAATCAGTTTGAGAACTCATGCACTATAATTGCTTCTTAACCGGCAAAAGCCCGAGCTTTTTTTGGCAAAATCTGTGCAAGCTATAACTCATACAGAATGCCGAATCATTTCGGTATTTCTTTTCTGCTCCAGTACAATAAGCAGTTAAAGATGCATCTACCAGAAAGAAATCTCTCGTGAAGAGGAAACCTCCTGGAATTCCAGGATAAATGTGTAGATCGATCTCCTCAGGAAATGTTTAAGGTAAATTAAAAATCCTGTGTAAGTTCTGCAAGAATAGGGCCTCCATTTCCTCATGTTATAGCTCGGAACCATGGGCAAATCTATGTTGCTCTTCTTAGACGAGCAGATCATAGTGGTTTCTACCGCTGTAGAGAAGCTTCACAACTTCCCTCTGTTTTCCCTTTCTTGAACCCTTCCGAAACTCTAATCCATACTCTGCAATGGGGATAAAACCTGCGCCCCATCCACCCCTTGTATGCTGCGGTATAGTCAAAAACACAGATCCGTCAAGGTTGGCAAATAAAAAGCCGCCTTATCTTCTGTTGCATAAATATACTTGATAATAATTTCAACATCAGAGTATGCCATATAGTTTTTATTGCTCAGAGAAGTCCTGAACACTGTCATATAAGCATCTTGAGATAAGACTTTCAATCTTACTGTCCTAGTGCATTGCATCTTATCCACCGATATACCAGTACAACCGCAAATTCAACTTTCAATGCGTCTATATGCCATAACCAACATACTTAAATTCTATAAGCACAACTGATCTAGTCACAACAGAGTGACTGATTGGTGGTACAGCATGAAAACTATTAGAAATTACCATAATGGGAGATGATTGTTTTGATAATCCTTTTTCCACTATTATCAGGAAACCAATTCCAAGTCCTCTCCAAGGACCAGCGAACATGCTTGAGTTTTTTTATCCATAATAACTTTCAGTCAGCTGAAAATGGCAGAATTGGTCACTTTTCAATGTCAATGAGATCAGTTCTGTTTTTTTTTTTTTGTCAGAGTGAGACCAGTTCAAGCACTCTAGATTTTGCTGTTCCCATCTTAACTATTATATTATTTCCATGACAATTAGAGTACCAACTTAAGCCGATAAGTACTTACTTCGATGACACTATTATATATTGCAATCTCCTATTAAAAGGAGAATTTCGAAATACAATTACTGGGTTTCAGTAATTTTTTTGGTGATAAATGGTTTCTAAATTCAATCTGCTCTACCATCCAACAAATGTGAGAGACCATGTAAGTTTAGAAAAAACTCACCTCATGCTCTGGAATATAAACAACAATTGGCTGCTTGCATAATTTCGAGATTACCTGAAATGAAATTATGATGGGAACTGGTCAGAAGCTCAAGAAGAAATAAAGGGAGTGCTGGTAGCAAATGACACTGTCAAAATGTAGAGAATAAGAAAACAACACCAGCTCCAATTAGCGCTTAAGAAACCTAGAAGACTTTACAGAAACAAAAGACTACTACATTTGTCCTCAGATGATCCATCGTACTGCTCGATTTGAAACCATAGTCAACTCTTAATTCTACCCGAGAGACAAGGAAGAAAAGAAGCCAACCCCTATTATTTCTGTCTTTACCAAGGGCATAGTTGATCAGTTTGCAGTTCTTTGTACAATGAACAAAATAGGGAGACAAATGTAAGCTATACAGAGGAGTAGATTATGTTTAATAAGAATGGAAACAGTTTCCAACCAGCAGCTCTGACTCTCCTCCCCAAAAATCATGTCGGCCAATTCGTTGGCAGTACCTAAAGAAGATTTGGAGAGCATCAATATTATCTCTGTAAAGAATGTGGCAAGACATACATCAATCAAAACATACTAATTAAGCACTTGGAAAGCTACTAAAAACTGAGATGGAGCACCTTACCGCTTTAAAGACTCGTCCACGGTAATTGCCACCAACGCTTCTTCATATTGACGACGTTCTTCACCAGAGTCGCATATAATTTCTTTAACAGCCATCCGTAATTCATCTGGAATTTGATGTTCACGTGATTGATATGCATTACCCACAATGACAACATGCAAAATAAAAAATCGAACATTGCTATTTTCTGAAGTTTGTAAACACCTGAGTTTCAACTACTAAGCAAGCATACATCTTTCATATCAATTAGACAGCATTTGCAAGAAGAAACAGAGTTTTATTTTTTCCTCTGAATCAGTTTTTCTATTTAAAACCAAGAAGGAGAAGGATGTATTCCTTGTTTCTAACCAACAGAGAGATGAGCTCCTGTTTCAAGAACTTGCAAGAATGATCGATGAATCAAGTAATTTTGGCATTCAGAAAGAAATGAGAAAGCAGGTTCAAACCCTTTCCACAGGACTACAAGTAGTGGATTTTACACGACAATGCTCAACTAACCAGGACAACCATGCATAAAAAAAAGGGTTAATATCACAAAAAACCCCAAATTGATACACATGTGACAATTTCACCCCGAACATACCCTAAAAAACCCTAAACTGGTACACTTGTGACAATTTTACCCTGAACATACCACAAAAAACCCTAAACTGGTACACATGTGACAATTTTACCCCGAATTAATAATTTTTTAATATTATTTTTTCGAATTTTTTTATTTTTTTATTTTTTATATTTTTTTTCAGAAGTAGATGAAAAAGCAAGCAAGCTACTTAGGGAATTAGATCGGGGGAAAACGAGGAACTAGAGAACCCAGACATCTTCCGATTTGTGGGAAAAAATATCAAAAACGGAAGATGATCCGAGACCGGCAGCAGGAAAACGAAACAGCAAGAAACCAAACCAAACAAAAAAAAAAAAAAAAGAGAGAAAGGAAAGAAATCAATCTACTCCGACAAAAATTCAAGAGGAACGGCAGCAAAAAAAAAACAAAGGAAGGAATCACTATATAACTAGAACCGGACAAAGCACGAGAGAATTAGGGTTTATATGGTGCTGCGGAGATGGAGAGAGAGAGGGGAAAGGGACGTAATGAACGGATGTGAGAGAGACGCGAGGGCTGCCCTCGCCGGTGTCGGGCAAGGGATGCCTTCGCCTGGGCGGGCGAGGACAGCCCTCGCTCGGTGCCGGCGAGGGCTGCCCTCGCTAGATCCGGCAAGGGCAGCCCTTGCCTGAGTCAGGCAAGGGTGGCCCTCGCCCACACCAGCGAGGCCGACCTCGCTGGCTTCCACCTCTGGCCAGTCGCCGGTCCGGTGACCGGCCAGAAGTTGAAGATAAAGAAAAAAAAAAGATAATAAAAAAATTCGAAAAAATAAAAAATAATATTAAAAAATTATTAATTCGGGGTAAAATTATCACAGATGTAACAGTTTGAGGATTTTTGTGGCATGTTCAAGGTAAAATTGTCATAAATGTACAAGTTTGGGGTTTTTTGTGGTAAAAAAAAAATTTCGGGGTAAATTTGTCACACCTATACTAGTTTAGGGTTTTTGGTGATATTAATCCTAAAAAAAAATTCCCCAGCCATGGTTTCAGGCAGTCCATTAATCAAATATGTTGCAGAGAGAAGATACTTTGTTCAACTTCTGCTAAGTAGATTCTCTGAGAACTGCTCAAGTACCAAGGTAAAAGAATTGAACCATATCCTTGATCTTATTTGCAGGGGATCCATTTCAGCAGGTTCCAACTACATACCGTTCTCGCATTAACTTGACTTTGACGAACTTGATTACTACAGAACATCTAACCAATTAGGCTATATATTTATATACAGCATAAAAAAGTTTCCCCCTTGTTTGACAGATCTTGCACCACAATGACCGAATAACAGTATGACGAAATCCAAGAGAAGTAATCAAAGTGACTATGGCTAAACTAGACGAACGCCAGAAATTATATCAGGGAAATGCTTGGCAGGAAGAAAAAGTATTGGAAATGTTTAATAGAAAAAGAATTGTGATCCTGTTATTATTAGATCATGGTATACCATAGGCTCAGTTCTATTCCAGCATATACATAGTTGATGGTGGAGATAGACCATTGAGAAATGATATCCTAAAAAAAATTAATATTGCTACTAGCACGATGAATATACCTGCATCTTCTCTCTCTTCTCGTGGGTTAAGGCCTATACCTTTGTTGAAGGCCATTCCCTTGACCTGATATTATCAGTAGGAGAAGTTATTTTGAGGCAAGGTCAAGTTCTTTTAGTCCAACCCAAGTCAATTTATAAGATATGAGCAGAAACAACATTGGAGGAGACTGGAGAGGAAAGAGCACTTGAGTGATATAGCAGCTATGGTCCATGGGAATCATAACCGCCAGTCAAAAATTATGGTTAAGGATACAATTGACTAATATTCTTGACTAGTAAGGCGTTGCCTACGTTTAAATGCCAATGGACTCACATTGAAATTCTCTAACAAGAAAAATCAAGAAACTAATAACTTTCACAAGCTAGCTCAGAATCTTTTCGGCCATTCTAGCAGCACTTTGAGAATTACAGGCGGCTAATATAGGAAGAAACCTCTCAGAATGGATGTCAGGCCATGATGCACTTTAAAAATTATTTACCAAGTGCCCAAGTGTCCTAAACGTTGGAGCAGACCGCTCGGTTCAATCAGTTGGACTATGCCTTGGATTGAGGTCTAACTTGGCTTGGATGATCGAACCTTTAACGGCGGAAAAGAGGATTAAATCAACACGGACCCAATCAAATTGATCCAGTAATATCAGAGAGTTCAACCAGTTCACTTGGTTGCTTTTTCTAGAAGGAATTACAGTGTGGTGACCATGCTTTGAACCGCAGGCTTTAAAGCCCCAGGACATGCCACGGAGGCTGAAGTCCCACTATGATGCAGTAGAATCAAGGTATTCACAGAGAAGGACAGAAAACGGCGATCTCATTGAAGCTGGAAATGAGATAATTGAATCTCTAGCGTCTACAAAGAAACAATCTGTAGCAATCAACAAAAGACGACGGCTTCCAATAAGGATCTAGGGCTATTTACAAATGACAACTTATCAAACATCCACCGCGAATTTATCAGCTAATATGCCCATACCAGTCACTCGGAAAAAGAAATGTAGCCTCTTAGCTCTATAATGAGAAGGTGCTTCGCTATTAACTACGGCCAAAATTCTCGACGAAGCTATCCATTCAAACCACAGCACAATAAAAGATAGCCTTGAAACCCTCCGAGAAGTTGGCATTACCAGGGCACGGAACATACATCGTCCATCTCCGGTGACTTTCTGCACCGAGTAATGCTCGACTTTCTTCGCCGCCGGCGGTGGCGATCCTCCTCGCCTGGACAAAAAAAAAAAAAAAGAGGGCACAAAACGGCACGAATCACGAACGCACGCACGCAGACTCAAATCCTACACCCGACCGATTACGAATCGAACAAAAAGCAAGCTCCAACAAGACGCAATCGCGACACGAAACACGCACGGGCGCGCAATCTCGACCCACCCTATGAAAAAAGGCCACAGCGCCTAACAAAAAAAGAAAAACGACCGTACGCGGACGATGCGATCCCCGCGAAGAACAGGCGGCCGCCCCGCGCCGCCAGCTCCGGCGGCGGCGGCGGCGGTGCGGGAAGGCAGGGAGCCAAGATCGAAGGGGCCGGCGAGGAGAGGAGCTCGAACCTCGCGGTGCCGTCCCGGAGCTGCTCGAGGACGCTGCCTGCCCCACCGCAGCACAAGAAAAAAGCCCCATTTCAGCCATGACCGGAAGAGGAGGAGGAGGAGGAGATTGACCGGAGGGCGAAGCTTTCGAAGCGAGAGCTTCCGGAGAAGAAGGGAAGCAGAAGTGCGAGAGAGAGAGAAAGGAGGTCGGGGTTCACCATTGAGAGGCTTCTCCGCCATGGAAGACGAGCGACTGCGGAAGTGAAGAAGAAGGAAGCGGATGATGCTGCCGGACGCTTCGCGAAGGTGAGGGGAGGAAGCCCGTTTCGTTCCTATCTGGAGGCAACAAGGCCTCTTATTAGTCCTTCGTTTCTACGGGTTTTTGTACCCTTTTAATTCATTATTCTCCCGTGAGGATAAAAATAAAAATTAACATCACGAAAAGTCTCGAATTAATAGACTTCTAATAAATTTGCCATAAACTAAAATCTCAAGGTATACTGAATTTACTCTGAACTAATTTTTTAACCACAAAAAATCTTAATGTGGTACATTTATGACAAAGTAACCCTCCGTTAAATAAATCCAAAAATTAATACACCTGTGATAAATGAAGGAAGGTAAAATCCCAAATTGATATATCCGTTGACTACCGCGTGTCATTTAACTAAGCAATTTAACAGCAAAATTTAACGGAAACTAACGAAGGATAAATTTGTCAAAGGTTTATCAGTTTGAAATTTTTTGTGGTTAAAAAATTAGTTTACGATAAATTTATCATAAATGTACCAGTTTGAGATTTTTCGTTGTATTAACCCTAGATATAATGGCATCTTTTTATTTTTAATCTTCTCTTTTCATTTTTCATCACTTTGTTTTTTTTTATCTTAATATTTTATTTTTCTGTTAGTTTTAGAATTTTCAACTCACGAGTCATTTCTAACGCGTAAAAACATGGTTCCATCTATATATTTCATCAATTTGTGATATATATATATATCTATCTGTTTAGATGGTATTTTTTTAGAGTTAATACCACCAAAAACTATAAATTAGTACAGTTGTGATAAATTTACTCCAAACAAATTTTTTAATAACAAAAAATTCCCAAACTAGTACATCTATGATAAATTTACTTTATGTTCGTTTCCGTTAAATTTTACTATCAAATTGCTGAGTTGGATGACACGTGACAGTTGATGGGTGTATCGGTTTGAGGCTTTATCCTCCATTTGTCACAACTATAATCGTTTGTGATTTTTTTTTGTATTAATTCAATTTAATGGAAACTAATGGAGGGACGTACTAGATTAGGGTAGATTTGTCATAATTTTATCAATTTGAAATTTTTTGATAGTCAAAAAATTAGTTTGAGGTAAATTTATCACAAATATATCAGTTTAGAGTTTTTCATGATATTAACTCTTTTTTTTTTATCATCGCTCAGAATTTAATTTCCTTCAAAATTTCTGAAATCTCCCACAATTTCTTTGTGTATCTATATCATCTACGAAAGTAGTGTGTAAACATTAGCGGGTTTTGTTCTAATGGCTGATTAACTGGGAAAGGCAAGAAAACACACGTTATTAGAGAAAATCAATGTGCGAAAAAGGGGGACTTGATCATGAGTCCGACAGCCCGCAAGCCCGCCATGCTTGACTTGCAGCCGTCCTTTGGACCAGCTCGGGTAAGGGTATTTGATGAGAAAATTCGACCCTACCATGTGAAGCAAATTTAAATTGGGCCTTTGGGCAAAAACTTTTGAGTTTTATGAAAATGAATGATATGGAAATTGTTTCTTTACCAAAAAAAAAAATGATACAGAAATTATTTTCGTTACTTACAACAATTTATGTTGAACCATTTTCGTCGACGATATGGACATTTTTTATTCATTCATTTTTGTAAGTAATGCAGGCGATCATTTTAAGGAAAATCGTTAATTTTCAGCGAAACAAACGGACCCGATAAATATTTTCCATCCCGAAGTACAACTGGTTAAGTGAAAGGCTAGGAATTTGTAAAGAAAATATATAAAACCTCATGCAATTAATAGTATTTTTCTTTTATGGGTCAATACCATGAAAAACTCTAAACTGATACACTTGTGACAAATTTACCACAAACTAAAAATCTCAAACCGATATATTTATGATAAATTTACCCTCTATTAATTTTCGTTAAGTTTTATCATTAAATTGTTAAGTTGGATGACGCATGGCAGTCGACGGGTATACAGATTTGGGATTTTACCTTCCGTTTATCATAAATGTTTTAATTTGTGATTTTTTGTGATATTAATTTAATTTAATAGAAATTAAATATAGGGTAAATTTGTTGCAAGTGCATCAGTTTGCGATTTTTAATGGTCAAAAAATAAGTTTATGATATATTTGTCACATGTATATTAGTTCAGGATTTTTGATGATTAAAAAATTATTTATGAAAAATTTATTATAAGTATATCAGTTTGAAGTTTTTTGTGACGATAATGACCCTTCTCCTATTTTGTGCGATCATCTCTCATTCGTGCAACTCCACCTATCCTCATCAACATAAAAACAGAGATGAACAGACGAAGCATGAGAAACAGCATTGGACTCTGTTTCCCGAAACAAGTAGTCCCGCACGATGCTGTCGGTGGATTCTCTGGCGATACGGTTCAGTCTTTCCCGCGTGAGATGAGATCCCGAGTGAGACGAGAGAGAGGGTGAATCAAAAGTCTTTTGGAATGTAGGAAGAGAGAGACCGCAGACGCCTTCGCTTCGCTTCGATGGACAGAGAATGGGACCAGGGGACGACAGACGGCGCCTCCTCCTGATCGGCGTACGCAATATTTTGGGGGATGAGAGGTGACAGCGCCACGTTTTTTCTGCTTTGCCGTACGAGATAGTTCCCCCACAACTTTTGACTTCTTGTTGCGCCGCCCCCCCCCCCCTGCCGCCCCACGTTCGTGATTTTCTTCGGCAACCACGATCGTTTACCTTTCGCCGTTTTGTCCGACCTTTTCACCGTTTTCTTGCTTTTCCCATGTAAGTATTTCAGCTTGCCAGCCGGGTCACCCTCCATCTTTAATATCTCAAAACACCGGCTTCTAGTTTCTAGACTCGTTGAAGATGGAACGCCGATTTCCGACACTGCTACCTCTGTCCGACGGCGATGATGCCGGCGATTGCAGGAGGTCCTTGTGTAATTCTGCCATTCCCAAGCCTTATCGTGTAGCCTTCGCCACCACTACCACTTTGGGTCCGTCTTCTGCCTCGCGTTCCCTCTCGAGCAACGCAAGTGAAGACGAGAGCGCCGCATATTCGGGGAAAGAAACGGTACTGGACTCGGTGGTCAAGATTTTCACCTCCTTCAGCAGCCCCAACTACTTGCTGCCCTGGCAGAACAAGCCCCCTAGCGATACTCGGGGTTCTGGTGGGTACCCTTCCTCTTGTTCCTGTTTGACCATTGTTGTCTCTCCCATCTAAAATCTAGTCTATTTCCCTGCTGACTGAACTGAAGGATTTGTCATTCCTGGGAAAAGAATTATTACCAACGCTCATGTAGTTGCAAACCATACATTCGTTCAAGTGAGAAAGCATGGTTCGCCAGCCAAGTTTAAGGCCCGTGTGCTTGCTGTTGGTCATGAATGTGACTTGGCCATTCTGGTGGTGGACAGTCAAGAATTCTGGGAGGGCATGAGTTTCTTGGAGTTCGGGGACATTCCGTTCCTACAAGAAGCTATAGCTGTTATTGGGTATCCTCAAGGTACTTGCCGCTCAATTCCCGACCTAGATCACACTATTAGTGAGTAACAAGTTAAATCCTACTTCGCTGTAGGTGGGGACAATATTTCCATAACCAAAGGCGTCGTCTCCAGAGTTGAGCCTACTAAATATGCACATGGAGCGACTAAACTTATGGCAATCCAAATTGATGCAGCTATAAACCCGGGAAATAGTGGGGGCCCTGCTCTCATCGGTGATAAAGTTGTCGGTGTAGCTTTCCAGAGCCTAACCGATTCTGAGAATATTGGGTGAGTTCTTCTGTTCCTTTTATGGTGAGAACATTGGTCACGCCCTACATGCCGGACATCTATTGCAATGACCTTGCTTTATTCCCTCTTTTCTCATGTAAGCATTTATTCTGTTAGAACATCCTCATATTCTTAGAACTTAAAAATTATGCTAAACCTTTTATCTTATTGATTTCCAATTCACTCAGTTTGTGTTCTGTGCAGAGCTTCCGTACATGAATAATTTCTTTTTTTGACTTTCCCCCAGACACTTTCAATTTCATTTGAGTAGAATCAGCTGTTTGCTTATCGATGAGATGAACTTACTTAAACCTTTCATTCCTCTTTGTCCTATGTGATTGTCATCTAGTATGCATCGAGAAGCCTAGACAAAATGTGCTCGAGTTGTTGATTCATGCTCTGCTTCTGTATAATTGTACTTGATGAATATTTTCTATTCCACACGATCATGTGGATATCTGTCCTGTTTCAAGGATGGAGAAAGCTATCCACTCAACAGCAAATCATCGACCTTCTTGTATCCTGCCAGTGTTCCTGTGGCTAAAAACCCCCTCTTGGACGTCACTTAAGCAAAAAGTTCCAGTACTGAGGCTTGGCTAGCAGATCGCTCTTTGCAACATGAAGAATAGAGCAACTTCTTAGCATGAGCTTCTTATCATATACCCGAGGGTTTGGATTTGCCTCATAGAGTTGCCTTTGCTGTTGCACTCCTTCTAGCTTCATATGCATGGTTGTGTACCTAGAAAGGCATCAAGTGGGTACTTAATGGATTCTTTTTTTTAATTGCCGTCACAAAACTATATCACTATGAGTACTTCATGCAGATCATCATCATTATATGCCATAGAATAAAGTACGTATATCTTGAAGATCACATCTATATATATCTCAACAACTGAACATGTGAGTGTTTAAAAGATAGTTCTCTCTATCTTCGATTGGTTTTGAAGTTACCATCCTTCTAGTAGCTGAAATAGTGAATGTAGGTGGTTGGAATTGCTAAGAAGTTGTGATCACATATTTGGATTTATTTTTTCTTGTAATTCTCATAAATTGTTTCTCTTAGTTCTCCGCTAATTTTTTATCTATGGTTTGTAGATACATAATTCCGGTTCCAGTAATCAAACACTTCATTTCTGGTGTTGAAGAAAGTGGAGAATACCCAGGATTATGCTCCCTTGGCTTGCATTACCAGCCAACTGAAAATTCTCAACTGAGAAACCACTTCGGGATGCTACCAGAAATGACTGGAGTTCTTGTAAACAACATCAAGCCTCTTTCAGATGCTTATAGAATCCTCAAGAAGGATGATATCATCCTGGCGTTTGATGGTGTGCCTGTGGCAAATGACGGAACAAGTACGTCTATACAATTATAGCATTCAGCCGTAGTTTACCATCATGGCAATAGCTGTGAATATATTCGTGTTAATATAATTCATGCTAGTGAAAATACATGGATAGCACGAATTTCATAACCACCCTGGCTTTACTCGTATCCACCCTCGATGGGCCATGCTTTTTTTTGGTCTTTGGCATCTCAGTGATTTCAATCATTTTGAGTTTGTACTAGTTAGACACGTGTACTTGGCTTTTCGTCTATGTGACACTAGGCTTTTCTAATGGTTTTTTGTGCTTCTTTTGGCATGTGTTTTTGTTGAACCAAATATTGCTCTCACGCGATGCATATTGCAGTTCCTTTCCGGAACAGAGAGCGCATTGCATTTGATCATTTGGCGTCCATGAAGAAGCCCAATGAAACGGCCTTAATCAAAGTTCTTCGGGATGGAAAACAGAATGAATTCAGCATAACCCTCCGACCAGTGAGTCATTCTGACATTGTTTTCTTTCGGATGGATGTCTCAGTTATGGCTGTATGATACCATATATTTGTGAGCAGGTAATGTTCATGAATTGCAAAGAAAGTTTAATATCTCCTAACATGTAAAGCCAAATTAAAATAGTGAAAAGTTTGTTCACCTTAGATGATTCTACAGTGAGAAATAGCAGGCGGCTTGATGATCCCCTACTTCATCTTGTGGATTGATGATTTTGGGTTGAGGATGGAGATTTAGTTTCTAAAAATAGAAATCATTCTCATGCAAATACTAAAAGGCGACTGTGAACAACAAGAGGACTATACTTGGAACTAGAACATTGACAGATCTGGTACTTGCAAAATTTGTTACACTTCTGTTTAAAATGACCTTGGAGCATAGGCATGAATAGATTTAGTCACACTGGGGCATAACGAGGAGCAAAGCTTTTACCACTGAGGTGGCTGGCTGAGTGGTATAAGGCTTACTTCTATCCCAACTTGTCCTGTGGCGCACCTATGACGGCCTCACTCAAAATTAGCAAGAGTTATGATTCACACCGAACATTCGGATAGTGTTTTTCATGTTAAAACTTTGTGATTCCTCTCTCTCTCTCCGTGACAAAGGGGTAGTGGTTTGTTAAGCAACTCTACTTCCATTTAGGGTCTGTTTAATAACGTCTCTGTTCCCGAAAATAATTTCTGTTCAGAAATAGTTTTTGCTATTTCTATTCCCTTGATGAGTTTCTGAGCAGAAGAACTCGTTTAGTAACTGCATAAAATTTCTACTCTCAGAATAGAAAAAGAGCATAAATGCGTTTCGTACGACCCTAAAAATTTCTACTCCCAATTTTTTCATTTAATTATAAAAATTTCAGTGAAGACTGAACAATTCATGTTTGGATAAAACTGGACTAGAAATAGAATCAAAATATATTATGACATGGAATTTGATGATCTTAATACTATCATAAAGAAAATTACTCCTTATAGGCAAAGCAAATACTGGGTGGTGATTGAGGAAATTGTAGTTTAGGGTTTAGGGGCTTTGGGTTTTTAAGGTTTGGGGTTTTGGGGTTTAAGGTTTAATGTTTCGGGTTTTGGGTTTGGGGTTTTGGTGTTTAGGGTTTAGTGTTTCGGATTTTGGGGAACAAAAAAAATTAATTGACCTTACTAAATGGATTTCTGTTTTTTTCTGTTCCGAGGAGCCAAAGAACAGAAAAACAGAGAAACAAAAACGTTACTAAACAGGCTCTTAGCATTCCCATTTCTTTTGTATCGATAAGGAAAGTTTTTGATATGCAGCATAAACCATCTAAAATAGAGTCAATCTCTTATTGGCTTCTATATTTTTGTGTTATTGGTCTTGTTAACGAGTGCTTCAGAGGCACTAGTTAAGGCCACTAAAAATAGTAATTTTGCTTAAAAACACTTTGAAAATTGATTACTAATACATTTCAAAGCACAATTAATGGCCCCAAGCAAGTGCCTCAGGGGGCACTTTATAACATTTTCCTTATGTTGTTATCTTGGCCGATCCTTTGTTTTCTTGTTCTAGACATACATCGATACTATTTTATCCTGGCAGCCTTAATGCTCATAGTTTATGAAGGTTCTTTCTTCCCTCTTCTATAAATATATATAATGCCACTCTTTACCAAAAAAAATATATGTATAATGCCACTCTGTGAATGGGTTTCACTATCCAGTTGTTCGAGCAGTCGAAACTAGTTGAAGAATTATTAAGTTCTAGCCCTCATGCACCTTCAGGGTCACTTAAAACTTTGCACAATTGTTCTGTTCCCACTATCACGATATGTTCATCAATGTTTATAACAAATGAGTGATTGGACATCAATGAACTTGCATTTAACGGCATCCTCTTCGATGTTTGAGAAGGATTCAATGTCAAGCCTGTAAATGGCCATTTGAACTCATCTAATTCTGTGCGCCCCACCCCCACCCTCCCCCCACCCCCCCCCCCCCCCCCCAAAAAAAAAAAAAAAGAACCTCATCTAACAATTATTTGTAGAGTCTCGGGGAACTTATTTTCTTACTCAAGCAAAAAGTTAGGTATCCAAACTTATTCGCACCATTCCCACAATTATTATCTGGTGATAAACTGGATGAGGCACGTACAACCATTTTCCTACCTCCTTTTTTGGTGGGGGCTTAAATATGGGCCTACCTTCCACTAGATTAAAGAGTGTTTTACTGAGGACTTTTCTGGCTGGAAATTATGACAGGGGAAGCAAAGAATCTAGCTGTCACAAATTCCGAGTTGGTCGGAAGAAAGATCAACTACCTAAATAAAGAAAAATAAAATATATTTGAGCCATATTTTTTTGCTGAGTAAGCAAGCATTCTTATTCATGAAATAGATTAGGGCAGTATGGCTTTAGTTCAAACACAGCAACAACAAAATTACAAATGATGCTGTGAGAAAGCAGCAGTATCACTTAGCCTATACATGACAATGTGCTGAACAATAGAAAAGACAAAACTATTAGAGACAACATAAAAGTCTTCATGTATCTTTTTATTCCTTGTAGCCCATATATGAGTAATAGTTGCACACCATGCTAACTTGAAAATCACAGCAGGGATGGCTTTGCCTCTCCAAGTTCTAGAAGCCCATTGCAATTCTTGATTCCAACACTGTAGAGATCTAACAACACATCCGCTATAAACTTGCTGCTATGCTTCTTCAGAAACCACACATTCCATTATTGATGATCTTTTGACTCCGAGTGAGATTCATTAAGAACACATCAGTTATTCATAAAAGAAAACCGCTTTCTCATCCAATCCTTTGTGGATAGTGTGTGTTCAAAATGGCCAGTCAGCATATGAAGCTATGCTTTGGTGCATTAGCGGAGAACCACATTAGCTTGTGCCACTCCACTTTCTTTGCTTCTTTGAAGATAAAATAGTCTAATGGACCTTATCAGGCTGCCTTGAGTTGGTAGATAGAGTCACATAAAGATGATTGAATCAAGACCAAATCATCTGATCTTGCCATAGGCCGGTTTAATCTGCTATCTTCAATAACATCAGCATCCCTGGCTTGGAGAGAGAGACCAGAATCATACACAATCCTTCTTCCAAAGATTTACAACAAAGTGCCCAATGAATGGCATGGATCCTGCAACAGAAATGTACTCTTTCCATCCCAAATTACATATCGAATAAAAGGTCTAAACTCACGTCTACGAGTGAGCAATTTCCTCTAAGCATAATGGGAATTAGCAGAAGAAGCAGCCTGCCATATGCTATTATTCTTCAAGAGATGAGCCTTAACCCAAGCTATCCAAAGGGATCCAGATTCAACTGATAGCAGCCAAATTAACTTCGTGGCTACAGCTTTATTCCAGTGGTATATTTGCTTCAATCCCAATCCCCTTACTTCTTTGGTGGATAAACAACCTCCGATTTCACTTTCAGTCCTCTCAACTTATCATCAGTACCAGTTCAAAGAAAGGAATTACATCACCTCTCTATTGTTTTGATGACTTTTTTTGGGCAAAATAAAGATAACGCACCAATAAGAGACAATGCTATATAGGACTGAGCTTATTATGAGTTGTAATCTGCCATCAAAAGACAGGCTCCTAGCAGTCCAGCTTCTTAACCAACTCAAAAGTCTCTCAATTAAGGCTTTGCAATCAGCTTCAGATAGCTTCCCAGATATTAAAGGAAGCCCTAAATACTTAATAGGTGGAGAACCTCTTTTAAAACCACTCAGCCAAACCATCTCCCCCAGATTAGCTTCAGAGACTCCAGAAGTGTACAATGCAGTTTTCATTGGATTCGACTTTAACCTTGAAAGGTTATAGAAGCACTGAAATGTTTCCAATGTCTTCTTTGGAGCCCCATCACTCCCATCAGTTAGTATCAAAATGTCATCAGCAAAACAAAGATGAGTGAGCTTTATTTTTAGCACAATGGATGAAACTTGAGCTTTCCTTGCTCAGCAGCCTTACATAACACTTCAATTACCATAAGAAAACTCTGGGTCACCTTGCCTGAGATCCTTACCACCTTGAAAATAACCCTCAAGGCCACCATTAATAGTAACAGAGAAGCATGCAGAAGTAATGTAAAATTATTGGGGAAACCCAATGCAGCCATGGCATTGAAATAAAAGGCCAATGCACTTAAGCGAAGGCCTTCTTAACATCTGCTTTTATAACACTTCCAGAAGACAACTTCTTTCTTGTGATAGTGCTTAACATCTTCATGAGCAAGCAAGATATTTTTGGCGATTTGCCTACCCTCAATGAAAGCTCATTGATTCTTATTAACAAAATAAGGGAGCACTATCTTCAATCTTTTAACGAGGGTTTTAGTTATGCATTTATAGACAACATCCAGCAGGAGACAGGCTTATAATCAGCCATTTTAGAGGCATTGTGGACTTTAGGGACCAAAGTGATACCAGTAGACTTAGCTGCTTTCACCCATTGATTATCCTGAAAGAAGCTAAGTATAGCAGCACTAGAATCCCTACCAGTGATAGGCCAAGAATCTTTAAAGAAATGAGAGGAATACGCATCAGGACCAGACCAAAGAGAGGCTTGGATTTCCTCAACTGTAATACAAGCACCCACGAAATGCTGTGGATCATCAGAAAGGTTATAGTCGAGCAATTCCTTCAGCTAAGAGATGATTCCACTGGAGCAATCAACATCTGGAGCACCCAGTAAGTCTTATTAAACGTCCACGGGTTCTGCCACAATTTCATCATGTTTTTAATATGATACTTCCATAACTGGCCACTGGAGATCTAATAGCATTCCCCAAAGTTCTCACTTTCACCAACTAATGAGAAAAACCAGTATTTGGATCACCAAGCTTTAGCCAGGTAATTCTAGATTTTTGTTTATAGAAAGCTTCCTCTGCTTGCTGCAGATGCCCCAATTCAAGTCTGATTTTCTGCTCATCCTCAGTTAAACTCTCAGAGTGATTACTCCTAAGAGCATGCTGGACAACAGCAAGCTCAAGCTTTTTCATTTCCACTTCGCAGGCACAGAACCAAAAAAACCTCTTTTTTAATGAGCAATGAGCAATACATTGGATATGCAGTCACCACTTTATTCCAATCAGAATGCACAATTCCCTTATACTCATGATATTTCCAGAAGTGTTTGAAAGAGTTCTTGGATTGAACTTCATCGATCTCTAACTGAAGTAGAGCATAAGAATGATCAAAATAACTTGCTACCCTCCAAGGTTCGCCCTCATGGGATAATTCTGTCATTCTTTGCATTTCACATCAGCCCATTCTAACTGCATAGCATGGAGCAATGATGGATGTACTCAGTAGCCCCTACAGTTACCACCTGTTTGTGTACTAAGTATATGTTGATTGATCTTTGTATATATATGTGTGTGTGTGTGTTGAGTGTCTTGAATTCTGTTTTGGGTATTTGACCCAAATTGAGTTTTGATACCCGAATTGAAAGTTGTGGTGATCCAACTTGAGAAAAAATAAATGGAGGTTTGCCCAAGCCCTCCTCTACCAACACTGGAGCAGTATAAATATTGTTTTTCTCTAGTTATTAGATTTAGAAGTAGAGGCAGAAGAAGTCTGAAGGTTTTACGAGCCTCCTTTTGTAATTCTTAAATTTCCAAAATGGATTTTGTTTCTCCTCTTCCCATGGTTTTTCTGGCAACGGTTTTCCACGTAAATCTGTTTGTTCTTTTATTATTCTCAGTTCAATTTCATTGTAGTTTCCACATGGGTCATGACATGCTTGCCTTGTTAGCAAAGAGAGAATTTAGGAAGACTGTTACAGATGTTAACATTTGAAAAATAATGGATTTCGCAGTTGGAACATTTAGTTCCAGTGCATCAGTTTGACAAGCTTCCAAGTTATTACATATTTGCGGGTCTGATATTCATTCCACTCACCCAACCCTTCCTTGACGAATATGGTGAAAACTGGTATTATTACAAATCGCTTCGACGGTTGCATGAACGTGCACTAAGGGAACTTCCAAGAAATGCTGGCGAACAACTTGTTATTCTTTCACAGGTTTGTATTCTTCCACATTCTACTAGAGGCTGTTGACTCCTTTTATCAGCAGTAAGTTTTTGTTAGAAAGGATGATCGAGAACCAGTGTTTGATTAAAAGCTATGAGGGACGTATATGCTGAACTCAATGAATGTTGTAAGTGATATCAGAAGCCTTTCTTTGAGTCTGATACTTTGTCATTGTGACTGCATGATGTAATACTGGTTGGGATCCATGCTCCTTTTCATTATGCGCAAGAGGTGGCAGTGGGGGGAATAGCCAGATATCTCAAACTATTATATTGTCCCAAAAAATGTATCTGTTGAGATTATTATAGGACATGAAAGAAGACTAGAAAGGTAAGTCTAAAGGCTATCTTTGAATTACTAACAAATGCTGACTGCTACAGGTCCTCATGGATGACATCAATGCGGGGTATGGATGTCTTGCAAAATTACAGGTACCTGCATCCTGGGATGGATGAATTTCATTATTGAACTTGTGTTTTAAAAAAACAGAGGAAATTTCCCTGGGTTCACTTCAAGAAATTGGAAGGGTAGAATTCAACTGTTATGGTTTCTTTGTAACGCGTAGAGTCAATCCCGCCATTTTAATAGTAGTACCGACCAATTGGAAAAAATGGAGGTAGAAAAGAAAATCAAAACAAGCATTATGAAGAAAATCAATGCTGTCAAATTTTAGCCTGGCCAACTTACTAATTGCTCCGGGGTATCTTTTTTAAGCCGATATGCATCTGATCTCAGTGGGTTATGGCCGCTGGTTTCTTCTCCACTAGGAAGTTTGTCCTGGTTTTTTTGTGAGTCTTGAGTATTAACTATTACTCTTTTGTTGAGGTTGACAGGTGAGGAAGGTGAATGGAATTGAAATTGAAAATTTGAGCCATCTGTACCGGCTTGTGGAGCGCCACAACGGCGACAGCATACGATTTGATTTGGAAGATGAGAAGGTAATTATATTCGACTATCGTGAGGCTAAAATTGCCACCTCTGCAATTCTGAAGCGCCATGTGATACCCTCCGCTGCGTCGACCGATCTCATTGATAAACAAAACAGCGACGAAGACTTGGCTTGCCCCATCTAAACATTCCCTTGAGGCTTTATACAGCACAATTAGGGTGCGTATGGTTTGGCTTTTCGTTGAAATAAAAAGACGGTTTGGTAAACTATAACTGTAATTGAAAAGTGCCGTGATTGGAGAAATGCTGTTTGGTAAACATATATTGGAAAAGTCTTTTGGTGTGATCAATTTAAGTATTTTAATTTACTTTGTTTAAAATTGAAACAAAAAATTATGATTGTAATTTTTATATTTTCTTGTTGAGAATAACGTAAAACAATCATATTAACAAATTTATAAATAAAAAAATTCACATTAAAGTGGATCTTTCTCAATTAAAAAGAGAATAATTTCATTTTAATAAGCACGGTCACATATGTCCCGAAAAAAGAAATATGTTATCCATAAATATTACGAACCCCCTTAAATATTTCTTAAACTCTTAACTACTTGATCACATAAATGTGTTATGTTAGGAGATACATCATCATTTGAAGCTTTCGCCCCTTCATTTACATTATCAAAGTCAACCGAATATATATAATCGGTGATCACCTATCATCAGCATTATACTTAACGAATTTACTCTTTCAATTTAGCACTTCTTTGAACAAAAAAAAAAAAATTGAGCACTTCAAAACAATAACGTTCAATTTTGCTCTGCAAAATGACGCGCAAAATATGCACGCATCTGAAGCATCATATTCACGATGCTTTTACATGCAAATTAAATGCGAAAACAATGTTCAACCGCACTCAGAAAATACCATCAATATACTCACAGCCACACACCGCACACATATGTCCTCTTGCAGGTACGCCAAAAAAACAAAAAAAGAGAGCAAAGCATTCCAACTTGCTGAAGATCACATCTAGCAAAGCACATGGAAAATGAATTTCTTCCGTAGAGGACCAATTCCATCTAAGAATGAGCGGTTCCTAGTCTGGATCAGTCCAACCCAAGAATCGGGAACCGGACCGAGAGGACCGGTCTCTAGTTTTTAAGACCGGGGACCGGACCGGCTAGTCTTGGGATCATGGTCCGAACTGGACCGATGATCCGGTCTAGTTCTAATAGGACCAATCACTTATTGGTAAAGGCAAATGGGAAGTGGGGAAATTAGATTAAGTTTTCTATTTTTGTCAAAAAATTTAAGAAGTAAATAAATATAAATAAATTAGAAAAGTATATATATTTATCGGTCCAATCCAATCCGGTTCCCACCCTAGAACGGGGAACCGGATCGCCTAGAAACTAGTTCCATTTTTAGGAACCGGGAACCGGACCGATATTTCAAAGAATCGGAACAAACAGGTTAGTCCGGTTTGGACCGGTTTAGTTCTGGTTTGAGCGATCCATCTTGCTCATCCTTTATTCCATCCCCTTTTGAATGATTATATGCTCCTTGAGATCAACTATCGGAACGCACGTCAAGCCAGACTTGTGGATACGCAGACTTCATGACTCGTAGAGGTACCCTTCTGATTTTGTCGTTGCTGGCGCCACCGCACACCGCAACAAAAATCACAATCCTCAACTTCCCAAAACCATTGTAAGAGGAGACGTCGAAGGCTCCTGGATTCAATCTATCAAAACCGCCCACTCCAAAGCATCATAAAATGGTGGCATTACACAGAAACCTTCTCTGTTGCAAGATTCACCATTGAGGCGCTTCTCCGCCATGGAAGTCGAGCAATTGCGGAAGTGAAGAAGAAGCGTGGATAATGCTGCTGAATGCTTTGCGTTCTGAAATGCAGGTCCGAACAAGGCTTTTAGTCCTCAATTTCTATGGTTGTTAATACTCTTTTTAAAAAAAAAGTTAATATCACGAAAAACTTCAAACCGGTACACGTATGACAAATTTACCTCAAAATTAATTTTTTTATTACAAAAAACCACAAATTGATACATCTATGATAGTTTTGCCCTCTGTTAGTTTCCATTAAATCTCTGAATTGGATGACACGTGTACCAGTTTGGGGTTTTACCCTCCGTTTATCACATATGTACCACTTTGTCATTTTTTGTGGTATTAATTCAATTTAATAAAGGATAATTGTAGGGGTTTTTGGTGGTCAAAAAATTAGTATTGGTAAATTTATCACGCGTGTACTAGTTTGGGGTTTTTCATTATCAAAAAATTAGTTTAGAGTAAATTTGTTATATATGTACTAGTTTTACGTGAAATTAACCCTTTTTAAAAAAAGACTCTTCTACTATGATATAATGGCATCCTTTTTTTAAAATTTTCTCTTTTCATTTTTCATCACTCTTTTTTTTTTTTTTGATATTTTTTAAATGCTTTTGTTAGTTTTGAATTTTTCACCCATGAGTCAGTTCTAACGCGTAAAGACATGGTTCATCAATTTGTGATATTTATCTCTGTTTAGTTGGTGTTTCTTTTGTCATCGCTCAGAATTTTATTTCCTTCAAGATTTTCGAAATCTCCCTCAGATTTATTCGTGTTCTATATTGTATATGAAAGTAGCTCGTAAATTTCAGTAGGTTTTGTTCTAATGGTTGATTAACCAAGAAAGGTGAGAAAACACTCGTAATTAGAGTAATCAAAGCACGAAAGGCAGACCTTATCATGAGCTCGATGGCCCCGCGAGCCCAGCAAGCTCGACTTGAAGGTACCCTTTGGACGAGCTTGGGTAAGGGTATTCGATGAGAAAATTTGATTGTACTCGAAGATTAATGTGCTCTAGGTAAGGCAGAATTTAAATTTTACACTTTCCAAAAAGAATCATTAAAACTCGCCCTCCATATTAAGGCCAATTTTAATGGGATTTTATTGCAAAATAGACGAAATTATAAGATAGGTATGCTAAAGATAACTGTGAGTGTAATTTTGTAAATCTCTCAAGTTTAGATTTTAACAATTTAATTCATCTACTAAAACGATCCAAATTCTATGTTTAATGCTATAAAGAAAAGCGAGCTCTTAACTATACAATTATACACCGGCACGACACCGTTGGATGTTCAATGTCACGCGAGACTGGCACCGCTAGATGCGCCTAAGCTATACAGGAACATGCAGCACAAAGGAAAAGTGATGAATGGTCTTGTCAATTTAAAATCGAGTTTTTATCCTAAAATGAGTCACGGTGGCTTCGGTTTTGAGCGCTGTGGTCTCGGGCCAAGCCCCGATGGACCCGAGTTTGCCCTCCATAGATCCTCGCAGACCTGGCCCCGACCTTTAGACTTAGGAAAGAGGGTCAGAATTTCCACGCCAGATTTTCTGACCCGAGCGCCGGCACCTACCTGCAACTCGAGCCGGAACCCAAAGTCACTCGACCTTGCCGCAAGCAACCCCCGTTGTGACGGTCAAATTGGGACCAGCTCGAGCTCGCGAGACGGGCTCGAATTTCGCCCCCGCCCCAGGACATGCCACGGAGGTTCAAGCCCACTACGATGCAGTAGAATCAAGGTATTCACGGAGAAGGACAGAAAACGGCGATCTCATTGAAGCTGGAAATGAGATAATTCAATCTCTAGCGTCTATAAAGAAACAATCTGTAGCAATCAACAAAAGACGACGGCTTCCAATAAGGATCTAGGGCTATTTACAAATGACAACTTATCAAACATCCACCGCGAATTTATCAGCTAATATGCCCATACCGGTCACTCGGAAAAAGAAATGTAGCCTCTTAGCTCTATAATGAGAAGGTGCTTCGCTATTAACTACGGCCAAAATTCTCGACGAAGCTGTCCATTCAAACCACAGCACAATAAAAGATAGCCTTGAGACCCTCCGAGAAGTTGACATTACCAGGGCACGGAACATGCATCGTCCATCTCCGGTGACTTTCTGCACCGAGTAATGCTCGACTTTCTTCGCCGCCGGCGGTGGCGATCCTCCTCGCCTGGAGAAGGCACAAAACGGCACGAATCACGAACGCATATGCGCGGACTCAATCCTAAACACCCGACCGATTACGAATTGAACAGAAGCAAGTCCAACAGAATGCAATCACGACGAAACGCGCACGAACGCGCGCAATCTCGACTCTATCAAAAGGCCACAGCCGCTGACCAAAAACCATACACGGACGATGAGATTCTCGCGAAGAACAGGTGGCCGCCCCGCGCCGCGATAGCCGAAATTGAAGGAGCCGGCGAGGAGAGGAGCTCGAACCTCGCCGTGCCGTCTCTGACCTGCTCGGGGACGCTCCCTACGCACCTCGCAAGAAAGAAAAACTCGATTTCAGCCATGACCGGAAGAGGAGGAGGAGGAGGAGGAGGAGGAGGAGTTGATCCCGGCGGCCGGGAGATTGACCGGAGGGCGAAGCTTTCGAAGCGAGAGCTTCCGGAGAAAAAGGGAAGCAGAAGTGCCAGAGAGAGTTGAGGAGGTTGGGATTCACCATTGAGAGGTTTCTTCGCCATGGAAGACGAGCACCTGCGGAAGTGAAGAAGAGGAACAAATGTGGATAATGCTGCTGGATGCTTCGCGAAGGGGAGAGTAGCCGTTACGTTACGAAATGGAGGTGCCGACAAGGCTTTTTTAGTCCTTATTTCTGTGGTTTTTATACCCTTTTATTAGATTTTCCTATTATAACATAACGCGTCTTTTTTTCTTTTTTTAATCTCCTCTTTTCATTTCTCATCATTTTATTTTGGGAAAATTTCAATTAAGAACCCCAAGTAAGGACTTTTTCTCAAAAAAGCACTCTAAGTGGACATAGTGGGCTTGTTTGGCTTGGCTTTTGGGAAATGCATTCGGCAAAATGTAAAGACCTTTGAGCTAAAAATGTTTTTTGAAATGCAAGTAATATTTGGTAATGTATATTTTAAAATCACATTTGAAAGCAACTTTGGCCTAAATACCGTTTGGTAAAAATTATTTGTAAAAGACCTTTTGTTAATATTTTAAAAAAAAAAAAAACTGGCCACCAACCACCACAGCCGATCAGATTTGGTCGCTGGCCAGCATTGCCTGTCCTTAGGCAGTGTTGCCGGGGTCTCGCGACCTCAACGACTACTGCCTGGGGTCGTGCAACCCAGGAAATGCTTGCCTGGGTTGCGCGACCCAATCGATGCCTATGGTTCGGCAACCCTAGGTGGCATCGTTGGGGTCGTGCAACCACTGCTTGGGGTTGCATGACCTTAGGTGGTGGTCGCTTGGGATCGCGCGACCTTAGGCGACGATTGTCAGGGTCGCGTGACCCCCAGGCGGTGGTCACTAGGGTGCTAGCCCTCAGGCGGCAGTCGCTGGCCGTTAGACCAGCTGCTCGGGAAGAGGATAAACAATGACGATGAACAGTACCTATTGCATTCCGAAAATGCAACTTGCCAAGGTTCCTCATGGACTCCATTCAACCAAAAGCCCTTGGAAAGCTTTGGAAAGCTTTGGAGTTGCAATTGCATCTCCTCAAAACTTGCCAAACAACTTTGCATTTGTTTAAGAGACTTTAGACCCCAAAAGTAGCATTTAAATGCTGAACCAAACTGGCCCAGTGTCAAATAAGGGCATGAAGTATCCAATCAGTCTCAAATAAGAACTAAATGTGTCCAATTAGTCTTAAGTAAGGATATGAGTTCGCCGGCTAGTGAGCATTTGGACCAGCCGGCGAGCTCGTTACTGTTCCGGTGATTAGAATGAGGGCATTTTCATCTTTTTCTTTATTTTTTCTTCTCCTTTTCCATTTATGTTTTTTTCCCTTCTTCCTTCTGCCGGCCATAGCTGGATGCCGGTGGAGGCTACCCTTGCTAGCATCCGGCGAGGGCCATCCTTGCTGGTGTCGGGCGAGGGTCGCCCTCGCCTGAGCTGGTGAGGGTCACCCTCGCTCGCCCAGCCCAGTCGAGGGTTGCCCTCGCCCGCCCAATGCAGGTGAGGGCCACCCTCACCTGACGTCAACGAGGGTAGCCGAATTGGGCGAGGGCCACCTTCGCCTTTGCCCAACGCCGGCAAGGGCAACCTTCACCTGAGGGCGGCGGAGTGTAAAAGGAAAAAAAACAAAAAAAGGAAAAGGGAAAGGAAGAGAAAAAAACATGAAAAAGGAAAAAAAGAAAAAGAAAAAGATGACATTGCCCTCATTCTGATCGTCAAAACAATAATGTGCTCACCAGCCGGTGAGTATTTGATTAGCAGGCGAACTCATGCCCTTACTTGAGGCTAATTAGGCACTTCGAGTCCTTATTTAAGATTGATTGGACACTTCAGGCCCTTATTTAACACTATGTCCACTTGGAGTTTTTTTTTTTAGAAAAAGACCATACTTGAGATCTTTAATTGGAATTTTCCCTTTTATTTTTTTAAAATTTAAAATTTTTACTTTTTGTTTGTTTAAAATTTTCAACTCATGGGTAAGTTCCAACGCGTAGAAACATGATTTCAATATATATATATATATATATATATATATATATATATATATATATATATATATTCGGAATTTAATTAATAGTGAGTATTTCTTTTATCATCGCTTAGAATTTAATTTCCTTCAAAATATTCGGAATCTCCCTTGATGTCTTTGCGTATCTATATCATATATGACAGCAGCGTGTAAACGGTGGGGGTTCTATTCTAGCGGTCGATTAATTAAGAAATACGAGAAAATGCTCGTTATTAGGAAAATCAAAGCATGAAAGGCAGACTTGATCATGAGTCTGACAGTCTTATGAGCCCACTAGGCTCAACTTGAAGGCGTCCTTTGGATGAGAAATTTTTTTTTATTTTAATCTTCTCTTTTCATTTTTCATCAATTTATTTTTATATTTTAATATGTTTCTATCGTTGTTGGATGAACGGCATTGCTGATATTGACCCTAAAATAGAAATAGCGGGTACAACTAGCCCATAAACAGCTAATCATTGCACTGTAAAAATTGGACAGGTTCGATCTATGGTCCTTTGGTCCTCCTAAAAAGATCTACTAAATTCATCGGATTGTTCCAAAGGGTCAAAATATATCTTTCATTTGTGCAATTCCGCTCAGGTTCATCAACATTAAAAAGAGATAGAACAGACAGAGCACGAGAAACTGCATTGGACCCCAACTTCAGCTCTGTTTCCCGAAACAAGATGCGAGTATCCCATAGTCAACCAAGGACATTCAACTCAACGAACGAACGGCATCATGATATGTACAATGTATACATTGCAGCAACGGCGACAAGAGAGCGGCAAGAATCGGCCCATGGTCACGCCCGCTACTGTGAATTCTCTGAAAGGTACTACGGTTCAGTCTCTGTCGTTCTGGAAATCTTTGTGTGAGATGAAAGAGACAGTGGAATCAGAAGTCTTTTGGAATGAAGGAAGTGAGAGAGAACGCAGATGCCTTCGCTTCAATGGACAGAGAGTGGGACCCGGGGACGGCAGATGGCGCCTCCTCCTGATTGGCACCTTTTTTGACTTCTTGTTCAGCCCACCCCAGCCCACCCCAACGCCCTCCCCCCTCCGCCCCCTTGTCGGCCACCACGATCGGCTTCTGTTCGATGTCCTGTTCGACCCTTGGCTTCTTGCTTTTCATTTAAGTCTTCAGCTTGCCAGCCGCAACCGGTCACCCTCCCCTCCCATCTTTAACGTTTCAAAACACCAGCTAGCTGTTTCTAGACTTGTTGAAGATGGATCACCAGTTCCCAACAGTACTATCTCCGTCCGACGGCGATGCCGGCTGTTGCAGGGTCTCCTTATGTAGGTTTTCCATTTCCGTGCCTGATAATAACCATCATCGTGTCGCCTTCGCCACCAATACCGATTTGGTTCCGTCTTCCACCTCGCGATTCCTCTCGAGCACTGCAAGTGAAGACGGGAGCGCCGCATATTCGGGGACAGGAACGGTATTGGATTCGGTGGTCAAGATTTATACCGTCTCCAGCAGACCAGACTTCTTGCAGCCCTGGCAGAGCAAGCCCCAGCGCTTGACTTGCGGTTCTGGTGGGTGCTCTTCCTCTTGTTCCTGTTTGACCATTGTTATCTCTCCCGTCTGATATCTAATCTATTTCCCTGCTGACTGAACTGAAGGATTTGTCATTGCTGGGGAAAGAATTATTACCAACGCTCATGTAGTTGCAAACCATACATTCGTTCAAGTGAGAAAGCATTGTTCGCCAACCAAGTTTAAGGCCCGTGTGCTTGCTGTTGGTCATGAATGTGACTTGGCCATTCTGGTGGTGGACCGTCAAGAATTCTGGGAGGGCATGAGTTTCTTGGAGCTCGGGGACATTCCGTCCCTACAAGAAGCTACAGCTGTTGTTGGGTATCCTCAAGGTACTTGCCGCTCAATTCCCGACCTAAATCACATTAATAGTGAGCAACAAGTTAAATCTTACTTTGCTGTAGGTGGGGACAGTATTTCTGTAACCAATGGCATCGTCTCCAGAGTTGGGCCTACTCAATATGCACATGGATCAACTCAACTTATGGCAATCCAAATTGATGCAGCTATAAACCCGGGAAATAGTGGGGGCCCTGCTCTCATCGTTGATAAAGTTGTCGGTGTAGCTTTCCAGAACCTAACCGGTCTTAAGAATATTGGGTGAGTTATTCTGTTCCTTTTATGTTGAGAACATTGGACCGGACATCTATTGCAATGACCTTGCTTTGTTCCCTCTTTTCTCATGTAAGCATTTATTCTGTTAGAACATCCTCATACACTTAGAACTTAAAAATTATACTATACCTTTTATCTTGTTGATTTCCAATTCACTCAGTTTGTGTTCTGTGTAAAGCTTTCATACATGAATAATTTCTTTTTTTGACTTTCCCCCAGACGCTTTCAATTTCATTTGAGTAGAATTAGCTGTTTGCTTATCTATGAGATGTACCTACTTAAACCATTCATTCCTGTTTGTCCTATTTGATTGTTATCTAGTATGCATTGAGAATCCTAGACAAAATGTGCTTGGGTTGTTGATTCATGCTCCGCTTCTGTATAATTGTACTTGATGAATATTTTCTATTCACATGATCATGTGGATATCTGTACCGTTTCAAGGAAGGAGAAAGCTATCCACTTAACAGCAAATCATCTACCTTATTGTATCCTGCCAGTGTTCCTGTGCTAGAAACCCTTTCTCGGACGTCACTTAAGCAAAAAGTTCCAGTACTGAGGCTTGGCTAGCAGATCACTCTTTGCAACATTAAGGATAGAGCAACTTCTTAGCATGAGCATCTTATCATATACCTGAGGGTTTAGATTTGCCTCATAGAGTTGCCTTTGCTGTTACAGTCCTTCTAGCTTCATATGCATGGTTGTGTACACAGAAAGGCATCATCTGGATACTTAATGAATTTGTTTTTTTTTAATTGCCGTCACAAAACTATATCACTGTGAGTACTTCATGCAGATCATCATCATTATATGCCATAGAATAAAGTACATATATCTTGAAGATCATATTTATATATATCTCAACAACTGGACATGTGAGTGTTTAAAAGATAATTCTTTCTATCTTGGATTGGTTTTGAAGCTGCCATCCTTCTAGTAGCCAAAATAGTGAATGTAGGTGGTTGGAATTGCTAAGAAGTTGTGATCACTATTTTGGAGGTATTTTTTCTTGTAGTTCTCATAAATTATTTCTCTTAGTTCTCCACTAATTTTTTATCTATGGTTTGTAGATGCATAATTCCGGCTCCAGTAATCAAACACTTCATTTCTGTTGCTGGAGAAAGTGGAGCATACCCAGGATTATGCTCCCTTGGATTTCATTACCAGCCAACTGAAAATTATCAACTGAGAAACCACTTCGGAATGCTACCAGAAATGACTGGAGTTCTTGTAAACAACATCAACCCTCTTTCAGATTCTTATAGGATCCTCAAGAAGGATGATATCATCCTTGCGTTTGATAATGTGCCTGTGGGAAATGATGGAACAAGTACGTCTATACAATTATAGCGTTCAGCCGTTGTTTACCATCATGGCAATAGCTGTGAATATATTCGTGTTAATATAATTCATGCTCGTCAAAATACATGGATAGCACGAATTTCATAACCACCCCGGCTTTACTCGTATCCACCCTCAATGGGCCATGCATTTTTTTGGTCTTTGGCATCTCAGTGATTTCAATCATTTTGAGTTTGTACTAGTTAGACACGTGTACCTGGCTTTTCGTCTATGTGACACTGGGCTTTTCTAATGGTTTTGGTTTTGAATTTTTTGTGTTTTTGTGCTTTTTTTGGCATGTGTTTTTGTTGAACCTTGTAAGAGTAGAATTATTTTTATTTTCTAGGTTTTATTCCTTTTTACATATATAAGGGCATTATGGTCATATACAATTCATATTTAATATAAATATATCGTGATGGCGTAGGGTTTCTGTTACACACAGAAACCAAGAGCCCATTTCTTGGATTTGACAATCTCTTTCTTTCTCTCTTCTTCTCCTCTCTTTTTTCTTCTCTCTTCCTTCTTTTCTCTCGTTATTTTTCTGCGGGTTCTCTAATCAGCTTAGTAACAAATGTTCCTCTCATGCGATGCATATTGCAGTTCCTTTCTGGAACGGAGTGCGCGTTGTATTTGATCATATGGCATCCATGAAGAAGCCCAATGAAACGGCCTTAATCAGAGTTCTTTGGGATGGAAAAGAGAATGAATTCAGCATAACACTCCAACCAGTGAGTCATTCTGACATTGTTTTCTTTCGATATATGTCTCAGTTATGGCTGTATGATACCATATATTTGTGAGCAGGTACAGTTCATGAATGGCAAAGAAAGTTTAATATCTCCTAACATGTAAAGCCAAATTAAAATAGTTAAAAGTTTGTTCACCTTAGATGATTCCACAGTGAGAAATAGCAGGCGGATTGATGATCCCCTACTTCATCTTGTGGATTGATGATTTTGGGTTGAGGATGGAGATTTAGTTTCTTTGATTCGCTAGGAGAAACTATTATTTATGCTTATGATGGAATGATATCATTAACGAGTTTAATAAAATAGAAATCATTCTCATGCAAATACTGAAGGGCGACTGTGAACAACAAGAGGACTATGCTTGGAACTAGAACATTGACAGATCTGATACTTGCAAAATTTGTTACACTGCTGTTTAAAATGACCTTGGAGCATAGGCATGAATAGATTTAGTCACGCTATGGCATAATAAGGAGCAAAGCTTTAACCGCTGAGGTGGTTGGCTGAGTGTTATAAGGCTTACTTCTATCCCAACTTGTCCTGTGGTGCACTGATGACCGCCTCACTCAAAATGAGCAAGAGTGGTTTGTTAAGCAACTCTAATTCCATTTAGCATTCCCCTTTCTTCAGTATCAATAAGGAAAGCTTTTGATATGCGGCAGAAACCATCTGACAGAGTCAATCTCTTCTTGGCTTCTATATGTTTGTGCTATTGGTCTTGTTAACGAGTGCTTCAGAGGCACTAGTTAAGACCACTAAGACCAATAAAAATAGTAATTATGTGTAAGAACGCTTTGAAAATTGATTACTAATACATTTCAAAGCACAATTAATGGCCCTAAGCAAGTGCCTTAGCCCTTAGGGGCACTTCATAACATTTTCCTTATGTTGTTATCTTGGCCGATCCTTTTTTTTCTTATTTTAGACATACGTTGATACTATTTTATCCTGGCAGCCTTAATGCTCATAGTTTATGAAGGTTCTTTCTTCCCTCTTCTACAAAAATACATAAGGCCACTCTGTGAGTGGGTTTCACTATCCAGTTGTTCGACTTATTCAGAGCAGTTGAAACTAGTTGAAGAATTATTAAGTTCTAGCCCTCATGCACCTTCAGGGTCACTTAAAACTTTGCACAATTGTTCTGTTCCCACTTTCATGATATGTTCATCAATGTTTATAACAAGTCAGTGATTGGACATCAATGAACTTGCATTTAACAACATCCTCTTTGATGTTTAAGAAGGATTCAATGTCAAGCCTGTAAACGGCCATTTCTAACTCTGCCCCCCCCCCCCAAAAAAAAAAAAAGAAAAAGAAAAAACCTTCATCTAACAATTGTCTGTGTAGGGTCTAGTCTAGGGCAACTTATTTTCTTACTCAAGCAAAAAGTTAGGTATCCAAACTTATTCACACCATTCCCACAATTATTATCTAGTGATAAACTGGATGAAGCACGTCCAACCACTTTCCAACCTCCTTTTTTGGTGGTGGGGGGGTTAAATATGAGCCTACCTTCCACTAGATTCAAGAATGTTTTACTGAGGACTTTTCTGGCTGGAAATTATGACGGGGGAAGCAAAGAATCTAGCTGTCACAAATTCCGAGTTGGTCAGAGAAAAGATCAACTACCTCAATAAAGAAAAAGAAAATATATTTGAGCCATATTTTTTTGCTGAGTAAGCAAGCATTCTTATTCACAAAATAGATTAGGGTAGTATGGCGTTAGCTCAAACACAGCAACAACAAAATTACAAATGATGCTGAGAGCAAGCAGCAGTATCACTTAGCCTATACATGACATTGTGCTGAACAATAGAAAAGACAAAGCTATTAGAAACAACATAAGAGTCTTCATGTATCTTTTTATTCCTTGCAGCCCATATATGAGTAATAGTTGCACACCATGCTAACTTGAAAATCACAGCAGGGATGGCTTTGTCTCTCCAAGTTCTAGAAGCCCATTGCAATTCTTGATTCCAACAATGCAGAGACCTGACAACACATCTGCTATAACTTGCTGCTATGCTTCTTTAGAGCTACACATTCCATTATTGATGATCTTTTGACTCCGAGTGAGATTCATTAAGAACACACCAGTCATTCATAAAAGAAAACTACTTTCTCATCCTATCCTTTGTGGATAGGGTGTGTTCAAAATGGCCAGTCAGCATATGAAGCTATGCTTTGGTACATTAGTGGAGAACCTAATTAGTTTGTGCCACTCCACTTTCTTTGCTTCTTTGAAGATAAAATAGTCTAATGGTCCTTATCAGGCTGCCTTGAGTTGGTAGATAGAGTCGCACAAAGATGATTGAATCAAGACCAAATCATCTGATCTTGCGATAGGCCAGTTTAATCTGCTATCTTCAATAACATCAGCATCCTTGGCTTGGGGAGAGAGACCAGTGCCCAATGAATGTCATGGATCCTGCAACAGAAATGTGCTCTTTCCATCTCAAATTACATATTGAATAAAAGGTCTAAACTACGTCTAAGCTTGAGCAATTTCCTCTAAGCATAAGAGAAATTATCAGAAGAAGTGCGATTTTTCAAAGAAGAAAAATGGTTTCTTCCATTTCTTATTTTTTATCATACTTACATAACACTTAAATAGGGCCTACAATAACTAGAAAATAGCAAGAAATAAAAAACATATTTCCTACTTCTTAATTCTAGTGATTTACTTCCTAATCCTGAGGATTTAGGAATAAAAATAAATGGAAACAAAATATTCCTATCTCAGGATTTTCTCCGAGATCTTTGAGATTTTCTTCTAATTCTTCAACACCCCCTCTCAAATTGGTGCATAAATGTCTATCATGCCCAACTTGTTGATGAGAGATTCAAAGTTAGGTCTGAACAATCCCTTTGTAAGAATGTCAGCTATTTGTTGTGTTGTTGGCACAAATGGCATACAAATAGCTCATGCATCAATCTTCTCTTTGATAAAGTATCTGCCAATCTCAACATGCTTGGTTCTATCATGTTGCACTGGATTATGTGCAATGTTAATTGCAGCCTTGTTGTCACAGTACAACTTCATGGGCATTTTCACTTATACTTTAAGTTCTTCTAGTACTTGTGTTAGCCACAACATCTCACAAACACCGTGGACCATTGCTCGGTATTCCGCTTCTGCACTCCTTCGTGCCACAGCATTCTGCTTCTTACTTCGCCAAGTAACCAAGTTCCCCCGTACGTATGTACAATATCTTGAAGTCGACCTTCTGTCAGTATTTGACCCTGCCCAGTCTGCATCCGTGTATGCTTCAATCTCCCGTTGAGTAGATTTTTTGAATAGCAAACCTTTTCTGGATGTGCTCTTTAGGTATCTTAGGATCCTGTACACAACCTCAAGATGTTTTTCATTTGGAGAGTGCATAAATTGGCTTACCATACTCACAACAAAGGTAATATCTGGCCGAGTATGTGACAAATAGATCAGTTTCCCTACTAGCTTCTGGTATCTGGATGTATCAACAGGAACCCCATCTTTGTCATCTTCAAGTTTCTGATTGGGATCTATAGGAGTTTCTGCCGATCTACAACCACTCATTCCAGTTTCCTTTAGAAGATCTAGGACATATTTCCTTTGTGAAACTACAATTCCCTTTTTCGATCGAGCTACCTCCATTCCAAGGAAATACCTTAGAGTTCCCAAATCCTTGATCTCAAACTCAGAAGCAAGACATTCTTTCAACCTGTTCATCTCAATAATATCATTCCCAGTGAGAATGATGTCGTCCACATACACTATCAAAGTTGCAACCTTCCCGTCACAAGAATGCTTTATAAACATGGTATGATTAGCTTGTCCTTGAACATGCCCTTGTTTCTTCACAAAATGAGTGAACTTCTCAAACCAGGCCCTCGGTGATTGTTTCAGTCCATATAATGACTTCTTCAATCTACATACCTTTGATCCAGAACTTCTATCAAAGCCCGGGGGAAAATCCATGTATACTTCTTCCTCCAAATCTCCATTCAAAAAAGCATTTTTCACATTTAGTTGTTGCAGGGGCTAGTCAAGATTGGCTGCAAGTGACAAGAGCACTCTTACAGTGTTTAGATTTGCAACTGGAGCAAATGTTTCAAAGTAATCGATTCCATAGGTCTGGGTGTATCCTTTTGCGACCAACCGAGCTTTATACCTTTCGAGAGATCCATTGGATCTATGCTTGGTTGTAAATACCCACTTGCATCCAATTGTGGTCTTTCCCTCGGTAGATCCACTATATCCCATGTTCCATTTTTTTCCAGAACTTTCATCTCCTCAAGAGTTGCTTCCTTCCACTCAGGAACCTGTAGAGCATCCTGCACAGTTTTCGGAATCTCCACACTAGACAATGTTGAGATAAAGGCACGGAAATTGGGCGAGAGGTTTTTGTAAGACACATAATGAGACATAGGATGTTTGGTACAAGACCTAACTCCTTTTCGGATAGCAATAGGTATGTCAAGTTCATCAGGTTGGACAGATTGAGTTGGAACATTACCTGGTGACTCTATGGAGTTCTGGTCATGCCCTGGTTCGGACTCATGGCACCTTAAGGGAGCAGGAGACTCATTTCTTTGAGTTTTGTCTCTTCTCGTGTAGACTTGAGAATAGGATGGAAGCTCTGTATTCTCGGTACTAGTTTTTCACCTGTTATGTTCACAAGTAGGATTCGATGACAATATAGGTGGACCTGAATTTGCATTATTTAAAACACTTGGTTCAAAATCTGGTATAAGAGTTGCGGGAACATGATTTTTAGGAAGAGGTTTTTTAGGTTTACCCGAATTTTCATTATTTAAAAAACTTGGTTCAAAATCTGGTAGAAGGGTTGCGGGTATATGATTTTTAGGAAGAGGTTTTTCAGGTTCTAGACAAAAAGAATCTATGATGGAGTTGTGTGAATCTGCACTTTCTTTCCCCCTCAAAAGATGAGCTCCAAAAAAAGGCGTTGATTAAAAAAAAGTGACATCCATGGTGATAAACATTTTTTTGGAAATCGGGTCAAAGCATTTATACCCTTTTTAGGTGCATAACCAACAAACACATATCGTTTTGCTCTAGGATCAAGTTTCCCCCGATTTCTATCATGAATGTGGACAAATGAGGTACAACCGAATAGTTTTAAGGGTAAGGCTAAAGCAAGTTTAGAAGTTGGGTAGGTCTCTTGAAGAATTCTTAGGGGTGTTTGAAATCCTAACACTTTAGAAGGCATCCTATTGATGAGATATGTAGATGTAAGAAGAGCTTCACCCCAGAGGTATGTGGGAACTTTAGTTGTGAAGAGTAAAGCCCTAGTTACTTCTAAAAGGTGTTTGTTCTTCCTCTCTGCCACCCCATTTTGTTGAGGGGTGTCAGGGCAGGAACTTTGATGCACAATCCCCTTTTCTAAGAAAAACTGTCCCAAATTTTTATTGAAATATTCTTTCCCATTGTCATTTCTAAAAATCTGGATTTGTCCTTGGAATTGTGTTTGTACCTTGGTGTAAAAATTTTTGAAAACACTCTCTACTTCGGATTTCTCTTTTAACAAGTATACCCAACTCACCCTTGTATGATTGTCGATAAATGTGACGAACCATTTCTTTCCTGAGAATGTAGGAATTCTAGATGGGCCCCAAACATCACTATGAATTAAGGAGAATGGTTTCGATGGCTTGTAGAATTGTGAGGGAAAATTGGTTCGATGATGTTTGGCTAATTCACAGAATTCACACTGAAATGAAGATGGACTTTTATTCAAAAATAACTTTGGGAACAAGAACTTTAAATATTGAAAATTCGGATGACCTAGCTTATAATGCCATAACATAAGAGTAACAGATTCAAAACAACTACCCTGAACTTGTCTACTTGAGCTTGTTCCATCTTCAAAGAAATAGAGTCCTCCATTCTCTCTAGCATTGCCAATAATCCTCCCCAAGGTCAAGTCCTAAAACTCACAATGAGATGAGAAAAAGTTAGCTTGACACTTTTGATCGTAGGTTATTTTACTAATGGACAACAAGTTACAAGATAGCTTTGGGACATGAAGAACATTATGAAGTGTGAGGGCTGGTGAGAGTTTGATAGATCTTGTTCCAGCTATGGCTGAAAGAGAACCATCTGCAATTGTGATTTTTTTTATTTCCTGCACACGGACTATAGGTGGAAAAGAGTTTTGAACAACTTGTCGTATGATCGGTTGCTCCTGAATCGAGAATCCATGGAGCAATTTGGTGTGGATTTTCTATGAGGAAAGCAGTGGAAAAATTATTACCTTTCTGGACTAAAGAACAAAATGGATTTGAAGAAGGTTGTGGAGATTGAAGGATTTTGTATAGGTGCTCTAATTGTTCCTTTGTAAATGGAACCAACTCAGACTTGATTTGCTCTTCTTCATTTGTTGCTTGGAACGCATGATCATCGTTACTGCTCCTCTTCCAACCTTCTTTCTTTCAATTCTGTGGTTTCCCGTGAATTTTCCAGCAAGTCTCTTTGGTGTGCCATGGTTTCTTGCAATGTTCACACCATGGTTTCTTCCTCCTGTCTTCCTCAAAATCAGGCCCCCGAGATACAAGTGCAGAATTTTTTAATATAGAGCTGACACTTGTTTCCGAATCATGTAACATGATTCGCCTCCGAGATTCCTCCCTTCTAACTTCAGAGAAAACCTTGTAGATGGATGGTAGAGGTTTTTGACCAAGGATCCTGTCTCTCACCTCATCCAAGCTTCGATTAAGGCTTGCGAGAAACATGTATACTCTATCATTCTCTTCTCTCTTCATTTGTCTCTTACAATCAACTGGACTTTCCCACGTATCATCATAGCATTGATCTAATTCCTACCACAAGGTCACCATTTCATTGTGGTAAATAGTGACCTCACGATCCCCTTGCTTCAATTGCCATAGCTTTGTCTTGAGTTCAAAGATCTGGGAAGAAATTTCCAAATCAGAATATGTTTCTCTCACAACGTCCCACACATCTTTAGCGGTCGGAAGGAATAGGTGAGGTTTTCCAATTGTTGGCTCCAGAGAATTGATTAGCCAGGCAATCACTAGGGAGTTCTCGGATCTCCAAATCTTCCAAGATGGATTGCTTTTTTTTGGTTCCTTCACCTCGCCTGTTAAGTGGCCTAGCTTCCCTCTGCCATCAATTGCTAGTTTCACCGATTGAACCCACTCCAAATAATTTTGGCCATTCAATCGGTGAACTGTGAATAGTAGGTTGGAGTTCTGTGAGAATTGCTCTCCACCATTGCTCGATTGTGCAGAGAGATCAGCTGGGTTGTTCTCTAGCATGACACCTAAAGGAGTGGTGTTCCTACTAGCTCTGGTCATCGCCGTTTTCACCATAGTGAGAGCCGGATTTAAAACCTGGCTCTGATACCATGCGATTTTTCAAAGAAGAAAAATGGTTTCTTCCATTTCTTATTTTTTATCATACTTACATAACACTTAAATAGGACCTAGAAAATAGCAAGAAATAAAAACAGATTTCCTACTTCTTAATTCTAGCGATTTACTTCCTAATCCTGAGTATTCAGGAATAAAAATAAATGGAAACAAAATATTCCTATCTCGGGATTTTCTCCGAAATCTTCGAGATTTTCTTCTAATTCTTCAACAAGAAGCAACCTGCCATATGCTATTCTTCAAGAGATGAGCCTTAACCCAAGCTATCCAAAGGGATCCAGATTCAACCAATAGCAACCAAGTTAACTTTGTGGCTACAGCTTCATTCCAGTGGTATATTTGCTTCAATCCCAATCCCCTTCCTTCTTTGGTAGATAAACAACCTCCGATTTCACTTTCAGTCCTCTCAACTTACCATCAGTACCAGTTCAAAGAGAGGAATTACAGCACCTCTCTATTGTTTGATGACTTTTTTGGGCAAAGTAAAGATAACGCACCAATAAGAGACAATGCTATATAGGACTGAGCTTATGAGTTGTAACCTGCCAGCAGAAGACAGCCTCCTAGCTGTCCAGCTTCTTAACCAACTCAAAAGTCTCTCACTTAAGGCTTTGCAATCAGCTTCAGATAGCTTCCTAGATATTAAAGGAAGCCCTAAATACTAACAGGTGGAGAATCTCTTTTAAAACCACTTAGCTGAACCATCTCCCCTAGATTACCCTCAGTGACTCCAAAAGTGTACATTGCAGTTTTCGTTGGATTCGACTTTAACCTTGAAAGGTTATAGAAGCACTGAAATGTTTCTGTCGAGTTTGTTACTTATTATTCTATAGTGTTAGCAAGTTGGGGTTATTTATGTCATTATACAAGGTTTTACCCTAAGCCTATAAATACTTCATTTAATCTCAATAAAACATTATTCTCTTACCAGCAACATGGTATCAGAGCTTGCTGGATCAGTAGACATATCCACAAACCAAGAATAAAACACCACATACTACTACAACACCACTAAGAGCCCTAGAGGGTGAGATTCAAAGATTTGCTTCTCAGACTTATTGGTAGTTGACTATTTGAAACCTAGTTGACTAATCGGGAACCACGATGACAACACCACGAACATATATGAATCTCACCCAAACCACCACAGCTTTGTGATCTAATTATCACATCACCATAGACAACTCAACACCAATCAAAACACACCGTCATGCTGAAACGGGGGCGTTGACATCAATGTATAGAAAATGGATTGGAAATATCTCAGTCAATGTCTCCTTTGGAGCCCCAACACTCCCCTCAGTTAGTATCAAAATGTCATCAGCAAAACAAAGATGAGTGAGCTTTATTTTTAGCACAAAGAAAGAAACCTCAGCTTTCCTTGCTCAGCAGCCTTACATAACACTTCAATCACCATAAGAAAACCCTGGGTCAACTTGCCTGAGATCCTTACCACCTTGAAAATAACCCTCAAGGCCACCATTAATAGTAACAGAGAGAAGCATGCAGAAGTAATGTAAAATATTTTTAGGGAAACCCAATACAGCCATGACATTGAAAATAAAAGGCCAATGCACTTAAGCAAAGGCCTTCATAACAACTGCGTTTATAGTACTTCTAGAAGACAACTTCTTTCTTGTGATAGTGCTTAACATCTTCATGAGTGGGCAAGATATTTTCAGCGATTTTCCTACCTTCTATGAAAGGTCATTGATTCTTATTAACAAAATAAGGAAGCACTATCTTCAATCTTTTGACCAAGATTATAGTTATGCATTTATAGACAACATCCAGCAGGAGACAGGCTTATAATCAGCCATTTTAGAGGCATTGTGGACTTTAGGGACCAAAGTGATACCAGTAAACTTAGCTGCTTTCACCCATTGATTATCCTGAAAGAAGCTAAGTATAGCAGCACTAGAATCCCTACCAGTGATAGGCCAAGAATCTTTAAAGAAATGAGAGGGATACCCATCAGGACCAGACCAAAGAGAGGCTTGGATTTCCTCAGCTGTACCCACGAGGTCCTGTAGATCATCAGAAAGGTTATAGTCGAGCAATTCCTTAAGCTAAGAGATGATTCCACTGGAGCAATTAACATCTGGAGCACCCAATAAGTCTTATTAAACGCCCACAGGTTGCCACAATTACATCATGTTTTTGATACAGTACTTCCATAACTGGCCACTGGAGATCTAATAGCATTCCCCAAAGTTCTCAATTTCACCAACTAAAGAGAAAAACAAGTATGTGGATCACCAAGCTTTAGCCAGGTAATTCTAGATTTTTGTTTATAGAAAGCTTCCTCAGCTTGCTGCAGATGCCCCAATTCAAGTCTGATTTTCTGCTCTTCCTCGGTTAAACTCTCAGAGTGATTACTCCTAAGAGCATGCTGGACAGCAGCAAGCTCAAGTTTTTTTTATTTCCACTTTCGCAGGCACAGAACCAAAAAAACCTCTTTTTTAATGAGCAATGAGCAATACATTGGATATGAGTCACCACTTTATTCCAGTCAGAATGCACAATACCCTTATACTCATGATATGTCCAGAAGTACTTGAAAGATTTCTTGGATATAACTTCATTGATCTCTAACTGAGGTAAAGCATAAGAATGATCAAAATAATTTGCTACCCTCCAAGGTTCACCCTCATTGGATAATTCTGTCATTCTTTGCATTTCACATCAGCCCATTCTAACTGCATAGCATGGAGCAATGATGGATGTACTCAGTAGCCCCTACAGTTACCACCTGTTTGTGTACTAAGTATTTGTTGATTGATCTTTGTACATACATGTGTGTTGAGTATGTCTTGAATTCTCTTTTGGGTATTCGACCCAAATTGAGTTTTGATACCCGAATTAAAAGTTGTGGCGATCCGACTTGAGAAAAAATAAATGGAGGTTTACCCAAGCCCTCCTCTGCCAACATTGGAGCAGTATAAGTGTTGTTTTTCTCTAGTTATTAGGTTTAGAAGTAGAGACAAAAAGAGTCTTTAAGGTTTTCAAACCACCTTTCGTAGTTCTTGAATTTCCACAGTGGATTTTGCCTCTCCTCTTCCCGTGGTTTTTTTGGCAAGGGTTTTCCATGTAAATCTGCGTGTTCTTTTATTCTTCTTGGTTTCAATTTCGTAGTAGTTTCCACATTGGTCATAACAATGTGCTTGCCTTGTTAGCAAAGAGAGAATTTAGGAAGACTGTTACAGATGTTAACATTTGAAAAATAATGGATTTCGCTGTTGCAACATTTAGTTCCAGTACATCAGTTTGACAAGCTTCCAAGTTATTACATATTTGCGGGTCTGATATTCCTTCCACTCACCCTACCCTACCTTCAAGAATGTGGTGAAAACTGGCATTACACATCGCTTTGGCAGTTGTGTGAACGTGCACTACGGGAATTTCCAAGATATGCTGGCGAACAACTCATTATTCTTTCAGAGGTTTGTATTCTTCCACATTCTACTGGAGGCTGTTGACTTCTTTTATCAGCAGTAAGTTTTCATTAGATAGGATGATCGAGAACCTGTGTTTGATTAAAACCTAGGAGGGACGTATATGCTGAACTCAATGAATGTTGGAACTGATATGAGAAGCCTTTCTTTGAGTCTGATACTTTGTCATTGTGACTGCAAGATGTAATACTGGTTGGGATCCATGCTTCTTTTCATTATGCGCAAGAGGTGGCAGTGGGGGGAATAGCCAGATATCTCAAACTATTATAAAGTCCCAAAAAATGTATCTGTTGAGATTATTATAGGACATGAAAGAAGACTAGAAAGGTAAGTCTAAAGGCTATAATTGAATTACTAACAAATGCTGACTGCTACAGGTCCTCATGGATGACATCAATGCGGGGTATGGATGTCTTGCAAAATTACAGGTACCTGCATCCTGGGACGGATGAATTTCATTATTGAACTCGTGTTTTAAAAAAACAGAGGAAATTTCCCTGGGTTCACTTCAAGAAATTGGAAGGGTAGAATTCAACTGTTACGGTTTCTTTGTAACGCGTACAGTCAATCCCGCCATTTTAATAGTAGTACCGACCAATTGGAAAAAATGGAGGTAGAAAAGAAAATCAAAACAAGCATTATGAAGAAAATCAATGCTGTCAAATTTTAGCCTGGCCAACTTACTAATTGCTCCGGGGTATCTTTTTTAAGCCGATATGCATCTGATCTCAGTGGGTTATGGCCGCTGGTTTCTTCTCCACTAGGAAGTTTGTCCTGGTTTTTTTGTGAGTCTTGAGTATTAACTATTACTCTTTTGTTGTGGTTGACAGGTGAGGAAGGTGAATGGAATTGAAATTGAAAATTTGAGCCATCTGTACCGGCTTGTGGAGCGCCACGACGGCGACAGCATACGATTTGATTTGGAAGATGAGAAGGTAATTATATTCGACTATCGTGAGGCTAAAATTGCCACCTCTGCAATTCTGAAGCGCCATGTGATACCCTCCGCTGCGTCGACCGATCTCATTGATAAACAAAACAGCGACGAAGACTTGGCTTGCCCCATCTAAACATTCCCTTGAGGCTTTATACAGCACAATTAGGGTGCGTATGGTTTGGCTTTTCGTTGAAATAAAAAGACGGTTTGGTAAACTATAACTGTAATTGAAAAGTGCCGTGATTGGAGCAATGCTGTTTGGTAAACATATATTGGAAAAGTCTTTTGGTGTGATCAATTTAAGTATTTTAATTTACTTTGTTTAAAATTGAAACAAAAAATTATGATTGTAATTTTTATATTTTCTTGTTGAGAATAGCGTAAAACAATCATATTAACAAATTTATAAATAAAAAAATTCACATTAAAGTGGATCTTTCTCAATTAAAAAGAGACTAATTTCATTTTAATAAACATGGTCACATTTGTCTTGAAAAAAGAAATATGTTATCTATAAATATTACGAAACTCCTTAAATATCTCTTATACTCTTAACTATTTGATCATGTAAATGTGCTATGTTAGGAGATACATCATCATTTGAAGCACTTGCCCCTTCATTTACATCATCAGAGTCAATTGAATATATAGAATCGGTGTTACTCTTTCAATTGAGCGCTTCTTTGAAACAAAAAAAAAAATTGAGCGCTTCAAAACAATCACGTTCATTTTTGCTCTGCAAAATGACGCACAAAATATGCACGCATCTGAAGCATCATATTCACGATGCTTTCACGTGCAAATTAAATGTGAAAACAATGTTCAACCGCACCGTGAAAATACCATCAAGATACTCACAGCCACACACCTCACACGTATGTCCTCTTGCAGGTACACACAAAAAAAAAAAAGAGAGCAAAGCATTCCAAACTTGCTGAAGATCACATCTAGCAAAGCACACGGAAAATGAATTTCTTCCGTAGAGGACCAATTCTATCTAGGGATGAGCGGTTCCTGATCCGGTTCGATCCAACCCAATAGTCGGGAACCGGACCTAGAGGACTAGTTTCCAGTTTCTAGGACCGAGAACTGGACTAGCTAGTCTTGGGACCGTGGACCAGATCGGACCGATAGTCCGATCCGGTTCTAATGGGACCAATCACTTACTGGTAAAGGCAAATGGGAATTGGGGAAATTAGATTAAGTTTTCTATTTTTGTCAAAAAATTTAAGAAGTAAATAAATATAGATAAATTAGAAAAGTATATATTTATCGGTCCAATCCAGTCCGGTTCCCACCCTAGAACGGAGAACCGGATCGCCCAGAAACCGGTTCCATTTTTAGGAACCGGGAACCGGACCGATATTTCAAAGAATCGGAACAAACAGGTTGGTCCGATCTGGATCGGTTTGGTTCTGGTTTGGGCGATCCATCTTGCTCATTCTTTATTCGAGCCCTCTTGAATGATTATATGCTCCACGAGATCAACTATCGGAACGCACGTCAAGCTGGACTTGTGGATACGCAGACCTCATGACTCGTAGAGGTACCCTTCTGATTTAGTCGTTGCTGGCGCCGCCGCACACCGCAACAAAAATCACAATCCTCAACTTCCCAAAACCGTTGTTAAGAGACGTCGAAGGCTCTTGGATTCAATCTATCGAAACCGCACACTCCAAAGCATCATAAAATGGTGGCATTACACAGAAACCTTCTCTGTTGCAAGATTCACCATTGAGACGCTTCTCCGCCATGGAAGTCGAGCAACTGCGGAAGCGAAGAAGAAGAGTGGATAATGCTGCGGAATGCTTTGCGTTCTGAAATGGAGGTCCGAACAAGGCTTTTAGTCCTCAATTTCTATGGTTCTTAATACTTGTTTTTTTTTTTTTTGAAGAGTTAATATCACGAGAAACTTCAGATGAGTACATATCTAACAAATCTATCCCAAATTAATTTTTTGACCACAAAAAATCCAAACTGATGCATCTACGATAATTTTGCCCTCTGTTAGTTTCCATTAAAATTCTGAATTGGATGACATTTGTGCCGGTTTGGGGTTTTACCCTCCGTTTATCAAATATGTATCACTTTATCATTTTTCGTGGTATTAATTCAATTTAACAAAGGGTAATTGTGGGGGTTTTTGTTGGTCAAAAAATTAATATGGGTAAATTTATCGCGCGCTACTAGTTTAGGGTTTTTCATTATCAAAAAATTAGTTTTGAGCAAATTTGTCATAGATGTACTAATTTAGAGTTTTACGTGATATTTACCCTTTTTAAAAAAAGACTCTTCTACTATAATATAATGGCATCCTTTTTTTTTATATATTTTCTCTTTTTATTTTTCATCACTCTATTATTTTATTTTGGTATTTTTTTAATGCTTTTGTTAGTTTCGAATTTTCCACTCATGAGTCAGTTCCAACGCATAAAGACACGGTTCATCAATTTGTGATATGTATCTCTGTTTGGTTGGTATTTCTTTTGTCATCGCTCAGAATTTAATTTCCTTCAAGATTTTCGAAATCTCCCTCAGATTTATTTGTGTTCTATATTGTATATGAACGTAGCTCGTAAATTTTAATAGGTTTTGTTCTAATGGTTGATTAACCAAGAAAGGCGAGAAAACACTCGTGATTAGAGTAATCAAAGCACGAAAGGAAGGTCTGATCATGAGCTCGATGGCCCCGCGAGCCCGGCAGGCTCGACTTGAAGGTATCCTTTGGACGAGCTTGTGGGGTAAGGGTATCTGATGGGAAAATTTGATTGTACTTGAAGACCAATGTGCTCGGGGTAAAGTAAAATTTAAATCTTACACTTTCCAAAAAGAAACATTAAAACTCGCCCTCCATGTTAAGGTGAATTGTAATGGGATTTTATTGCAAAATAGACGAAATTGCAAGTTAGGTATGCTAAAAATAACCGTGAGTGTAATTTTGTAAATCTCTCAAGTTTAGATTTTAATAGTTTAATTCATCTACTAAAACGATCCAGGTTCTATGTTTAATGTTACAAAGAAAAGCAAGCTCTTAGCCTCGCAATTATATACCGGCACGACACCGTTGGATGTTCAATGTCATACGAGACTGGCACCACTGGATGCACATAAGCTATGCAGCAGGAACATGCAGCACAAGGAAAAGCGATAAATGGTATTGTCAATTTTAAATCGAGTTTTTATTCCACGGCGAGTCACTATGGCTTGAGTGTCATGGACTCGGTTTTGAGTGTCGGGGGTCTCGAGCCTGGCTTCGATGGATCCTAGCGGACCTGGCCCCGACCTTCAGACTTGGGAACGAGGGTCAGGATTCCTACATCCGGAACGCAGAGTCTCTGACCCGAGCGCCGGCACCTGCCCGCGGCTCGAGCCCGAGCCCAGGGTCCCTCAGACCTGGCCACTAGCAATCAACCCCGTTGTTAACGGCCGAGTCGGAACCGGCTCGAGCTCGCGAGACGACTCGAATTTCGCCGCCGCTCCAATCAAAATCCACCCACAACATAAGAAGTATCGACACACACACACACACACACTCTCTCTCTCTCTCTCTCCTCTCGCAGTTCCCAAATCGTCCTCGCAATCCGACGATCTCCCCGATGCTCTCTTCCTCTAGCGTCGCTTAGTTCTACTCTCTCTCTCTCTCTAGCCCTTGGGAGAATAATGGCTTCCCTGACCCGGCCGCCGGCGTCGCTCCCCGGGGCCGCGGCCTCCGATCTCTTCGGAAGCTCCGGCGGCGGCCGCGGCCTCTCGCTGAGGGCCCTGGGGAGGGCGCGGCTGGGCGGCACGGTCGGGACGAGGAGGGGCGGGGGCGGCGGCGCGGCGGGGGCGGTGGTGGCGAAGCTCAGGAAGGTGAAGAAGCACGAGTATCCCTGGCCCGACGATCCGGATCCGAACGTGAAGGGCGGGGTGCTCAGCCACCTCTCGCCCTTCAAGCCGCTCAAGGAGAAGCCGAAGCCCGTCACGCTGGAGTTCGAGAAGCCGCTCGTGGCGCTGGAGAAGAAGATCATGGATGTGAGTTTGCTTCTGTGTATCGTGTGGGACGTGTGATTTTGATCAAGGGTGACCGCCCTTGCCGTGGGCTGATTGCTTTGGAAAATCGCGAATTTCGGTCTCTTTGCAGGTGAGGAAAATGGCAAATGAAACTGGCTTGGACTTCAGCGATCAGATTGCTTTATTAGAGAGCAAATATCAACAGGTTTGGCATCGCTGCTCTTATGTAGAACCTTTTCCACACGGTAACATGTAATTCGCATCACTATGTTAATGTGCTCTGGGATGGCAATCAATTATAACTGGTTAGGAACCAGCGGTTCGTGCGGGGATCGAAAGGTGGTCGTTTGCCTATAGCCTAGGGTGCTTCTGCCGCTTCCTGACCCAGATTTTTTTTTTTTATTTATTTCTACTGCTTATAGCTTTGCAGGTTAACAAGTGGAATCTGATGCTCACAATCTGAATTAAAATTAAATTGTCCTGTTCTTGACATGCCAGAACAATGGCCAGCTAATCTGAAACAAATAGAGAGCTTCCCTGGATATACCAATTACAATTCTGGATTAGATATTCCCCGTTTTTGGCTCCTAAAACTTGGCCAATAACATCAAAGTTTTACCAGTTTGGTCTCTCTCTTGCACTATAAATTTGCACCACCAATCAGCTTATTTGTATCTTATAAAGTAGCAACCTGGCTCGAGGATGCAAATGATTGATGCGAATTATTGGTATATGAACATGAATTGGTGCGAAGAAATATTAGCAGGCTTGTCAAAACTTTTTCCTCCCATGTTTAGTGCTGTAAAAGTGGATTTGTAGAGTTAAAAAGGAATATGGTTGCTGTTGCTAATGGTTTCTCAAGGATGGAGTAATCTTGCCTAGATTGATAATAGATTCTAAAAACTCAGTTAGAGTGGGATGGACATGAAGTGGAGTCTTTTGAACTGAAACTTATTGGCAATGGGCTACGAAGGATCTAAAATTCGAAATGACATGGTTAGGAAACTTAACAGAAGGATCTGGAGAGTGACTCACCTAAAGAATAGATTATGAACATAGGGGGGAGAAAAACATGGAGGCGAACCAAACTTCCCACAAAAACAGGGACTTGTGCTTGTTTCTAGTGCCTTACATTAAGATTTTCTGAAAATTATCAACCTGAGCGTAAACCTAACCAGTCACCTTGGCTTGAAAATGAACGCGTATTTCTATGACCTAGCTTAGATATATACCCTGATGAGTTTTCGACTTGTCTTGACATGACTATGAATGACTTTGGAAGCATACTGTTTTCCTCTTCATGAACTTTCGAGGGAAGGAGAAAAACTAAGTTCTTTTGCATTACCTATAGGCCGCACCTTAGATTACTTTTTCAGATGGGGTGCTTGTTGGATTTCTTGTTTCATACAGTTAAGTGATATTGTATTTGATGGGTTGGGGGAAACCCAAAAGACATGAAAAGACTCTTTCAGGTCGAATGCCCTACAATTCTTGTGTTACGTAGATTCAGATGATACACCCCAGTTTTTGCCAATTTTTAGAATTTTAAGTTTCATTAAAAGTTGATTTTTTTCAACTTGTTAATCTTTTGGATGCTACTAAAATGTTCTTTTCTTGGTTTATTGTCTTGTATACAGGCTTTGAAGGATTTGTATACTCATCTGACTCCTATCCAGCGTGTGAATATTGCCCGACATCCCAATCGGCCAACCTTTCTTGACCATGTATTTAGCATTACTGACAAGGTGTCCATGCTCTGGCTTATCAATTGGAAATTGGCCTCATGCTTCTGTTTATATGTTGCTGGATTCTTTCCTGCGATGCTTACATACTACTCAAGATTTATGTGTTCTGCAGTTTGTGGAGCTTCATGGGGATAGAGCTGGATATGATGATCCTGCCGTTGTTACTGGTATAGGAACCATTGATGGGGAGAGGTACATGTTCATGGGCCACCAGAAGGGGAGAAACACAAAAGAAAATATTCAGCGCAATTTTGGAATGCCAACTCCTCATGGGTAATGCCAATAAGATGGATATACCTTCAATATACCACCAACCTTAGAGTAGATTCGGCATCTGGACAGTGCACTGTGACTTACTTGTGTTTTACATTTCTAAAAGTTCAGAAACTAACATTTTGATGCTAAATCAAGTTGTTCTTTTACTACAGTTACAGGAAGGCTCTACGCATGATGTATTATGCTGATCACCATGGATTCCCCATCATTACTTTCATTGATACACCTGGGGCCTATGCAGATCTTAAATCTGAGGAACTTGGCCAAGTAGGTGGAACAATACACTTTTATCCCAATTTGCACTGTTCACTTCCAAATATAACTGCAAAGTTCTGTTTGCTTCATTTATGTGCAGGGTGAAGCCATTGCTCACAATCTCAGGACTATGTTTGGTCTGAAAGTACCTATTGTTTCTATTGTTATTGGAGAAGGTGGCTCTGGTGGTGCTCTTGCCATTGGCTGTGCAAATAAATTGTTAATGCTTGAAAATGCAGTTTTCTATGTTGCCAGGTAATTTGAGCATCATTGCTTCCGTTGCAAATGGGGAATAAATTCCATCACTAGATGTCCTTTTCCTGCTTCCCTTTTCCATATGGATAGAGGGCTAAGAAATGTTAGTGGGTTGTTATGTCAATTTAAGCACGCATACTTCTGTTTTTTGCAGCTTAATCTATGACAGGATTTTCTTTTGGAAGTATGTTCATCATATTATCATGTGCATGAGTTGGTGATCATGTGCTATATGGGGCAGATTTGGTGTCCCATATTTTAGTCATTAAACTTGTGCTGTTCTCCTGTTTGCTTCTGTTTTTCATCTACACATAGAGGAACTCTACATTTTGGCAATAACTAATATGCTTTGGCTTCGGGCAAATGAATGCTAAGTGTCTTTTTTTATTTTCAAAATTCTATTTATGCTGTTTTGAGCATGGAAGGCATGTTTTGGTGGGAGGAGGGAAAAGAGAGGGGACAGTATGTGGAGAAAGGAAAGCTAGATGAAAGAGTCGTTTCCCAATTCTCAGGATAAGAGCAGAAAATGAAATAGATGATTCTGAGAGAAATATTGTCTAGTGGGCACACCAGTTTTGTTCCCTACCAAAATGGAAAGAAATTCCATTCGCCCATTTCGTCCACTACTGATTTAGAAATTACGCGTAATATATGCTTGCACAGATTACTCTCTTGGAAGTATGACTGTAACTGACATCGTAATTTTCCTTATGGTTCTGTTCCTTTATAACTTTTTCTTCACTTTTCATTCTTCTATCATATTTATCCAGACACAAACTGAGCAAGCAGGTGTCTGTCCCTCTTCATTCATTTCTCTCTTCTTCACCAACTCGACTTTCTTTCCTCCTCTACTAAGTTCCCAAGATCAACATAAGAGATGTCATTCAAGTTGATTTTCCCTACACTTCTTTCTGTTCAATCCTGAAGATGAGATTAGATTGTGTAGCAAACATTATTCACTATATATATATATATATATATATATATGCTTTTTTGAGATATGACTTCTAGACTTTTGGGATGGCTAATTCCTTGTAGTGAACTCAGAAGTAAACTTGAGAAACTGTTAAGAGTTGTTTCTTTCAGTCTCCCCGAAGAACACATCTTCTGGTTAAGTAAGGAAATTGTCGGAATTTTGTCTTGGTGTCATAGATTTCCATTTGTACAGAGCTGTTCTGTTTCTTCAGTCATGGAGAGGCAGAAAACAGGCAAAAGTTTTTCCTTCATTCAACATGTACTCACATTATCTATGTATTCATAGAGACAGATTTGTGCAAAATGTAAATTGCACATGAGCGTGTGTGTAATCCTGTGCAAATATATGGATGCATATAAGTGTATATACACATGCATATGCAGAGAGAGGAGGATGCTCATAACCACCATTAGCATGATCAATGACAAGGACTTTGATGCGTTTGTTATCACCAAGACGTTTGCCTAATGCTTATGCATTATCAATGCCCTAGATCATTCTGTTTGTCTTTGTTCCTGAATGCCAGTATTTTCCTACAAGTATTTGAGTCTAAGTTGCTACAGTATGCTGTTGATTTTTTGAAATGCTGAAGCTGTATTCCCATTTCTTTTTTGCAATTATGTCTATCTCTTGCACCTAAGTGATTTGTTTTCCTAAAAATAATGGTTGTATCTCTTTCTCTGTCTGTCTGTCTGTCTCTCTCTCTGCTTTTCTCTTTAGTCCTGAAGCTTGTGCTGCAATCTTGTGGAAGACTGCCAAAGCTTCTCCGAAGGTGATCACAATGTTTTTAGTGCCGAGTTTCTCTGCAAGAAAAGGTTTTATAGATGAACACTTAACTATCCCCTATCCTTCAGGCTGCTGAGAAGCTGAAGATTACAGCTACGGAGTTATGCAAATTACAAGTTGCTGATGGGATCATTCCAGTATGTTTCTTTACCCTATATATTCTGCTTCTGTGAGCCACTACAGTGGGGTCCAGAAATTGTATAAACGCACACAGAGGGACGGATCTAGAAATATTTCTTAATTGGGGCAAAATTGGGTTGATAATTTAGTAAGTAATATAGTTTTTACCCTTAAAAAATATGCTAAAATTAATACCATATATAGGTTTTCTCTATATATAGGAACTACATATTCATGATTCTACGATTTTTTGTAAAATTTCATCAACTAGTGGGGGCAAATTGAAATAAAAATATTTACTATTGACTTAGTTGTCTATTATTTGATAAATGTAATGGAGGCAAAAGTTGTTTTCTTGGTCAAAATCATTTAGTATAACCTTTGAAACTTTAATGTATTTTTATTGTTTTGAAAAAAATGAGTGGGGGCAAGAGCCCCGTCTTATGAACATAGGTCCGTCCCTGTATACACAAAAAATAAAAACAAGCATATATCCACAACTTTAAATTTGGATAATGTGATTACTCCTTTTCAATTGCAATTGTTATCCTCTTGGTGCTCTTGAATTTGCTCAACATGGCTGTTCGATTAAAAGAACATGGTTGGAACATACCGTTTTTCCATAGGGATTTTTTACTTTCATAATATAGAAAAAAAGGAAAAAATTCCACTCCTTTTCTGGCATGCTTAATATTGATCTAATAGTCAGTGCCAAAGAGATTTAGACCAAGCGGAAAATGGAAGATAGCAGATTTAATTTTATGTTTTATTGGCAGAAATTATTTGAATCTCATGATACTTTGTGATTGCACTTTATTTGATGATGGTGATTGATGCATTAATTAATGTGATAAAAAATTTCAACAGTTATACGTACCATTTTGCTACCATTTTTCGTAATAATTTTGTCGATCATTTTTGTATTCCAAAATCATTATGAATTAAATAAGAAGTGGGTCAATAGTTTAAAATAATTGGACGGAGAGCTTTTTCACTGATAAGTTGAACTCTGAGTGAATAATGTCACTCTTGCATGGAAAATAACAGCTTACAGAGATAGAGACCATAATGAACAAAAGTTGAAAGTAAATATGATCGAAAAATGTTTCTCAAAGTGAGACTCATAAAATAGTTTTGTAGAATGTCACATAAAAAGCAAACAGTCAAGCTTTAATATTCATGCCACAGAGTCATCTTCTAATTTAATGAATACTGTCATATTCTCTTGCAGACATTTGATGAGGAAGAAAATTATTGAAGTCATCACCTTGTGTTGTTGGGACATCATTGATTTTTTTTGTCTGGATGTCATGACAAGAAGGTTTTACTCTTGTGTGTGGTTTGACAGGAGCCTCTTGGAGGTGCCCATGCAGATCCATCTTGGACCTCGCAACAGATCAAAATTGCAGTGGTTGAAGCTATGAATGTCAGTATCTCTTAGTCTGTTTGCATCATTATCTGAATGAGTACTGACTCCTTTATTTGTTCAGGAGCTCAAGAAGATGGACACACAAGAGCTCCTAAAGCATCGCATGCTTAAGTTCCGAAAAATTGGTGGATTTCAAGAAGGAATTCCGGTGGATCCCAAGAGGAAGGTGAACATGAAGATGAAAGAAGAACCTTTATTAGGAAAGATTTCTGATGCTGAACTGGAGAGTGAAGTGGAAAAGCTGAAACAGAAGATTGTAAAAGCTAAGGAATCATCGGCTGAAGCTTCTGATAGTGGTCTGGATGAATTGATGGAAAAACTCAAAAAGGAAGTGGATCATGAGTACTCCAAGGCAATTAAGGCCTTGGGCTTGGATGAAAGAATGTCAACATTGCGAGAAGAATTGGTGAAAGCTAAGCAACAGGAGCAACCCCTGCATCCTATTTTAATGGATAAGATTGATAAGCTAAAGAAAGAGTTCAATGGAGGTTTGCCAGGAGCTCCCAATTATGAGAGCCTCAAGAGTAAGCTTGACATGTTGAATGAGTTATCTAAGGTGAAGAATGCTGAAAAGGTTGCTTCACAGAAGGAAGAAATCAACAGGAAACTGAAAGAGGTATTAGAACGCCCTGATTTGAAGGAGAAGGTTGAAGCTCTGAACGCTGAAATTGAAGACTCCGGGGCAACTTCTCCTGAGGATGTAGATGAAGGCCTGATGTTGAAAATTGTCAATTTGAAGAAAGAGATAGACATGGAAATGGCCAACGTCCTTGAATCTTTTGGACTGCATGTTGAGGCCATTAAACCTACCAGCAGAGATATTAGTCCACAAACTTCAGTCTCAGAATTTAGTGCTAAGTTGGGTAATCTAAATAAAGAAATAAACAACAAAATCGAAGAAGTTGTCCACTCAACAGACCTGAAAAATTTGATGGAGATGCTGAAAATGGAGATCGTGCATGCAGGAAAGGCACCTGATTCGTCATCGAAAAGTAAGATCGATGCTCTACAGCAGCAAATTAAGCAGAGGCTTTTTGAGGCAATAAATTCTACAGAACTGAGAAAGAAACATGAAGAGCTGACAGCTGAGATTTCTGAGGTTTTGGAATCTTCTGGACGATCTAATGGAAGTTTGAAAAATTCCAGCGGTGAAGAAAGTCCCAAGCCTGAGGAATCAAGAATAGGGGCCAATGTGGGAGGAAATGGCAACTAGTTTAGGGTGAGTTTAAGTTTCTCTGGTCTCAATTTACTTCTTCCCTTTCAAAAATTGTTTATTCACTTTTTACCTGCGGTGCTGCATTTTTATCTTTTAAATAGAATAATTGTGTAATTATTCGGATTTTTTTTCGCAAATGGAAATAAAAATAATTTGGCATGGCTTGAAGTCATAAACTGCTACCGTTTCAGTATCTTATTGTGTAGTAGCAACAACCAGTTGCAAAGTTCGATAGTGGAAGGGTTTTGCTATTTCTATTCACTGTTCGAACTCCTTGATGACAGCAGATAGCTTCCCTGTTCTCTTGTTATCATTGCAATGTTGTTTCTGTGCAGCATTGTCTCCTTCCTCCGGATGCAACTGGGAAAGTGAGAAAGGAATGGACACTCGTTTTCACCTGGGCAGTAACACAGCACTTATTTCCAGGTTGAAATGCATTCAAATTTTCACTCCCTTATTGAGCATTTGATGCATCTCAGTCCTGCCACTGCACTTATGCACGCACAAGTACCGGGGACAGATTGGGCTTTCTTATTTTATCTGTACAAATACTTCCCGTTTTTATGTCGAGAGTATTTCGGTTTATCAGCAAAGCGTCCGTTCACCTTCTATCTGAAATCGAGCAATCGAGAACTTAATTTTCCTTTCCATGAGATGACAGATAGAGAACATTTGTATATGCTGTGCTGAGTGTTGGTGATACTTAAAAACACTGCGCTCAATTCAATAAAATTCTTGTGAGTTGCCTTATATATAGAGTTGTCTTTCTTTTTCGATTTGGTTCGTTTGGTTTTGAAAATGTAGTCTTATTTTTTTTTATGAGATGGAAGGTATGCGCATCGTGGATAATGATGTACAGGGACATTGACACAAATATGTGGTCTCGGATCTATAGTCAATATTGTCCTTAAACTATTTTAATCTTTTCAATGTAACATCGAGTTTAGAGAATTTGCTGATGTGGACTCCAATCTGTTGAGTTCTAACGATGGACGTCGAAATAAAACATGTGGACGGTCTGAGGTGTCATATTATCAGTTTATTTTGGAAAACTTTGATACACATGGATGTATTTCTCTCTTTCATGACAGAAGGAGAAAAAAAAAAACAGAAAAAAGGAAAGTGGCATTTCATTATCAGATGATGTCCGTCTCTGATCTCCTTCTTGGAGCACCTCCCATGGCATTCTCATCAATGCCGACGCCAGGATTACACTTGGGCCCTAAGTGCAACATAGCATTACAGACATGGTTGCCGACGCCTAGATCATCACTGTCGTGGCCATCGGCCTCGACACATGAACTCCTCTTCCCGTGTTCATGAGGCTACGAGCAATCCATGTCCGAGTCTCGACTCTGCGGTCGCAGCCAATCATCCCATATTGATAGTTTGATTTTGAGGAAGAAGTTGAAGCCTTGGTTTATGAGCAATGGATTTTGTTTTTTCTTGAAACCCCTAACTTTTTTGTCTACTGAAGTATTGAAGAAGATGGCCCAGAAGAAAAGCAGGAGCATATCGCTGTCACATCCTACCTGATTTATGATAATCCGGCTCATCAATCAGGGTTCTTCATTTGTGGCTCCATTTAATAGGATTACATTGAACATTCGAGAATAGTTTAGGGGGCCGCATTAGATAAGTTGAAAGTCTAGGAATGACATTATTACCATGATCGAAACGCATCATACCCGTTCAAGTACTAAATTGTCGGTCAGGAAATTCAAGAAAGCAGTGTGTATAAACTTTAGGTGACACTTGACGGCCTGCTTGATGGGCCCGCTCAGGCCCAATCGGATAAAAGGTCAAAAAATGGGCCATCTTGGGCTAAACATTCTCCTTCTTGGGGTTGGCCCCCTCCAAAGCCCAGTCAATTTCCTGCTAGATTTGAAACCAAACCAAATCAAATTCCTAACTGACAATGGTTTTTCTCCCAATTAATTGGGAACTTGACATTGTTTAAACTGCAAGGTTTTGACTCTGTTTAAGGGTTCATCAAATTTCATCATCGATTTCTTGCGGCTTGGTGACCTCATCTCAGATTTCTATCAATTGATGACATGAAAATGCACAAGGCATTGAGAAATAAAAGAAGAAAAAGAGAACTTGCCCTAGCTAGTAAAATAATGAGTGCACACGTGCTTAAAAAGGGTCTTGGTACACGAATGAACTAAATTTGATGTAGACTTGTCTTGGGCATTGCTGCGGTGTTTCAGATGTACCGTACGACATCTCGACGTATCGTTGTGGCTTAGTACAATAGTATCATAGTTTTCAGGAAACATTGTCACAACCAAGCGTGAAATAGTCGTACAAAAAATTGGATGTACTACGAGTTGAAATATGATTAGGGTCCTTATGTGTCTTGAGCTGTCTAATAGTCGACATGTTGAATCGTATACGGAATGAATACACTAATGTATCTTAGAAATTTCCGACATTTTTCCTCTATGCTTGTTCAGAAAATAGGTGTACACACGGGGGGATAGAGAAATAATTTAGCAGTTTTTGCGTTTGTTTATCCTGCAATTGGCTCACACGTATGGTTATATAACGTAGTGGACTGGACATGGTTTCAACCAAATCTCATTAGTTGACCTACACCTTACCTGTTACGTTTGACTGTTTTCTTCATTTGACTATCCTTTTTCCGCGAACTTTGTAGCCAAAACATAACGTGGGTAAGAATGTCATCATTGCCGTACCAACAGCACATATCGAGAAAAATTATCTAAAAAGTCCTAAACATATTAGCCAACGGTTAATTTAGTCAAGAACTTTTTTATTGTGTTAATTTAGTCATGAACTTTTTGACGATTTACCAAATTTAATCATAATTGTGTCAATTTAGTTATAAATCTTTTGATAATTTGTTAATGTAGTCATTCCGACCATATATCCAAATAATATGTTTATTATTAAATTGGCAAATCTTTAAAATGTTTAGGACTAAATTGACATAAATAAATATTTAGGATTAAATTGATAAATCGTCAAAAGGATTAAAACTAAATTTGTATAATTGAAAGGTTTAGAACTGACTTGGCTACCGTAAAATATGTTTAGGACTTTTTGGATAATTATCCACAAATGCTGCATGGTGTTCAAGAACTTTTCTCCAACGTTCATAATGTGAAATCCTATTTGAATTTCCTTCCATTGCCAACCATGACAGCATTTCGTGTTAAGAAATCAAGTTACTGCAGCGTAACATCTAAAAGGACTACGATCGAGGAGCATCGAGAGACTTACGAAGTAGAATGAATCGACTTTGTGCCATTTGATTATGCGAAATTGATCTAGAAAGAGAAGAACTGATAGACAAGGGATGCCGAGAACGGTGATAGACAGAGAATAGTTAGAAGGAAGGCATCGAGCTATAGTGCAATGATGTTGAATCAATCTATAACGGAAGTTATTTAAAGCCGCCTTATAATTTAGAATGGAAGTCCTCTATAGTCATGTGATCTAGGGAATAAATTAAATACAAACTCAAAGGTACCGTACTGTTTTCTATGCCCCAATAACATTAAAAGCAAGCTTTCTAAGTCGCTCCGTGATAATTTCCAACAAGATACCGATCTGTCGATTGATAAAATACGAACTATTAATAAGTCAAAGGGAGTCCTTTTCTATAACATCATGGCTAAAATCACGACACAGCCATTAAGCCCTTTTATGAGCCATTCGGATGACCAGGGATGAGCATCGGCTAAGGAGGATGTTATCGATCATTGAACCGTCTCTACCGACCGAGCCAACGGCCTCCAAGAGTCGAGCGAAACGTACACACGGAGGAGTCCGATGCATATTCCGTTGTTTCTTTTTTCTTTTCCCTTTCTTCTCGGCACGATCCAACCCGTCCCGGACTCGAACTGGAGACCTCGTGCTCATTGATTGTCATCTTCTGGTTGGGCCAACCATCACCCCTCTCAAACACCCCTCTCTCTCTCTCTCTCTCTCTCTCTTCAGCTACGTGAACTCGGACGAAGCTGGGCGTGCGTGTGCGTGCGAGGCACCTTTATTAACACGACCAACGCCAACTTCCCTCCTCTGTCTCTGTCTCTCTTTCTCTGTCTCCCTCTCTTTCCCATAAGAAGTATCGCCACCCGCCCAACGACACACACCCCCCACCCAAAGGTTCATTTTCTCCGCGACGATCTCTCCAATGCTCTCTCCCCTTTGTAATTCTCTCTCCCTCGGCGTACCCACTTCGTCTTCTCCCATAACAACACCTTCCCACCCTCTCATTTTGACTCCCTCCCCCTCTTCCCTCTTCCCAGGAAGTTTTCTTTCTGCTTCCCCCTTCGCTTGCAGGGTCCCTCCTGCCTGCAAGCGTCCTGTCCTCGTCTCCTTTGTGGGCCGTGCTAACGTGAATGCGGGTTTTGCTTTGTCTGCCTCGGCAGTTTCCTGGGTGAGTTCTTGATTTGGTTCTTGAGTTGAGCTCTCGCGGAGGAAGGAGGAGTTTAGCGCGGGGGAGGGGGGGGGGGGGGGGGGAATGATGGCTACTCTGATTCGGCCGCCGGTGTCCCTGGCCGGGGCTGCGGCTTCCGACCTTTTCGGGGGCTGCGGCGGCGCCGGGGACATTTCGCTCAGGGCCCTCGGGAGGGCGCGGCTGGGGGCTCGGGGGAGGCGGGGCGGCTTCGCGGTGGCCGCCAAGCTCAGGAAGGTGAAGAAGCACGAGTACCCGTGGCCCGAGGATCCGGATCCCAACGTGAAGGGCGGCGTCCTCAGCCACCTCTCGCCCTTCAAGCCGCTCAAGGAGAAGCCCAAGCCCGTCACTCTGGAGTTCGAGAAGCCGCTCATGTTGTTCGAGAAGAAGATCATGGATGTGCGTTGCTGTTGTTGTCGTGCCTTGTTGTTGTGGGGGGGTGGGTTTAAAAATGAGGTTTTTGATTTCGGGCATGCCTCTCTAATCGCTCGAAAATGCAAAATTTTTTCTTTACTTCCTCTTCAGGTGAGAAAGATGGCCGATGAAACTGGCTTGGACTTCAGTGATCAGATCATTTCATTGGAGACCAAGTATCAGCAGGTTTAGCTTCATTGCTTTTTCTAGCAGTAAATGGTAGCTAAGTCCGCAGAATCTTTTGCTAATTCTCTACACCGTATCATGTACTTTTAGTCTCCCTCTCATGTTAATTGGTTCCGGTGGTAATGGTCGTAAATTAGATTATCCTGCAAGCCCGTATCCATTCCTAGAGGAGCTTTTCCCCTATTCCCCTATTTTTAACATCCTAAATTTGGCTAATGACCAAGTTATACCAAATCGGTCTCTCTCTCTCTCTCTCGTAGAACCTCTAGATATAACACTGCAATAGGATATTAGTATCTTGTCGAAAAGAAATTATGTTCTTAAGTTGGAAAACTCCGGGGGATGCAAATGATTGATGTGATCATCGGTACTGGAACATGCACTGATGTAAAAGAAAACTAGGGGATTTGTCTAATCTTTCTCTACTTCCATGGCGACTACACACATAAGGTAAATAGAAAAAAGAACTTTTGCAAATTGGCGCACTGGTATCCTTTTTGCCGGTTCTTTCGATTCAGTTCCTGTCCTGAATGTCATTTCAAGTGCTGGCGTTGCAGTGCTTACTGCGCATATGACCATAAGCACTTCATAGTAATAGCAGGTCTCGTTAATTTTGAGACTGACTGTCACTATTATGGGCAGGGCTTGTATTTTTCCAAAGCAAATTGGCACTTTGGTTTAAGAAAAAAGTCGTTCTCCTTTATTTGGAGGTTGACTTATCTCTTTTTTCTTATAAAAGAAAAAAGTTGGCAATGGTTCCGGCAAACCATTCTTTCTCTTTGCGCTTGCGGTATATCAGACATCTCTATGAAATCATCAATTCTACTAAAAGCTCAGATTGGACGTTTCTCTGATGAGACCTGAAAAAGAATCTTTTGCCTCTAATGCAAGATGAACTTTCAAGGCGAGATAGATGATAAGTTGTTTGCTACAGGCTAGACCTTAGATAACTTATTTTCTTGACTGGTTAGTATTTTTATCTTGATAGGGCACACATCAAAAAGCATCTTTCATTCGTCTGGGTGATTTTTACCTGTTCTGTATATCAGACGAATTGGAAACACGTTTAATAGACTCTTGCAAATCATATGCAATACTTTTTGTCTACTTGCCTTACAAATAATGATAGTGATTTAATTTAGAATCTGACGTAGAAGACAACTTGACTGAACCCTGGTTTTCATATTAGTACAATCAGCACTGCCGCTTTTATGCCAATCTTTTGATACTTTCAGTTGCATTAAGAATTGCTATACTTTGTAAGATTTTATTTTTTCCTTTCTATTAACATGTTCTAGTCTTGGTGTATTTCCTTGCATTCACAGGCTTTGAAGGATTTGTATACGCATCTGACTCCTATCCAGCGTGTGAACATTGCCCGACATCCGAATCGGCCTACATTTCTTGACCATGTATTTAACATTACTGACAAGGTGCTCACTTTGACTTGTCAAATTCAATTTGCCTTTTTGCTTCTGTTTATTGCTTGCTTAATTCTATCATGGGCAGCTGACACAATTTGCAAAATATATGCCTTCTGCATCATGTTGTTCACTAGTTTGTGGAGCTTCACGGAGATAGGGGTGGTTATGATGATCCTGCTGTTGTCACTGGGATTGGAACTATTGACGGTGAGAGATACATGTTCATGGGCCATCAGAAGGGACGAAACACAAAGGAGAACATTCAGCGCAACTTTGGGATGCCAACTCCCCATGGGTATGCGCAATATTATATATAATATCTTCAAAACACCAACTATCAATTTCACATATGAATGGTGCCGTTAACAAAAGTTCAGCAACTGCCTAAGTTTTAGTTCATTTTGTAATTCAGTTACAGGAAGGCTCTACGAATGATGTATTATGCTGACCACCATGGCTTCCCAATCATCACTTTTATTGATACACCTGGGGCCTTTGCAGACCTGAAATCTGAGGAACTTGGCCAAGTAAGCAAAACACCTAATGTTAGCTGCAGTTTGCATTGTGCCCTTCCTGATCTTTGCAATGATGTATTTGCTTTATATATTTCTAGGGTGAAGCAATTGCTCACAATTTGAGGACCATGTTTGGTCTGAAAGTACCCATTGTTTCGATTGTTATGGGGGAAGGTGGTTCCGGCGGTGCTCTTGCTATTGGCTGTGCAAATAAATTGTTAATGCTTGAAAATTCTGTCTTCTATGTCGCCAGGTAATTTAAGTGCTGTCGCTTCCATTTCAATTGTGTCAAATTACTTTGTCGGATGTCCTCTTACTCCTTTGTCTTATTGGTGGTTAAGAAATCAAAGGTTGTGCTTAAGTCAAATTTTCTCAGATCTGTTTCTCACTGCTTAAACTTTGATACAAGAAGTTGCTTTCATCCAAGTTTTCACAATATCATGTGCATGTTTTGTAGAATATGTGCTAGATATGGTCTATGTGGTGTCTCATGTCTTAAACCATCATATGTTTGGAGCTTGAATATTTTGTCTGTAGGGGGCAGTAAGTAAGAATGGAATTAAGTTTTCACACATTTTCTGTGGTGCTTGTATCACACTTCTATGTGAAAATACTGTAAACAAAGTACAATGGCAACACCATGACTAACCATAATGAGACCCATAAGGCACTTGTTGACCATACTCATTAAAGAAATATTGTCAATTTGAATGCACCGATTACACATAACATGAGATAGAGAGTGCATTGAAATGACAGACTTTCCTTAATTAACATCCTATACATAAAAGTGGGTAAAGCTCACACAAGGTTGAGCCATGTGGTGATTTTTGTTAATCGGAGAATATATCTACATTATGGGGTTCAAATCCATGTTAAACGCAACTCTACGTAAACTCTAGTGGAGTATTTTTGATTGGTCTAAATATTTATTTTGCTATTATTTTCTACATATTATTGCTCTTGCAAAAAAATTCATGTCGACACCAATATTTGGGAATGATAGAACAAATACATTCTTACACCGGTGCATCTTGGTAGTATTAGTAGTAAAATTAATATTTTTGTTTTCATAAATTGTTAGAAACAAAATTATTTCCTCTTTCATGGTTCGATACATGTTTCCATATTTTTAAAATGTTGCATAATTGTTTTATCATTAACTTTCTTTGAAACATCATTCTCATATAGGGGACCAAGCAATTGATGGGCCTCCTCTGTAGTAATTTCCACTTTCCAATTTTTAGGGTCCAGTTGTAATCTTAATTGTTTATGGTCATCAAATTCAAAACCCACATAATAATGAGATTAGGTAACCACACTCAGCTGAGGTATGCACCATTTATTTTGTTTTCCTCATTGGTATCTGATCAGAAAGCTCATGTAGATGGCCAACGCGAGAGTAGGCAACTACAATTAGCGAGAGTAGTACCTCATAAGTGTAACCACATTCCTATTGAAGCTTATCAAGTTGATTTTTGTTAAATTGACTTTGCCATGCCTCGTTTGTTGTGTGATTATTTCCAGTACTTGCGTTTACTGATTTTTATCTTTATGTCTGCTTTCATTTTTAGTCCTGAAGCTTGTGCTGCAATATTGTGGAAGACTGCAAAAGCTTCTCCAAAGGTGAGAACAATTACAACAATTCTGATTCTTAAGTGCTCTGTGAGCAGAGTTTTTTATTAGTTGACACTTAAATCTCCCTTATCCTGGCAGGCAGCTGAAAAACTGAAAATTACAGCCACAGAGTTATGCAAGTTACAAATTTGTGATGGGATCATCCCAGTAAGTTTTTCACGTCTCTCTGCTTTTGTGTGTCATACCAGTGTGTTTTAGGTATTATGAGTTATGCTTTAAGTAATTCTGTAGCAGGGAGAATAGTTACTTTAATTTCATATGGACCACGAGTATTGCGATAGATATAATAAAAGATAGATACAACAAAAAAGGAGAGGAAAAACAAAGCCATATCCCATTGATTGGGATTGGATAGATAAACCTTTTACCATTGCATCTAATTCTGTCTCATGTCATTGGAAAAACTAAGTGCTTCGTTCACTTTTTTTATGTACCGTGCCTCTATTAGGCCAAGTCTCCATCCCTCAATCGCTTTTCCTTGTTGAGCATTTGAAGTCCTTTGCTCGACATATCCAAACCATCTCAAATGAGTTTTTCTTGTCTTGTCCTCGACTGGAGCCACACCCACTTTCCTTGGATAGATTAATTTGTACTGCCTTTTCTTGTGTGTTTGCACATCGAATGGAGCATTCTCATCTCTGCTAAACTCATTTAGTGCAAATGTTGGTGTTTGACTGCCGGACATTCAGTGCCATAAATTATTGCCGTCCGACAGAATTTTCCCTTGTGTGACATTTGGCATTTGCACAAAATACCTTCTTCTCTGAACCATCCTGTTTGTGCTTTACGGGTGACATGTTAATTCATTATGTCCATCCTTTTGCAAAATAGACCCAATAGATGGAAAGCACTCCCTATTGTGGACTCCTTGGTCTCAAAATCGCATCAAGGTGTTAAGCCATTCCAGCTCTGTTCTTGTTGAACTTACACTTGGTAGGAAAACACGTGCCAGCTGTTGACTAGACCACCCCTCCCTTACTCCTTCATCCGCATTTGGGATCACTTGTTTGAGATTAATCCTACCCGAGTGAAGTGAGTATCAAGACATACGTGATATTCCCTAGAGACAATTATGTAAGCTATTTGAGTAATCATGTAGGTTTTTGGCTGTCTCTTTATGCACTGTTGCGATCCTAAAATCTTGACAGTAACTTTACTAACTTGGCATTTTAAGTTACATGTTGTGACCATTTGGATTTCATTCTTGTATATGGTTTAACAGGAGCCACTTGGAGGTGCCCATGCAGATCCCTCTTGGACCTCCCAACAGATAAAAGCTGCAGTTGTTGAAGCAATGAATGTCAGTATCACTTAGTTTGTTTTCACCATAGAATTCTGAACCATTACTGACAGAGTCCTGGATCTTTTCAGGAGCTAAAGAAAATGGACACACAAGAGCTCCTGAAGCATCGCATGCTTAAGTTCCGAAAAATTGGTGGATTTCAAGAAGGAATCCCTGTGGATCCCAAGAGGAAGGTCAACATGAAGATAAAAGAAGAACCTCTACTTGGAATGATTTCTGAAGCAGAACTGGAGAGTGAAGTTGAAAAGCTGAAACAGAAGATAGTAAATGCTAAGGAATCATCCACTGAAGTTTCTGATAGTGGTTTGGATGAATTAATAGAAAAACTCAAAAAGGAAGTGGATCATGAGTACTCCAAGGCAATTAAGGCCATGGGCTTGGATGAAAGAATGTCAACAATACGAGAAGAATTTGCGAAAGCTAAGCAGCAGGAGCAACCCTTGCATCCTATTTTAATGGATAAAATTGATAAGCTAAAGAAGGAGTTCAACCAAGGCTTGTCAGGAGCTCCCAATTATGAGAGCCTTAAGAGTAAGCTTGACATGTTGAATGAGTTGTCTAAAGTGAAGAATGCTGAAAGGTTTACTTCACAGAAGGAAGAACTCAATAGGAAACTGAAAGAGGTATTAGAACGTCCTGATCTGAAGGAGAAGGTTGAAGCCTTGAATGCAGAAATTGAAGAATCTGGGGCAACTGCTCCTGAGGATGTAGATGAAGGCCTGATGGAGAAAATTGTCAATTTGAAGAAAGAGATAAACATGGAAATGGCCAGTGTCATTGAATCTTTCGGACTGCATGTTGAGGCCATTAAACCTGCCAGCATTGACACTAGTTCGCAAACTCCAGTCTCAGAAGTTAGTGCTAAAACGGGGAATCTAAATAAAGAAATAAATAACAAAATTGAAGAAGTGGTCAACTCATCTGACCTAAAGAATATGATGGAGATGCTGAAGATGGAGATTGTAAAAGCAGGAAAAACACCTGATTTGTCATCAAAAAATAAGATCGATGCTCTGCAGCAGCAGATAAAGCAGAGACTTTTTGAGGCAATGAATTCTCCTGAACTTAGAAAGAAGCATGAAGAGCTGACAACTGAGATTTCTGAAGTCATGGAATCTTATGGAGGGTCTAATGGAAGCTTGAGATATGCTGACACTGACGACAGTTCCAAGCATGAGGAATCAAGGGTCGAGGTCAACGTGGGAGGATATGGAAACTAGCTTACTGTGAGTTTAATTTTCTCCTGTCTCACGCTTGTTACTTCCTGTTTAAAATCATCTTTTAGTTTTTCTGCTCAATACGGACAGGAGTTTTGGGTTTAATACTGATTTTTTAGCAACAAATCCAATAAATATATGTGCAGTGCTTGGTGTATTGATCTTTTTTACGAAGGGAGTACGTGAGAAACCAATTCTATTCAAAGTCCCTTGTTTGGATCCTAGTTCGATGGTACCTTGATGAGATGATCCACCTACAAGTCTGGCTTCTACACGTTAATTAATCCATCCATGAAGACCAATCTAATAATGTAGTCCAGTTCACAATGGTTTTTATTCTATAGTGATAACAAGATGCAGAAGCAACTGAAGAACCATAATGTCGTAGCATTTTGGTATCTTATAATGTAATTTGCAACTACCAGTCATGTTTAAACAGTTGAAGATTTTCATGGTAATGCTTCCTTTTCTTTTGTCTGCAGCTTTTTTTCGATATAGTGGATGCCACTGGGAACATGAGAGATATATAGACAATGTGTTTTGATCAAGGAGTAATCCTGCAGCGCTTTTGATTCTTTCCAGGTTGGATACATTCCAATCTCTATGCCGTCATTAAGCATTTCGCGCATCTCCGTTGGTGCTTGTTTTGCATGCTCCAGTACTAGGAACAAATTAAAACGTTTCGACTTTATATGGTAAAATGTTTTCGGTTTCAAGCCGAGAGAACGTTTATTTATTGGTTTTAGGTCTTTTCATGATCTACAGCCAATCAAGTACTTAAGGAGTTTATGTTTCCCCCTGTTTTTGTCGGTAGAGAACAGACATGGACATTTTGTATATGTTGCTGGGAGTGATGGCAAAGCTCCGCATAATTCAAAATAAATGCAGATGACTGCATGGGTGTACTGTCATAATGTCATTTGCAGATCATTTTCTTTGACAAAGTAGTTTGGTGATCTCCACCGTCCTTCTCTTTTCCCTTCTTACTTGCCTTACCTCATCATATGGATGGGAAACAATTCTAAACGGATCTAGATCTAGCATGATACTGGTTACTGGGGCGACAAAATTAACTCTTAATAGGCGCATTAATTTGTAGTAAGATCTCAAAATGTGTAGTCCAGTTGATTTGAATGATTCTATTCTATCCAAAGTCGGTATATTTTTGGTGTTCAATTTGATTCGATGTACTGCTTTTCTTTCTTTGTACTAACTAGTCTTGCAGTGAAGTATAAGGGTAACTTCATACCAATGATGCCCAATGGCAAGCCCAATTCCCCCCCCTCCCCCCCCCCCCCCAAGGTTTGGGTCAAAGCACTACGCTTGCGAATTCTTTCAGGATATCTTCAAGAGTATAAATTCTGTCTCTAATAATCCCGGCGCAATTCTGGTCGGTTGGACGGGATTAGTTTGGTAATCAAAGAGCTCCGGACACTATTAAAAAACAATCTAGGCAAATTTCATATACAAAGTTGCCACTTTCGAAACAACAGTGAGTGAAATTGCTTGTGAATCCTATGACATGATCGAGTGGTCGGCGATTTTCTCCTTCATCTATTGAGTATGCAAAATTGAGACTTTCAAACCAGGCTGCTCCACACACCAAGTGCTTCAGGAGGAGATATAGGTAGCTCTTTCCTTTATGAAGATCGACTGCATCTCGGTCATTCTTCAACACACACATTCTCTTTATTTCTGGTTTTTTTTTTTCTGATAAGACAGTTCACTTCTAAATAAGTGAACTTAAGAGTCCACTAGAGTAACTTACGGACCTCATTAATCAGGTAAGATGCGAGCCAAATCTTAAATGGGTGTTTTGAAATTGTTTGCCTAATTCACACAAAAGTCAATTCCTTGTTCTGTAAATCAACTTTGGGTACTTAAGAACATTATTAGTAATAAAAGAGAATGCTCACGTAGATGCGGTTATTTTGTTTAGACAATATACATTAACTCTAAATAAAAGTTGCACGTGCTAGTTCGAGCAACTTTTTCTAGGATACCTTTTTACCATGAGACAATGAAAGAAGTGATCTTGTGTACAATTGCGTTCAGGCTTTCAAAGCATTGATTTTGCACATCGCGAAAATAGCTAGTACGTTGAAAATTTACAGTTTTTCTTTGTTTGGTTTCCTAATAAGTGCCTGATGACACTTTTTAACAAAGTTCCAAGATAAATTAATGGAGATGGCAAAAAGAGCGGTGCATAATCATGGGCTAGGCTTAGCAACCTCGCGGGTTCAACTTGCACCACTCCCATGTGAGGGTTAATGATCAAATGGAAGGTGGTAAATCTTGTGTCCTAAGATCATACCGGCTCTTCGAACATAATATTGAGGTCATTCGCACCTGTGAAGAGAGTCCGATTCAAAATACCTCATAATCGGTTACTCGAATATTATTAAATAAGTGAATAGGCGGATGCTTTTCACCTACCAGCCCCATTTTGCTTGGACCATAAGCTAAGGAAATCAAGAGTGGCCTCTATGATTGCCATCTCTAGATTCCGAGAAATTTAAAAGAGAAAAGGTGGTAACAGTGAAAAGAGAAAGCGAAAAGGAACGTGTAAAGGCCCAAAAAGTAAACAACCCGATCATCATTCATATCACCGAGCGTCAATAGTGCAACACGTAGACGTTGTACTCGACGACGGCGTCGCCGGTCTTCTGGTCGAACGTGTGGGTGGTCGCCCGAGCATACCCGCGGGCGAACCGGAACAGCCCGCAGCCACTGATCACCGGCATCTCCCGCACCTTCTGGAACACCGGGTTCCGCCCCAGCACGGTGATGCCACTGCCATTGTACTTCCCCGCCACGAAGGCGAAGTTCATGATCATCAGCAGGCCCACCTCCTCCTGCGACGCAGACGAGTACAGGCCCTGGGCGCGGCCGACGAGCTCGGACCCCGGGTCGGGGCGGAGGGTCAGGGGGTTGTCGATCATGTTGACGAGACCGAAGAAGGTGGCCGAGGCATTGGACGGCGGGGGCACGACGGCGACGGAGCTGGGGTGGGGGCCGCTCATGACATCGTGCCAATAGAAGCGGAAGTGGCTGAACTTCTCCTTCCCGAGGTCGAGGCCCATGAGGCTCGGGTCGAGGGCAGTTGCAAAGCCGGAGGTGAGCGTCGGGATGGCAGAGGAGAGGAGGAGGAGGAGGAGGAGGAGAGAGGAGATCGGATTGAGTGTGGCCATGAGGTGCTTCACAGTAGCTAGCTAGTTAAGGGGACACTGAAGTGAGGTAGTCAAATATAATAGAAGCCAGTGAACGAGGGAGTAGTACGTAAAGGTTACGAGGAAGCCAGTGGGGTACGTATACGAGGACGGATCGCATGGTTTTGTATTGGTCAGCTTTGAGCTGTCGAGCGAGGATTGCTCTTATCGACCTATTCTCGTTGCACTTTAGTGGCGAGGCAATGTTTGGAAAGCTCCTTACGAGTTCTTTCGACATTAATACAGTGATTGAAGACTACTCCCATGTAATAGCTTACTTACCTCATTGACTGAACAAGACGCGAGCCAGAATCCAAGTGAGGGGCTCAAACGATGGAATTGTTTACACTTGCTTTCGTGGGATTGGACCTTGCAACTGTGGAAGGAAAACAAGTATAAGTCGATGTAGAAACCGTCGCAGTTTGGAAGGACCTTGCAAATGGTGAATAAACTATGGGGCAGAAATGATCAAATTGGGTAAGCTGCCATTTAGATGCTGTAGAAGAACGTTTTGCTGGTTGAAGATGGTTACTCCTTTGAGTTGAGTGGTGGTTGGCATCGAAGAAGCTCACGAGCTGCTCTCTGCTTTTGGCATTCAGTCCTCTTGCTTGTTCTTTAGGAAAATTGTCCAAAAAGTCTTAAACCTATTACACTTTTACTAATTCAGTCCTAAACATTTTAACATTTTGCAAATTGAGTTTACCCGGCAAATTTTGACTAGAAATTTCTAATGTAAATGCCGACCTTCTTATGTGGTATGGTCAGCAATAACATGGACAATAGATTTGATTGCTAACATTTTTTTTCATTTGATTAAAATGAGTTTGATCCAAACCCATTAAATCTCAAGATGTCCTTTCTTGTCCTTTTGATTGCCGATGTATTTCTACTTTGACAAAAATGGATTTATTCTGAATTCCTAAGAACCATTATTTAGTTGGGTTTTGCTTTTCGAACTATCTGGTGAAAAGTTTAGACGACCCACTTCAACTGGGTCCAACTGATGTAAGTCACAGATTAAGTTGGGCTATGGATCTATTTTGTCACATGAGAGGGATAAATATGAAGATAACACATACTTGTAAACTAAAACAATACAGCTGATGATTACATGACAAACTTAAAAAGCCTAGAGTTGGCAAGATCCTTTGGAATTATTAATTTGCTCAAATCTTGTTGAACACATGAAAATGAAATTGGACAAGAAGTTGAACTCCACTTCGCTAATTTTCCTACCAAGCCATAATTGCAATCTCCCCAATCTCCACGTCCCCCCTCCTAATCAAGCCATTCCCCAAACACACCATGACCCTTTCCTGGAAATTCACAGCTTCTTCACCATCTTCATCAAAGTTTTCAATCTGCGCGTCAATTCCACAATGGTAAACTATCACAAGTTTGCAGAGAAAAGTGTTAGAAAAGTTCTAAACCTTTTGTATTGATACCAATTTAGTCCTAAACATTTTCTCTTTATACCAATTTAATCATTCCTGCTAATTTTGGCCGGATGCTGTTAATGTGGATACCGGTCGCCCTACGTGACATCGATGGCGATGGCATAGATAATTTTTAATAATATTTTATTTTTATTTTTTATTTTATTACTTTTTTTCTTCTTTTCTTTTTTTCTTTCCCTTTCTTCTACCTTTGGCTGGTGACCTGACACCAACCATCGGCCATGGCCGCGGCCTCACTTGGGTGAGGCCGCCATCACCCGGACACCGCTATCACTCACCATAGGCAAGGCCTAGCCAACCCTCGCCTGGCGAGGGCGTTCCCTGGCGAGGGCTCCCCTCGCTAGATCTGGCGAGGCTGGCCCTCACCCAAGCCACGGTGGCCTTACCAAATTTAGCGGGCCTTGCTTGGGCGAGGGCAAGCCCCGACGTCTTGAACTAGCACTCCTCACTTAGATCGTTATGCGCGCACATTCAATACACGCTTTCCTTATCGCGTACTTTGCCACTAGGATATTTCGTTTGCTCATGCATATACACATACTAGTTCATGCAAAATGCTTTGTTATCTTCAAATATGTAGTGAGTTTTCCAAACGTATTTATGCTTCCTCAGCCAGTGCCAAGGATTGTCCTACAACTTGGGTGTAACGATTTGGTGTAATTGCCATTAGGGTTAACTACTTTTTTCGCAAGATCAAGGACAAATGGTGCAGCCTTTTCTCGCCAGATTTGGCGAGCCTTGCCTGGGCGAGGGCAAGCCCCAGCATCTTGAACTAGCACTCCTCACTTAGATCGTTATGCGCGCACGTTCAATACACACTTTCCTTATCGCGTACTTCGCCACTTGGATATTTCATTTGCTCATGCATATACACATACTAGTTCATGCAAAATGCTTTGTTATCTTCAAATAAGTAGTGAGTTTTCCAAACGTATTTATGCTTCCTCAGCCAATGCTAAGGATTGTCCTACAACTTGGGTGTAACGATTTGGTGTAATTGCCATTAAGGTTAACCACTTTTTTCGCAAGATCAAGGACAAACGGTGCAGCCTTTTCTTGCCATATCTTTTTGGCGGGGCTTTTTTTTTTTTTTTTTCACTCTAACTCTCAATTTACTCTTAAATTTTTGTTAGGAGTCGAAACCTACATCTGATACTAAATGTTCTCACCCCTAATCCCCTCATGAGAATATGAGGTATCGAACTCCTCACCTTTTCTTTTCCAAATAGAAATGGTGGCCATTAGGACAAATTCCAGTAGTTAGCTTTAAGAGCTTGACTCCTAACCTTTTTAGGTCTATTTGAATTACTTTCCTCTCGCGACAGAATCAAGCCTTTCATTTACAATATGTCCATCTCTTTTGCGAGAGCATTTTCCCCCACTGTAGCAACGTTGCTTTCATCCCTAGCAAAGAATTTCGTTAACATAGTATTGAACCCACTATGTGAGTTATAACGCAAGGAAGAAAGATCTAGCCTTCTACCGGCCTTTATTAAAAAAAAATTTATATATTTTCAATTTTGCGTGAAAAGAAAAAAATCGAAAACTAGGTTTTCTCAATCACTACAACAAAATTAGGTTTTAGCGATGAATTTTTCCATCGCTAAACGAATTTGCGACGGAAAAAAATTCGTTGCTAATACGCCGTCGCAAAATTTTGAGATAAAAAATTTCAATTTTCGTTGCTAATTTGCAATGAAAATAAATTTGTTGCTAATTTTTCGTGACAAAATTCATCGCTAATTTGCCACGAACTATATTCGTCGCTAATTATTCATGGCAAAATTCGTAGCTAATTTGCCAAGAAATTTGTTTTTGGTCAATAATTTGCGACGAATTTATTCATGGCAAAATTCGTCGCTAATTTGCCACTAAATTTTTTTACTTCTGCCATGAACATTATTCCTGAATGAATTTAGCAACGATTTTTTATTAATTCTTTAGCGACGAACTATGTGACGAATATCGTTTAGGAACAAAATTAGCGACGAAATTTTATTTTTGCAACGAACTTTCGTAATTTGTGATTGTACAATAAAATCATTTATTTTATTTTTTGATTTTAAACCTAATTAAAAGCAAAATTAATTTTTGGAATTTATATAACAATGATTAAGCACTTAATAACATCAAATATTATAATAATATGAAAATGAAATACATTCATCTACATTTTCCACAAGAATGACATAAATATTTTTCTTTATAGTACACATAATGAGAAAATAAATAATCTTGCACAATAAATAATGACGACAAAAATGAATCAAAAAAGAATATCCTACTTTTAGCGAAAATCCCCATCATATAAATACTGAACAAAATTAAAGACATGGTCCATGTGAGATGCTCACTTCCTGCTCCAATAGCTTTGTTCAGTATTGTCTTCCAATAGCTTTGAGCAGTAAGTGAGCATATGCCATTCTTGTGGTGACTTTGCTCACGCCCTCACCCAGGAAGTGAGCAGTATTGTTGCATAACTTTGCTCACTTCCTGCTCAAAGCTGTTCTACAATAGCTTATGCAAATGAGCTGTAAGTGTTCTTCTACAATAGCTTTGTTCAGTATTGTCTTCCAATAGCTTCAAGTTCTTTCTTGCAACTCGCATTCAATGAGTTGAACATTGTAACGAACAAATTGTCCACAATGTCCATTACCTGCACATAAACGTTTAGTTCGTTAAGCTAAACTGAAAATTCAGTTAAATAAAAAAGTATCCAATCCAACCTCACAATAGTGCTTCTTAATCTCCATTTCAACATCACGGCCAGTAAATTCACACAAATGCCTATGTGTGAAGGAGTCTTCTGCCCTAAAAACAGGGCCAATCTCAAAAACACACTCAAAGTCACCACAAATGGCCATTTGCTTGTGAAGCTGAGGTGACTACACCAGGCATGCAGGGCGCCCCTTATAGTCCAGTTTAAACATAGCAGAACCTCCTTCACTGGATCCAGCTATCAGTTTCGGAGTGTGGATTTCAATAAAGCCTTCAGATAACAAGAACTGTCCAAAAATCTACATAATGTGGATTCATATAAATTCAGGTGTTGAGACTCAAAACACGAGGCAAATGTAAACAGCAAACTAGGAGGAACATTGGCCGCTTAAAGCATAAGCACCAGAGCATCGGCATCTTATCTTAAGAAATTGGACTTTCATATGGAGATTGGAGACTACAAAAACAACCCGTGTGTCTCTTTCACCACTCCACTATCACCTCCACTTTACCGCACTACTTCAAATCCACAGGCTCCACCACAAACTCTTAGGAATATCTGCTTCAAAGCAAGAGATAGAGAGATCATCTTAAAACGAGGCAGCAAGTAAATATACACAAAAGAATCCATTACATGCTCTCTCCATGCTAACACTATAATAAATTCCATAATGGATAGTTGATACCTGAAAATCACACTTCGTTTCAGCAACTCAAGTATCAAAAGCTCTGGCCTAACACCAAGAGTTCGACAGGGGACACACTTAACTCTTCCCCTAAACTAATAAAAAAACATGTTCGATACATCAAGAGCTGAAACACTCGAATCGTCGAAATCCCCCAGCAAAATCCAAACTTATGCAGACAGATATACATATTGATGGGTATGCCCCCGTGCTAAATCAACCTCCACTTCTAAACAAGCACAGGCACAAAAGGGCATATAACAAACGGAATCCCTCTTATTTCCTTTCGAGAATTAGACTGAACTCGAAACGACGTGCACGAGAAGGGAACTCACACGACACATCATCAAATTCGACGAGAGAGAGAGAGAGAGAGAGAGAGAGAGAGAGGGACCATCGGAGCGTGGGGGGGGGGACTTGTCCTTGCCGTTGACGACGCGGGACGTGGACGGAACGGGGAGAACCGCTAGAGAAGGTGCTTGTCGAGCACGTCATTGATGTTGATCCTCTGCTTCCGATCCACGCCGCCGACCACCACCTCCTTGCCCTCGACGGGGGGAGGAGCCGCCGCCCCTTCGGGCTCCGCGGCCTCTAGGGCTCCGGAGGCCATGGCGAGGAGTCGTGAGGGAGAAGGGGTACCGACAACCCAAGTGAGCGCGAGAGGTTCGGGGGTGTAGGGGAGGAAAGAGGGAGAAGGAGAAGGAGGACAAGGAGAAGTGGAAGCAGATTTGATCGAGAGAAACGAAGGAGGGAGAGGCAGGGAGAATAATAGTGAGCGCGGGGGGATTTGAGGAATCAACAAAGAGAGAGAATGGGGGGGGGGGGGCGGAGGTGAGGGCGGGCAAATTGGGAGTGAGGGCGGGGAATGCGAAATTTGCTCGCTAATTTTCCGTGGCTCAATTTACTTTTTATAGTGTAATTTTGTGACGAAATTAGCAATGAATTATTTTTCATCGCTAATTAGCGACGACAGTTACATAAACAATTTAGAAAATGAAAAAACTTTGTAACGACAGTAATTCATTACTAATTAGTAGGGGTGTCAACAAAACCCGGGCTGGCCCGGCCCGGACCATCCCGACCCAATTCGACCCTAAAATTTAGGGTATTTTGGGGTCAGGCCTCAATCTGACCCTAAAATTTGGGGTATCACAGGATTGGAAGTAAAATCGGGCCGGCCCATTGACACTCTGGGCCGACCCATTGACACTGCTGGCGCAGCAGCCCCCCTCCCTGTCCGATCTGCACTTCGACGGCCCCCCGACGACCTCCATCAGAAGCACCCGGTCGGAGAAGTTGCTGTCGTTGAACGCGAACCCGAAGTCCACGTCGGACGACGACTGCGAGAATTGCGGCTCCATCTCCGACCTCGGGTCAAACAGATCCGTCCCCCCCATCTCACGCATCCCCCGTTGCGCGCACGAACCCCCCACCCAAACACGCAAACCCAAACTGAGAGAGAGAGAGAGAGAGAGAACGCGGCGGAGGCGAAGACGAAGCCCTCGAAGCGGGGAGATCTTAGGCGTCAGTTGGCGTTATCTAAGGACACGGGAGGCGAAAGGGTTGGGTGGAGGAAGGTGGACGCCTTTTTGGGGGCAGCAGATCTCAATCTCGGGGACACCGTTCGGAGACGTCCAAAGTTCCGCGTTTTCGAAACCAAGAGCAAAAGAGAGCACGGGGGGAGCAAAGGGAGGGCCCAGGGCGAGCACGAGAAGAGAGGATTCGCGTTTTCAAAACCCAGAGCAAAAGAGCAAATCGATTCAATCTAGAGCTCTGCTCTTCATCTCAGTTCTTCTTCGTCGTTCGAACCCGTCTCAGTTCTTATTCGTTTTCACTTAGTTGCAGGAGAGCCGCCGTCCCCTGCCGCCACCGCATTCGCCGCTCTCGGTGGTCGCGCTCGATTGCCGCCCCTATTTTCGGACGCCGTTGCTGAACAAATTCATCTCTCTCTCTCTCTCTGTCTCTCTCTCTCTCTGGTCTCTGCAAATTGTCTGCAACTATAGAGAGAGAAACGGTGAAGAAGATGAAGAGGAGGAGAGAGAGTGGGAGAAAGGTGTGTGTGCGTGTGTTTTTGAAGAGAAAAAAACCCAAACCCAACCCGGCCTGGACCGGCCCGACCCGGCCTTGCGGTGTATGCTGAACAGGGTCTTTGGCCGGGTCTGAGCGGGTCAAGCGCAACCCTATTGTTTTCGGGTTGGGTCGGGTCAGGTATCATAAAAGCCCGACCCGAATCGACCCACTGACACCCATACTAATTAGCAACGGATTTAGCGATGATATTTTACATAAACAATTTAGCCACGGATTTTGGTCCATGGCTAATTAGCCACGAAAATAAAAAATAGTTGGGAAAGTGAAGCAAGAGTTTATTTTCGTTACTAAATCCGTGGCTAATTAGCTACGGATTTAGAGACAAAAATAAAAATAGTTGGAAAAGTGAAGCGAGAGTTTATTTCCGTTGTTAAATCCGTAACTAATTAGCCACGAATTTGGTCACAGATTTTAGTTCGTGACCAAATCTGTGGCTAATTAGCCATGAATTTAGTGACGAAATTAAAAATAGTCGAGAAAGTGAAGCGAGAGTTTATTTTCATCGCAACGAAAATAAAAATAGCGGGGAAAGTGAAGCAAGAGTTTATTTTCGTCGCTAAAATCCGTGGCTATTAGTCATGGATTGTAATCTGTCGCTAATTAGCCACGGATTTAGCAACGAAAACAAAAATAGTCGGGAAAATGCTGCGGGAGTTTATTTTCGTCGTTAATTCCGTCGCTAATTAGCCACGTATTCAAATCTGTCACTAATTTGCGACGGCGACGAGTTGTCTTACCTTCTTGTCCGCGTAATCGGCCTGTAACCTGGCACAGGCTCGCTCGTAAGGATCGAAATGCATGAGAGGGGACTTTGTGACCCCGGGTCATGTCTATGTACTGAACAATGGCGAGGGACTTGCAAACTGGCTTGCCGTTGTGGATGAGGACGAGGATTTTCCCCCTCTTTATCAAGCCATTCCTGAAACACGCCACGACCCTTTTCTCAAGATTCGTAGCTTTCTTCACCATCTTCGTCAAAGTTTTTCAATTTGCTCGTCGATTCCACAATCACAAATTATCATATGTTTGCGTGTGTTTTGGGATTGTTTGTCCTCGCTCTTTCTTTGATAATCCACAAGAATTCAGTCAAGGCTCACCGACTTTCAGAGGCAACGTTGCCCGAAGTGCTCGAACTGCCTAAGTCTGGATTGCCTCAAATTCCTAATATTCCGAGCCTGCCAAAGTTGGAATTGCCATCACTGTCGAAAGTCGTGAACTACCAAAGCCCCGAATTACCAACAATACCGAAACCAAAACTGTCAAAAGTGTCCGAATTTCCTCACGTCTGTGATTTCTCTAGACCATCATTGCCTTCCGTTCCCATGATTTCGAAGGACATGTTTGTCATTGCTACTACTCCTTAAACCTATGTGATGTGAGTTTCTTGTTGGGATACAATATAATATGATTCAGTAATATTATCCCGTCTGTATTTAATGATGTGAGGATGACTCAGATGGTATACATGCACTAGACTATGACAGTTTGTGATATGAACTGACATTTGTTATATAATTTATTTTATGATATCGTAAAGGAACTAGTTGACACAATTGATTGAGGCATTAGGGGATTTTCGAATCAAGATGTGGAGGTTATTTGTTCATATCCTGCCAGTTGCGTGTAAATGGCCGCGAGTCAAAATCATTTGCTCATACAAAAAGGCCTGAACTTAATCAGGCCACACAACCAATCCACCAAGTTTCCGTTTTCATAAACACGCCGGTCACCTAAGTGGAGATTTTTCTGTGCTTCTAAATTGCCCCTACTTTACTCCTTTCTAATTCTTAAATTAACACTCCTCACTTGGAGTCAGTTATGCAAGTACATTTAGTACATTCTTTTCCTAATCTCGTACTTCCCCGCTTGCATATTTCGTCTGCATGCTCAAACGCACATATTAGTTCATGCATAATGCTTTTTTTTATCTTCAAAACAAATGGTGAGCTTTCCGAACGTATTTAAGCTTCCTCAGCCGGTGCTAAATATTGTCCTACAACTTGGGTTGAACGATTCGGTATAATTACCATTAGGTTGACCACTCTATTCGCAAGATGAAGGACAAATGGTGCAGCCTTTTCCTGCCATATCTTTTGGGCTTTAGGGGCTTGACTCGTTACTCTTTGAGGCCTATTTGAATTACTCTCTCTTTCAACAGAATCAAGCCTTTCAAGGACCAATTTGTCCATCTCTTTTGCAAGAGCATTTTCCCTTGCTAGAGCAACGTTGCTTTCATCTCTAGCAAAGAATTTCGTTAGCAGAGTATTTAACTGTGCTTAGCGACCCACTATGTGAGCTATAACTTATAATGCAAGGAAGAAAGATCTAGCCTTCTACTGGCCATTTTTTAAAATTGAAATATGTTTCAATTTTGAATGAAAAGAAAAAAAAAAGGAAAACTAGGTTTTTCAATAAAATATAGCTATTCTTACTCATGAAGAATTGAATTTTTATAAAAAAAAAAACCAAAAAATTAAGCTTTTTGAAAGAACTGTAGCCTTAATGGAAATTATGTAAATATTTAAAGATATTTGTTTGAGATTGGAATTGATGCAGCCTAGTGTAGGCTACTTGAACGTTAGGATCGGGAGAGTGACTTGCACACATGGAACATGACAAACGGTAATTATAGTCCTGCGCAAGCTCGGGAAAATGGATGTAACTTCGTCGATACAGATCGGAATGACCTGATTCCTAAGCCAAATGAACAAAGACTTCTGGGTTGACAATTTCTTTGTTTTGAGTTTTCTCAAATAAGCACTATAGGAAGGACGAAGTTGGGGTGGAAGTGGATGGATGTAAATGGATAGAACAGAGGAAAAGATAGAACTTCGTTGGTTGCTCTTCCAGGCCTCCAAGGAAGTGGATAGGGCACCAATTCTTCTAGATCGATGACTGTAACTCTTCAAGGATGCAGATTTGAAAACCTCCAACTCTTCAAGGACGGAGTGAAAACTCTTATAGGCTTTCGGAGGTATGAACTCTTCAAGGTTCAAGATAATTGCTTAATACCAAATTTTCATTAATCAAATTCGTTTGTCCAATACATAAAGTCGATGGTCTTTTATGGCCAAAGAAAAACAAATGAAAAGATTCAAGCAAATGAAGAGACTAAAGAGCATTAAAGACTCTAGAAGGCACAAAACATTAAAGAACTTAGAAACTAGAAACTAGATAAATGCCCAACATCTTCTTGATCATCCCAAATTATCTTTTAGGCTTCCAATGTATAGGGAAAGACAAGGACTCTATTGTGGCATGGACTCGCGGATGAGACTCTTGGTTTTCGAATTGTGTCCCTTCGATATCTACAAGACTAGTTGAGCGACTTGTCGAGCTCGGATGCGGGCTAATCTCCTTGGTCGAGTGAGCTTGTCTTCGATGCGGGCAGCATTATCAATCTGGCCTGCATCATCCTCCCCTTCTTTAAAAGAATTCGTCCCCGAATTCATGTCATCATAAGAGGAATCACCAGCATAAGGTGTTAAATGTTGAACGTTGAAAACATCATGTGTTTTCATATGAGAAGGAAGCCTTAAGCGATATGCATTGGGATTGATGCGCTCAGGAACTTCAAGAGGACCAAGCTTTCGATCACTAAGCTTGTTATAGTTTCCAACAGGATGACGCTCTGGTGGCAAGTAAGCCCAAACAAAATCTCCTAGTTCGAAGATAACCTCACGCCGCCGTTTATCGACGTCCTTTTTATAGGACTCTATCTTGCTTTCTAACCTTTGGTGCACATCTTCATGAATTGCTCTCATCTGAGAAACAATATCTTTAACATTGCCACTCAACTTTTCAGCAGAAGGAATGGGTACAAGATCAAGAGCAGTGTTCGGCTGTTGTCCATACACGATCATGAAAGGACTATACTCAGTCGTATGGTTTACAACACAATTATATGCAAATTTGCCATGTGTCAATCGCGTCTCCCAAGAGCGAGGATTTTCATCAATCAGTGTCCTCAATAGATTTCCCAAGGTTCGATTGACAACTTCAGTTTGCCCATCAGTTTGGGGATGAAACACAGTACTATATTGCAGTTTAGTATCGACATTCTTCCATAATTGTCGCCAAAAATGATTGAGAAACTTTGTGTCCCGATCAGAAGTAATAGTTTTCGGAATGTCATGCAATTTATAGACTTCCTTAAAGAATAATTCAGCAATATGCAAAGCATCCCTAGTTTTGCGGTAAGGAATAAAATGCGTCATTTTTGAGAATCAATCTACAACAACAAAGATGGAATCCATACCTCTAAGAGTGCGAGGTAGTCCAAGAATAAAGTCCATAGAGATATCTTCCGAATGTGGCTGAACTTCAAGAGGTATGGAAGAAGCAACTTCACCTGCTTTGTGAAGTAAAACATGTACAATACGAACCCCTTTTAAAGCACCTTTCATATCCTTCATCGAAAGCAATGTAGGAGATGAAAACTTTTCGACAACAGGAGTTTTCAATGGCTCCTTACTAGGTGCTAATATAATCATCTTCCCTCCAAATTCAAAAGAATACGTATTTCGATAACCACCATGAGTAGTCCGCCTATCGAATTGCCATGGTCACCCAAGAATAACATGACTAGCATCCATTGGTAGAACATCACACCATATCTTGTCAAAATAAACAGAACCAATGGATAGATTAACAAAGCAACGTTTGGAAACGGTTATCTCGATACCTTTCAATAGCCACGACATCTTGTAAGGTGTGGGGTGTGCTTTTAACTCCAACTTTAGTTTGTTTGCTGCCATTTTAGAAATTATATTCTCATAGCATCCAAAGTCAATAATCAATTGGCATACCTTCCCCTTAATTGTGCAAGCGGAATGAAAAATGTTGGTGCGCAGCCACCCATCTCCGGTCTCATTACGAGGAACTAGAAAGATTTTTCTCACCATCAGAAGTTCACTAGAATCAGCATGCACTATTTGCTCGTCACCTGCGGACTCTTCGACATCATTCACCTCTTCTTCAAGCGGATCCTCCACATGCTCATCAGAATCGTTATCCACTAAGAAGGCTTTGCTGGCTTGTCGATTCTTGTTCTTTTTGACAATTGCTAGCACGATGACCCATCTCACCACAAGTATAGCAATGAATATCGAACGTAGTTTGTTGCTTCAAAATGTTGGGCTGATTAGGAAACTTACTAGCGATTTGCGTTGTAGCCTTGGCAACATTGGCGGTGTCGGTAGTATGCCTAGCAGCCCAGCTCAGCAAGGTAGAGGACTGCTGCCTCCTAGAGCGAGAGCGCTCCACTTTGAGTGCCCGTTGGTGTGCATCTCCTAAGTCCCAAATGTCGAGGACTTCCAAGGCGTCTTGAATGTGAAGTTGAAGACCATTCAAGTATTTGCTCACAAGCATCTCCTCTGGATCTTGAATGTTGTTGCGAATCACTAACTCCTTGAATTCATTGGGGTATTGGTCTACCGTTCGCGTACCTTGTCTCAGATTTTGGTACCATTGATAGAGCTCTCTCTTGTATCCCTTAGGTAGGAAATACTTTCGGATCTTATCTTCCATCTTCCTCCACGAGGTAATTGGCGCTTTGCCAATGGATTGGCGAGTTTGCTTCTCACGCCTCCACCAAGCGATGGCTTTACCTCTGAATCGCATAGCGATGATCTCGACTCGACGATCCTCCGGAACATTTCGATGCTCAAACACTTCATTAACAAGTGTTAGCTAGTCAACAATTTCTTTAGGAGAATCATTACCCGAGAATTCTGGGATATCTTTTTTAACTTCTTTTTCCCACTCCGGTTCATGAATGTTTTGCTCATGAGGTCGAACATTCCTCCGATTGCGAAATGGTCGAACATTCTTCAAAGATGAAGAGTCACCATTGGAATCTCCGGTCCTGGAACGAGGTGACGAATTGTATCTTTCTGCCCTCAGACGCTCAACTTCCCGCGTCAACTCATTAATTTGTTGTTGCATATGTTGTTGCAAATTGTTAGCGAGCATATGCACATCATTCAGTGGGATGGTTCTGCCTCCATGACGTCTAGCTTGTCTTGGCAGCATGGTTCTCTCCTCCAAAGCTCTGATACCAAATGATGCAGCCTAGTATAAGCTACTTGAACGTTAGGATAGGGAAATTGACTTGCACACGTGGAACATGACGAACGGTAATTATAGTCTTGTGCAAGCTCGGGAAAATGGATGTAACTTCGTCGATATGGATCGGAATGACCTAATTCCTAAGCCAGATGAACAAAGACTTCTGGGTTGACAATTTCTCTGTGTTGAGTTTTCTCAAATAAGTACTATAGGAAGGACAAAGTTGGAGTGGAAGTGGACGGATGTAAATGGACAGAACAGAGGAAAAGATAGGACTTTGTTGGTTGCTCTTCCAGGCCTCCAAGGAAGTGGATAGGGCACTGATTCTTCTAGATCGATGACTGCAACTCTTCAAGGATGTAGATTTGAAAACCTTCGACTCTTCAAGGACAGAGTGAAAACTCTTTTAGATTTTCGAGGGTATGAACTTTTCAAGGTTCAAGATAATTGCTTAATACAAAATTTTCATTAATCAAATTCGTCTGTCCAATACATAAAGTAGATGATCTTTTATGGCCAAAGAAAAACAAATGAAAAGATTCAAGCAAATGAAGAGACTAAAGAACATTAAAGACCCTAGAAGGCATAAAACATTAAAGAACTTAGAAACTAGAAACTAGATAAATGCCCAACATCTTCTTGATCATCCCAAAGTATCTTTTAGGCTTCCAATGTATAGGGAAAGACAAGGACTTTATTGTGGCATGGACTTGTGGACGAGACTCTTGGTTTTTGAATTGCGTCCCTTCGATATCTACAAGACTAGTTGAGCGACTTGCTGAGCTCGGAAGCGGGCTGATCTCCTTGGTCGAGTGAGCTCGTCTTCAATGCAGGTGGCATTATCAATCTGGCCTACATCAGGAATGGAGCTTCACTGCAAGGTATTTTTGAAGTAAAAAACAAAAAAGGTTGGGTATTGTTATGCAAACCTTGAAAGATGGGGTAAATTGGAAAATGAGATAAAAGATGGGGTTTTTCTATGACGTTATCACTTCCAAATAATCAAAAACCCTAATTTAAAAGGCCAAAGATCACCATGACCAAAAACTCCTGCAATGGCACGTCGATTACCACTGGTCGGGCAACGACTTATACTAAATTCCATAATTATGTATAATTGTTTACTTTTGAGCTATAAAAAAAGGTTTTAATTACATATGAAAGCTTGGCTCTACGTCAAGAACTAGATGATTGTGTCTAAGTACAAAAATTGTCGCAGAAACAAGCGATCACATTAGTAAAATAGACAAAACAAGAAAATAAATCGGACACAAGATTGACGTGATTTAGTTAAGGTGACTTAGGTTCACAGAAAGAGCATCAACGAATTCTTTTGAAGATCTAGCAATAAAATGGAGATTACATCAACACTTGAATAACTCAAACACTATTAGTGTTTCCCACTCATCAATTGCGCTCAACAACTCACAAATGAAATTACAAATCTTGCCACAAGATTCATTGGCTTCAGCACTTTCGAATTGTTTCAAAATGTAATTTACAAGAAGTCGTCTTTTGATACTTTTCACAGCGAAAATACATTTTATATCTAGACAAAAGTTGGATCCAAAATGGGACACCTACTTAAACTAGGTACCCATTCAATAGGAAGTCAACTCCAATTAGAAAATTTATTCAAATTAGGAAAATTTTCTTTTTTATGCTTAAATTCGTGATATATTTTCAATAGAAATAATGATAAATATAAAATAAACAAGTAGAGAGGAACTGGAAGCACCAGAATGAAGCAGCCACCAGTCAAACTTATAGTAAGATATGTATTTCTCACGTTACCACCTAACCCTTGACCTAATACGCCGGGGATAGAGACTAGATTTGGAACTGCCAGTGACGCGAGCAATGACAGCATTAAGCAGCCCCTCCTAGTCCTCGAGCACTGCAGCGAATGAAAAGCCTCATCCATGTTCTCTTTCCCTCTGTATAAGTGGCTCCTGCTTTAACCTCATTTCACCACAAAAAAAAAAAAAAAAGGCATTCTCGAGTTCAGATTACCATAGCTTTAATGGCAGAGGAAGTGATACTGTTGGACTTCTGGCCGAGCCCGTTCGGGATGAGGGCCAAAATTGCCCTGAGAGAGAAGGGCGTGGAGTTCGATCTGAGGGAGGAGGCACTTCTGACCAACAAGAGCCCCCTGCTCTTGCAGATGAACCCGGTCCACAAGAAAATCCCCGTCCTCATCCACAACGGCAAGCCGGTTTGCGAGTCACTCATCATCGTCCAGTACATCGACGAGACCTGGGGTCATGGATCCCCTCTCTTGCCTCGCGAACCTCACGAGCGGGCCCACGCCAAGTTCTGGGCCGACTATGTGGACAAGAAGGTAGGACAATGATGCCCAATCTTTCATACGTTTCCTTAGTAATCATGCTTAACGTCAAAACATGAAGCGGTGGTGTAGATTACAGTGATGCAAGCGGTGTGGAAGTCGACAGGGGAGGCCCAGGAGGCGGCGAAGAAGGAGTACATCGAGTACTTGAAGGTGCTGGAGGGAGAGCTCGGCGACAAGGCTTACTTTGGAGGTGTGAGGTTTGGGTACGTGGATGTGTCGGTAATACCGTTCTATAGCTGGTTCTATGCTTTCGAGACATCGGCCGACTTTAGCACCGAGGAGGAGTGCCCCAAGTTGGTGGGATGGGCCAAGCGTTGCATGCAGAGGGAGAGCGTGGCCAAGTCGTTGCCCGACCAGCACAAGGTCTATGACTACATGTTGGAGCTCAAGAAGAAGCTTTAGGCGCAGTGACAACTCTCGAGTCTCATTATGGTCATCTCACGACTCTTTTGTTCAATAACTCCTCTCCTTTGGACGGGGCTTAGCTCTTTCCACTTTCATGATTTCCTTTTTGTAGTTGAGTATTTCTGGATCAGCTGATAAGTTCTATACATCATTTCATGAATTTCGTTCAGCATTATGTTTTACGCTATTTGCACGCGTGGACATCAGATATATATTTTTCTTTTTGATGAAAATCCTTTCCATGCATTATCGAACTATTCTGTTCCCAATACGCATCTAAATACTGTTGGAGTTGGCGAATACTTTGGAGATCCTTGTTTCTCACACCGGGTACGCCCACGTGAGCTTAGGAAAACTGAAGTGTTATCCGACGACATATGACTCCTGCGTGCGGAATGCGGGGGTTCAGGGGTAGCGCTCCCGACACGGGTGTTTCTCTGCCCGGTCAGCAGGCGGGGGTTCGGGGGCAGCGCCCCCCAACAGAGGTTCCGCTACCCGGTCAGCGAACGGCTGCCTCGCTTTTGAATTGTTTCAAAATGTAATTTACGAGAAGTCGTCTTTTGATACTTTTCACAATGAAAATACTTTTTATATCTAGACAAAAGTTAGATCCAAAACAGGACACCTACTTAAACTAGATACCCATTCAAATAGGAAACCAACTCCAACTAGGAAATTTATTTAAATTAGGAAAATTTTCTTTTTTATGCTTAAATTCGTGATATATTTTCAATAGAAATAATGATAAATATAAAATAAACAAGTAGAGAGGAACTGGAAGCACCAGAAAGAAGCAGCCACCAGTCGAACTTATAATAAGATATGTATTTCTCCCGTCACCGCCTAATCCCTGGCCTAATACGCCGGGGATGGAGACTAGATTTGGACCTGCCAGTGACGCGAGCAATGACAGCATTAAGCAGCCCCTCCTAGTCCTCGAGCACTGCAGCGAATGAAAAGCCTCATCCATGTTCTCTTTCCCTCTATATAAGTGGCTCCAGCTTTAACCTCATTTCACCACAAAAAAAGCATTCTCGAGTTCAGATTACCATAGCTTTAATGGCAGAGGAAGTGATACTGTTGGACTTCTGGCCGAGCCCGTTCGCGATGAGGGCCAAAATTGCCCTGAGAGAGAAGGGCGTGGAGTTTGACCTGAGGGAGGAGGCACTTCTGAGCAACAAGAGCCCCCTGCTCTTGCAGATGAACCCGGTCCACAAGAAAATCCCCGTCCTCATCCACGACGGCAAGCCGGTCTGCGAGTCCCTCATTATTGTCCAGAACATCGACGAGACCTAGGGTACCGAGTCCCCTCTCTTGCCTTCCGATCCCCACGAGCGTGCCCGTGCCAGGTTCTGGGCCGACTACATGGACAAGAAGGTAAGACGAACAGCACCCAATCTTTCCCGATCATTTCCTTGTTAAGTGCGCTTGACATCAAAACGGGACACAACATGACGGCACAGATAATTCCAGCCGGGCGAATGGCATGGCTGTCAACGGGGGAGACCCAGGAGGCGGCGAAGACGGAGTACAACTAGGGCTTAAAGGTGTTGGAGGGAGAGCTTGGGGACAAGGCGTACTTTGAAGGCGAGAGGCTTGGGTACTTGGATGCGTCGCTGATACCGCTTTATAGCTGGTTCTATGCTATGGAGACATCGGCCAACTTTAGCATCGGGGAAGAGTGCCCCAAGTTGGTGGGGTGGGCAAAGCGGTGCATCCAGAGGCAGAGCGTGGCCAAGTCGTTGCCTGACCAGCACAAGGTTTATGACTTCATGTTGGAGCTCAGGAAGAAGCTTCAAGCGCAGTGACAACTCTTGAATCTCATAATGGTCATTTCCCGGCTCTTTTGTTCAATAACCCCTCTTTCCTTTGGACGAGGCTTAGCTCTTTCCAGTTTCATGATTTCCTTTTTGTACTTTGAGTGTTTCTGGATCGGCTAATAAATTATATGCTAATTCCGTTTAGCATTATGTTTGCATTATTTGCGCATATGTACCTCGAATTTACAATTTCCTTTTTTATGAAAATCCTTTCCATGCATTATTGACCTATTTCGCTCCTAATAATCATCTAGTAGCGTCATGCATTACCAACATGAAAACGTAGCAAACAAAGCTAAAACAAAAGTTAAGGGAATAAAGTTTAGTAGATAGATGAATAAAGCAAGAAATATCCAATTCGGGTTGGCCTGTCTCTGAGATACAACCTATAACGACCCGATACAAATGAGGGCAGAAAATGATTGTTGAAGAATTAGATTTCCTAATTTGTCGAAGAATTTCCAACCTTTGATAGTTGTTCGAAAATCTAGAACTTGCAACGAATCCCAGATTAGATTTGCTTTTGAGAAACCATTCCCAAATTCACTCTTAGAGTAAATTCTTCCCAATTTTTAGAATACCTCTCTATCTCCTTCAGTAACTTTTCTATCAAGGTTGACAGACCAGTCAAACTATCACGTACAGAATTTAACAATCTTGTACCTGGATCCCTGCACGTTCAATGGTATAAATGCAAACATTCTAGTTCCGGCAATCACAGCCCTCTTAATTCTTTGACCTAATATCATGGTCCTGTAATATTAGATTATACTATCTCTCCTTCAAGATGACAAAACCTTTAAGACGTGACCCGAATCTTAAACGGGTGTTTCGAAATTGTTACCCTAATTCACACGCACAAGTCCATTCCTTGTTCTGTAAATTAGCTTTGGGTACTGAAGAACAAATTAGCCATGAAAGAGTGTGATTATTTGCGTGGTTTCTTCTCTTGGTGATAGCTATTTATACTTGATGAGAAGATAGATGTCTTATCAAGAATGCTCTTCGCTCATATCCTTCAACAAAAGCGTCGATAAAAGTATCTATTTTTTGTGCGAAAACGTGGATATCGTCATGCTCAAGTAGATGGGGTTATTTTGTTAAGACACAGTACTTTGTAAAGGGCCAATTTGTAATTCAAAATGAAAATTCCACATCCTAGTTCAATCAACTTTTTCTGGGATACCTTTGTGCCATGAGACAATAAAAGAAGTGGTCTTGTGTACAAATGCTCTCGAGACTCTCAAAGAATTGATTTTGCACATCATGAAAATAGCTAGTGGATTGAAAATATACAGTTTTGCCTTACTGAGTTTCCTAATAAATGCCTGATGAAACTTTTTAACAAAGTTCTAAGAAAAATTAAAGGAGATGGCAAAAAGAGCGGTGCCTAACGGTGACCTACGCTTCGCAACCTTGCGGTTCAACTTGCACTACTCCCAAGTCAGGGTAAATGTTGAAATGGAAGGCGGCAAATTTTGTGGCCTAGGATCATACTGCCTTTCTTTAAAAAAAAATATTGAGATCACTCACCAAAACATTTTGATGAATTGCTAACTTAGTACTAAACCTTTTTGACGACTTATCAATTTAGTCCTTTCGGCGAATTTTAACCGGAAATCGCTCACGTAGATGCCGGTCATCCTATTTGATGTGTGTGACATTCCGAATTTCGACCCACTTGGGATCTATGAAATGCATGATTTCATTAATGCACTTATAGTAAATCTCACTCAGAACTGATCATTTTTCAGATACTAACTATTAGAGAAAGGCTAATTAGGAAATTAGATTCGCGCGACCAAAAAACTTAATCATTGACTGATTTTCAACCAAAAGGATTGTCAATGTGATATTTTAGGTCGGTATAGACCGATCTAATGATGGTCACGGATCGATTTACTAATATCATATACTTGGAACACGGGTAATTCCGTATCGCCATAATATGATATTGGCAAATGACCTTAAACTTATTTCGAATGATCGCATTCTTAGGAACTAGTGATTAATTCTCAAAATTACATGACAATCGAGGTCACCATGGTTCAAGTCTACTTAAATGTGACTCGATTGAGTATCGACCACGGGTTGAATATACGAATTTTCCCGAAAGCCATCCGTTAATTTAAGATACGCTCAAATCGCGTTTATTTGAATTTAGCCATTAATTAGAGACCGAGTTTGGGTATCTAAAATTTCAAAATTCATGACAATTAATTGGACGACGTTATTATTAGCGTGGCTAGCTTTGGATTTGTTCAGATTTGTCAAAAAATCGAAATTTTGACTAAAAGTGGAAAATGACCGTTTTGCCCCTGGGACTTTGTGAAGGCTAAGTATAAAAGTGGAAGGGCATATTGGACATTTCACCCCCACTTTAGAAGCCACAATTTTTGGACAATTTTGCCCCTACCTTTTTTGGTTTAATTCCCGTTTTACTCTTGGATATTTTTTATGAGAATTGATTTTGGTCGTCGATTTTAAGATAAGATTGAATCGTGGCCGTCGGATGGAAAGTTGAGAAGAGGGCAAGGTGGTAATTTTGCTTGGGTTAGACTTTGACTGGCTTTTTTTTTTTTTTTCTCTCTCTCTCCCTCACTTCTCACACCTCCCTCTCTCTCCCTCTCTTCTTGGCCAAGCCACCCTCCCCCTCTCCTTGCCGTGCTTGTGGCCAACTGGCCATGCCAACCACCACCACTATCCACCCGTCGCCGCCGCCGTTCCATCCGTGGCCGCCATAAGCCACCGGTGCTCTTCTTTGTTCGGAGCTGCCGCCACTGCTGTTTTCTTCTCGTTCAGCCGTTTTTGAGTGCTTGATCTTGCGTAGAACCTCATGTAAATGATATCCTAAACCCCGCTTAGGATAATGGGTAAATTCGGGTTAGTTTGGGCGCGATTTGATGAAATTTTGGGATTGTTCAAAGGTAATTTAGCGGATTGAGTTGGCTGTGATGTTTGGGGGAAATTGTGATATTTTTAGAGGTTAAATCGAGATTAGAATAGGTTGATTTGATCGTTGGAATAATTAGAAACAATTGTAATGAGCATAGCATGGAAAATGAGCTCAAAGGTGATGTTTTGGTGATTTACATGGCGTGGCTGAATGGATGTGCTTAGTGTGGTTAGATTGAATGCGTGATTATGTGTGAAATGCATTGCGTAGTGAATTGAGGTTGATGGCATAAGTGCGACCATTCTTGATTGATAAAATATGGTGCAAAATGCGAAAATTATGTTAATTGTGCTCATGCAAGTTGAAGTGGTGAAATTGTGAGTTAATGTGGCTCGTTGGTAGCTTGAATATCTTGGATGACGTGTACAAATTGGTTGTATGAGATTGATATGTGATCGGGTGCTTGATGTGTTGCACGAACATTAAACACCATGAGGCGTTTTTATGCAGATCCAGATAATAAATGAAAAATGTGTGTATGTGTGATCACCTAATCCTTGAGGCGTGTTTATGTAGGGAATGGAACCCATCCTGAGGCATGTTACGCGAGACGTTACTATGTTTTACAGGAAGACTATCAACCTGAGGCGTTTTTATGCGAGTTGTGCAATAGATCTGAGGCGTGTTGACACGGGTCGAGATTGATTGATCGTTTTTTAGCCTAAGGCGTTTTGACGCGGGCTGTGGAAAGAGATTGGACTTGAGACGTGTTAATACGGGTTGAGAATTGATTAATCATTTTTTAGCCTGAGGCGTGTTTACACAGGCTGTGAAGGAATTGGACTTGAGGCGTGTTTACGCAGGTCAGAAATGAGTTGGACACGTGTGCTCGATTGTGATGGTGAACGCGATATATGTGTTGACAATTGAAAGTAATCAAATTGTTAAATGAACTTTGGTACTGATATGAATTGATTGGTATTGATAAGTGCTTTAGTATGTCGATTTCTGAAAGTTATGTTTAAGATCACATGTAAGGTTTCATGTGTATCAAGGAGAGATGTTTGTGCCTGTGATTTTATGGCATACTAATTTTATGATCTGATTGTTTGAACTGATCTGGAAGTACATGTTAGCCTAGGTAGGATCTAGGGTATTCACTTGCTGAGAAGTGTTCTCATGGTTTTATTTAAAACCATTTCAAACCCCAGACCTGGACCATGAACAATCCGCTGCCATAGCGTTTTGGTATACCGATACAATTAGACTACGCGTTGATAGAGTACCCTGTAGATGACCAGTGTACTTGGATTAAACACACTAGTGTGGTTCAGGTAGACATAGGTGTTCAGGAGTGGTAGTCTCATAGTTACACTGTTTGGACCTTCCGAGATGAATTAGACAAGTTTGGGCCAGTTCGAGGTTTCAATGCCTCCTTTGATGCAGTTGGGGACTAGGATCCAGCTGTCATTCCTCCCCCTGATGGTGAGGTGACTATCACGGGTATTAGTTATAAGCAGTCGGCCCCTTCACTCACACTCGCAGAGTCCGCACCTATTGAGGTCGATCCTCAGCCAGAGCCCAAAGTGCCATATCAAGAGCCCATTTTGATGGATTTAGCCTCGGATGAAGAGCCCATGGAAATAGAGCTAGAGGAGGAACCTGAGGAAGAATTGCAAGAGGAGCCTGAAGAAGAGGAGCCGATTGAGGTCTCATTGGAGTTGGGAGATGAAGATAACCCAATTGAGATTGATGCTGAGTTTGAATCCTCGGAGTTTCAGATTGACTCCGATGAGACTAACTCTGAGTGAACCCCCCCCCCCCTTTAGGGTTAGTTAGAAGCTAGGCATTGAACCCGTTTTTTTTAGAGACACCTTTTTTGGTGTAAGTGTTAGTTTACCCGAAACCGTTAGTCCTTTTTGATATCGGTGGTTGTCAGTGCGAATGTTTGATGGTTGCGATGGTTTGTGATGAATATTGTAAATTTAGTGAGTGTAATGAAGTGGTTGGTTGTTTGGTTAATTATGCCTCCCCGTTACCCTTCTTGATTATTATTTGGTTGTGTGTGTTATCGTTTATGCCGTGTTCGAACTCTAATGTGTTGGTTTGGGTTGGCGATGTTCCTGGGATGTCGCACTAATTCGACCGACTTAGGGGTGTTGCGTGCTCGTTAGGGTTCGAGGCGTAACAACGTGACTAGCATTAACATGGATAAATTTTTCCTCTTTTCTTTTTTTCCCTCTGGTCTATGGCCGGTATTTGGCCATGGCTAACAACTAGACATAAGCCCTTACCAGATTTGGTGAGAGCTTGACCCTCGCAGCTTGGGGAGGGTCATTCTTGCCAAATATGGCAAGGCTGTCCTCATGGCCTTTTGCGAGGGCTCAACCCTCGGGGCTTGGGCGATGGTGACCCTTGCCAATTCCAATAATGGTGACCCTCGCCTAGGCCGTGAGGGTTGAGCCCTTGCCAGATCTAGCAAGAGCAGCCTTCACCAGGTTTAATAAGGGCGACCTCGCCTAGGCCACAAGAGTCAAGCCCTCACCTATGATCAGTTGCCGACAATGAACAATTGTTGACCACGAGCCAAAGGGAAAGAAAAGGGAAAAAAGGGAAGGAAAAAAATATTAAAAATGTAAAAACTATCCATGCCAATGCTGATCATGTCACGTAAGATGGTCAGCATCTATGATAGTGATTTCGGATCAAAATTAGTCATAATGATTTAATTGGTAAGTTGTCAAAAGGTTTATGACTAAATTAACAAATTACTATAAGGTTTATGGCAAGTTGCCAAAAAATTTAAGAGTAAATTCACTGTCGTATAATAGATTTAGGATTTTTTGGATAATTTTCTTGTGAACCAAAAGTCAGACAATTGCGCTTTTCTAACCTTCTGTCCCTTGAGTCTGTTCATGCGGCCTAGTGACGATGTCTTGTCATTTTGTTGGAATTCAATGCTTTGCAAGCATGATACCATTCCTCGAAAGCATGACGTGGTTTGCCGTGAAGTAAGATCTGGACATGATTAGCCGATTCACCAACTCAAGTCATTGTAATGTCGATGTTTCTTTCCTCGATTGATGTCTATCTTTACATGCGTGGAATTTTAATATCTTGATCCATATCAAGATATTAAAATATCAAACATTGATTCGGAGATCGGCCTAAGGCCCAAAGTGGACTAAAATATGGGTGAGCATGATTTCATGATTCTACCATGGAATCGGAGAATCGAATTGGTGAGAACCCGTTCAGTTTCAAAGTATGCAAGGTAGGTTTCCATTTCCAAAAATTGAGTAACCTATTTTAATGGGTAAGTTTTAAGTTCAAGGTAGGTGTAATTTAGAACTTGGAACCTGGAACAAGTTTTTGTATTTTTCTGGGATAAGTGCAAACAAGTCCTAAAACTTGTCACGAAAGTGCAATTAAGTCTTAAAACTTTCAAAAAGTGCAAACGAGTCCTAAAACTTGTCACGAAAGTGCACTTGAATCTTAAAACTTTAAAAAAGTGCAAACAAGTCATAAAATTTGTCACGAAAATGCACTTGAATCCTAAAACTTTAAAAAAGTGCAAACAAGTCTTAAAACTTATCACGAAAGTACAAACAAGTCCTAAAACTTGTTAAATTTGTTCAATCAAGTCCCTCTATTGATTGTACTTTTTGAAAATTTTAGGACTTATTTGCATTTTCGTGACAAGTTTTAGGACTTGTTTGCATTTTTTGAAAGTTTTAGGACTCAATTGCACTGTCATGACAAGTTTTAGGACTTCTAGTGCACTTATCCCTATTTTTCTTGGTCTATATCTTTACGCAATCATACGAAATTTCATGGTGTCCAATCATAAGTGTATAATCTGGAATCACTAGTTTAAATTTCCATTTTGTGAATTAGACTTTTACTTTGTTAATATTTCATATTATTCATGTGTCTAAATATAAGTTGCGATCAGTGGATTGTAGCAGCAAATGGTAGTCATTGAATGTGACATTTCACTACAATCGTTAAATTAATATTACAGGTGAAACCCAGGTAAACCCTGAAACTTGTAATATGGTAGGTTCTAAGTTTTAAGGTATGCACGGTAGGTTTCAAATTCTAAAAAAATGGAAAATTTGTTCCATCAAGTAGGCTTCAAATTTCAAATGGAACAGTAAAACCTATATAGAACTTGGACCCACTCACCTCTCGACTACATGGCCAATGCACAAATCATCTGCAGGCAGTCAACCCATTCTTGGTCTACTCCGAGCTTTCCTGAGTCGGGTTTTGACTTCTTCTCATGGTTGAGTAAATGAACAATTATGCCATGTCATACATTTATTATCGCGGCTCCAAGAGTTCATATTCGATTCTTTTTTAGTCTCTTCGGATTGATTTTTGACTAGTTTTTTCACTTCGTCATAATTCATTGTATTTAGGCACATTTATTCTTATGAATAAAATCATCGAGGTTCTATTCCAGACGTAAATAATAAGGCGTTGTACTAATATTGCCCAAGACGACTTTCTTTGCTTTACTTATGTATCTGCTCAACCTTTTTTCCTTAGTATTTGTTATTGATTTGTTCGCTAATGTTTTCTTGTTTGATTTTATTGGGGCTGCAGCTTCTTCTTGAGCACAAAGAGGAATACATAGACTTTGTGCTGGTCGGGCAACGACTTGGCTATGCTCTCCCTCTGTATGCAACGCTTGGCCCATCCCACCAACTTGGGGCACTCCTCCGCCACACTACAATTGGCCAGTTTCTCCAAAGCATAGAATGAGTTATATAACGGTATCACTGACACATCCACATACCCAAGCCTCTCGCCTCCAAAGTACTCCTTGTCCCCAACCTCTCCCTCCAGCACCCACCCTCAAGCCCTTGATGAACCCCTTCTTCGCCGCCTGATGGGCCTCTCCCTTCAACAGCCATGCGGTTCGCCCCATTGGGAATATCTGCAATGTCATTTCATGTCTCGATGTTAAGCGCATTTAATATGGAAGTGCTTGAAAGATTGGGCGTCGTGGTCTTACCTTGTCCACATAGTCGGTCCAAAACCTTGCGCGGGCACGCTCGTGAGGTTCGGAAGGCAAGAGAGGGGACTCACGACCCCAGGTGCCGTCGATGTATTGGACGATGATGAGGGACTCGCAAACCGGCTTGCCGTTGTGGATGAGGACGGGGATGTTCTTGTGGACTGGGTTCGTCTCCAAGAGCAGGGAGTTCTTGTTGCTCAAAAGGTCCTCCTCCCTCAGATCAAAGTCCACGCCCTTCTCTCTCAGGGCAATCCTGGCCCTCATCCCGAACGGGCTGGGCCAGAAGTCCAACAATATCATTTCCTCCGCCATTGAAGCTTTGGTAATTTGAACTCAAGAATGCTATTTTCGTGGTGAAATGAGGCTAAAAGCAGGAGCCACTTATATAGAACGAAAGAGAACATTGACGAGACTTTTTAGTCGCTGCAATGTCTGAGAGGCTGCTTGATACTGTCATTGCTCGCGTCACTCTCGCGTCAGGTCCAAGTCTACGGTCCATGTCCGCCCGATTAGATTATGGTGGTTGCTGTGCATAGTATGGCTTAGTTGTCCAGCTTTGGAAGGAGTGGCTTAATTCTCTATTAAAAATTGGGAGGGTGCAAACTTATTTTGAGGCGGTGTAGACATGGAGTTGGGAAAGATGGACTTATCAAACACCACATGACGTGAGACAAAGACTTTGTTTATTGAAGATCGTAACACTTGTAAGTATTTTGATTGGGAGAGTAATCAAGAAAAATACAATATTAAGATAACACAAGCAACCAAAGACTCGAAGTTTCGAGTAATTTGGACAGGAGTCGAGAAGAGCATCAAAAGGAGATTTGAGTCCTAAGATCATTGTAGGTGGATGATTTATTAGATATGCAACGGCTTGAAAAGCACCAGATCAAAACGAGGATAGTGGAGAAACTTGATGAAGCAATGTGAAAGACCCGTCATGAGAACATGCCCATGACTACCTTCCACGATCCCTTTATGTTGGGTTGAGCGTTGAGGTGTTTACAAACGTGTAATCCTATGAGACAACAAAATCCTTGTAATTTCTGATAGTCTTTACCAACATCCGAGTAAACTGATCCTACGGACACAATATAGCTCCATATCTGCATATCCCATTAAACTGTAGTCCAGGAGCAGAAAATTAAACTGAGCCAAGTAGGGAGAATAATTCATCGATGTTAACTTGAGGGGTAATTGCAAAACCGCATTGATTGGCACAAGCATGGTGGTGTTATTTGAAGAGGGGCCAATGATTATCAGAGGAACGCTAGCCTTCGAGGGATTCTTCTACCATTGAAATAGAGATATCCTAGTGAGCAGTAGGCTTTGATACCACGAAAAATTGGACAAGAAACACTTTACTCTTATTTCTTACATGTATTTAAGGTACAATGTAGCTAATGCTTTATGGAAAGACATTAACTAGAATAAATGCAATAAAAATAACTTTCTTGAGCATTGGCCTCTGTACATGAAAAGATAAAATCCTCCGTAAGGAAAGATAAAATGAGTATGACAACTTTGGAAACTCTTGCTGCACTTGTCAATTGTACAAGAATCGCATGATTGTTCTTGATAGCGAAATTTCTGGAATTGCTTTTCTCCACTATTGTAAACATTGTTATGTTCAAGATTTCATTTTCCGGGTCCTTCCATAGCGATGCTTGATACTTGCAACGTTTCCATTTCTCTGCTTTAGCGAACTCATCCCTCCCTTGGAAAATAAGTTCATCCGAGTAACCTCACCAAAGCAAGGGAAACCGAGGTTTTCAACTAGAGCCGCCCCGCCTATCCAGGTGTATCCACTTGGCAAACTAATAGGAGTGCGTTTCTTATTTTTACATGCTAGTGCCCGCACGCCCAACCCTCTAATTAAGGAGAAAGTTTTTCTTTCCTCTCCCTAGGGAATACCTCCAAGTTTAACATCCCAGAGTTCAAGCGAAGTAGTTTAAGGACTTACTTAGGCCCAAACCTCACAAATAAATATACAAAAACCCTAAACTATACCCACTTTGACACATTTATCCTAAAGTTTGCTTACATAGATGCTAGAAAGCAAACAGTTTTTACATGGTGCCCACATGGCTTAAATAAAATAAAAATGACGTCGTTTTAATTGAAAAATCATCTAACTAAATATTGATGATGGTAAATGTGTCACATAGATATAAATTCGAGATTTTTTATGTCACGAGGAAATGTTTAGAATAAATGTGTCATAGTGGGAAAAATATGAGATTTTTGATGTCACGAAAAAAAGTTTGAGATTTTTTGTGGTTTTTTTCCCTAATATGTGAGCCCCTTCTTCTGTATGAATAAAAGATGTCTTTCTGCGGCAATAAATTCAGCATGCCAAAGAATCCAATATGAAGGATAAATTGGACTTCGAATGCCAACTTTTTACTCCAACGTGGTTGAGTTCACACATCCTCATCAGTTGGGTTTCGTTTTACAGGCTCAAACTCAAGACATATTTTAATAAATAAAATTAAGCTTTCTATTTGGACATCTCCTTTCCGAGAAAATTTCACGTTGCTGTGGCAACGTTACCTTCATCTCTAGCATAGAAATTATCGGAGTGTGCACTTTGCTTTGCGACCCAATATGTGAGTTAGTACGTAAGGAAGAAAAATTCAGCTTTCTATCAGCCATTTCTATTTATTTTGAAATATTTTTTGAATTTTCTGTGAAACGAAAAATGGAAGACTAGGTTTTTTCAATTAAATAAAGAAATTTTTACTTAGTAGAAAGATTTTTTGAATTTTTTATCAACAAAATGAAAAATTAAGCTTTTTCCAAAGAAAACCGGCAAGACGACAATGCTCGATCGAATTTAGGCCAATGTGATGCGAAACCTATTAGTTATGCATTTCTGGGCCAATTGGATAAATAGAAGTCCAAACGAAAAGTGAAACGGTGATGCGATTAGATGATTTTTTTCTATTATTTTAGTATTTTTTATGAGTTAATTTTAAGGATCGTTTTTGTAATTTTGCTATTTGATGCTTATTAACTTTCCTATTATGATTAGGTTTTCAATTCAGATTAGGTAACTTTCCTATTATGATTAGGTTTCCTATTGTAATTAGATTTAACTCCTATAAAAGGGTGTTTAGGGATTGTTTTGAGGACAAAACATTATCATCAATATTAAATTTTGAGATTTCTTTCTCTAAGCAAGGTTTTGCTTAAATTATTTGCTAAACGCTGTGTCAGGTGGTATCAAAACTTATGGCAATTGACGGTGGTCTTCGTGACGATGCTCAAGAGACTAGAGCCCCAACCCTTGGGGATGACACGATGCAACGTTTGGAGCAGCGTTTAATGGAACGCTTGGATCAACGATTCGATCAAAGTTTTCGTCGTTTCAAAGAACGATTTGATGAGTTAACAGATCAATTCGAAGGTCTTGGCGTTGATGTGAACCGAAATTGGCGGAACGACAGAAGGCTGGGTACGGATCTTGGTCGCGATAATCCTGTTGATAGGCCTGTTCCTGTCCGCAGGCAGAATAACCCTCTGTTTTCAGAGAGTTCAGAAGAAGAAGAAAACGATTATTTTGAAGCGAAACGTGCTAATTATGGCGGCAAATGTCATGTCATCATGGAGGATATCAAAGAGAGTATGATCGGAGAGATGAAAGATAACGTCATGACAATTGTGAAGGTAACGACTTTAAATTGAAAGTCGATATTCCTTATTTTAATGGAAGTCTGGGCATAGAAAAATTTCTGGATTGGATTGCTGATATAGATAGATTTTTCGATTATATGAAGACCCCTAGTGAGAAAAGGGTGCGATTAGTAGCATGCAGATTAAAGGGGGTGCATCTGCATGGTGGGAGAAATTGCAGAATAAGAGAGAGCTAGAAGGGAAAGATAGAGGTTGAACTTGGACTAGCATGAGAAGGCCATTGAAGCAAAAATTCCTTCCACCCGATTATGAATAGATTATGTTCCAGTAATACCAACATTGCCAGTAAGGCAATCTGACTGTGCATGAGTATACGACCAAATTTATGAGATTTGCGGAGCGGAATAATTTATCAGAGACAGAGGGACAGCAGATGGCCAAACATCTCGATGGTTTGAAACCCTTCATTTGAGATAAAATTGGAGTGCAGTTTCTGCAAAACTTAACTAAAGCCAAGAATATGTCGATGAAGGCAGAATTGATGCAGCAAGACATGGGAAGAAAATGCTACGAAAATTATCAAGGTAACAATTTGAGCAGTTCGATAGAGAAGAGCAGTTTCAATAATCGCTTTAACACATGGAGAAATCAGGAAGATAAGGCGGTAGAAAAGTGCCCTATGAATGAGCCGAGGGATAAGGGAATGCAGGCACAAAAAACTGCGAACCCTAACCCTTATGCTAAACCAGCCGCGATAAAATGTTACAGGTGTAATCAGCCTGGACACCGATTTAATGAATGCCCTCAGAGAAATACCGTAAACGTAGTAGCGAGAGAAGAGAATGATGGATATTGCTGTGCGTCGAATGGTGAGGAAGATGATTTTGAAGATGAAGAAGAGGAGCAAGTAAACTATGTGGTGCACAGAATGATGTTGGCCCCAAAACAGGACGATGATTCGCAGCGCCATCAGTTATTCCGAACCAGGTGCACCATTCTAGAAAAGATCTTTACTGTGGTTATTGATAGTGGAAGCATGGAGAATATTATTGGGAAAGAGGCAGTGAAAAAGTTGGAAATATCTGTGGAAAAGTATCATAATCCCTATACGTTAGCCTAAAATGGGGTACATTATTGGACTTCTGTCCACATAAAACAAAACTCACCTAAAACTAAATACATTATTGGGCACACCTAAAACACACTCGTAGAACACTTAAACCCTATTCATAGGTGAAACAGGATCTGGCTATGATATGCTAGGACAAACAATGCCGGTTAGGTGGAATAGTACAAGTTTATCTCCATCCAGAGTTATAGTCATAATCCGAGCTGTCTGAACTGTTTGCACATTCATATTTTGCTATATGTCTCTGTGTCAGAAGGTGTTCGAAATTATCTTCAGTGATCACTGGCGTTTGGTTCGAGGAAGAGGATGCATGTGTCGAAAGGCCTGAAAGAGCTGTATTCGGAGTGTTTTGTGGTAACAAGAGTTCATTCCACATTCTGATACCAAGGTTTGGCTGTAGATTATGTTCAGGTAAGACTGGCCGAGGCAAAACTGGCCGGGGCCAATTTCCTAGCTGTGAATAAGGAGAGGTAGAGCTGGCGTCAAGTTCAATGGATAAGGATAATGGTCCATAGTCATAGGGGTCTTGAGAGAGTGGTCCACCCCATGGATCTTGAGATGACTGTGCTGAATCTCCTATGTCTGACATTTCGTGATCATGTGATAATTTGAACTGTGCTTGTGCTTGTTTGTGTTCGTATTCTCTAAGTGCTTGTCTTGTTACAGATGAAGATCTTTTGTGATCCCATGAAACGGGTGTGAAGCAATCACATGCTTCTTCTGGGATAATACGATTTTCTTGGCATGGGATCCTTTGGAGTTCATTGTAATTATATTCAACAGAATCAATGCGACTGAGGAATAATTTATAGACACGTGCAACTTGGGGTTGTGATTGGCGCTTGTAGGTAGTAGTACCTACTACGGCAGGAGTATCAGAAATTGTACCATTATTGTGCACAAAAGTCCAAGGACGGTGGAGAAATACAACAATGTGTGTTTCCGAATCATCTTGGACTTTTTTCAACTATTTAAGAAAGAGTCGTTTCCAATAAACAAGAGGGTAAAACCATTTGAGCACAATTAAAAGATTTTTCTTGTGTTCATTGAGCCCAACATAATCAGCGATAAGCAAATTGGTTAATTGGAGAAGAAATTTTCTGGTGGAAAACTCAATAGCTATTAAGTACTTATTGGTTAGATAACATAATAGCCATTTAAGTTTGTCAAGAAAATCATTTTTTCTCCAAAGTAATGGGTGAATGAAAGGGTATCTCGAGTGTAATCCAGAAGAGTCGAGAATAGATCCTCCATGGTGGCGAAAAAGGTCTGTGTGGCCTTGCCACATGAGGTTGTCAAGATTTTCAGTGAGCTTATCTTCGTGAATTTGCTCAATTATTTTTTGAGGGTATTCCAAGCTTGGTCAATCTCGAAATTGTTCAATCTTGTACTTGTCTAGCCGAAACGGGAAGGAATGCCTGAAAATATATATGTTGATTTATGCCGATGCTTTTGGTCTAGAGAGAAAATCTGCAAGCACATTCTTCTTTCCTGCAATATGTTTGGTTTCGAAGCAGTATTTCGAAAACCATTCAGCCCATCTGAGTAGCTGAGGATGAGGGATCTACTTCTATTTGAATTTGGTCATTTGGGGAAAAGAAACCATATCCAGTTCTACCAGAAAATGGTAGCCAATAATGTGGAATTCAAACTTTTTTATTCCATTCTTTACTGCCAGAATTTCCTTGAAGGTAGAATGACAATGCATTTCTGCTTGAGAAAACTTGCCACTTTTGTAAGCGCAAAGATGTCGCTTACCATGAAATTCTTCGAATAATGTGGCCGCTCAATATTCATCACTGGCATCAATCTGCAAAATTCTCTTCCTTGTGGATGGGATTTGCAGAGGGGGAAGATTTTGCATAATTTCTTTGAATTCCGCAACTGCTTTAGTTTGTGCCTTTCCCCGTGGCACTGGATGCTTTTTTAACATCAATTGAAAGGAATTAACAACCTTGCAATATTCATGACAAAATCTCTAAGATAATTAATTATTCCGAGAAATTGTTGAACTTGCTGGGTTGTAAAATTCTTTTTAGGAAATTTTAATAATTCCCTGGCAATGTGCGGTCCTAGATAATATGTATCTTTGTTAAGGTGCATGCCGAGGATTCAACTTCTATTTGAGCAATGTTCATCTTTTTCTGAGAAAGCATGATACCATATTTCTTCATAATTTCTGCAAACTGCTCAAGAAGTCGAAAGTGAGATTTTTCATCTAGGCTGCAGAGCAATATGTCGTCAATATAGATAGCTGCACTAGACAAGATCGACTGTAATATGCGACACATAGCCTTTTGGAATAAGGAATGAGCAACCTTAAGACCAAATAGAAGAACTCGCCAATGAAAGTGTTGGTTAGGGATACAGAATCCCGTTTTTGGTTTGTCATTAGGATGAATGCCCAATTGCCAAAATCCGGCTTTAAGATCAAACTTTGAATAAATATGGGCTTTAGTGATTCCCGCAAAAAGGGAATTTCGAGAAGGCAAAGGGAATTTGTCATCTTGAAGGAAAAAACTAAGAGGCTGGTAGTTGATAACCAATCTCATTTTTCCTCGATTTTGCTCAGCACGTTTATTGACATAAAAAGCTTCACAAGCCCATTGAGAATTTGAAGTTTCAATAAGGTCTTGTTGCAACAATTATGAGCATTCTTTTTTAGCAAGAACCAAATGCTCTGGATTCATTCTCGAGTGACTTGCCTTAGTAGGATTTATATCCTCATTTTTCTTGAAGAGGAGTCGAGCATAGAGTTCTGGGTTTTTCCACAAAGGATGAGAGCATTTTTGGGAGATTTCAAAATGATTTACTGAGCATGATTCCAATAGTTTCTGCATGATTAGATCTAACGGACTCATTTAAATGGAAAAGAGTCTTTGGATATTGACGAATTCAGAGAATTGGCCTTTATACCTAAGTCTTTTTCTAGGAACAATTCTCAAGTTTGAAAGTTGAGTCATGATATCCCACCCAATAATCAAGTCTTTATTGGGAAGACTAGATCCAAGAATTCTAGTGGTAATGGAGCACTAAGGGAAAAACTGAATAGACACAGGTGTGGTGCGACCATTTGTAAAAAAAGTGTCTCCTAAAGCAGAGTTGAAATACCGAACACAGGAAGTCTAGTATTATTGAGGAAGAACTTAAGTATCTAGGATTGAAGCACTAGCACCAAAATCTATGAGGGCAATGACTAAAATTGGTTTGGCAAACTTTGAGAGATAGATTTTGACTAGGAAGTAGGGAAAATGAAGTTGACTGGAATGTATACTGGGGTCCAGATTTTCAGGCTGTGATGATAGGTGGAAAAGTTCTTCAGATTTTGAATCAGAGTCCGTGTCATTAGAGATAAGATAATAAGGAATGATGCAAAGTGTTTGGTCAGTGGGATTTTCATCTACAGAGAACAGGGATTCGATATCATCATTGTCAAGAGAGATTCCTGTCTCTAGTTCGATATTATGAATGAGATGATTCTGACCTTTTTTGCCTTAGGACAATTTTTGGCAAAGTAGCCTTTCTTGTTGCAAATGAAGCAACGATTTGGTTTCTTGCGTCACTTGAAGTTTCTTTGTTTCCGCAGGAATCACCATTTTTTCCTTCGTCTAAAGTGCTTAGATCTTTTCACTCGATACTTTTTGAAGTGCTTGTTTTTTTTGTAATATTCTCCACAGGAACCGTTACAATCTTTCTTTGAGCATTTGATCTTCAAATATTGTTTGGAGCAAGCACCATCAAGTTCACGATTGTCTCTGATGTAGTTTTTCATTATCTATCTTCGGAGGTAAAGTTCATCAAGACAAAGATGAATTTCTTATTGCAGTTCTCCAAAGGGGATATCAACAATTCTTCTTTGCTTGTTGAGAAAAGATCTCTCAACTTGTTAGGAGAGTTCTTTAGGAATGGAAGCTAAGAATATATGTTTCAAATTCGGATCAGCTCCTAGGCCATAAAAGAATTTAAGCATTTCTCTGTAATGGCGATCTAGGTGTTTTTTTTTAAGAGAACAACATTTTCTTTCAAAGTATTCTCTTCTTTTGAGTTCAAGAAAATCAATAGGTTTTCCTATGAAATATAGGTAAATGATTCCAATGGCTTGGGAAAAGTCTTGAAGAAGAAGAAAGGTCATTTGATCTGTTTCAAAAGTTGATTACCACCGGTGTTTAAGGCTTCCAATAAACCTTGTGGCAAATTCTAAAAGAACATCATGTTTACTTTCAACAGCAAGAGCTCTGGTGTTCAATCAAGCATGGAATTCATCCAATTTTTCTAGCCATTTGGAATAAGGAGTGTCATCAACAGTGAAAAACTGTTTGGATAAGGAAACAAAAACATGAGATGGGTTATTGATTTGAATAACCTCGAGTTCAAATGGATGTGGTTCCATGTCTTATTCCGGTATATTAGCCTTGAAAACCGGAGGAGTAGTTGGTAATACTTGGAAAGATTCAATGGAAGGAATTGGAAAAGTAGACGAAGAAGAAGAGGATAAAGAGTCAAATTCCGAATCTGAATTTAGCAAATTTGATACCTTTGCTACTTGAGAAGTGCAATCTGGTAGATGTTGGTATGAATCAGTTTTTGGATTTTGTTGTTGATCTTTGCTTAAATCCGTCATAAAAGATTCCAAGGGGTTTGAGATCATCATCTGCTGGTCAAAACTCTTTTCAGTTTCTCCAGAGGACTCAGCAACAGGTTTCGCTTTTTCTTTCATTCTTTCCTTTCGGAGCTTTTCCATTTCCCGGATGCGATTGCACATTTTTTTCATATCACTTCTGTCTCGTTAGGTAGAAGTTTCGGCTGCAAGAGCAGCTGCAGCAAAAACTGGGGAGTTTTGCGGTGGTGGAAGAGAGTATCCAATTCTTTGAATAAGAAAAAATCAGTAGGCTTAAATTTTCCTTCTTCAAGGAGACTGATTTACCTTTTGAGTTTATCTATTTCATTTTTCGGACTTTCAAGATAATGGTAGCCAAGATGCTGGCTTGATTCTTGAGCATGAAATCTTTTCTGAAAATTCACAAGCATCTTTTTGATGAACTCGTCGTACCGTCGGATTTCTTGTTGCACATCAACAATTTTGGAGTCAATCGTTTTGAAAGCCTGATTTTGTGCCAGAAGAGTTTTCGATTGCCAATTTAGAACAACCTCAACAACAGGCGTTCTTTTTGGCCTTCCATGTTCTTCAACATCAATGGGAGAAGGAATTTTTGGAGCATGAAAGTATCGTCGCTGTGGATCAGTAAATTCCTCAGTAGCAAGAAAAGAAAGCTGAGAACTTTCAACAGGATTTAAAGGAGGGAAATCAGTGTCATTGAACATGGAGATAGATGGAAGTTGCCCGATGGTTGGGTTTTCAGGAAAGACTGGAATTTCAAGTAGATAAGAATTTTTCTTTACCCACTTATAGATTGGTTTGTAGAAAGGGGAAACAACAGATTTTTTATATGGGGTGAAACTAAAGGTGATGGTGGCGATGGTGGAGATGATGGAAATGATGGGGGTGATGGAGTTGATGGAGATGGTGAACCATATGAAACCATAAACTAGTATCCACTATTTTCTCCAAGGATATCAATGGTTGGGTCTCCATTCAAATATCTTTGGTAGAAGCTGTTCTTGGCCTTCCTAACTTTTCGCTTAAGCCTGATAGCTGGATTTACTTCATCTGGAGAATTTGTGCACGAAGAACATTGGCAAAAAGGATCCCAGAAATAATGACCATAAGGGTCGTTGTAGTGATGGACAGGATGTCTGTCACTTTTGAAGTATTGAACCAACTTTTTTGGGTTTGGTTCCTCAGGAACTGGATTAGGAACACAGGGTTCTATTATAAAGATAGTAGGACATATGGAAGCAGTTTCTTCCTTCTCTTTACGGAATTTAATGGCTACAGTACCATCTCTTTGTCTGACAAATTCAAAGTCTGAAGACTAGAGAGGTTGGCTAATTTGGTGGAGCTTTTCATAATTTGTTATCCAAGATTCAAGAAGAAGCTTGGCTAACTTTTCTTTTGGGATCTGCCAAAGAACATGGATGCAAGAGGCTTGATCATTTTGCATGGAAATGAATAGTGCATCTTCATTTCCATGTTGGAAATTCAAATCTAAGGCATGATTTTGGACTCTATACACCATTTGATAATTAAGAGTTGCAGCAAAGGAATTGGCAGTTTGAGGAGCTCCAATAAGCTGAAGTTGCACTTTCAAGAAAGAAAGTAGCTGGAAATCGGAAAGGGCAATATTAAAATTTGGATAAAGGGTTACAAAGACTGTTCCAGCATTTAAGGTGGTTTGGACAGTACCAATACAAGTATGTTGGTATTCTAGGAGCCTAGTATCTAAAAGAGCCATTCTTGCTACAATAGGCAAACCTTTTCGCCCATGAAAGGTAAGAGCAAGACGGACTGCTCCATAGTGAATATGTGAATACCCTTGTAGGATCCACTGTTTGGAAAATTCTGGAGGAACTTGAAGAGTAACAAAGTACTCCCTTTCAGTGGCAAGAATTGGGAATTGGTCAAATTCGGAAGACTAGACATATTCTTTGACCTCTTTTGGAGTCTAACGGATGAGATGTCATATAGACCTGATGGGGGAAAAAGATGTAGTAGGTTTGGCAAAGGCTGGAGTGAGAGAAGCAATAAGAGCGATTGGGGTCGTATCTGGATCGATCATGGTGAAGAGAAAGGAGTTCTTCGCAACATTGAACAATCACCAACTAAGCGCGTGAAACGAACCAAGCTAGACATAAAACCACACTCTGATACCAATATCTCAAGATATCCTAATTGGCAATCATAAGATCATTCCTTAAATACGAAAAACTACACTTATGAAAACCTTGATTTAATTGTATAGGCGATCAAATCACTCGGAGATAATAGTTCTTTTTCTAACGGCTATGCATCCTATTTTGGGAAGAATCTCCAACGGTTTGATTTGGAGATCAATCATCTGAAGACTATTCAACGGATAGATTGGAAGTAGAGGAGTATAAAAGAAGTGCAAACGTCGTACAAGAAATAAGAATCAGAATCGAGAATTCCAAAGTCTGAATAGAGTTTCGATCTTATACACTTGTGATTATTGTATTCCACGTTGTGATTTTAGAAAGAAAATTATTTAAGTGAAGAGTGTATGTGATAATGCAGTCTATTATCTGTAAAGCACTGCTCTTGTAATCTTCTAGTGATTCAATAGTGAAACACAGCCAATAGGCTGCCAGCTTGGAGAGTGGACATAGGCTTGATAAAGCTAAACCACTATAAAGATCTATGTACAGTATTTTCTATCCTTAAACTTTCATTTATTATTGCTAATATTATACTGCATACATATCTTTCAAATAAGTTCATCAGAACATCATCTTAGTCATCAAACACAATCATCTGACGACAACTTACAAACAAATTTGTAATTCGCATTCATCTGATATTGTACATACAAGTTGTTGACCTTGATTATATTCATTCCGCACGTTTAAATCATCCAATTTAGTAAAATCACATATTCACCCCCTCTAGGTAATAGCACTAACTGTAACAGCTAGTTGCGTTGATTCTCGAAAATCAATATCTAGATACATTTTTATGTTAGCTGGCGAAGCCGTATCTTGAGGAGTACGAAGCAGACTTTGGTTGCTACTTCCATTGTGGAAGCTGAATTCATTTCCTCTTTTAAGACTACCTCACATGATGTGTGGTTGAAGAGTTTCATTTCAAGGCTTAGAGTTGTTGATTCCATTGCTAAGCCATTAATGATATTTTGTGACATTTCGGCTGCTGTTTTCATGGCTAAAAACAACAAAAGTGGTAGTCGAAGCAAGCACATTTACAATAAGTATGTAGCCAGAAGGGAACGTGTTAAAGAGAACAAAGTGATCATTTAACATATTAGCACTGAATTGATGTTAGTTGATTCTTTAACTAAAGGCATGCCACCAACGAGTTATAAGGATTATGTGTTTAGGATGGGAATTGGTCCTATCATGTAAAATTTCTTCATATGGACAAATTTGTGAAACTCTTATTCATTGTGATGTTATTCTCAATTATGGTGTACACATTTAGTTATTTTGAGAATAACAATCATTTTATGACCTAGAATAAATATAAGATTTATTCATTAGGTTATGTTGTCACATATGGGCTGATAAGACGCATTGTGATACATAGAAGATAATACTTGTTTTAAGAGGACTTGTCGCAATGATTCATGTGTTTTATTTTCAGCATGAAGTTTTTGTTTTTGATTCAATATTTTGTTTGATGAAATGTTGGGATCAAGTGGGAGAATGTTATAATTATATTATCTATAATGTGATCCCACGTTTAGTTTATTATTGTCCACATTAATTTTGTCGATGTTTATTGAGCACATTTAAATACATGATAACTATTATCGCTCAATATTAAAATAACTATCTTGATGGGAGAAGTTATCTATAAAGGTATGAATTAGGATATAAATAGGTCATCTAAGCTAAACCCTCTTATAATTTTAAGATCAATCTCTCATTCATTGATCTGAGATATTAGAAAACACACCATCGACATTGAAAAGACAATTGACTAGAAGTACCTATCGACGATCGTCAAAGCTCCACGTATCAAATTCTCTTTTTCATCAATGGCTGGAAGTTAATATAGATTCTTCACGTTTCCGTAAACGATTCTAATTATGTATGATTTTGTTTATATATAAATAATCAGAATCTTCACTCTTCCACTATAGTTAAATTTCTAACATTGGGTACTTGGATATGTCGCTACTGCCGTTCTATAGCTGGTTCGATGCTTTCAAGACATCAGCCGACTTTAGCACCGAGGAGGAGTGCCCCAAGTTGGCGGGATGGGCCAAGCGTTGCATGCAAAGGGAGAGCATGGCCAAGTCGTTGTCCGACCAACACAAGGTCTATGACTTCATGTTGGAGCTCAAGAAGAAGCTTTAGGCACAGTGACAACTCTCGAGTATCATTATGGTCATCTCATGACTATTTTGTTCAGTAACTCCTTTCCCTTGGATGAGGATTAGCTCTTTCCACTTTCATGATTTGCTTTTTGTATTTCAGTATTTCTGGATTAGCTGATAAGTTCTATACATCATTTCATGAATTTCGTTCAGCATTATGTTTTGCGTTATTTGCGCGCGTGGACATCAAATATATATTTTTTGCTTTTTTATGAAAATCCTTTCCATGCAATATCGACCTATTCTGTTCCCAATACACATCTAAATACCATGCATTACCAAGATTATCAAATACGAAAACATAGCAAACAAAGCAAAAACAAAAATTAAGGAAATTTCGATCCTTTGGTTTTCGCAACAATTTGCACCATCATTTCATGTCTCAATGTTACTTACGCTTAATATGGAAATTAATTGAAAGATTAAGCATTTTGTTGTCTTACCTTCTTGTCTGCGTAATCGGCCCATAACCTGGCACAGGCTCGCTCGTAAGGATCGAAATGCATGAGAGGGGACTTGCGACCCTGGGTCGTGTCTATGTACTGAACAATGACAAGGGACTAGCAAACTGGCTTGCCGTTGTGGATGAGGACAAGGATTTTCCCCCTCTTGATCAAGCCATTCCTGAAACACGCCATGACCCTTTTCTCAAGATTCATAGCTTTTTCACCATCTTCATCAAAGTTTTTCAATTTGCTCGTCGATTCCACAATCACAAATTATCATATGTTTGTGTGTATTTTGGGATTGTTTGTACTCGCTCTTTCTTTGATAATCGGCAAGAATTCAGTCAAGGCTCACTGACTTTCAGAGGCAACGTTGCCTGAAGTACCCGAACTGCCTAAGCCTAGATTGCCTCAACTTCCTAATGTTCCGAGCCTGCCAAAGTTGGAATTGCCATCACTATCGAAAGTCGAATTGCCGCCGCTTTGCGAACTACCAAAGCCCAAATTACCAAAAACACCGAAACCAAAATTGTCAAAAGTGTCCGAATTTCCTCACGTTTATGATTTCTCTAGACCATTATTGCCTTCCGTTCCCACGATTTCGAAGGACATGTATGTCTTTGCTACCACTCCTTAAACTTATGTGACGTGAGTTTTTTGTTGGGATACAATATAATATGATTTAGTAATATTATCCCGTCTGTATTTAATGATCTGAGGATGACTCAGATGGTATAGATGCACTAGATTGTGACAGTTTGTGATATGAACTGACATTTTGTTATATAATTTAATTTATGATATTGCAAAGGAATTAGTTGACACAATTGATTGAGGTATTAGGGGATTTTCGAATCAGGATGTGGAGGTTATTTGTTCATATCCTACCAGTTGCATGTAAACTGTCGCGAGTCAGAATCATTTACTCATACAAAAAGGCCTGAACTAAATCAGGCCACGGGACCAATCCACCAAGTTTCCGTTTTCATAAACACGCCGGTCACCTAACCCGAGATTTTTCTGTGCTTCTAAATTGCCCCTCCTTTACTCCTTTCTAATTCTTAAATTAACAGTCCTCACTTGGAGTCAGTTATGCAAGTACATTCAGTACAGTCTTTCCTCATCTCGTACTTCCCCGCTTGCATATTTCGTCTGCATACTCAAACACACATATTAGTTCATGCATAATGCGTTTTTATCTTCAAAACAAATAGTGAGCTTTCCGAACGTATTTAAGCTTCCTCAGCCGGTGCTAAATATTGTCCTGCAACTTGGGTTGAACGATTTGGTATAATTACCATCAACTTGACCACCATATTCGCAAGATCAAGGACAAAAGGTGCAGCCTTTTGCTGCCATATCGTTTGGGCTTTAGGGGCTTGACTCCTTACTCTTTGAGGCCTATTTGAATTACTCTCTCTTTCAACAGAATCAAGCCTTTCAAGGACCAATTTGTCCATCTCTTTTGCAAGAGCATTTTCCCCTGCTAGAGCAACGTTGCTTTCATCTCTAGCAAAGAATTTCGTTAGCAGAGTATTTAACTGTGCTTTGCGACCCACTATGTGAGTTATAACTCATAATGCAAGGAAGAAAGATCTAGCCTTCTACTGGCCATTTTTTTAAATTGAAATATGTTTCAATTTTGCATGAAAAGAAAAAAAAAAGAAAGGAAAACTAGGTTTTTCAATAAAATATAGCTATTCTTACTCATGAAGAATTGAATTTTTATAAAAAAAAAAAAAACGAAAAATTAAGCTTTTTGGAAGAACTATAGCCTTAATGGAAATTATGTAAATATTTAAAGATATTTGTTTGAGATTTGAATGGAGCTTCACAGCAAGGTATTTTTGAAGTAAAAAACAAAAAAGGCTGGGTATTGTTATGCCAACCTTGAAAGATAGGGTAAATTGGAAAATGAGATAAAAGATGGGGTTTTTCTATGACGTTATCACTTCCAAATAATCAAAAACCCTAATTTAAAAAGCCAAAGATCACCATGACCAAAGCTCCTGCAATGGCACGTCGACTACCACCGGTCGGGCAACGACTTATATTAAATTCCATAATTATGTATAATTGTTTACTTTTGAGCTATAAAAAAGTTTTTAATTACATATGAAAGCTTGGCTCTAAGTCGAGAACTAGATGATTGTGTCTAAATACAGAAATTATCGCGGAAACAAGCGATCACATTAGTAAAATAAACAAAACAAGAAAATAAATCGGACATAAGATGTACGTGATTTAGTCAAGGTGACCTTGGTTCACGGGAAGAGCATCAAAGAATTCCTTTGGAGATCAAGTGATAAAATGGAAATTATAAACTCAAACACTATCAATGTTTCCTACCCCTCAATTGCACACAACTCACAAATGAAATTATAAATCTTACCACAAAATTTATTGGCTTCACCAGTCTCAAATTGTTTCAAAATGTAATTTACAAGAAGTCATCTTTTGATACGTTTCACAGCGAAAATACTTTTTATATCTAGACAAAAGTTGAATCCAAAACAGGACACCTACTTAAACTAAGTACCCATTCAAACAGGAAATCAACTCCAACTAGAAAATTTTTCTTTTTTATGCTTAAATTCGTGATATATTTTCAATAGAAATAATGAGAAATATAAAATAAACAAGTAGAGAGGAACTGGAAGCACCAGCAAGGAGCAGCCACCAGTAGAACTTATAATAAGATATGTATGTATTTCTCGTTCACGTTACCACCTAAACCATGACCTAATACGCCGGGCATGGAAACAAGATTTGGAGCTGCCGGTGACGCGAGCAATGACATCATTAAGCAGCCCCTCCTAGTCCTCGAGCACTGCACCGAATGAAAAGCCTCATCCATGTTCTCTTTTCCTCTGTATAAGTGGCTCCTGCTTTTAACCTCTATAAACCACATAAAACAAAGCATTCTTGAGTTCAGATTTCCACGTCGATTACTACTAGTCGGGCAACAGAAATATGATTGTTCTTTTCTTCATCAGCAAGAAATAATATTATATTCCATAATTATGTACAATTGTTTACTTTCGTGCCATTAAATTACGGCTTATTTACAGATGAAAGCTTGGCTTAAAGTCAAGGACGAGATGATTGCGTCTAACTTCAGGAATAATCAGAAATGGAACATAATGCAGTAGGGAAGAACTGGAAAGAAGGAAGCAACCACCAGTCGAACTAATAATAAGATATGTATTTCTCGTTCATGTTACAACCTAAGCCATGAGCTAATCGGCCGGGCATGGAGACTAGATTTGGAGCTGACAGTGACGTGAGCAATGACAGCATTGAGCAGCCCCTCCTAGTCCTCGAGCACTGCAGCGAATGAAAAGCCTCATCCATGTTCTCTTTCCCTCTATATAAGTGGCTCCAGCTTTAACCTCATTTCACCACAAAAAAAGCATTCTCGAGTTCAGATTACCATAGCTTTAATGGCAGAGGAAGTGATACTGTTGGACTTCTGGCCGAGCCCGTTCGCGATGAGGGCCAAAATTGCCCTGAGAGAGAAGGGCGTGGAGTTTGACCTGAGGGAGGAGGCACTTCTGAGCAACAAGAGCCCCCTGCTCTTGCAGATGAACCCGGTCCACAAGAAAATCCCCGTCCTCATCCACGACGGCAAGCCGGTCTGCGAGTCCCTCGTCATCGTCCAGTACATCGATGAGACCTGGGGTCCCGAGTCCCCTCTCTTGCCTTCCGATCCCCACAAGCGTGCCCGTGCCAGGTTTTGGGCTGACTACGTGGACAAGAAGGTAAGACAAACAGCACCCAATCTTTCCTGATCAATTCCTTGTTAAGTGCGCTTGACATCAAGACATGACACAACATGACGGCACAGATATTTCCTGCGGGGCGAATGGCGTGGCTGTCGACAGGGGAGGCCCAGGAGGCAGCGAAGACGGAGTATATCGAGGGCTTAAAGGTGTTGGAGGGAGAGCTTGGGGACAAGGAGTACTTTGGAGGTGAGGGCTTTGGGTACGTGGATGTGTCGCTGATACCATTCTATAGCTGGTTCTATACTGTGGAGACATCGGCTAACTTTAGCATCGGGGAAGAGTGCCCCAAGTTGGTGGGGTGGGCAAAGCGGTGCATGCAGAGGGAGAGCGTGGCCAAGTCATTGCCTGACCAGCACAAGGTCTATGACTTCATGTTGGAGCTTAGGAAGAAGCTTCGGGCGCAGTGACTACTCTTGAATCTCAGAATGGTCATTTCCCGGCTTTTTTGTTCAATAACCCCTCTCTCCTTTGGACGAGGCTTAGCTCTTTCCACACTTTCATGATTTCTTTTTTGTACTTTGAGTGTTTCTGGATCGCCTAATAAATTATATGCTAATTCCGTTTAGCATTATGTTTGCGTTATTTGCGTTCTCGAATTTACAATTTCCTTTCTGATGAAAATCCTTTTCATGCACTATTGACCAATTTCGCTCCCAATAATCATCTATTAGTATCATGCATTTGAACATTATCGAACATGAAACGTAGCAAATAAAGCAAAAACAAAAGTTAAGGGAATAAAGTTTAGTAAATAGATGAATAAAGCAAGGAATATCCAATTCGGGCTGGCCTATGTCTGAGATAAAACCTGTAACGACTCGATCCAAATTAGGGCGGAAAATGATTGTTGAAGATTTAGATTTCCTAATATGTCGAACAATTTCCAACCTTTGATATTTGTTCGAAAATCTAGAACTTGCAACGAATCTCAGATTAGATTTGCTTTTTGAGAAACAATCCCCAAATTCGCTCTTAGAGTAAGTTCTTCCCAATTTTAGAATACCTATCTCCCTCGGTAATTTTTCTATCAAGGTTGACAGACCAGTCAAACTATCACGTACAGAATTTAACAATCTTGTACTTGGATCCCTACACGTTCCACGGTATAAATGTAAGCATTCTAGATTCGGGCAATCACAGCCCTCTTAATTCTTTGACCTAATATCATGGTCCTGTAATATTAGATTATACTATCTCTCCTTCAAGAAGACAAAACCTTTTAAGACGTGACCCAAATCTTAAATGTGTGTTTCGAAATTGTTTGCCTAATTCACACGCACAAGTCCATTCCTTGTCCTGTAAACCTACTTTGGGTACTGAAGAACATTATTAGTCATGAAAGAGTGTGACTATTTGCATGGTTTCTTTTCTTGGTGATAGCTATTTGTACTTGATGAGAAGATGGATGTCTTATCAAGAATGCTCTTCGCTCATGTCCTTCAACAAAAAGGGTCGATAAAAGTATCTATTTTTGTGCGAAAACGTGGATATCGTCATGCTCAAGTAGATGGGGTTATTTTGTTGAGACAAAGTACTTCGTAAAGGGCCAATTTGTAACTCAAAATAAAAATTCCACATTCTAGTTCAGCTAACTTTTTCTAGGATACCTTTGTACCATGAGACAATAAAAGAAGTGGTTTTGTGTACAAATGCTATCGAGCCTCTCAAAGCATTGATTTTGTACATCATGAAAATAGCTAGTGGGTTGAAAATTTACAGTTTTGCCTTATTGAGTTTCCTAATAAATGCCTGATGAAACTTTTTAATAAAGTTCTAAGGATAATTAAAGGAGATGGCAAAAAGAGCGGTGCCTAACGGTGACCTAGGCTTAGCAACCTCGCGGTTCAACTTGCACTACTCCCAAGTGAGGGTGAATGTTGAAATGGAAGGTGGTAAATTTTGTGTCCTAGAATCATACTGCCTTTCTTTAAAAAAAAATATTGAGATCACTTACCTAAATATTTTGATGAATTGCTAACTTAGTACTAAACCTTCCGACGATTTGTCAATTAGTCTTTCCGATTAATTTTGACTGGAAATCGTTAACATAGATGCTGGCTATCTTATGTGGCATGACCAGCGATAACATTAATAATTTTTTCATTTTTTTAAAATTTTTTTCCTCTTTTCTTTTTTTTCCTCTGGCCTATCGTTGGTATTCGGCCATGGCTGACCACTAGACATAAGCCCTCGCGGAATCTGGCGAGGGCTCGACCCTTGCAGCTTGGGAAGGGTCATTCTCGCCAAATATGGCAAGGGCCGTCCTCGTGGCCTTTGCAAGGGCTTGACCCTCGGGGCCTAAGCGACAGTGGCCCTTGCCAAATTTAACAAGGGTGACCCTCGCCTAGGCTGCGAGGGTCGAGCTCTTGCTAGATCTAGCAAGGGCGGCCCTCGCCAGGTTTAGTGAGGGCAATTCTCACCTAGGCCACGAGGGTCAAGCCCTCACCTATTATCAGTCGTCGACAATGGATAACTGTCGACCACCAGCCAAAGGGAAAGAAAAGAGAAAAAAGGAAAGGAAAAAAATATTAAAAATGTAAAAACTATCCACACCAGCACTGATCATGCCATGTAAGATGACTAGTATCTACATCAGCGATTTCGGATCAAAGTTGGCCAGAATAACTAAATTGGCAAATTGTCAAAAAGTTTATGACTAAATTAGTAAATACTAGAAGGTTCATGACTAAATTGGCTAGTTATCAAAAAATTATGATTAAATTGGCACAATTAAAATATTTAAGAGTGAATTGGCTGCCGTACAATAGGTTTAAGATTTTTTAGATAATTTTCTCGTGAACCAAAAGATAGATAATTGAGCTTTTCTAACCTTCAGTCTGTTCGTGCGGGCCTAGTGACGACGTCTTTGCCATTTTGTTGGAATTCTATGCTTTGCGAGCATGATACCATTCCTCGAAAGCATGGCATTGTTTGCCGTGAAGTAAGATCTGGACATGATTAGCCGATTCACCATCTCTTGTCATTGTAAAGTTGATGTTTCTTGCCTCGATCGATGTCTATCTTTACATGCGGGGAATTTTAATACCTTGATCCGTATCATCTTTGGGTCAAAAAAGTAATATCAAACTTTGATTCGGGGATCGACCTAAGGCCCAGAGTGGGCTAAACTATGGGTGAGCACGATTCCATGGTTCTACCATGGAACCGGAGAACCGAATCTGTGAGAATCTGTCCGGTTCCCAAGTATGTAGGGTACGTTTCCGGTTCTAAAAATTGAATAACTTATTTTAATAGGTAAGTTCTAAGTTCTAGGTAGGTGGAATCTGGAACAAGTTTTTGTATTTTTCTTGATCTATGACTTCACGCAATCATGCGAAATTCCATAACGTATGATGATAAATGTATAATCCGAAACTACTAGTCTAAACTTCCATTTTGTAACTAAGACTTTTATTTTGTTAATATTTCGTATTATTCATGTGTCTAACTATAAGTTGTGATCAGAGGATTGTAGCAATAAATGGTGGTTATTAAAAGTGATGATTTACTACAATCGTTAAATTCATATTACAGGTAGAATCTAGATAAATCCCATAACCAATCCTGAAACCTGTGATATTATAGGTTCTAAGTTTCAAGGTATGCAGAGTAAATTTTAAGTTTCAAAAAAAATGAAAAATTTATTCCAATGGGTAAATTCTAAGTTTCAGGTGGAACAATGAAACCTACCTAGAACCTGTAACCACTAACCTCTAGGCTAAATGGCCACTGCACAAATCATCTGCAGGCAGTCAACCCATTCTTGGTCTACTCTGAGCTTTCCGAAGTCGGGTTTTGACTTCTTCGCATGGTGTAGTCAATTAGCAAGCAGTTTAACGACTTACTTAGGTCTAGACTCTACAAATAAATATAAATAATATGTGGGGCATAAGCCATCAAAGACTCTAAATTATGCCAACTTCGACACATTTATCTTAAATTTGCATACATGGATGCCAAAAAATAAATAGTGTTAACATGATGCCTACGTGGCTTAAGTGAAATAAAAACGATATTGTTTTGATAGAAAAATATCTAATGAAATCTTGACATAGAGTAAATATATAGGTTTAGGATTTTTTATATCATAAGAAAAAATTTAAGATAAATGTGTCATAGTGGGAAAAATATAAGATTTTTTATATCACAAAAAAAGTTTAAGATTAATGTATCACAGTAAGCATAATTTGAAGTTTTTTGTGACTTTTTTTCCTAATAGGTGAGCTCCTTCTTCTGTGTGAACAAAAGATGTCTTCCTTCGGCAATAAATTCAGCATGCCAAAGAATCCAACATGCAGGATAAATTGGACTTGGAGAAGGCAACAAAGTCACGCGTAATTAATTCTTCTTCACACTTGTTGAAATCTCTGCCAACAATTCTGATACGCCAATTTTTTACTACAGCGTGATCGAGTTCACACATTCTCATCATTCGGGTTTTATTTTATAGGTTCAAACTCGAGACATATTTTAATAGATAAAATTAAGCTTTTTATTTGGACATCTTCTTTGCAAGAGCATTTCTCATTGCTGTAGCAACTTTACCTTCATCTCTAGCAAAGAAATTATCGGCGTGTGCACTTTGCTTTGCGACCCACTATGTGAGTTAGTACGCAAGGAAGAAAAATTTAGCTTTCTATCAGCCATTTCTATTTATTTTGAAATATTTTCTTGAATTTTCTGTGAAAAGAAAAATGGAAGACTAGGTTTTTACTATTAAATAAAGAAATTTTTACTTAGTAGAAATATTTTCTGAATTATTTATCAACAAAATGAAAAATTAAGCATTTTCCAGAGAAAACCGGCAAGACGACAATGCCCGATCTAAAATAGGCCAATGGGTGGACCGACACAAAATTTGGACTATTATTCTTGTCATTTCATATCTTTCTTGAAATATTTGACAAGGCTACAAATTGATTATTTAATTGAAATCGAGTGAAAAAGAAAATAACGATTTGTGTGTCGATTTCTAATTGAGTACCGTCATGCCATAGGAAGACAAAATTAAGTAGATCTTAAAGATCATTAAACATGTATCAAGTTCAGTAAATTGTTGTTGTTCTTGTCGTGCCAAATATGTTCACTGATTTTGCTCGGCTGGAATAATGATTTTCAAAATCAATGAGACTTGCAGTGATCTTACTAAAGATATGTGCTTCGCCACGCTTTCGATAATGTTGTGGATTTGTTCATCGTCACATTTTTAAAATCAGTCTATATGCCCATGTTTATATAGTTATCATTTCCAAAGCACCCGCCGTCAAGTGTTACCCGCAATCGGTACATCGAAATTGAATATATTAATTTATTAAGTATCATCAACAGGAGGTCAGAGCATCAGCTAAGAGATCTTTATACGTATTCTTCCATAGTGAAAGCTCTATTCTTTATGGTGATAGCAGGCCCGGATCTCCAACAACTGTGTGTAAAGGATCACGTGAACGTGGAAGGATGAGATCATGATAGGGACGTTAAAGCCTGTAAACTCATAATAAACATCAGCAAAAAGACGTGATCAGATGAGAAATCAAACTTACCTTGCTCGTAAATGTTAAACCTAAGCCATGATCTCATCCGCCGCCTGCCGGTCGTGAAGAGTAGACTCGAACCTGACGGTGACGCCAGCAATGACAGCAGCAAGCAGCCTCTCGAACGTTGCAGCGAGTTGAGAGCCTCGTCAACGTTGTCTTTCCCTCTATATAAGTGGCACCTGCTTTTTGTTGGAGTTAACGAATACTTTGGAGATCATTATTTCTCATACTAAGCATGCCCAAGTGAGTTTAGGGAAATCAAAATATGAACCGACAACATATAATCCCTGCGCACAAAATGTTGAGAGTCTCGCTGCCTGGACAACGGGTGGAGATTCCGCTTCCTGGTGAGCGGATGGGAACTTGGGGGCAACGCCCCCTAAACAACATCGGATTTGTTAACCCGTTTGTTATGAAATCAAAGGAATTTTGATAGGCTTGGGCTTTGAGCCCATTTTAAGTCCTATATATTATATTCATATGAAAGATCATTATGACGAGTTGTTGTGGTTGTAAAACCTAAATATTATAATGGAATCCCTTTGCAGAACGTAGCATTATTCTGTGATGAACCTGGGTAAACTCGTGTGTCAATTTTTTTATTATCCGTGTGATTATTCTGATTCTATTTAGGATATAATCTATCACTTTTAGCCTTATTTCACAGCAGAAAAGCGTTCTTGAGTTCATATTACTGAGCTTTAATGGCAGAGGAAGTGATATTGCTGGACTTCTGGCCGAGCCCCTACGGGATGAGGGCCAGGATTGCCCTGAGAGAGAAGGGCGTGCACTTTGATCTGAGGGAGGAGGACATTGTGAGCAACAAGAGCCCCCTCCTCTTGGAGATGAAATCAGTCCACAAGAAAATCCCCACCCTCATCCACAACGGCAAGCCGGTTTGCGAGTCCCTCATCATTGTCCAGTACATCGACAACACCTGGGGTTGTGAGTCCCCTCTCTTGCCTTCCAATCCTCACGAGCACGCCCGTGCCAGGTTCTAGGCCGACTATGCGGACAAGATAAGATGACCGATGCCCGATCTTTCGAACATTTCTTTCCCTAGGTGCGCTTAACGTCGAGGTACGAAAAGACAGTGTAGATATTCCCAGCGGCGCGAGCGGCATTGCTGTCGACGGGGGAGGCCCAGGAAGCGGCGAAGGAGTACATCGAGGGCTTGAGGGTGCTGGAGGGAGAGCTTGGGGACAGTGCATACTTTGGAGGTGAGAGGTTTGGGTACGGGGATGTGTCACTGATACTGTTGTACAACTCATTCTATGCTCTGGAGAAATTGGCCAACTGCAGCGTGGCAGTGGAGTGCCCCAAGCTGGTGGGGTGGGCAAAACGAGTCGAACACAAACTAATCGAGCCACATGTCGAGCCACGTGTCGAACCACAAAAGGGTCCTCAACGTCCTTTCGTTGTTTTTATATTAAAATCTCATCTAAACACATCTTAAAATGAATAGATTGTTGACACCTAAATGATAATTTTCTTGTGATAAGCATTTGCATCCATTTGATTCGTTTTGGCCTCCAAATGATGATTTGCTTTTGATAGGATATACATGTCATATATTTAATCAATGAGTAACTGTTTGAGCATATGGATGAGTTAGACATATGTCGCGACCTCCCCGAACTGGCCCTGCCGTCTAAGGGGTTTGGCTAATGGATTACTGGATTAAACCTAGCTCGAGTTCTCCCAAACTCATACCAATTCGCGACTTAAGTTTAAGTTGTTAACATGCGAATCAATTTCATTTAGGAGTCGCCACTAATCGATTTTTTGTGGGTCGATTAGATACCCAAGTAAAGCACGGGAGAAATGCTTTACTTCTACGAACTAGAGATTCAATGAGTACGGGGACTTGATTACACTAATTGACCAACTAGTGCCCTTTCGGTATCTAATCTTGCTCAATTCATCACTTAACATGTTCACACTAATCGAGAGTCTCAAAATTCCAAGTTAAGGGAAACAACAACCAACATGCAAGTCTAGTGTACCTAATTAGCCATAGACGAAGATAAATTAAACACGCAATTCAAGACGCGAGAAGTCAGGCATGGCACTAATCACACAAAAAGGGCAAGCAAAGGCAAATTCCAAAGCCCAAACAATATTTTTTTGATTTTCCGAACCTTTGGAATTTTTCTGATTTTTCTTTTTTTGATTTTTTTTTTGAATTTTTTAATGTTTTTGGATTTTCTGAATTTTTTAATGTTTTTTAATGTTTTTTAGATTTAAAAAAAATTGGATTTTTTAAACGTTTTCGATTTTTTTTTTGGACTTTAATATTTTTTAATATTTTAAGAACTCCGGACTGAGTTCCTGACTCGATCCACCCGACGCCTAATCCAACTCTCTTTGACCTGCCCAGGATCCATTTTTCTTTTTCTTTTCTGATTTTTTTTATCCCACTTTTCTTTTCCCTCCCTTTTTTGTTTCTCTTTCTTTTCTAATTTTTCTTTTTACTTTTTTTTTTATTCTCTTTGACTTTTCTTCCCCTCTTTTTTTCTATTCTTCTTACGTGGTCTTTCCCTTTTCCCCTTCTGAACACTTCTTTTGACTTTTCACTTGCTTTCCTCTTCTTTTTTGTTTTATTCCTTACATGGTCTTTCCCCCTCCGCTCTCTGGTCTTCCTCTCCCCTGGACGTCTTCATCCAGACTTTTTCCCCGAGACTCCTCGCTGAGAACATCTTCTTCTCAGTGACTCACCGACAACCTCCACACCGCACCAAAATCGACCTCCCCGACTGGCGCCCATATTGAATATGCTCCGGCTAGAATCACGACACCACCATCACCGAAAGACACCATCGTCGACCATCCCGAACTACCGTCGGCCACCGTCACCGCAATCACCAAAGAATTTCACCAATCAGTATCCACCCCAAAACTGACGTCATTTGTCGCTGCCGGTCACTGACGCCTCACATTTATGACCGCGAAATAGAAAAAAAAAATATGCAGAGCACGAAATGAGGAGGCAAACCGATACATAATACCTTAGACTCCAAAGGTTTCCTCACCAGCGAGGACCACAAAGACACGATGGAAAATATACAAAACAAGGAGTGGAAGGACAAGAAAATGATGGTTCAGATTTGGTCTAGCGATACAAGTGACGCTCAACAAACAACAAGAGATTTATAACATGTGGAACCTGCCTATACGCACTCAAGAACAAAGGAAATCGGCAAAACATGTGCACAGGTTGGCTTGGGCATATTATCAAACATATGGTGAGCATGAACTGGGGAGAAGGGTATTGGCCATATATAGAACTTGAACTCGGAGCCAGATCCGAAAAAGAAACCGTAAAATAAAATAAAATCGTCTAGAAGCATCCAAAATCAACCCATTCGAGCCTAGCACGCATGTGGACGAGCAAAAAGAACAGTGCTTGATTTCTCAGTCCAGCCAAAACAGGACAAAGCCACAAAAGGTTTGTTTGGTCGCGAAGGTCCCTACGCGGCTTGGAGACGGCGACTAGAGGGTGGGCTCAAGACGAATCGAGCTATGGCCGGCCGCGATAATGTCTCCAAGCCAAGATCCTTGGGGCAAGGGAAGTTCGAACCAAGAAAGAAACTCACTGAAAATGCAGGGATTTGGGAGCGGGACATCTTGTATTCGAGGGCATTGGCTGGGGGTCATCAACCAGGGACCGGGGCGAGTCGCGGTGAGGCAACGACGCCGGAACCGGCCTAATTTGTCACGTCCGTCTCTCTCTCTCTCTCTCTCTCTCTCCTCAGATTTCTCGATCTCCCGCTCTTCTCTCGCTCCTAGTCTCACTCTCTCACTCGGATCTCTCTCGGTTCTCTCTCTGTTCTGTGGAACTCTCTCTGTTCTCTCTCCGTTCTCTCTCTCGGTGTCCCCGTTCCCCCCCGGCTCAACTCTCTGGAACTCTCTCTCTTTTAAGCCCCAGAGAAGGAGAATGCTCTGCTTCTCGGCTTCCCCCGGCGACACTCACCATTCTGTTTCCAGCTCAAAGACGCCCTCGATCAGAACGTCTTCTTCATTTGTGCTTATGCCAGCAACCACGTCTCCTTCTTGGGGGTTGAATCACGCCCGTTTCTCTGCTAAAATGGCTGTGGGATCTCTTGGGTCCTTGCGCCGTCAAGGTGCAGCGCTGCGCCACTGCTTCCCGCTTCTGGAATCGCAGCTCCAGTCTCCTCGTGCAGAGCAACCTTCCGTTTTGCTTGTTCCGGCGTCTGGCTTCTGTGTTCTGCTTCTGCCGCTGCGTTCTTCTTCCGCTTCGTCTTCTTTGCCTGACTGCAGCGTTGAATAACGCTGGGGAGTGGGTCAGCGTTGAATAATTCAACGCTGCCCCCCCGCCCCCTTTTTTAATTTTTTAATTAATTAATTTAATTATTTTTTTTTGAATTTAAACAAGGAAAGCATATTCTAATATGCCTTATTAATGTAAATGCGCCTAAAGTCTATATGCCAATTAATTTACTGAAAATATTTTTGTTTAGGGGTTAAAAACTAATCCTTAATTTTCTATGTAATTAAATCTTAAATAACTAGACAAAATTTATGTGTCAACAACATAAAAAAAATTTAACTTTATTTGGGTGCTTTGTTGATCACTGGTGAAACCATATTGCTATTGTGATAGTTTCCCATCGTTTTCACGTGTTTTATGCCCTTTGTTGCATGACATAAAGGCTGTGCACGCTGCTGTCCAGGATCATTTTAAACTTTAATGAAGTTTGTTTGGCTTCATTTACATGCTTATTGACTCCTATGAGCTCATACGTTGACATAGGTAAGCATTTGACTTGAATCATGTTACTTTCTTGTCGAGTTAATGCATGCATGTGTCTTGTATTGGGTAAAACACGCTTTCGTGCTCGGAGATAAGTTTCTGCATTATGTGAGAAGAGAGTTGTATTTGGAGAACAATGATAATTAGAACATCGGATTAACACAGTAGAACAAAACACTCTCCCCTCTCGTGCAAACCTCACACGAAACAACTAAATGGAGCAATATTGATACCAAACATCCATAAACACAAGGCGAATTATTTACATGGAAAACCTCTTCGGTATGAGGAGATAAAAATTCACGGGACTGGAGTCCATCCAAAAGTCTTCACTATCAATAAAATTGGGTGAACAAAGTTCTTCTCTAGTTAATACTAGGATACATAGCAACAATAATATCAAGAACACCATTATTGGCAATACACATGATCTTTACAAGAGATCGAGGATAAATCTCTCAAAACACAAGTTCGGTTTAATCCACAGAAAACCTAATATAGGGAGTTTCAAATAAGAATCAAAATTATTAGATTTGAGAAGAATGCGTCACAAGCGTGCTAAGACAATTTTAGCTCAATCAGACACCGAATCAACTCCTGATGTTAACTTGATGAAAACTAGATATTGCCATCGTTTCCAGATTTTTTGCTCTCTCTTCCTCTCTTACTACTACATCTCAACCAACATTCTTTTTGTTGCTACAACATAATAATGGTGAAAAACCTTATTTCTCCATATAAATTATCATATGAATTCAAGTCTTTGCTTACAATTCATTGGGCTTTCTCCACGTTGGAGTGAACATAGCCAAAAAGAGGCATATGATCTTCTTAGCTTCTTTGTTTTTGGAACTTACTTCTTTGTTCTTGGTTTAAATCTGTTGCTTTTGTGGGAATCTCTCCGTCTTCTTTTTTTTTTTTTTCCCTTTCTCTGTTTTTTGGTCGTTGCTTTGGTTTCTTAGCTTAATCTATAAATTCAGGAGAAGATAGTGTGAAATATAGTATAAGTTGTTGGTAAAACAAACTAAGTGGTGCATTGTCCCACATCTAAAAAATGTGAGTGCGCATGTGGACAAAATTTTTATTTATTAATTTTCGAATTATTATTATGAAATAATTGTTTTGTCTTATTGAAATAGAATGACTGTTTGCAATTAAGTGACAGTTATTTATTAGTAATTTAATTTTGAATTTATTATTTTTGTCCAACGGTTATTATGTATTCTTACAACCTTTGGAAGGCTGTATCTATTCGGACATATCTCCTTAACCTTTGAAATGTTGTGTCTATTTGGACATAATTTCTTTATCTTTCAAAGATTGTATTTGTTCAAATATATTTATTCAATAATTATGTTCATTACTTTGAACTTCCAATTTTGTTTTCTTTCACGCCATTTTTTCCAACTGTTTACCTTGAGAGAACTTGGAGAAGTACCATAATAGCTCTGTGGTATTCTCATTCGAGACTTTATTGTATCTTGGAGGATTTTTTCTGGTAATCATTAACAACATTGTGGGATAAATAATTCTTTAAAAAGAGTGTCACCACGCCTCAAATCTGATTCCATTGATTTTCCCAATTCACATTGATTTTTGCCAACATAAGTTCCTTTTCTCTTTTTCGTCTTTTGCTAACAGAGAAAGACCATCAAATTCAAAAATGGCTAAGTTATGTTTTCCTTTCTAGATTAATCCTTAGAAAGTACCATGGTGAGCTTGAAATTGTCCTTTTCTTCTTCATAACTGCACAAGTATGCTTAGATGGCATTGCCTAATTGTGTCCTGGAGTTGTGGATCCACAAAGAGAGAGAGAACCAAAAACCCGAACAGCCCCGAACTGCTTTTTGGGTTCAGGTATTCTCGGTTCATGTCATAATAAACACACATCCCTTACGTTATGTATCATGAAAATCCGACCAGACTTGAACCGTTGACACCCCCGTTGACACCCCTACTTAACATAGGTGTGCATTGGGCTTGATCCATCTAAGTTTCTTATCAAATTAATGCATGTGAGGACCTTTTATTGCTTGCTCTCGGCCTGGAGCTTGCCGTTCAGTCCATGAACAGCCAGCTTTAGCCTTCATTTGAGCCACACAATATACCTTGAGTCGGCCTTGACCGGATAGCATAGCCTGGGGACGCGTCGGGATATTTGTCGATGTGTTTTAGTGCTATTTAGCTTCATTGCATTATGGTTATTCGGATCAAAGTACCAGCGGGAGACCAATCAGCTTGGCCTCCTCAGATACCGAATCATAATTGATTCAGGTTGGATCATCGAATCATGGTTGGTTCGGGCTTGACCGCCAAACCATGGCTGATTTGGGTATGATGGGGAGCGGTTGAAAGTCGAGAGCGGTTTTGGTGGCTCGGGATCGTGTTTTGGTGTCATTAGGAATGCATTGAAGTCGAATATGCATGGTTGCTTTAGTTAGTGTATCTGATGCCATCTATGTGTTTAAATGGGTTATCATCCCTAAATAGCTTGCTAGTTTGTCTTTGAGTGTGGTTATGCATGTTAAGCTCAATTGGTTTGCATTTGTTTAGATTAGCATAGATGTTAATTTTTTTTTTTTGGTAAGGTAGCATAGATGTTAATTCATGTTGATGTAATCGAAGAAATGAAAAATGGTAAGATTAACAGTAAAAAATAAGCATCTAATGAAGTTGTGAGTTTAGGAATACCGCATTGCATGTTTAGTGATACGTCATATTAGAATTGCATTTAGTAAGAAAACATGAAAATTGGATTCCACTTAGTATATCATTTGGTCTTGTGGAGGATGAGTGCATCCTTAGATAGACGCATGCTTGTTTAGATTCCGGCTTAACTCGTGGGAGTCATGTCCCGGGGCTTAATAAGGTAGTAGTGTATATTCTTTGCTCGACATCATATTGTATTTTATAGTTTCGCGCTTTATTATCATGTCGTGCTTGTTTATTGTTTGGATTATCACGTTGAATGTTCGTGGACAAATTTGTGGCACATACTCATTTAGATGGATGTGCCTAGGCATTAAAATGAACAAGATTGCATGATCAAAACGTTTTTGAAATAGCAAGAATAGGTACCGAGTTTGGCCACTAATAGACTTTAGCGCAATTAAGCCTTTGTTTTTGAATCTCTAGTTCTTGGAAATTAAAACGGCCGTCTGTGTTTAACTAAGCTTCTAATCGGCCTCAAGTTAATATTGACTCCTAAAGGAAAGAGCAATAATCATCATGATTAATTGAGTCAAACAACGGCAATTGGTAGGATTTGGGGAAATCCAAGCTAAGTGCAAGCGATAACTCACAATAGGAACTGTTTGTGCGTACTTAAGTAATCCACACAACATTTGAGGCAACAAGGGTCCTTCAACGCACATGATCAAACTGTCATCAGGAAGGTCACGTCATCGTCATGCATGACATGCAACAATTGGCTACACCACGACAGGATGTCAATCAAACTAGGGAAGCTCGGAGTAGGGCTCACGATATGCAAGCATGCATGTAATTCTATCCTCTATAGGTACATTGAGTAAAGTTATATTCATAAAATGAATAATATGATCTTCAAATTCATTTTATTCAAGAGTCGTTATAATTCACTTTAAAGAGCCGCCTAAATTTGCAAATAATTTCGCTCGAATTTACTTTCTATTGACCTAAACTTTTACTAAATGTCGTATGATTTTTTCTTGTGGACTATTATATCTAGATATTTCCATTAAAGTAAAATTTGTAATAAGCTTATATGGTTATAATAATTTACTTCTGCGCCACAGCATTCCAGAAAGAATAAGCAACCACCAGTATGACTAATCGTAATTGTACTAGTAATAGCCATAAATGTCTCGTTCATGTTACGCCTAATCCATGACCTAATCGATCGGGCGGACTTGTAGTGTACACTTTGAACCTGACAGCAACGCGAGCAATGACAGCGGTAGGCAGCCCCTATCCTCGAGCACTGCAGCGAATGAAAAGTCTAGTCAGTGTGGTCTTTCGTTCTATACAAGTGGCTCCTGCTTTTAGGCTTATTTCACCACCAAAAAAGGCATTCTTGAGTTCAAATTACCAGAGCTTCAAGGGCGGAGGAAGTGATATCGTTGGACTTCTGGTCTAGCCTGTCCGGGATGAGGGCCAGGATTGCCCTGAAAGAGAAGGGCGTGGACTTTGATATGAGGGAGGAGGACCTTCTGAGCAACAAGAGCCCCCTGCTCTTGGAGACGAACCCGGTCCACAAGAAAATCCCCGTCCTCATCCACATGGCAAGCTGGTTTGCGAGTCCCTCGTCATCGTCCAGTACATCAACGAGACCTGGGGTCGCGAATCCCCTCTCCTGCCTTCTGATCCTTACCAGCGGGCACTAGGGGCATCAATGGGTCAGGTCGGGTCGAGCTTTCTTGATACCCAACCCGACCCAAAACCTAAAGGATCATGTTTGACCCACCCAAACCCACCCGAGACCTTGTTCACCATGCACCCTCAAGGCCCGAGTCGGGTCTGGTCGGGCTGGGTTTCAATTTTTTTTTTTTTCATGCAAATAGATTGGAATTGTGAACCCGCCGCAAATACAGAATCGAATTATCAGATGACTAACTAGGTTAGTTCTCTTATTTTTCTTTTCATATGCACAAGACGGAAAAATGATAATAGAGACGATTTCCAACGCTACGCCAGAATCTCTTTTCTTCCACTCTCACTACGTAAGTACCATCGTAGAACAAGTTTTGTAGTACAAAGTAACTGAAAAAAAAAGCAAAAAAAGAAAGAAACTAAAACAATACCATCGCAGAACAAGTTCTGTAGTACAAAGTAACTAAAAAAAAAAAGAAAGAAACTAAAACAACATTAACAGACAGCAATAACTGGAATTTTTTCACTCCTAAGCAAGGCTAGCTTGCTTCCAATTACTAATACATCATCATGGGTCGACATTCCAAAGATAAAGCTAGTGCAAAAGGGTGGGTTGGACTCCGAATTTATTTTCCCTGTCGATGCAGTGCCGCCTGAAAGTGGATTGTTCCAGAAGATTCAAAACCAAGATTGATTCTAAGATTAGTTCATAAGAAAAGGGATAACAAAGATCTAGCACCAGACGTTGCTGAACTAGAAGTGGTAGGTGAGATATCATTAAGTTTGTTGCTAGTAAGGACTAAAATTGGCTTTTGTTCACCCTGAGTCTGTCAGAAGTCGATGTTCTCAAGAGGTCGCAAGGGAAACAAGAAGATAAGTGCGGCAAGAAGGACAAGAAAATTGAAGATTCCATTGAGAAGCTATTTGTTGGTTGAACATAAACCAGCTTGCTGAAGCAGATTGAGTTTGAGGACAAAATGAAAGACCCTTGAGACAACCTACAAACTCAATTTGCCCAGACACACTGGGATATTTGTCTTGATATGGTTTAAAATATGTCAGGTCCGAGGTTAGTGACCAGTAAAATTAAATTTAAAGGGGCGTGCACAAAAGAAAACTTGATTAGGTAAGCATATAACAGAGACCGTATCGATTCATTGCACTTTTTCTTGGATGATTGTATGCATATGATGAGACATATATATCTTATGTAAGCAATATGAGTTTTTTATGTGCGCGAGTGTGTGAATATATGGCACTAGATCACTTGACATACGTGTATTTCTTTTGCTACAAGAGAGAGTATATTATTAACATGCATGGTAACCATGTGTAAAGCTTCGATTGGGGAATTAAACAAAGCAAACAACCTTGTGTTGAATGCCATAGTTTACCAGCTATCTAAATAGTTTTACCATACTTCTGTTAAAACTGTAGTAGTCCAAACACTATGTAGTAAAAATAGGTCCCAAGTCATTTGGAGTCTCGAGTAAAAACTGACAAGTTACCAAAAATGGCAATCTCCAACTTCATCAATCATCTAGAGAAATTGATATTGAGTTTGGCTCCATGGTTGTAGTTGGCAACTCTACATTAAATTCACGATGAAAATGAGAATTAATGTATCCATTGAAACATAGAAGGGTATTAATATTCTACAACTATATTTTTTCACCTAACTCAAAGATTTCGAGTTCTTCTAAGTCATCTTCAATCGAACGTGAAAGTGGCACGGATCGTAACCAATCTTGAGCACATATAAGAACCTCCACCATGTTTGGAGTTAAAGAGCTATGAAACACGTCAAGCACGTGACCTCCTGTGCTAAATGCAACCTCTGATGCTACAGTTGAGACGGGCATGGCCAAAATATCTCGAGCAATTGAAGAAAAGATAGGATATCTTGAAGAATTTATTTTCCAACAACTTAAGATATCAAACTCAACGCTATAACTTCTTCCAAATACTTGTCCAATTCATATTTTTCTTCCAAATATTGTTGTCTAGTTTCGCTAAGATATATTGCAGTCATAATATCAGCACCAACCATCGGAGACTTTGACACGTTAATCATCATTGTACTCTTTAGCCTCAAGTTGCTTTGAGGGCATACACCAGTGCGGTATTGCTCGAACAAAGATGTCAAGATGTTATTACTTTATCTTGTAAAGTTTCCACCTGCTTGCTTTCATAAACACGATTAATCATCCACTTCACATATTCTCACTTATGTCGCGGGTCAAGTATGCAAGCAATGAACAAAGTAAGATTGATGTTGTTCACAGTGCCAAAATACTTATTGAATTTGATCTTCATTCTCTTAGCCATTTCCTGTAAAGTCGGGTCCTCATTTTCACAACATCTGTCAATCATGATATAAATCCCATATACATCCTTTACCATATCATTACTAGTGACATAAGAAGAACCCGAAACTTTTAAAGTCATATCGAAGAATAACTTCAGAAAAGGAAGAAAGTGACGGGCATACTCCCAATCATCACTAGCGGGTAATCCTTTCATCTTGGAGAGCTCTTCAATAAATTTGCCATCTTGAAATTCCAATAAGCTAAAAGCTATTTGAAACTTCAAAGTTGCTTCCAACATTATATATGTTGAGTTCCAACGAGTCTCGACATCCAAACATACAAAACTCTTGGACTCAATTTTCTCTAGCTTAATACAACCTTTAAACCATCTCAACCTAGTAGGAGAAGACCTCACATAACGCACGGCCGAACATATTCTAACAATCGAATCATTTATGTCTTTCAACCCCTCTCTCACAATCAAACTCAATACATGAGCACAACACCTTATGCGAAGCAACTCACCTCTTAATACAGAATTCCAAGAGTTAAGTCTCTTCTTCAAATATTGAATTCTTAAGTTATTTGAGCTAACATTATCCACGGTGATAGAAAAAATGCTTTGAATCCCCAATCAATCAAGCATTTCTCAATCGCTTTTCCTATTATCCCAGCAAAATGACCCGAGATTTGACAAAAATTTAACATTTTCTTATGCAACTTCCGATCGGCATCAACAAAATGAGCAGTGAGATACATATAACTCAAATTTTAACAAGAAGTCCATGTGTATGTTGTAAGACACCCTTGGAGATGTCTCCAAGAAATATTTCTTCAACTTACTTCTTTCATCCGTGTATAAATCATAACATTTACACTTCAAAGTGTTGCGCGACGGGATTAAGAAATTTAGCTGGTTTTTATTCACAAATCGCCAAAATCCCTCATGCTCTACCAACTTAAAAGGCAATTCATCAAGAATAAACATGATTGCTAATTCTTTTCCATTATCATCTTGGTCAAATTTCCAAGGACCCGAGTCACCTTTTTGCATTTTCTCGACATTTGCATATGGGAATTCCTTACATATAGCTAAATGACGATGCATCGAACTGGTCCCTTGACCATTAGCACAACCAATACATGCCCCACAGTATATACATTCAGCCTTTTCTTCATCAAGAATATGTTTAAAGTGTTCCCATACAGAAGATCTCATCCTTCTTTATGTCATACTAGAAGCACTTATCTCAGACATTTAGCAATCCTTTTATCTATGACACTTAGAACCTGGAAAGTATTACTATAATCATAAATGTAGTCCTCAACATACTCTTGACAAATACAAATGGTGTAGTAATGCCTTCTACAGTTCATGTACTTGCCAACATATTTACCAACTAGGTTCTAGAGTAGATAAACCATGCAAATCTGAAGTAGGAAAGTCTTAGATAGACCATCATCATAACATTTTCTGTTGTTAATTGAACAAAAAAACTAGCCAAATTTTGGTGGAAAAAGATTAAATGTTCTGTTATTCCATGTTACTAAGTTGCTGATCGGTGTTGAAAATCCCTAGCAAACCCCTAATGCGGCCCAGTGCAATGGGGTACAACCTAACAACACACACTACAAAAAAAGTACCACATTAGAAACAATGATTGCTCCCATTCTTAGCATTAAAACTTGCTTTGATCGAATAAAGTGCAAAACCTAATATAGCATGCCAAAATTAGAGTGCGTCACAGATAGAAAAAGCTGAGAATCAAGATTCTTTATACGGACTAAAAAGAATAAATGAATCACAGTGTTACAGATTCAGAATGGGTAGATCAAATGAGTATGGTGCTGTTGTACTAGAAATGATTGACGCTGATATGGTGGAAATGTCTATCCGGGTTCATCTATCTGCAATTAGGAGACATGCAGAAATGAAATTATGGTAATAGCTAGGTCAGCTTATCATGCGCTAAGGTTATTTCTCTAGAGTCTCTCAAGCAAATTGCAAAAAAAAAAGAATCAAGTTCAGCTCATTTCCACTGAAACCCTCTGCCTGTAGAAAGTCTTTCAATCTCACTGTCTAGACTGATTCCAAGACAGTTTAATAGATTCTCCGAAACAAAAAATCGAAACAGTTATGTTATTCTTCAACCGCATATGAATAGGCTCTATAACTATGATATCAACCAGGAAAAGGGTAAAACTAGGTCAGGATCACAACAACAAGAAATGCATGCAGTAGATTCGGGAGGTAGGCCTGTTTGTTGCAGCTTATTACTTTTACTTGTGACTTTCCCTCGAAAATTTTGAAGAAGGACAAGGACATCTCGAGTTTCGAAAAATTATGGAATATCATGTGTAATTCCACATGTCAATAGTTGTATTTTGAAAGGTTTGAAGTGTTTCGCATTAATAAAAGTCATATTATGAGAGTTCCAAGATAATGAAATTCCGATCAATTTAATAAAAAGCTTCAGAAAGACCAAGCATATGTCATTCTAGAACCATACTATAAGCATGTGCTTCGGGCCATCACTTCCTTATAAAAGAACATCAAATGGAACTCCAATATGTAAAAGAAAACAAATGCTGCCCTTGTTATGTATATTGACATTCACTAAGTAGAAAGAGAAGAAAGAAATTCCGCAGGAATCATATAGGAAACAACTTACCGGGTTAGGAGCAGCCCAACCAACAAAAGCAGAAAGAATAGTCATCACCTGGATAAAAGATGCAGATACAGAAGGTCTTAGTCCTTGAAAGATGAAGTGTCTAGAATGACTTCATGCTAAGGCATTAAATATTTGAAAGTTGCAGAAGTACACTTACGACCAAAGTTGCCAAGCAACCTGACAAGACAAGTCTCCTTGGGTGACTCATAGCCAGAATCTGAAAACATGAATCATGAAAATGAACATGGTAAGAAGCTATTCCGGAGGAAGGCAGAGTTTGATGTAATGCAGATCACAATGGAACCAAGTCAAGCAGCTGACAACGAAGCACTCACTAGAGGGACAAAGCTACTTCGGAAGCAGTTGCAAGATAGGACGTGGATATGGGGAATCTTGTATTTTCTTTCATTCCCCCTTCCTGGTCAGTAACAAGCTGATTTTGGGTAAAGAGATAGGGGAATCTGAGCTAATTATAAACCATCTCATCGTGAGGACCAACAAAACAGAAGTAAGATAGCAGCTAAGAAATCTCAACAAGTTCATATAATTTGCATGCAATAGACCATAAAATGGAAAAGAAAACCGAAAAAACATACATTGCCCCACAATTTGTAAAGACCAGCTGTTAAACAAGGTCAAGTTAGTCCACATAGTCAAAATTTGTGAAGACCAGCTGCTAAACCTTTATTAAGTTCCTACTACAAAGTAATTTTATCAATCCCAGTCATCCAACTATTTAGCCCATACACACATATCTGAGTAATTTAAAAGATCACTTCCAGCAATTTATTCATGCAAACAGAAATGTCAAGGGTCAGAGATTTTCCATCTCTGTTTATGGTTCAGTCCCAAGCCACGGTAATATAATTGCATACCTTGGATCAATATTAGCCAATGATATAATGTCGTCCAACTTTGGTATGTCACGCAAGTCAACTGGAAGGAGCTTGTAATGTGCACTAATCACTTCTCCCTTTTCTACACAAGTTAAAGCAAGCTTAAGATAATTAAAACAACCAAAAAGAACAAAATAATCAACACATAATAAAATTTTACACAAATTCATGCATCTGAACATAAGAGGCACACTGATACAATGGATAGTAAGGACAATATGCTAGAACCATGAAAGTAGATTTTGCATGCCTCATATTGAAAGGTATATAACGACTCCTAGCAAGAACTTAGAAGCCACATAAATTAGCATTTGATTAGAGCAACAGATCCTATGCCCAAAGAGATGTTGCCATTTCTCGACACCAAGGCAATTAAATGTTCAAGTCCAACGCCATCATTAACAACCATACACACCGCTTCTCCATCAGATTCGCAAAGTCAAAATCATGTTAACTTCACTGCAAATACGCCTTATGAGGAACAAAATCCCAAAGGGAATGCAGCCACCATGCTAATGGTGATAAGTTGTTACGCTGTTGCTAACATCTAAATGAGATTGATACTAGCATTCCATGTTGAAAATAGCAGACCATCTATTAGACTAAATAGTTTGTAATAAATCACCTAAGCAATTCGATTGTATTGGCATTGGCTCAACCAATCTGGACGACATATATTTGCAAAAAAAGGTCCCTTAAGCAGCACAGTGGTGAGTTCTTGCATTCCAGGTAACCAGATTTATCGGGAAAAAAAAGTGGGAAACAAGGATTTATGCAGTCCATGGGTCATTGAGCTTGAGTCATATGCTATGTAGACGAAGCCCGGTAACAAAGTAATCACGGTAAATTTTTCAGAGCAGGAAAGCCAAAGGGTGTCACCAGCTAATCAACATCGTTTTAATCAAATAAGGGCCATTAAATTCGTAGAAACCAATAATCTTTCATTTTGGGAATCGCTACTAATCTATTTTTTATGGATAAATTAGAAATCCAAGTGAAGTATTAGGAAATTTACTTTACTTCTGTAAACCAGAAATTATGGAGTCGGGGACTTGGTTATACTGAATTATTCTAATGCCCTTTCGATATCTTTTCTCTTTTATGTCAAAAAATATTTGCAGGCAGCTTTGATTGATTTTAAACCTATCCACTAACATGTGAGGCGATCATGCGGGTACGCAACCAATAATATAACACTCAATACTGCAAACCAATAAATTGCAAGATAGAGACTTACCTCAAAACAACGAAAGTATCTACAGTGTTAGTTAAAAAATCACATTTACAACTCGGATATGATTTCTAATTAACACACAAATTCACTCAAATCTTTTTTAGGGTTTTCTTTGATTTAACGAAAACTAAACTTTATGCATTCCATTCTACGTCTATTATGACATCCAACATGTAATTTATTTAAATGTCCTAATTCAAACAATAATTAAATGCACTATCTCTAATATGGCATGCAAATTAACCTAGATGTGAGATTTCTAACGACAAGAATTAATTAAAATACAACTACTCTAATATGACATGCACGTGGTATTTTTTTATGGTTTTTAATTTAAATTCGGAATAAATAATTAACCTAATTTAAACATATAATAATAAAATCTAAGAAAAGAATCTAATCTATTCTAAGAAAATAATCAAAATTTATCCTAAACATGCAATATATTATCTACTCAAATTTTACCTAATCTTTTTTGTATTTTTATGGAAAAACAATTAATTCAAACAAAAGACAGAAAGAAATAGAAATAAAATGAACATGACACCCAATCACAGGAAATATTATCCATATACATTTAAATTTAGAAACAATAGATTGACGAATTATATCTCGGGCATGAGGATTAGATTGGCCAATCTTCCGCACAATTGCAAATCATATCTCGGGCGAGAGATCGGATAGACGATTTTCCATGCGATCGCAAATCATATTTCGGGCATGAAATCGGACTGGCGATCATACGCACGTTGTGAAATTAGGAAAATATCCCAATTCACGAATTTCAAAAAGATTTTTGGATATGACAATATCGATACAACATCTAATTGAGATCACAATAAACTCAAATTAGGCAACTTAATATATCAAAATTGAATCGAATAACATATTACCTAATTCGAAATATTGCACGGGTGACGTTTCTGAATTTGAACAACAAACGGGACTTGTGGTGCTCAATGGCAGTGGGTCAAATGACGCTTGGTTCTTGATGGGGAGGGCACGCCAATGGACTGGACAACGGGCCAGCGATGAGACTCGACTAGATCACGACCAGCAACTCGGCTCGAGCTGCTCGCAATGGGATGCTCACGACAGAGCTCGACTTGGATCAATAGCTTGTCACCTTGGCATGCGGTGTGGTGCTCAGCCAAGGTGATGGTGTGGCCGACCGTGGGCCAGGTTAACGTCAAGGGATCTCTGTTTGACGGTACAAGGCAAAGCCGAGAGCTGGATACATTGGAATCGCCTAAGAAAATTAGCTTGTAATTGCAATCGATCACCGCGGAAGTTGCTAGACAAACGTTGAAGGCAGCGTCAGGATTGGACTCCAATTTGACTTAAAAAACCTACAATGAGAAAGATTTAGATGTGGCTAAAGCAATGACTTGGTGAGGACAATCTAGGACACGTTGGGAAATTGACGGGTGTTGGTGCTTCGCTGGTCGTCAGGGCTGGGTCTCCGAAACAAGTGAGCATGATGGCAAAAAGCACACAGTGGCGTGAGGCACAGCCACGATTTGAAGACCTGGTGCAGTTGCCAGGAGAACTTCACGATTTTCCCTATAACTCATGATGAGACAATCCAGGAAGAGGACAAAACCACCGCCTCCCTTTTCTCTCTTGTTTTTTCTCTCACTTTGTGGCCGTGTATGTAAGTTGTGTCGCCCTCTTCTTTTCTTGTATTGCTGCGTCTTTTATAGTGTCAGGACATAAAATTTTAGACAAGGAAAAGAAATATATCCTTTGATTTCCCCTCAATCAAGTGAGATTGATTTTTATTTCCTCTCCTTTTTTCTATATTGCCAATATTACGTAAATATGACAAGAGAATCATGCAACTGCTCTACCAATTCTTTTCTCGTAAGTGGTGGTCAATTTCCCTCTTGCACATTCCATAATCTTGACTGAATTTCCAAAATCCATGGACACACATATACCCCAAAGATTATTGTCAATTATTCGTTATGTGACCGAATCTTGGCAAATAATATTAAAACTATAAATTCGGTCACCTAAAGGGTAATGTAGGCTTGACCAAGTTTTCGTTCGTACAGACTTAAATTCAAGACCATCCACTCAAATCCATTCACCACCAGTCCAGTGCAAATGCGATTATATGATAATTACTAATTCAAATGCTCCTAATCTATATGCAATTTAACTAATTTTTTTATCTAGGGACCGAGATCGATCCTTAATTTTTTATATAACGAACGACTGACTAGGTTGCCAAAATTTAGGTATCACCAGTTGCCTCTCTTTGAAGGGGAGCTCAAAGAGGTTTCATTCAAAGATAAAATGATACCTAAATTTTGACTATGCAAATGCAATGAGAAAATTTAATCTTTTTGTCGAGTAAATGGGATCTCAATGAGCCCACACCCATTTTCTAATGTGATATGAAAATGCAAATGCTAATGTAAAGATAGAAAACATACTTACACTTACTTACCTGTGGATCTAGGAAAGCAAATTTGGGGTATGGAACAACTTTTGAAAACCTACTAAGTATCTAGAATTCCACTCAAACATTTGAGACTTGGAGATTTCTTAGATGTTTGAATAGACAACTTGGAAAACCATTCAAGTAGTCGAGGAAAGTCATCTGGAAACCCACTCGGATGATTGGACGGACAACATGAAAAACCACTCAAGTAGTCGAAAAAATCATCTAAAAAGCCACTCAAATGCTTGAAAGACTCGAAAACTTTCTTCGGATTTTCAAAAAGAAACTAATGGGTTTGAAAATTCCCTTCAGATTTGCTCATACAAAAAGGCCTAAATTGGACCAATCCACCAAGTTTCCGTTTTCATAAACACACCGGTTACCTAACGAGAGATTTTTTTGTGCTTCTAAATTGCTCGTCCTTTACTCCTTTCTTATTCTTAAATTAACACTCCTCACTTGGAGTCAGTTATGCAAGTACATTTAATATGCGTTTGGTAAACATTTATGTTCTCAGAAACAAGTTTTGTTCAGAAATAACTTTTTTTTATTCTACTCCCGAAAATAAATTTTAAGCATTTGAAGGTATTTTGTAACGGCCCAAAATTTCTATTTCTAGAATAAAAAAAGAACGGAAATGAGTTTGGTAACTACACAAAATTTCTTTTTTATTAATAAAATTTTTAATATTTCTTTTTTTTTCTTTTCTTTTTTTCTTCTTCTCCTTCATAGCCATGGCTGGCGAGGGCGTCGGGGCCCTCGCCGGCGAGGGTGAGGGCTAGACCCTTGCAGCTTGGGCAAGGGTCGCCTTCTTCGGCCTTTTCCATCCCTCGCCCGAGCAGGCGAGGGCCATTGTCGAGGCTCGCGGCCTAGGAGAGCGGTGCCATCACTAGATCCGACAAGGGCACCCCTTGCCCAGGAAGCGAGCCTCGAGGGCGGCCCTCGTTGGCTCCAGCGAGGGCTGGAAAAAGGTCAGCGAGAGTGGCCCTTACCCTCGCCAGCCTAGGAAAGAAGAAGAATTAGCCACAACCAGCGACCGGCCACAGGCCAAGAAAGAAGAAGAACCGGCCACAACCAGGAAGGAAAGAAGAAAAAGAAAAAAAAAACTCCCTTTTATTTCTAAATCTTGTTTCCAAAATCAAGAATCAATTTTTTTTTAATTCTTGATTTTGTTCCAAAACTTATTCTAGAAAAAATTTGTATCTGGGAATGAAAAATTTATCAAATGGATTTCTATTCTTTTATTGTTCCCAGAAATAAAAGAATAGAATCAGTCACTATTTGTCAAATTACCAAACACACCCTTAGTACATTCTTTCCTCATCTCGTACTTCCCCGCTTGCATATTCCAACTGCATACTCAAACACACATATTAATTCGTGCATAATGCTTTTTTATATTCAAAACAAATAGTGAGCTTTCCGAACGTATTTAAGCTTCCTCAGCCGGTGCTAAATATTGTCCTACAACTTGGGTTGAACGATTTGGTATAATTACCATTAGGTTGACCACTCTATTCGCAAGATCAAGGACAAATGGTGCAGCCTTTTCCTGCCATATCTTTTGGGCTTAGGGGCTTGACTCATTACTCTTTGAGGCCTATTTGAATTACTCTCTTTCAACAGAATCAAGCCTTTCAAGGACCAATTTGTCCATCTCTTTTGCAAGAGCATTTTCCCCTGTTAGAGCAACGTTGCTTTCATCTCTAGCAAAGAATTTCATTAGCAGAGTATTTAACTGTGCTTTGCGACCCACCATGTGAGTTATAACCTATAATGCAAGGAAGAAAGATCTAGCCTTCTACTGGCCATTTTTTTAAATCGAAATATGTTTCAATTTTGCATGAAAAGAAAAAAAAGGAAAACTAGGTTTTTCAATAAAATATAGCTATTCTTACTCATGAAGAATTGAATTTTTATAAAAAAAACGAAAAATTAAGCTTTTTGGAAGAACTATAGCCTTAATGGAAATTATGTAAATATTTAAAGATATTTGTTTGAGATTTAAATGGAGCTTCACAGCAAGGTATTTTTGAAGTAAAAAACAAAAAAGGTTGAGTATTGTTGTGCCAACCTTGAAAGATGGGGTAAATTGGAAAATGAGATAAAAGATGGGGTTTTTCTATGACGTTATCCCCTCCAAATAATCAAAAACCCTAATTTAAAAAGCCAAAGATCACCATGACCAAAAACTCCTGCAATGCCACGTCGATTACCACTGGTCGGGCAACGACTTATATTAAATTCCATAATTATGTATAATTATTTACTTTTGAGCTATAAAAAAAGGTTTTAATTACATATGAAAGCTTGGCTCTAAGTCAAGAACTAGATGATTGTGTCTAAGTATAGAAATTGTCGCGGAAACAAGTGATCATACTAGTAAAATAGACAAAACAAAAAAATAGATCGGACACAAGATTTATGTAATTTGGTCAAGGTGACCTAAGTTCACAAGAAGAGCATCAACAATTCCATTGGAAATCAAGCAATAAAATGGAAATTACATCAACACTCGAATAACTTAAATACTATCAGTGTTTCTCACCTCTCAATTACACCCAACAACTCACAAATGAAATTACAAATCTTACCACAAAATTTATTGGCTTCAACACTCTCAAATTGTTTCAAAATGTAATTTACAAGAAGTTGACTTTTGGTACTTTTGACAGCAAAAATACTTTTTATATCTAGACAAAAGTTGGATCCAAAACAGGACACCTGCTTAAACTAGGTACCTATTCAAATAAGAAATCAACTCAAATTAGGAAACTTATTCAAATTAGGAAAATTTTCTTTTTTACACTTAAATTCGTGATATATTTTCAATAGAAATAACGAGAAATATAAAATAAACAAGTAGAGAGGAACTGGAAGCACCAGAAAGAAGCAGCCACCAGTCGAACTTATAAAAAGATATGTGTTTCTCGTTCACGTTACCACCTAAGCCACAACCTAATACGCCGAGCATGGAGACAAGATTTGGACCTGCCGGTGACGCGAGCAATGACGGCATTAAGCAACCCCTCCTCGTCCTCGAGCACTGCAGCGAATGAGAAGCCTCATCCGTGTTCTCTTTTCCTCTATATAAATGGCTCCTGCTTTTAACCTCATTTCACCACAAAAAAAGCATTCTCGAGTTCAGATTACCATAGCTTTAATGGCAGAGGAAGTGATACTGTTGGACTTCTGGCCGAGCCCGTTCGCGATGAGGGCCAAAATTGCCCTGAGAGAGAAGGGCGTGGAGTTTGACCTGAGGGAGGAGGCACTTCTGAGCAGCAAGAGCCCCCTGCTCTTGCAAATGAACCCAGTCCACAAGAAAATCCCCGTCCTCATCCATGACGGCAAGCCGGTTTGCGAGTCTCTCATCATCATCCAGTACATCGATGAGACCTGGGGTCCCGAGTCCCCTCTCTTGCCTTCCGATCCCCACAAGCGTGCCCTTGCCAAGTTCTGGGCCGACTACGTGGACAAGAAGGTAAGACGAACAGCACCCAATCTTTCCTGATCATTTCCTTGTTAAGTGCACTTGACATCAAGACACAACATGACATGACATGACGGTGCAGATATTTCCAGCGGGGCGAATGGCGTGGCACTCGATGGGGGAGGCCCAAGAGGCGGCGAAGAAGGAGTACATCGAGGGCTTGAAGGTGCTGGAGGGAGAGCTTGGGGACAAGCCGTACTTTGGAGGCGAGAGGTTTGGGTACTTGGATGTGTCGCTAATACCGTTTTATAGCTGGTTCTATGCTATAGAGACACTGACCAATTGTAGCATCGAGGAGGAGTGCCCCAAGCTAGTGGGATGGGCCAAGCAGTGCATGCAGAGGGAGAGCGTGGCCAAGTCGTTGCCTGACCAGCACAAGGTCTATGACTTCATGGTGGAGGTTAGGAAGATGCTTCAGGCGCGGTGAACAACTCTTGAGTCTCATAATAATAGTCATCTCATGACTCTTGTGTTCATCAGCCCCTCTCTCCTTTGGACGAGACTTAGCTCTTTCCATTTTCGTGATTTCCTTTTCGTATTTCAGTGTGTCTGGATGAGCTAATAAATTATATACACCATTTCATGAATTCTGTTTCGCATTATGCTTCGCGTTATTCAAGCACATGTACCTTAAGTAAGCGATGGAATTTGATCAGTTTCGTCATCAATTTTATGTGGTCTCACTTAGGGGTGACAACCAAACTGGTTGAACTCGAGAACCGAATTGAACCAAACCAACCTCGTTCAACCTATTCCAAGCATGTTCACATGGAGATCGATTCGGTTCTTGGTTCTCAAGTTGAACTGGTCAATTCTTGGATAGAATCCATTTCAATGTCAGTTCTTAGTAGATACGGTTTTGAACCAATTCAAAATCAAATCCTACTGTCTTTAAATTGAGAACTTTTGCAAAAAATAATGGAATTGAACATTATACCTTTCACTCCACAAATTGATTCCACTCAACTTATTATGCCACCTTCCATCTAAAAATAGGGAAATTTGTCTAAAAAGTCTTAAACCTATTTCACTTTTGCCAATTTAATCATAAACCTTTCAATTTTACCAATTGAGTCCTAAACATTTTCATGTTCTGCCAATTGAATCTATCCGGTCAATTTTGGCCAAAAATCCCTAACGTAGATGCCAGTTGTCCTACATGGCATGGTAGGCATTGATGCAAATAATTTTTAATAATATACAATATGTTTTCAATTTTTTATTTATTTTTTTAATTCTTTTATTTTTCCTTTTTTTCCTTTTTTCCTCCACTGGCCACCACCAGGCTTGTTAATGGCCAGCGAAGGTTACTGGCCTAAGAAGAGTGCCACCTTTGCTAGCCTCTCAAGCAAGGGACACTAGGGGCTGGGCAGTTAAAGGTTGCCCTCGCCAGGGGCCGGCGAAGGGAGAAAGGGAAACAAAGAAAAGAAAAAGGAAATTAAAAAAAAAAAAAAAAAGATGATAAAGGAAAAATAGAAAATAGAAGAAAAGAAAAAAAAGAAAATAAATAAATAATTCAAAAATATATTATTAAAAATTGTTCATGCCAGCACTAACGGTGTCACGTAGGATGATCGATGTCCACGTAAGCAATTTTCGATCAAAATTAGCCAAAGGACTCAATTGACAAAACGTAAAAATATTTAGGACTCAATTAGTGAAATTGAAAGATTTATTATTAAATTAACAAATAAAGCTATAGATTTAGGACTTTCTAAACAATTTCCCACTAAAAATATGACATGGTTGAAATGATGGTTCCCCATTTCTCTTTGTGCGTGCGGGCACATAAGATACGAGCATAATTAAAACACATGCAAGGATTCCTGAAGAGAAATGAATGTCAATTGGACTCCATCACATGGACGTCCTCTATGTGGAAATTCAAAGATAACTCGTATTGCTTTGAGGGAAAATTATATAAAAAGTCTTAAATCTATTATACTTTTTTTTCCAATTCAGTCATAAACTTTCAATTTTTATCAATTAAGTCATAAATATTTTTATATTTTGCCAATCGAATCTATCTGCCTAATTTTAACCGGAAATCGCTGACGTTAATACCGATGGTATCGTGTAGGACAGTTGGTGCTGAAGTGAATAATTTTTTTATACTTTCTTTTTTTTCTTTTTTTCTTTTTCTTTCTTTCTTTCTTTTCTTTTTTTTTCCTATCAAGATCAGCAAGGGTCGGCCTTGCTAGTCATAGGCAAGTGCCGGCCAACCCTCGTGAGGGCCAATCGATCCGATTTACCCAAAAACGATTCGAATCAAGATATTAAGAATTCCACGCATGAAAAGACAAATATCAATCAAGACAAGAGACAGTAAAGACATTGACATTATAAATTTATAATGACGAGGGACGGGTGAATCGACTGATCATGCCTACATCTTATTCCACGGCGACCTACCTCGTGCTTTCGAGGAATGCTATGAGTTTCTCAAAGCACAGATTTCCAACAAAATGACAAAAGATTGTAGGCTCCCGTCGACAAACTCGATGGACAGAACCGTGGGGGAACAATTATCCCATGTTTGGTTTTCCGGACCATTGTATTCAAGTTTTCATCTTCGCACATTATTGGGCTCATTCGTTGATAGCAGCCGGGCCATTTCGGGCTTCGAGTGACTCTGCTTTCCAACACCCCCACATAATAGGAGTGGTCGGTTACAGAGCAAGTAGATTTTAGGTTCTAAACATTGAACTTATCATGTCGGAGTCAGGTCTATTGACCTTAGAATCGGCCAGGGCTTTTTTTTTTATCTTCATTTTTTTGTATTTTGTTTTATTGTAAATCAGTTGTGGAATACAATTTATTTTTCTTGAGGTATTCAATTTCAATAAACATTATCCATTTTTAAAAAGAATAAAAAAAAACTTACTCAATGTTGAGATAAATCAATTCAATTCTAAATTCTACTCTAGAATTGGCCTTGCAGGTTCGATATTACCGAGTGAAAGTTTAGGATATAAAACTTGGAACTAAATCGGTCCTAGGCCAATTCCATGTTTCTGGAACGGGCAACCGGACCGGTCTTTTTGTGAGCCGGCCGGGTAAGGCTGTTCGGACCGATTCCAGGGTCGAGCCGGCCGGGTCGTTAACCCGTATAGCAAGCAACAACGGGGGGTCGCTATGCAATTACGCAAAAGGTTAGGGGCGCTTTCAGAAAGTCCAAACTCGAACTCGCACTCCCGTCGTGGACTCCATCGCCATTCCCCTCGTCGCCTGCTCTTCAGATCCTTCCCTCCGCTCCTTTCATGCCGATCCTGCGCGTCGCATCGCAGCGACCCTAGGGCTTTTTACGCTTCGTAATTGTACTCATTTGCTCCGACGTGGGCTGAGCAGCTTCGTCGCGCTTCCTTGCGAGGCGCCAGAGATTTCCCCCTCTTCTACGCGTTGTTTTTTTGGAGGCGTTTTGATTCTGTTTTCAGTGATTCGAGGAGGGAGAAGATATGAAATTCTTGGAGATCAGGACCCTTTTCGTCTTCTGGCTCGTTTTCGCCGGATTGGGTTTCGCCAATGGCGAGGATGCCAAGAAGAACAAGTTTCGGGAGCGGGAGGCTACGGACGATGCGCTCGGCTACCCCAATCTGTAAGTTCTGCGTGTTGATGGGTTCCCTGTTAATCGCGACGATATTGAGATTTTCTTTGGTGGGTTTGAGTAGAATTTGAAATTTGGCGTTGAGGGTCGGAGAGGCTTGTGCTCGTGTGGTTTTTGGAGTAATATACGTTTCTTCTGTGGGTGTAGAGATGAAAATGCGCTGCTGAATACGCAGTGCCCTAGGAATTTGGAGCTGAGATGGCAGACGGAGGTTAGCTCTAGCATATATGCCACCCCTTTGATCGCTGATATCAACAGGTAAAGCATGTAGCCCAAGTTGGATGTATAATTCAATGGCATAAGCTCCCTGCTTTTCTTTGCTGTTATTTTACTTGTCCGGAAGCAAGCTTTTGGGTATTTGGTTTTGGCAATGTTTCTCTTGAAATTGTTTTTCCACCTTTTTGAAACTTGGGATTTAATTTTGGAGCACTTCCTGATGGTAGACACCAGTTGTGTAAGGCCCTCATGAGATTTTCTTCTGACCTTGTCACTTTATATTTCCTGGTTTTATGTAATGTCTAACTTGCCAACTCTCCCTGTCTCTCAGTGATGGGAAGTTGGATATAGTGGTACCTTCTTTTGTTCACTACCTTGAAGTTTTAGAAGGCACTGATGGGGACAAGATGCCAGGTGAGCTTTCTTTTCACTAAAGCAATTTAGCTCTACGTATTGTTCCAGAAGATATACTGTGGTTTTCAACACTTACTTATGAACTAGATACGAAGGAGCACCTGTCTTCATTTTGGGACTGTTGTATCGTTGTGATGAGCTGGTTAAATTATTAAGCTATAAGAGAAAGCTACGTTTTTTTGGATCAAGGGCCTTTTACCTAGTTGCTAAATATTGTCATCAGGATGGCCTGCTTTCCACCAGTCAACCGTGCATGCAAGTCCTCTCCTCTATGACATTGACAAGGATGGTGTGAGAGAGATAGCATTGGCCACCTACAATGGTGAAGTGCTGTTTTTCAGGTGATTCTCCTGGTTTCATTTGCTAAAGTGCATTTCACTTTGGCAATGTGTTTCAATGAGAATTTTGCCCTCTTCCAAACTTCCAATTACACATGTCATATTGTTTTCAGGGTATCAGGTTACATGATGGCAGATAAGTTAGAGATACCTCGCAGGAAAGTACGTAAAGATTGGTATGTTGGTTTAGATCCAGATCCAGTAGACCGTTCTCATCCAGATGTGCATGATGAGAAGCTTATCCAGGAAGCTATGGAGTCAAAATTATTTTCTCGTAAGTTTCTAATGTATTCTAGTTTATTCACTGTTGTTTGTTTTTAGATATGCAGAACTAGGTTTGTAATCTTTTCTTATTATTACTACAAAATCTTCTGAGGAAAACTTGACCAACCCTAGAGTGTCTGAGTATTGATATTGAAATATTTGCCACAGTCCATTACCTGTTGATGTTAATCGGAAGTTCTCTTTTGGTGATTCTAGAAAACAATGGGAGCACAACTAGATCTAGACCATTAGTTCCCTCAACATCAGAGAGTAACCTTGGCACGGTGAATGTGACCAAACCAGACAATGAATTGAAATTGAATGAAACTCAAGCAGAGACCAACATTAAGCTGCCTACAAGCATGGATAACTCCACTAGCACCGATAACTCAACTAGCACAACAGGGACAACTCAGGCTTCTGATTCAGCTCATGGAACAAATTCTGCCAGACGGCTTTTGGCAGACATTAACTCTAAGGGATCTCAGGAAGCTGCTTCTGAATCCACTGTCAATAACAACAAGGATACTCAAGCTGCAACTGTTGAGAATGAAGAAGGTCTAGAAGCTGACGCTGACTCGTCATTTGACCTGTTTCGTGATAGTGATGAGCTTCCTGATGAGTATAGTTACGACTATGATGATTATGTTGATGAAACTATGTGGGGAGATGAGGAATGGACTGAAGCGCAACATGAGAAATTGGAAGACTATGTAAACATTGATGCGCACATTTTATGCACTCCGGTAAGGGAAGACATTGAGGGTGACTGTTAATTCTCTGCTGAAATACAAAAAAGTTATGGAAAAACTTGGGGCTATCATTGATCTATAGAAGAATGTGATATCATTTTGAACAAATAAAAATTTATGTGGGTTTTTTTTTGTCATATTGATCAGGTTATAGCAGACATTGATAACGATGGGGTGTCAGAGATGGTCGTCGCTGTCTCATACTTTTTTGATCATGAGTGAGTCCCTTAGACTTATGATGCCTTTTATGTTTTCGGGCTTTATCAATTATATTGGCTTCTTTTGTGTTTTAGAGAAGTAAGTATATTATTTTGTGTTAACAGCATACTTTAGGCTTCAATGAAAGAACTAGTGACTGGTGCTGGTGATTTCTTTTAAACCTTGTAAATGTCTATACTTTTGAACTTACAAATTTTGAATCTTTGTTCTGTTATTCCTATTTATACTTGATTGTTAAAATGCTATTTCTAATGTCAAGCATTTCAGTTCCATTTGTCTATCTCATGCTTTTCACTTTTCAGTCTCGTTAACACGATTTCCTTGCCCAGAATGATTGCCTCTTTTTTTTACTGTGTATTTTTACTACTTGTATGAAATGAAAGTCCGTCTCAGTTAAGTCTTCTCATAGTTTTACTTCGTTTCTTTGTTTTCTTTGGGCTTTTAAATCTGGTTTTTGCCTTGGCCTAAAGCAACTTGCAGTGGCTTCCCTCAATATATTGGATACAAGAAGCTGATGGTCTATGGATTTCTTTTTCATTGTTATTTTATTGCATGATGCGTAAGAAATGTATTGAAGAAATACTTAATGGAGTATTGAAACCTTCTAGTTTTACATTAATGTAGATGCAGTCCTCATCTATAGACAGCAATGTAAATTCACAGGTACTATGACAACCAGGAGCATTTAAAGGACCTGGGTAATATCAGTATTGGGAAATATGTGGCTGGTGGGATCGTTGTTTTTAATCTTGATACAAAGCAAGTTAAATGGACAACACCACTAGATCTTAGCACAGACAGTGGGAACTTTCATGCCTACATATATTCTTCTCCTACGGTTGTTGATTTGGATGGTGATGGAAATTTGGACATCCTGGTCGGGACTTCCTTTGGCCTCTTCTATGTATTGGACCATCAAGGTGATCTTATTTGACTGCATAACTATTTTGCACTAAGTTTTTAGAGGATGCATTTAGGACTTGATGAAATCTTCAAATCATATGTATTTATACTCTTGTATCCAAGGGTTCTTACCTTTGTTTCACCAGTTTTCTGTCTCTTATTGGCATGGCACACACACACTCTCAACTGAATCTACTGCAGTTCTATAAGGTAGTGATTCATCTCTTTTTGAAGCAATGAAATATAGAACCAATGTGTGAAACAGTGCAGCCATCATGTTTAGGTTAATTTGTCCATCCACCCCTAAAGATGGTTTTGAAATTCAGCCAGCTTGTCTATCTTGTCACCATTCAGCAAATGACCGTGAATACAATGATTTTTAGGTAAAATCAGAGAAAAATTTCCCCTTGAGATGGCTGAAATTCAAGGAGCGGTAGTTGCAGCAGATATCAATGATGATGGTAAAATTGAACTTGTCACTACGGATACTAATGGAAATGTTGCTGCCTGGACTGCACAAGGAGTAGAGATTTGGGAAAAACATCTTAAGAGCCATATTCCTCAGGTAAAATGTCAAATACCTTATGTAAAATGTCAAAAACATCTTAACATCTATTTATATGCCTAGCTGTTTCATATTAGAGAGCAATTTCAACTGGTACAAAGTATGGAATGGTATTATTGAAGAATGAGCTGGAGTTACTTTGATGAGATGCCTATGCAACATTTACAGTTGCAAGCTTGGTGGAGGCACACATGGGAATTATCTTTCTCTTCAGGCTAGATTCAGATACTTGTACATGTACGGGCGTGATAAGGATGGAGCTCAGTGACTGTTAAATGCTCTTATGTATGAAGAAGTTGAACAGCTAACAAACAACTTATCTTCCTCCAGGATTATAGAACTTCAGGCTAAGAATCTCGCGTTGGTGCATTGCTAATGCTGATCTAGGTCAAGGGGGTGATCCTTAGAGTATTGTTGTGTCTATGGCTTTTCTTGGCAATGATGTCAGGTGGCATATGTCTTCATGGGTCTTGTTGACATACATATACTTTGCATTAAACCACTATCTACCATCTGTGCATTTACCTGGGACACGTTGTGTATTATTGTAAGTACTGTAATCTTCTGATTTATGTCCATTGATCTGGTGTTTATCAACTTTTTGGAATGAAAATCGTTCTTCATGAGGCAAAGTTTGTGACCAATTGATTGGTTTTGATTTTTGCATATGAAAATGTAACATACAAATACTTATTTTGACAAGAAGTTAAGAATATAAAGGCAAAGGATTTGAAAAAACTTTTTGCTAGCAAGTAGCAACCTATGAGGGAGAGAAAAGAACGGAGGTGCGGCTGTTCACCATAGCAAGGCACTAGAGACCGTAATGAGAATTCTGCATTACTCTCAAGGCCAGTTTTCATTATGTGTGGTTGTCATCCTTTAAGAACCCACCAGATTCCTGGTATTTTATGTATGTTTTAAAGTCTGAATTTATGGCCTTGTAGTAAGGTGCAAAGGCCAGGGCACTATATGTTATTAATTTTTATTTGATCTTGAATTACTTGATGGGCAAGTAACTAAGTATGCTGTTAATATCCAGGGTCCAACCATAGGTGATGTTGATGGCGATGGGCACACTGATGTTGTTGTTCCTACAATATCAGGGAACGTTTATGTTCTTAGCGGCAAGGATGGTTCATTTGTCCGTCCATATCCTTATAGGACTCATGGAAGAATTATGAATCAAGTTCTCCTTGTTGATCTAAATAAACACAAAGAGAAGGAGAAGAAGGGACTTACTCTCGTTACTACATCATTTGATGGTTATCTATATCTTATTGATGGGCCCACCTCATGCGCTGATGTAGTTGACATTGGTGAAATTTCGTAAGACATTTTAACATCTTTTGGTGCCATATACCTCATTCTTTCCAGTCTTCAAAGCTTATCTTAGTGCAAAATTTTGGACAGATATAGCATGGCATTAGCAGATAATGTCGATGGTGGTGATGATTTGGATCTCATTGTGACAACTATGAATGGCAATGTCTTTTGCTTCTCAACTCCCGCTCCTCATCATCCATTGAAGGCAGGATAAACATGGACTTGACTTATAATTTGTGCTTCAGTCCACCTTTCTATCTTACAATATACATTTTATCCAGGCATGGAGATCGGCAAATCAAGGAAGAAACAATGTTGCCAATCGGTATGACCGTGAAGGAGTCTATGTCTCACATTCCTCAAGAACTTTCCGTGATGAGGAAGGCAAGAGCTTCTGGGTGGAGATTGAAATTGTCGATAAACATAGATATCCATCTGGTTATCAAGCACCTTACAATGTCACGGTACGTTCTTCTGAAGATCAAATGGCATTTTCCAAAAGCCAGGAGTGCCTTGATGTCATTTTGCTTTTGTTGTTTTGCAAAAACAATGCAGACAACCTTGTTGGTTCCTGGCAATTACCAAGGAGAGCGAAGGATAAGGCAAAACCAGACCTATGATCGCCCTGGAAAATATCGAATGAAACTACCGACTGTTGGAGTGAGGACAACCGGAACTGTCTTGGTGGAGATGGTTGACAAGAATGGACTTTACTTCTCAGATGAGTTCTCTCTTACATTTCATATGTACTACTACAAACTGCTAAAGTGGCTTCTTGTCCTGCCTATGCTCGCCATGTTTGGTATACTTGTCATCCTTCGTCCTCAGGAAGCCATGCCACTTCCATCGTTTTCAAGAAACACCGACTTGTGATAAAATACCCTTTCATCAAATTTCAACCCAGTGCAAAGGAAGATTGTATACTTGGGAAGGAAGTCCGGTTAAATCGATGTTACGGTAGTATCAATTTTCTCCAGCGAGCTCTGACAATACGTTGAAACAGATACTGATTCTGTCTAAATAGATTTATAGTGTTTTGGAAATAGGTGGCACAGAATCAAAAGCTGTAACATGGGAGATCTGAAGTTTTGGATGGTTAGTTCAAAATTATTTTTTCTTTAAATGTAGCTAATAACTTCTACTATTGTCGCTCATTTGTTATCTGAGTGATTATTTGCTTGCGGCAGAAAGGATTCAGAGAGACTTGCCCTGTGGCTGAGATGGCCATAAGGTAATGGCAATAGCGAACATCGCGCAAGCTTCCCTGATTTAACTGATGCAGTTATTGAAGGCTTTGTGGGACTCTTTGTCAAGCATGCAAAAGCTATACCATCTTACAACAGTGAATTGAGAAGCTTCATGACATTCGTCTAAAAACGTGTTCAAGTTCAACTTAGATTTATAGTTACAACTAAGCATGACGTATATTACAGTTTAGCATCTTGCAGCTGGGCGAACATGCAAATAAATCTACTTCGTATGTGACTCTGAACTGGCTTGATAACTATATTTGATGTCTTAATGAATTATTGCTGAGGAAAGAAAGAGGCACAATATAAATTATCGCGCAAACGTGGATTACGGTTACACGAGAAGAAGAACATAACTCGAAATTAACAAGAAAAATATAAACTCGGCTACATGATTGGATTGATTGCGAAATATAAAGAGAAATGTTACGGGCTTTAAAGACAAAGTAAGCATGTGCTTGATCAGATTTGACTATGACGTATGGGTAGGTGAGGCATGGAACTTCCATTCCAAATAGTTCTATCACCTTAACGATTATCATTTTCATCGTTCTGCAGAGTTTGCACACGAAGCTACCGAAAGGAGATGACATCAGCCTTCGCTTCTAGTCGCTATCGAAGTGTTTCTGATTTGTCCTAGTCTCGTGGAGATGCGATTTCTTGCCGAGCTGCTTTGACGGGTAGGACTAGGATCGCTAGGATCTGAAATATCAGTGTCTGGCGTGTACTTTGTCGACCCGGTTCTTTTCCAGATCAATTAAGCCATGCAAGCTAATTCTAAACTTATCAGCAATAACAGCTCCAGCAAGTACATATTACGTGTGCACGAAACTCCATGCGCAGCAATTGCATCCAACCAGGGAACTAAAGAAGAGGAGAGCATCATCACTAGGAACGGTTAAAGACCGTGGAAGATCAATGAACTTCATCCATCACCGGTGCAACTTATTCCAATTCAAAGTCATTTTCACCCACCAATACCAAGAAAGGCTTTATATTAATGCTAATGCAGGAGCACTGAACTCTGAACATTATCCAGTTCAAACCAGGTCAAGACAGTACGATCAATTTTTTGAGAATTTGAGAAACACGGGGTGCTGCCATGAGCTACCTTCAGAGTCCTCATTCCTCACCATCCATTGGAGGCAGGACTAACGTGGACCAGATTTATGAATTTGTGTTTAATCCCAGCTGTCTATCCTACGACTTGCATTTCTTCTGGGCATGGAGATCGCGCAATCAAGGAAGAAACGATGTTGCCAATCGGTATGACAGTGAAGGATTCTCGCATTCGTCGAGAACTTTCTGCGATCAGGAGGGCAAGAGCTTATATGGTGGTGGCACTAGTAGCCCATGTAAGCTATAGCACCTTACAACAGCATATCAGAAGCCGTATGACATTCTTCAGAAAACGTCTTCTAGTCCAACTAACACTGATACTCCAGCTAAAGCACGACACATTACAGTTCCATGTCGTGCTCTGAACGAACATCTCGATTTTTCTGCTTCGTACATCTGACGTTCTAACAGGTTCGCTCGTTGGATTTTGATGTCTTAGGTAAATATTGCTGATGAAAGAAAAGGGCAACAAGACAAATTACCACACTAAATGGTTGCCACGAGACTAAACGAATTCAATCGGTTGGCATTTCTCATTTTGAATTTGAGGTTTTTAATCATTTTCAAACCCCTAAATTGGTAGTTTGGCATGCGTATTAGAAGTTACAGGACCACTGCCAGAAGCCCAACTGAGGAAACTGGTGCATTGCTTGGATAAGTTTGCAGATACCGTTCTGTACCCAAAACATCAGAATGTTGTTACCAAACAATATGCTCGAAAGAGATCGTTTGCAAGTTCTTTCGCATGCTCCTTAAAAGAAAAGACATCCTTCCAGCTATCCCAACCTCTTCAAAAAGCAAAGTACTAAAGTTCCTATATTCTGAATTTAGCGCAATAACCGTGTAGGTTCAGATTTACTTCCTAGTATCTATCTTAAAAAATAGTCTCTTTGAAGGCTCCAGAGAAAACTAAGAATGGGGGCTGTCGACTGTAAAATGCACAATACTCAACCACAATACTATCAAACCACAACAATGGAAGAAAAGGTTCCTCTTATTGGTAGAAACAACTGATCTATGGAAAGACATGGTATCATCTGTTTGTGTATCAGCATCATGTCTCAAAGCTGGCAAAAACTTCCTGCTTGCCTCTGTCGTTTGTGGCACACCCCCTCGGTTCTTTTATTCAAAAGACGAAGAGGAGATATATCATCCACGAGGTTTGCAAAGTAGCGAACCAAGAATCCACGGCATACCAAGTGAAGAATCAAAAGACTGGTGGGCATTAGATGTTGACATGAGCTGTTACTTATTCTTCAGCTGTTCCGGTTTTTGCTTCACTTATTCTTGAAAAGGTTATCTCCTGCCACATCTTCTCAACTTTCCACGGGACATAGTCTTGTAAATTAGCTTTCACGTATATGTAAACACAAATCCCAGCCATACCTGATGAAAAATATGTGAGGTTCGAAAAAAAGCACATGCATCCCAGAAACATGTAGTACACACACGAAAGCCCCACTGTGGTTTAGACAGACAGTTATGATAAAAAAAAAAAAAAAAAAAAAAGCAAACAGTTACAGGATTCATTTTTGCTCACAATCTAAGTGCTATTCTAAATTGGTCATCTCTCTCTACCGAGCGTCATGGATCCTTAAAATGGACAAAGACGAGCTGGTATCATGCTTCTGAAGGTCCACCTCTCCACAAAGTCTCATTTAATCAATCTAGGAGGGAACAATGAATATATTTTGTTTCATTTTTCACCAAATATATAGCTTGCTGGTGTCTGCCTTGGCATGCCAACAGCAAACCCTGACTCAAATTTCCTAGCAAGGCAAATGATCAAAGAAACAAGCTAAATGCCTCATTTTGATGTTCTTTTCTCCTCTCTCCAGTAGGCCAAAAATAAAATGAAACGACCAAAATAAGCATAACTGGAAATGGTAACATTTCCAGGCAATAACCCGGCAGATACTTTATTTCAATGACTCTTCACCTTTAAATTCCTCCATTTCTGAAAGAAAAAGTTACAAACAAGAGGAGATTTATCCAGCAGGGAAAGGTTGAAAAATGGAAACCACAAGTTCTATTAACTAACATCGAATAAGAAGTCTTTAAAGTCCTTCAACCTTCAATTTTGTAGTGGAACACAAGGCAAATTCACTACTTTCTTGATTAAGCAACACAGTCAGGCGGAAAAAAAAAACAGTCAGGTGGCATGTAGCCATATCAATTTTTTATAAGAATGAGGCTGAGACAAAATGTCCTGAACGAGGTCATTTTTTATTCTTGTACAAACCAAATCAAAGATTTTAAGTACATCAGGTGTAATTCATGTAGTAAACATCGGCGGTATCCAAGTTCAAAGATGAGTAGGGTATTGTCCTTAGTGATACTCACTCTAAATGAAGTTTTGGAACTTGAAACCTATCCCATTGCCTCTTCAAAGCACTGCAGACCTGGTGGAGGCAGGAAAACCCAACTAGAACCTATCAGTTTGCCCCTTTTTCTCAATTTTTTTTCATTAATTAAACAAAGTCTGGGTATATTTACAGAAAATAACACTTACAATATTCAGCAAAATATATATATTTCTGTTAACAACGACATTATGTCAACATCTATACAGCACAGGATCACCATACTAATGTGTTTTTCGCTTCATGCTACATAAGTTTACATGAAGGCTTCTGATATTGAACGAAGCATAGCCTTTCTGAAAGTAGAGAATAATACTCATGCTTGCATACCCATTAAACACTTATAGATCATATAAAAAAGTTCTTTTCCTTTTCTCAGGGCACCTAGTGCATGTACGCCACAAAAGGTAGCAGGCATTAGTTAAGGGAAAATATGAACCTCACCCGAAACCGACACTATGCTCACAAATTCCATCATTTGATCTAACTTACCTAGAGTCCTCTAATATCGACCCTAGAGATTGGGTTATCTCTGTTCCAGCTTCAATAAGATAGTTCTTTTTCCTTTATTCTCTATGAATAGGTCTATTCCACTGCATCAATAATATTCATAAAATGCATATGCGTTTGTTTATATGGTATACATATTTTTCCAGGGTACCTAGCTCAGGATGTAGTAGGCACAGGTTGCCGGATGGATATGAACCCGTAACCCCAAAACCAAATCTATGCTCGCAGGTTCCATCTTTGGGATCCTGAAGTTTTGTTGTGCGCTCTTTCATTCAACCTAGATCCCCAATCACACCGTTTCAACCAATTCAATAGGTTCCCCAGGTTCTCCTACACATTCCTGGTAAAGAGAAAAAAACCATGGATATCAACTCTGGTTGATCGCAACTTATATAATGATTCCAGCTCTGGCATCCCACTCTTATGCTGGCAAAGCTTAACCGGATGCTAACATTGCACACACAAATCCTTTGCATGCAGTGAATTCAACATTTTAGATTAATTGCACTTCAGCGCAATCATCAACAACCGCACCAATTTGCTCTTGCTCTGGTGTGTTCAAAGAGGGAGAATTTTGTCAGAGTACAACAGTGACTTCACAGTTGCAAAGATTACCAACGAACAAGGATGACCAAATTATTGGGTAAGATTATCTAATCAATATGAAATCTCACTTTAAAAGTCTGACCACAAGCAGACAAAAAATGTCATAATCCGGCAAAAGCTGCAAGTTTAAACAGGGTAATCACCATGCCGCAAATCTGGATTGCAAATATATTGCAACGTCCGACTACACGACCCACACCAGATTCTCCACATCAATAGCAAGAGAAATTGCAAATTTCTCATTAGGCTATCAAATCGAATAATCACACTCTCAGCCAATTCACACAGATCTAACACTCACATAAGAAGTCAGAACTCCTCCATTATTAGCTCAAATGACTGCAATCTCTAAAACTCTTACAAGAAACTATGGTACAGTGTATCCATATATATATATATGCACAAATCAAGAGAAAGGGTCTCAAGGAGCATGAAGAAAACCCGAATCTACAACAACACCAACACACGCGTATATATTATATCACTGGAAAAAAAAGTAAAGGGAAAGACAAAATTCTTACATCCCCCCAAGTTCAGAAGCCATTCAAGATGGGTCTCTTCCCGAGCCGCTTTATCTCCCTGTCCATCTTCCCGGTCAGCATCAGGCCGAACATCTTGTAATCGCAGAGGAGCGACCAGAGCGGGTGCCCGAACGTCGCGGGCACGTTGCCCTCCACGAACAGGTGGCTGTACCAGGCGAGGCCGTATCCCACGACGGGCACGAGGAAGAGGGCCCACCAGTTGAACGCCGCCGCGTAGACCAAGAGCACGGCGCTGAGGAGGGTGCCGGCGAAGTGCCAGCGCCGCGTGGCCGGCTTCGAGTGCTGGCTCACGTAGAAGGGCCAGAACTCGTCGAAGCTCCTGAAGTTCATCTTCCCTCGATGCAAGAAACGCCGACCCAACTCGCAAGAAGATCTTCCCGGGGGGTTTTGAGGTTCTGGGCTCGTGGGGGGTCGCGGTGGGGCTACAGGCCACGGCTGATCTCTCTGCGTTCGGACGGTGATGATCCCGGCATCACATGCCGGGAGGGACGCGATTTACACGGTGTTGGGTCGGATTTGGAAGGATTGATTGCTCGCTCGTTCGTGGGGTGGCAGAGGGCGTGTGGAAGCAAATCGATTGGGGGAGGAGACGAGTCAAGAAGCAACAGCTTCGGAAGCACCGCCACATGTCTTGAAGATTCCTCGCTCGGGCCCCTTCTCATTTGTTTGTTCGATTTGGCACGGTCGGTCGTTCTGCGAAACTTGGCACGCCCCGTGCCCGAGTTTTGCACGTAATTCGCGGTGTGGCGCTCCAAATTTTTTTTTTTTATTTTTTTATTTTTTTACAGGAGTGAAAGATACGTCGTTTGAAAAGTTTGAGCGAGCATATATGTCATTGGGTTCAACGATGAATATATGCCCAACGGATAAGAGAACCAAACAAGGTAGCTAAACACAATTATCTATTTTTCCGAGACATATCTATACATAAGGATAAAGTTAGATAGAAGGGTCTTGTGGTTGAGCCATGTGTCGTACAATTAGAGATGAGCAGTTCCAGATTCTGTACAATTCCGCCTATAATCTAGAATCTGTCTATTAGAACAAGTTCCTCGCTTTATGAAAGCTGAAACCTACTCTGCATACCTTGGAATCTACGCTATCACAAGTTTCAAGGTCTATTCATATTCCGCATATATTAATAATTGAACAATTACAATTAACCGTCACATTTAATGACCATTACTTACTATTGCAATCCATTGATCACAATTTGTATTCAGACACACGAAAATTATGAAGTATTAACAAAGTTAAAGTCTCACTCACAAAATGTAAGCTCAAACTAGTGGATTTCATATTATACATTCATCATCGAACGCCATGGAATACCACGTGATGACGCAAAAACATAAATCAAGAAAAACACAAAAACTTATTTTAGCTTCCAGAGTCCAATTACCTTAAATATGAAATCTACTCGTTGAAATAAGTTCCCCAAACTTTTGAACTTGGAACCTACCATACATACCCTGAAATCTGAGATCAGACAAGTTCTCACCAATCTAGTTCTCCGGTTCCAGATATCAACCCTACGTATAATCATTGGCTCTATCTTAGTACCTTAAACATTGATGACATTAAAATAGCCTTTTAATGGCTTTTAAGGAAATTCTGGTGCATTTAAAATCGACAAAAGCAATGTAACTGCAAATGGTTTGAATGGATAGTTTTACAATGATATTACAATTACCATGATTTTCTTGTCAATAGCTAATTATCCCATGTAATCAAGTGATACGGTTGTGTGAGATGGGCAAGATTTCGAGCAAAGTATAGATAGATTAGAGCGTATGGAATGGATGTCAATGCAAATGTAGGACAGGATACAATCACCACCAAGGCCTATTAGATACGATCACCATCAACGCCTAAAGGATACATCACCAGCCACAAATAAAGATCGGGATTAACGAAGTTTACCACTAAAGCTTAAAAAACAAACTACCCATCAAGGATAAACGACTTCAAGATAGAAGCTCGCCACTAGAGCCTAACAAATGAACCACCAACTGAGGATAAAAGGGCCTTTTAATCTACCATTAAGTAATAACCACTTTCCAAGGATTAAGGGACCAAGATAGAAGAAGCTCACCACCAAGGCTTAAAGAAAATCCACCGGCCGAGATGAAGGGCTTATTGACTTGCCACCAAGGAAGAATCAACCTCTCAAGGATAAAGAAAGAGGGAATAGAAATTTGCTCACACAGAGAAAAATCTTATATATTCATATACTCAAGTCTTTGTGTCTTCTACAATGAGATCACACATCTATTTATAGATATACTGCTAAACAAAATAGAAGACTATTCGAATTCTCATAAACCGAACAAACTTTTAGGAGAAGTCACCTAATTATGACTCTTAAAAGCAACCCACAATAAAGACTCACAAAAGGCTATGAATTAAGAGACTTAGGGCATGTTTAGTAACGTTTATGTTTCTTTATTTTTCTATTCTTTTGTTCTCCGGAACAAAAAAAGAACAGAAATCCTTTTAGTAAAAAAATTCTACTTTTTTATTTCTGGAACAAAAAATTGATCCTGTAATAGATTTGGAATAGAAACAAGAAGTAAAAAAAAATCTACTTCTTTGTTTCTAAAACAAAAACAAGAAATGATTTTTTCTAGAACCTTTCAAAAACAAGAAACAATCCGCCAGCTGCAACCCGCCCACCACCCCCTCTTGCCGTCCTTTGCCGCCACCTACCGGCCGCCTTTTGCTGCCGTCTGCCGATCGCCTCCCGCCCGCCGACTGCCTCCCGCCCACTTAGCCATCGTCCACTGCCGACCGCCTCTTACCGTCAACCTCTGTCCTCCGCTGCTCGACACCTATTACCACCCACCATCGATCGTTGTCCTCTGCTGCCGCTAGCCGTGCTCCACCACTCGACACCGACCGCCACCTGGCACTAATCCCTCCCGCCGCCGGCCACCTGATGCCGGCGGTCACCCACCACCGACCATCGTCTTTCACCACCAGCTGTCAAGCTCCACTGTCGAACGCCGACCGTCGACCACCTCCCGCCCCTAGCCACTCGACATCAACAGTCACCCACCACGGACCACCATCCTTCACCGCCGACCACCATGCTCCACTGATCGAAGTTGGCCACCCTTCGCCACCAGCCACCTCTCGCTACCAGTCACTGTCGCCTGATGCCACAGTGATCTATCGTCGTGCTCCGCCGCCGCCTCCCGCCGCTGGCCGGCCACCTCCCACCGTCGACCACCATCCTCCGCCACCCGCCGTCCTCCGCCGGCAGCCCAAAAGGTAGAAACTCGTCCACGGAATAGAAATAGATCATTCGCGCCCTAAACGCGTTTCTATTTTTTTTTCTATTCCAGGAATATAAATTTTGTGCAGTTACTAAACACTATTTTTTGCTTAGAAACTATTCCAAAAAATAGAAATAGAAAAAACTATTTTTGATCAAAAATTATTTCTGGGAACAGAAACATTGCTATGCAGACTCTTAATAACTGGGACTAAATGCATGCGACCAATTATTGAATGCACTGAACCTTGATAAGACTCTAAATTCGTGCACTAGTCTCGGAAGCCGAATAGTCATCATAGAAAATCATCAAACAACGACAGAAATCAACCGGAACAACCTCTAAAAGTTAGTGATTAGTGGCCTTGAAATCTACCACAAGCTTGGAAATTGGCATGGAGGTAATCAATTCAAGCCCACGAAATCGATAACTTACCCACCAATTTGGTAACCTCTCCATCTAATCGCTAACTTCAACCTTGAACCCAACTTATTAAGTTGTAGCCGAAATTGGTTTTTGCCTGTCCAAATAACATGTGGGTTGGTTCGATCATTAAGACATGAGTAAATAGAAACTGATGCTCCCGCATCATCAAGCCAAAGATAATATTTCATTTAATAATGTTTTAGGGGACTTTACTTTTGAATTGCATGATGATAATGGATGTTTAGAAATTTTAATGAACTTAGCTTTGTCAAATATTTTTAATTTTTTTCCTAAAAATATCTTTTAAAAGATTGGACTATTGGATTAACCAAATAAAATGACAGTTGAACAGTTAAAATCCATAAACTATAATGTAATGACATGTATTAAAGTTAAATAAATAGTTAATACCACAAAAAACCTTAAACTAATACACTTGTGATAACTTTATCCAAAACTATTTGACTACAAAAACTTCAAACTGGTACACCTATGACAAATTTACTTCCAAATAATTTTTTGACAACCAAAAACACCAAATTGGTACACTTGTGACAAATTTACCCTCAATTAGTTTCCGTTAAATTTGATTAATACCACAAAAATCTTAAACTTGTACACTTATGACAAATAAAGGGTAAAGCCCAAAACCGATTTCAACTGCCATAGGTTATCCAACTCAGCAAATTAACAGTAAAATTTAACGGAAATTAACTGAGAGTAAATTTGTCATAGGTGCATCGGTTTTGGATTTTTATGGTCAAAAAATTAGTTTGAGATAAATTTGTCACATGTGTCTCAGTTTGGGGTTTTTTTTGTGGTATTAACCTTTAAATAAATCAAATGCATTTATTAAACCTAGAAGATGAATTTGTTCACTTTTATTTGTGCTTAAATTATTTTTAGAATAGTATAAATAATAATAAAAAAATATACAACTCATTCACACAATAGCTAGGTGGCTACTTTGTTCGAAGAAGAGGGACACCATTTTCGTCCCAGACTAAAAATAAAAAGAAGAGCCAAACAAAAAGAAGAAAAAAAAGTAGGAACAATTCTAAAGCAAAAGTGGATCGCACATGTAACCTTAATCTTCGTTGTGCGGAATAGAATTATATAATAGAAAATCTCTGCGTTCCAAAGGCACGCCAAAGTGGAACTCAAGAGATAATATAGTCAATTCGAGATAGCACAGTTGCATGCAAATAGTTTTTTCACTTGAGAAGTGATGTTGCCAAGGAAAAAATTAGTTAATTTAATAAAATTTAGTTGGGCATTACACTTTGGTAGTTGGGTCACAGGGTACAAAATAATTTTTTACCAAAAATAGTATTAAAAAAGAAATTATTTCCTATAGTTTTCTATATTCAATATCCATTGGTGGTAATCTACTAGTAAAAAATGTCAAATTATGAGAAAAAAGATATAAAAAGTGTCATAATTTTTGTACTAGTGCTACATTGGTAAAATTTGGCCAAAAAAAAAGATCACTCAAGCGCCGATTTGGAACGACATGAACAATATTTTCACATTTTTCCAACCTATGTGGCTCACAGGCACTATAAATCGGTATAAATGCCCTAAATGAATTCCCTAAACTTGTTTGCCCCCAATTTAAAACCTTATGCGGACGAATCGAGCCATTTCTCCTGTTCTGCAAATCCTAACTTAGACCGAGGCAATTTGGGGCAATTAACCGACGAGTTGGATGACGCCAACTCAATGCAAGCAAAAACGGAGGCTCTGGACTCTCTAGCCAACCATTTGAGGAAGGAAGAGAAGCTTAGGAGTCGGGGAATTCGCAGCCGGTTGTCTTCGTCGTCTCGGAATCGGCATTCTTGAAAAGGAAAATAGAGAGTGGATGAGAATGGTAAAGCCAAGTTGGTGATGCTGTAATAGATCAGGATGATAGGGTAGTCGGAAGGTGTTGGAATCCCGGAATATTTGGGAAGAGACGATGGATGATTTGCCGGTGAAAAGAAGCAGAGCAGGTTGCTCTCGAGGAATTTGAGGAGCCGTAGAGTAAAAGCGGCGTCGCCAGAATACCTGCGACAAATCTGAAACAACAATGACTGTTGTGCAGGAGACATCAAGACAACGTCACACCAAGCCCAGAAAAGCAGAAGCAGGCCAAGAGGAAGATCTGACGTGAGCACCGTGCGGAAGAATGTCGTTTTATGACAAAACCATCTCATCGTCCACACAGGCCTGCTTGCTTTCTTTCTTTCTCTCCTTTTAAGTTAATATTACAAAAAACTTCAAATCTCAAACTAACCATAAACTAATATATCTATGATAATTTTACCCTCCGTTAATTTTTATAAATTTTACTGTCAAATTACTTTATTAAATGATAAGTGAAAACCGACGGATATACCAATTTTGAGTTTTACACTCCATTTGTGTCATTTTGTTATTTTTTTGTGATATTAATCTAACTTAACGAAAACTAACAGAAAGTAAATTAGTTTGAAGTTTTTTGTGATCAAAAAATTAGTTTGAGGTAAATTTATCACAAATATATCACTTTGAAATTTTTGGGTAAATTTGTCACGGATCTATCAGTTTTGGATTTTTCATGGTATTAACTCTTCTTTTGAAGGGGAAGTATTGATCTCCTTCGGGATTTAGAGGGGAAGTATTGATCAATACTCGCTTAGTTTGGATTTATGATTTCAATAAGTATTGATCTTAGAAAATTGTCCAAAAAATCATAAATTATTATCTTGTTGCCAATTCAATCATAAACATTTTAATTGTGTCAATTGAATCATAAGCATTTTCACGTTTTGCCAATTGAATCCATCCTGCCAATTTTGATCGAAAATCGCTGATAAGAATGTCGGCCAGCCGACCTATGCGGCACAATCGACGCTAATGTAGATAACTTTTTTAAATTTTTTTTGGATTTTTTTTCCTTTTCTTATCTTCTCCTTTACCTTTTTTTTAATTGTCTTTTCCTTTTCTGTTCTTTGTTTTTTTCTTTTTTCCTTTGTCCATCCACCATCGCCCTTGCTGGCCTGGCATGGTCAGCCCTTTGCCAAATCGGGCAAGGGTTTGCCCTCACCAAATCTGGGCAAGAGCCTCACGGCCCTTTCAAATTGGTAGTTTATCGAGTGCATCCACGAGTCTCTCAAATTGCTCTTTCAGGACGAGGGAGTCCACCGGAGACAAGTAGATGAGACTGATAAAAGAACCACGCTAATCTCACGGATCAGACAGCAGCCTAACTGCTAACTAGGACTGAGGTACTTAGGCTTGTGAATGATGTTTTTGTACAGGTTCCCAACCACGGAGGCAAAAGGGGCTGTGAAAATACAGTTTCTCTAGGTTCTGATTTTCAAAGCATTGATTAAATAATTCATGAGAATAATTAATGCGTTGAGAATTATAATCGGTTTAAAGACATTCCTTTTTACTTAGTTACTTAACAAGTGCTCCGAACTCGTTTATCATATATCCATATATCCGCACATTATAATTTTCCCGACGAAATGGACTCAGTTAGATTTAGTGAAGTGATCTCACCAGTGAATCTGATGCAGCAATGGCCTTTCCAGTTTTCACTCCTTTGGTAGAGTTACAATTGACAGAATACGAGAGAGAGAGAGAGAGAGAGAGAGAGTTCAAGGATACAAAGAATAAGCTATACATACATACAGCATTAAACTGTTCTTTCAGGCTACTAAGAGCCTAAGTACACAAAATTTGAATCACGACAATGGCTTCTGAATGAGACCCGCTTGCTCTGCCCAACCCGACGATGAGGAATTGATGAAGCTCTCCGTCTAGAAAACTCGGTCTCCGGTAGCATAAAGGTTGTAGAATATGGTAGTGGCGAAATAGAGAGCAGCGGTGACCACAAGGAATGCTTGGAAAGATCCGAGCCATTGCACGAAATAACCAGTACCGATCGTGCTGATTATTGCAGCAACTGTTCCCGCTGAATTCGCGATACCTGCACCGTAGAAAGTCCGGTTCTTGAGTCGATACGCAAACATTCCGTCGCACCCATTAGAAATTGAAGTTCGAAAGAAGCTATTTGAGCATAAAAGAGACGGAACTTCCTGGTCTTTTTTTCCAATCAAGATGCAGGGGGAGAACTTACCATGAAGAAATCCTGCACACTGTGGAGCTATGTCCTGATTACATGGAGAAAGAGGATAGATTGATCAGAATGTGGTTAACAATCCCATGACTGATGAGGCAATGAGTCGAGAAGTATGCACTAAACATCCCTGTGACAAGATGGTACTATATCCTATGTGAACTCACTTGAATATTTAGGAGGAAGCCAGCCTGACTGAACGAACTGAAGCTTAGCGCCACCGTGATGAACAGGGAAGCGATGGCCGGCGAATTGGCGTAATTTAAACAGAGCAATGCGATTCCAGGCCCGATGAAACCGATCGACTGCGAAAAATGACATGAGTAAGCATCCGCAAAATGATCGTCAGTAGCAAAGCTTATCAAGGATCGGAGGAAGAACTGAGAAATTTACCTGCATGACCTTTCGCACTAGCGTAAGTGAATACCCGGCCTTGATCAAATAATCGGATGCTGCGCCGGCAATGTACCCAGATACCGCCATTGTTCCCCATGGAACAGCGCTAAACCAAGCCGCATTCTTCAGATTTATGTCGAACACCTGCAATTACCGCAAAGAACTCGGGACAATCAATTGAACTCCGTCTTGGTCCGACGATGTACTGGACAGACACCGGTGCCGGCAATGCGATACTCACAGTTTTGAAGTAAACGGGCATCCACGAGAGCAGAACGAAATATCCCTGTGACCGACGTTTCGCGGCGTATCAGATGAATAGCATAAAAGATCAATCGATTACGCTGCTGAAGCTATATGTCAAGCGAGACTAACCCAGTTGTTGGTGATGTTGGCCAGTATGATTGCCAATGCCGGTGGCTTCGACAGTAAAACACGAACCGATGGGATTTCTCCGTTCCCGACCGCAGCATTCGATTTCCCATCCTCGATCAGCCGCAGCTCGGATGCACCGACAAACCGGCTCTCTCGCGGGTGGTTGGTCACCCCATTGGCCCACCTCATCAACCAAAGCAGTCCAAGCGACGAGAAGAGAAGGAATGGCCCCGAAATGCCGACGGAGGACATCATCAGAGGCGTGAGGATCAGGCCTACGACGTTGCCAAGGTGAAATCCCCCCATCGATATCCCGACCGCGCTCGCTCGCTCCTGGCTCGGGAACCACCTGATTCGAACCAGCCACGTTTGAGCTACAATTTCTCTCCGGACAAAATGTCCAAGGCTCGGGATCAACAGAAAGCCGATTGGGCAGCCGGCCGACGACCCCGAAGATCACCGGGGGAGAGCGATAAATTGAGGCGTCTTACCTCGACGAGAGGTTGCTCATGGAGGGAAGAGCAACACCCTCGGCTAGCCCGAAGAACGCGCGCATGGCCAGAAGGGCGACCGTCGAGCGGTTGGCGGCCCAAGGGGTGAGGAGGGTGGCCAACGACCACAAGGCCACGCCCCACGCCATCACCCTCTTCCCTCCGTACTTGTCGACCAGCACGCCGCCGATCACCGACGAGAACACGTATCCCCACAGGAAAGATGACTGTGCCACAAACACAAACACGTACCTTTGTTCAGCCAAGGAAGTGACGAATTCGGCGATCGCAACACAATCGGGACGGTATTCAGAGGTCAATTTTAATAGGGTTTGCCAGAAATTCATGGATTGTCTCAATCTCAATCAACCAGAAGCAGAAGCGAATTGACCCAATGACGTGCCAAACCATATGACTCTACACAAAGCTAAAACCCTCAATAAATTGATTCCTTAACCATAACTCCGGAGCAAATTTTAAACGTAAATTAAAGGTGCCCTGGTCGTCTTTCCCAAAAAAAAAAAAAAAAAAAAAAAGAGCAAAATTTTGTGGTCACGGTTTGCCCCGGTCTTACGTCTCAGCTGCATATTGGGACGCGGCATAACGAGCGCGATACGCAGGCACAAATTTATCTAAACTTGGATGAATTCGAAGATAAGTTCCTCGGCCGTCAATAGAAGAGCCCGGATTTCAAATCGGCAAATTAAAACTTCGAAAAAGAAAAGAAGAGAGAGAGAGGATGTTTCTAGCTCCCGATTTGTACCTTGGGCAACGAACGCACGCATGTTCCAACCCCACCTTTAAGGCTGCGTTCCATCAAAAAAATTCCTCAGCTTTTTTTCCTTCGCCGACTCCTCCAGACCCGTGAATAGCAAAAAAAAAAAAAAATTATCCTATCCGACTTTAAATCCGTAATCCACCAAACAATGAACAGGATATGAAGAAATCCCATGATTTCTTATCCTATCTTATTCAGTCTTATCCTATTTAGAAATCCAGATGATCAAACGCAGCCTAAAAATTTATGGCCCAAAAATCCCCCGGGCCCATGAGGAGAAGCAAAAGTGGGTAGACGACGGTGACTTTGAAAATGATATGAGAAGCTTTGGAAAGAGATTTATTCTTCATAAATAAATAAGATAAAATAAAATGAAACTACCCAATCTCGCCGTATAAAAATAAATTATTCTTATAGGTTCTTTTGACATTAGTCTCTTTTTTCTTTTTTTTCTGTTGTTAAAACCATCATAAAATACTAAATTCGTCCTCTTTCATATCTGGGATGTGATAATCCAGTTTCGCGAAAAATGAGTTATTAAATGATAGCCTGTATAATCATAAAAATAAATAAACAAAAATATTTTTATAGACCTCGAAAATAATTACAGGGGAATCATTATTTGATAACGAAAACATTTCTTCTTCCCAAACTAAATCGAATCAAGAGACGTGTCTAGCGCGCCGATCGCAACCCGAGCCCCATGCATCCGAGCTCTCAGATCACGTCAAGGTCGGCATTAACGGCTCGGATGGATCGGGCTCACATGCATTGATGAACATCGCCGCCTCTCACTTATGCGTTCGGCGGGTCATCATTGGGTGGGGGGGGGGACCCGCCCGACCCGCCCGGGTTCGGAGCCGCAAAAGCCTTTTTCCAGGAGGCGGCGAACCAACGGACGTAGTTTTCTTACCCACCACACATGCTTTATTCATTTTTCCATTTTTTTTTCTTTTTTCGGGTCGTGATTCGTTTTTCTTATTTACCACGGGGAAAATTAAAAAAAAATTACAACACGACCGCAAAAGATACCAAGAAAACTTTTGGCTTTTTCCTATTGGAAACATATAGAAATCATTTCGATTTTGAAATTTCGTAGACAGATTCCAAACGTCAGTACTAATATATGCTTTCAACCAAATTAGAGGGTTCTAATACTGAACCCTAGTAATCACATCTCGAATAACAAAAAATATAGCTTAAAAAAATGCATTTTTAAATGAAGGTTATTGCCGAGGCGTAATTACCTTTATCTCTCAAGGCATTTTAACGAACAAAAATTCACAAATTCTTTTGTTAACTATCGGTATCAATACTATATATATATTCATTCGACCACGGAAAGTACATAATTCTCGTTTGATGCGGTATTTTTTCTCGTATAATATGCGATTGATATTTGAAAAGTGAGAAAAAAAAAATCAGTAGTTAAGCATCCTTAATTAGTACCCGAACATTCAATCCTAAAACATTCTTCAACAAGATCTTTCTTATTCGGAGAAAACATTAATAAAGGATATGGGTAATTAAAACTATGAAAATAAATAAATAAATAAATATATTTTTCATCAATTATATATGTTTTTCGGGAACAAGAAAATAAAAAAAAGAGGAGGAAAAAAAAAGGGTACCTGAACAATGCCCAGGAAAGGGGTGGACCAGCCGTGCCGGGCGGCGAGGGGGACGACGGCGACGGACATCACCACCCGGTCGGCATTACACAGGCACATCGCGCACGCCATCAGCGCCACCACCTTGAACCTCTCCGGCACCGCGCCGACCACGTCCTCCGCCGCCGCCGCCGCCGCCTCGACGCGGCCGCCCCTGTCCCCGAAGAGCAGCCCCCGCTCGATCCCTTCCGCCGTGCACCTCGCCCGATGCCGCCTCCACGCCTTCCCACCACTCCTCCGAGCTCCATCGCCGGAGCAGTCCCGCCCGACGGGCCCGGCGCGAATGCCGGGGGCGAGCCCCAGCTGGGTCCCCCCGAGACTCGCCGGTCTCGACCTGGCGGAGATCGAGAGGCGCGGGAAGGGAGACGAAACGCGGGCGGCGGCTCTCAGGACCTCCATGGTAGAGAGAGAGAGAGAAGCAGGGGAGGGAGGGGAAAGCAGAGTCAGAGGGGCATGGAAAATATGGCCATCTCGACGCTGGAAAACGTCAAAGCGGAGCCCCCCGACCCTGCAATTCTACACTGCGAGAAAGAGGAGGAGAAGACACGCGCACACGCACACACACCAGCGCGCAGCACTAGCGTACCAGGCGGAGCTTTATATGATGATGATGGTGGTGCGGCAGGAAGAAAGTTGCTCTTCTTGCGGGGGTTGGTGAGGAGGAGAGGACTCAGCATATGGTCTCCGTCCCTTCCCCTTTTTCTATCCTCTCTCGTGTATACATGTTCCTTTTCATGTTTGGACCTAACCCTGTATTCCTATATTCCTTCCTTCTTCTTTTTTTTTTTATTATCCATTTATTCGGAGAAAGGCCGCCTCTTCGACCACGGGTCGTTATTTTAGTTCCTTAACAAATGCTTCGAAATTGGTCTTTCAGGGGGGGAAAACCACTCCTCGTTATAAAGCTCGAGTTACACGAGCCGGCCTGAATTGGATAAGGCCCGTTTCCTCTTTCTTTTTGCTCTTAATTAGAAGTCGGAGCGGTCGATAATTCGTTTCAGGCACATAATCTGCAATAACATCGAAGTGCCAATTCTACCTTCCGAGGCAATCCGCGCGAGCCGGGACCGTGTTCAAAAGATAGGAAGCCACGTGTCGATGGTTCGTCAGAAACAAAACGACCGTATCCACCCTCGATACGGAACTTTGCTGATTTGGTCATATATTTTTGTTGACGATTATTGAAGTGTTGAAGATTGTTAAAAAGTCTGAATTGAAACCCTTGAAAAAGGGAGAAAAATATGGCAAATAAAGTAAGTGAGTAATTAAAAATTTTTAAAATTTATTTTTTTTTTCGTCCTTTGTTCTGCGGCGTTGCAGGTGAGGGGTGGAGAGAAGTGGGGACCCGGTCGGGCCGGCTTGGACCCACGCGGGACTCGAGAAGGGTCGACGTGGCAACACGCGTTTCGTACCTGCCCCCATACGCTCGGCTTCCCCACCAACCCACCGGGGGATCGACCTGGCTACCGGGATTCCCGGTGACAAATTTTCTGCATCTTCCTTGCCGTTTTGATTTTATTCTTTTTTTGCGGGCGAAAGCCGCCGGAAACCTTAAATTATATCCGCCGTGTGTCACGTCAATTCTAAACTTTTTTTCTCTCTTTTTTTTCTCTCTGCGACGCCGAAAGTCTCGGACTTGTACATGAGCAGTGCATTTACCTCCCTTCGAAGTTCTTCTAATGAGAACCAATTAAAAACCTGCCTATATGTACGCCTAAAAGCAAGTAGAATCGACATGACGCTCACGTGACTTAAATGAAATAAAAATAATATTATTTTTACTGAAAAATTATTTAACGGAACCCTGACGGAAGAAGGCAAATTTGTTACACAAGAACAAGTTCGGGGTTTTCTTTTTATGTCAAAAAAAATGGTTTATGATAAATATGTCATGGCATGCATAATTTAGGATTTTTTTTTATGGCTTTTTCCTTTTAATTTTTTTCTTTGTTGCTGAGTCGACTCCGCTACTTCTATTACCACAACTTGGAACAGACCGTTCGATCTCAATCTCATGTTATATACTTTGATTTCCCCTCTCCGGTGCCGGCCTAGTCTTTCAATCAATAACTTCTCGAGAGTTCGAAAGGTTATAGATGATTCCGCTTCGTTCTGAAATTCGTTAAAAAAGGGGACATTAGATCTCTTTGCGTTAGTTTGTTATTGATGTTCGGCATCCAAGTCGCGTTACGGGCAGTGGATTTTGCGCGCTCGACAGCCCCGTTACTTTTGTGGATGACTTGATCCGCCCGTCTGAAAAAGAGAAAGACAGGGCAGGGATGGTCGAAGTGGCGAGACGTGACGGAGAGAGGTGTGCGGGTGGAAATGACGATGGTTCGGATCGTCGTAGCAATGGTCGAGTTGAATACGAACTGCATCTTCTACACGGGGTGACTTGTGTAGTTTTATAGAGAAAGAAAACGATAGCCAAACTCCGTCTCTAGCCTCCTTCTTTTAATCACGACACTCGATCATGAACTAGATTACTCAACTACGGCCGAGGCGAAAGCCGATTCCTTTCCCCCGATGAAGAAAAGATCGCTCGAAATTTACGCGTCATCTCGTATTTTGTGTGCCGAGCGTGACTCGCCCTTCTCTCCATGTATTGCAGTCATATGGGGACGAAGAAGGGAGGAGGAAAAAAAAAAGAAGAAAAAAAATATATAAATAATTTGAAATTTCATTAAAGAAATATTTAAAAATGTCCACATTAATGCCGGCGGCATCCGTGTCAATAATTTCTTGCCAAAATTGACCGAATGGACTGAACTGACATAGATACAAAAGATTTAGGACTCAATTGGCCGAAAAAAAAAAAAAAGAAGGATTAATGACTGAATTGATACAATTGCAATAGGCTTATGGCCTCTTTTTGATAATTCTCCCTATTTGAATACGACCCGCCGCATCTTCTGCACACGGATATAGTTTGTGCAGTTTCATAGAAGGGGAACGACAACCGAAACTCTGTCTCCCGGCTTTCTTTTTAATCACGGCAGTCGATCACAAGCTAGCCTGCTCAAGTGCAGTCATGGCAAAAGGCCCATTCCTTTCCCTCCCCCCTCCCCCCTCAAGATGAAGAGAAGATCTCTCGAAATTTATGCGTCATCTCGTATTCGCGTACCGAACGCGACTGAAGGCGATGCGATGACTAGGTTGAATGCATCCGGTTTATGGAGATAAGCATGATCCTTTCTCCCGCCACCACGTCATGCCGATCCTTTGTCCAAAAGGACAAATCTGACCCCGTTTAGGCCCGACTCGATCGATGCTTGGGCGGAACAACTGGCCCTCCCTCTCTTTGCTCCGCGTGCTGAAGAAGAGGGAATCGACAATGACAACGTACATCGCCAGCCTCCAATTGCATGGAGCTTCGCTTCAAAATCAAAGGCCGAAAAGGGGAGAAGTCATCACCGCCACGCATTCTCGGTATTTCCTTGGCCGGCATGTCTACACGGTGGCCCAAACGTTTGGACGTCGACATGTCGTGCGCCCTCGCTTTCGCGAGCCGGGAGCGCCCTGCTTACACGATGTCACCGATCGATCCGATTCCCCAATTTTTTGTACGGCATGCATCCCGACTAACTTTATACCCACGTCTCTTATTGATTGGCGCTTCATGTGTTACCGTCATACTGGTGTAATTACTGCACAAATTGCGGAAAAAGCATCCGGTAAATCATAGATGTTGGAGAGCGTAGGGTAAATCACGGTTCAAAATTTATTTGGAAAATTTGTTTTTAGTCGGAAGGAATCCAGCAATTCATTTGTATTGGTATGTGATTGACGATTTGCTGTAGTCTATTGTTATTAGACACGCCTTATGCAGCAATACGGTCTATTTGAGCGAGTCCATGCAATAACTCTCCGGAATTACCTACTCGCTAGAAGAAAGTCTCTGGGTTATTCGTAACATATGAGTCTCACGAGATCTAACGAAAAACACGGGATTTTTCGACACGAAGTATCACAAGATCCGAACAACTTTGCAGATTCTAGAGCAGCAAATTCCGGCTTAATTGAAGCACGTCTTGCATCTACTCTAGTCACAGCTGAACTACTTATAGATTATGCTAATCTCTTTTTTTCTCTTTCTGCCTAATGATGATTAATCTTGATGAGCAATTTTTTTTAGCAATTCTTTTTAGGTGGAAATGGATGGGTTTTGGCTTTTATTTAAATAATTTATTTTATTAATGCCGAAGTGGGTCGTGATCTTTGACAACCCGTGATTTTAGTAAAATACTCATGAGAGTCGTTCTTGTTGTAGGTGATTAATGAAAATTATATATGATGACGTGGCACGCCTTATCCTCTATTAGGATGGAGTCCCACTTACCTACCAAGTTCGAATTTTTTTATATAATTTTTTTAAAAATATATTTTTTAGTGCGAAGTCGTGCTTGCTCTCAACGAACTCCACAATATTCGGTGAAAGAATTTCATTGCCAAGAGAGAAGAACATTGCTCTTGCTTCGCAGAAAAAGCCGGTCATGCCAACGTACATCGCCATTAATTATTTTCCTCGAGAAAAAAAAAAGAGGACATATAAATGAGGAAATAATAATGAGATACCCTAATTTTGAGAGATTTAAATCTATCGTATTCCTAGGCTCCGTTCATTTCGGGAAAAATATTTTTCCGGAAAGTATTTTCCGTGTTTTCCGGTGTTCGGGGGCGGAAAATATTTTCCTTTCCCACTCCCAAATCCTTCGAAAATGATTTTCGCTTCCGAAAAGCGGAAATCATTTTCAAGCGAAAATCATTTTCCGCCAAACTCCTCCTTTCCCCCTCTGGTCGCCGCCCACCGGCCGCTGCTCGCCAGTTGCCGCCGCCGCTCGTCGGTCGCCGCCGGCGCTGCTGGCCGCGGTCGCCGGCCGCCAGTCGCTGGCCGCCACTCGTCTGCCACCGCTGGTCGCCGGCCACCGCCGCTCGTCGGTTACCACCTACCGCTACACAATATTTTTCGCCAAATGAACGGAGCCCTAATCTGAGTAGATTTCGTAGAAAGGGGTTTCCTATTTCGATACAAACATTATATATATGAAAGGCACACTGTGGAGCGAACACGAGGAGTGTTAGCTTTTCTCCCAATGAGTTTTGAGTTCTTTGCCGGACGTCGTGAGGTAACACTTTTGTGGCTTTTTATGTTGGGTGCAATCGGTGGTTGAGCGATTGTAAACTTCGTACTCTCCAGACTCATGATGAAAGTCTTGGTGGCTAGCTCGCTCCGTGGAGTGAATGCTGACACTATGATGGAACCGCATAGCTTTCTGATGTCATTATTTGTCCCTGATTGATTTCTCTAGTAGTTTATTATTCTCACACTTGACTTGAAGTGCAAGTTCTATTAGCTTCCGCGTTACATTAACAGTAATTGGTATCAAAGCTAAGGTTTGGGGTTCTAGTATTGATCTTGAGTTTTCTTTGTCTGATCGTTCTCTGAAAACGTCGTGTTTGCAATTATGTTTGAAGCGAGGTTTGAGATCGAGAAGTTTAACGGGAGGAATAATTTTGGATTGTGGAGCATTAAGATACGTGCCCCGTTAATGATTCAAGATTTGGCGGAGGCGTTAGATGGCAAAGATAAATTGCCGGAAACCATGAAAGAGGCGGATAAGGAAGAATTGATGAAGAAGGCAAGAAGTATAATCTTGTTGAATATGTCAGATGAGGTATTGATTGAAGTGGCCAAAGAGAAGGATGCCACGGCGTTGTGGGCAAAGCTTGAGGCATTTTATCTGATGAAAAATCGCTTGTATATACTTAAAAGGATGTTTCAATTTCGAATGGTTGAAGGCACATCCATCATAGCCCATTTAGATGACTTTAACAAACTCATGATAGACCCAAAGAGTGTCAATGAGGTCTTACCTCATGAAAAACAAGGCATGATGTTGTTGGCTTCTCTACCGGATTCTTTTGAGCATTCTACCGATTCACTGCTACAAGGGCGCACTGCTATGACTTTAGAAGAGGTGCAGTCCGCCTTGTTTTATGAGGAGTGGCAAAGGAATTTACTAAAAGATAACTTAGCGGAAAATATGGAACAAAGTCCGATAATCCGGGGTAGAGACGCACACCAAGAGCTTGGTGGTAACAGATGGAAGAGCCGTTCTAAATCGAGATCCAACATTCGGGACCGTCAATGTTATCACTGCAACGAGATAGGGCACTATAGGAGAGATTGTCCGAAAAAACAATGGCAAAGGGGTTAAAGGTGGAGTCTGCATGCGATTGTAATTTTGTTACCGTTGCAGATAATAGATGAACATGTGCTAGATTTATACCTTTGAGTTTGCAAGGTCGGACATATGTGGGGCCTTATATATCATCTGCTAGATCTCTTGCATCTAACTACTCTGGAGACAATGCACATTTCCCGCTCTAGTCCCTTTTCTTTTTGGTTGATACGTTCTAGTAACTTTTTTTTTTTAGGTCAATGTTCTAGTACCTTACACGGTGTGATATCTTCACAATAACAAATGTCTCGGATCGAAAACGACATTGTTTCGTATTAAGTTGGGCATGAAGTTAACCAATCAATTCTCCGACATAAAAATGACTCAACTAGCGCCTCTCGGGCCCTCGTTTTAATATGACAAGTACATTTGAAGAGTCAAAATCGAACTCAGTCTCTCACCAATTGTTCGTCGACCATCTCTCGCCCCTTCGGTCGCAATTCTTCGCTTGCTTTCTCTTGAATCCGGCGGAACATCTGCACTGACAAGGTAGCTTTCTTTCTGGCTCAAAACATGAGATTTGCAAGGAAGATTGGGTGCGAAGAAGGCAAAGTTATGTCGGTCGAAAGCAACATGAACCGTCCTAAAAAAACCTACAGCAATATTGGCATTAGATAGAAGCTTTGCTTTCATACTCAATGAGATAAAGGCTCGTAAGAAAGACCGGGTACGACGAAGCAAATTTCATAGGCGCATATGAATCCAATAAATTTTGATCTGATGTGAGCTCTACATGATCTGATGGCCGAGATCATCTAGGCTCGTGCATCGATAAACCCAGAAAATATCTTTGCGAAATAAGCGAGGAGGCTTACGAATTACAAGCCCCAAAAAAATTTCCTCGAGCTTCTTGTCATTATCAAGGAGCATCTTGTAATGGACTTAAGCCTACTTGGTGGGTTAGGTGAGGAGTTAATGTTGCGATATTAGGTGAAGTTTGAACATAGTGTTTTGCACACGGAACTTTGGTGCTCCAAAAAAAAGAAACCCTTTTTCGCACTAGGGAAAATATCAATCTTTTAGGAATGGCAGACAATGAGCGGTGGCAATTTCATTGGCCTATATGGACCACAGTTTTAATTTGTTGCGATTTTTGGAAGCTACAAGACATAAGGAGGTGTTGACTGATTTTATGGACATGTACATAAAATTGACATACCGCTTGTCCTTATTCGAGAATACGAGATGTTGGAGGCGGGAGGACATGTACATAAAATGGACATGTACGTTGCCGTTAACCCTAATGGTACATCGAAACCATTCAGATATCGATTCCTTATGCTGTGTATATGAGGAGATTTCGATTGGCGACGCGAAGCATGACAGCTACATATGATTCTTTCAAAGGACTCGTCAAATCGACGAACAATCTAAGGGTCATCTTTGCTTTCCAAGCACAAGAGGAGTCGAGGAACTCTATCGAATGCACGGCGATAGGAATATAAATATCAGGACTAGGGGTGTCAATAGGCCGGTTCGGTTCCGGTTCAGGTTTCATTATACCCGACCCGACTCGAAACACCTGGCATGCCTGCTTGACCCGACCCGAAACAAGACCCAAACAGAATATTGCCAAATGATCGGGACGAGATGGGTCGGGTCAGGTCTCAAACAATAAATTAACAATAGGGATTCGTCCCCAAATCTTTGCCACATCGTCGCCACGCTCTCGTGCTCCCAATGCTTCCTCCAGTGCCCGATGGCTTCAGATTGATTGAAGAAATCGAATCTAAGATCATGAAGGCCAGAGGCGCCGCATCACTTCCGACGATGAGGAGAGGCGATCGAGCTCGTCCATTATGACGGCGAGGTCATCGTCGCAACGGGAGATGAGGGCGTCGAGGTCGGAGTCGGGGAGCTAGTACTTGAGGGCGAAGGGGGGTACGACGGTGAGGGTGGGGGAGAGGGGGGAGACAGCCGCGGAGTCGCGGTCAACAGTGATGATGCGGGTCTCGCCGCTGTGGTAGAAGAGGGACTTGGAGTGGGGGCATGGGGCCACGCCTACACTGTAGCTGCACATGAGGCCGAGCTTTGAGGAGGCGGAAGGTCGTGGTGGCAGCAGCTCCATATCGGCGGAGAGAGACGTGGAAGAGAGATTGCAAAAGAAATCGCAGAAGAGGTGAGAGAGGGAGAAAGATGTGGAAGAGAGATGTAAGGGTTTCTTGTTTAGGTTGGGCTTGGTACCCAAGCTCAATAATTCAAAACAATACCCAAATATTTCTATAGTTACCCAAACAAGTCAAGACACAACCCGACCAAATACGAAAATTTTCTGTTCAGATTGGGTCGGGTCGTGTTTGAGCGGGTTCTTTTGACACTCCTAATAAGGAGTTTCCTATACGCCCTCCTATCTAAACACACTTTCATGATCCTTTATGAACTTATGCTTGTATTGGGTAGCATGACTAGTTACGTCCTCACTGTTTTTGGAGATTGCATGCGAGTTTCGCCGCTTCTTAACGTGTGATTGGATCGATCCCAAAATTGAATGTAAACATTGTGCTCTTGCATCCGATAGGGAAACCCGACAAGAACGAGGTACGCAAAGTCGGGATCGCATTCGCGGCCCAAATCTGTGAATGGGCTTCTTCACAACCAGATTGACCATGGCGACACAATTCAACTCAATTTCTTTTACCTTTAGAAAAAAAGCACAAAAAAAACTCTGGACTATATCCTTTTTTTTTTTTTGTGACATCAGCAACTCCAAACAATGCCTACTTTGAGACATTTATCATAAACTTTTTCTTGTGACATAAAAATCCACAAACTTTTACCTATGCGACATATTTACTCTCCATCAATGTTTCATCAGATGATTATTTAACCAAAGTAACGTTGATTTATTTCACTTAAGTATTGTGGTGGCCATGTCAACACTGTTTACTTTATATCATCCATGTATGTAGATTTTTAATGGTTTTCATTTAATAAAAGGTAAACGTGTCACACAGGTATAAATTTAAATTCTTTTGTGTCACAAAATTTTTTTTATGGTAAATGTGCTACAGTAGACAGTTTAGGATTTTTTTTGTGACTTTTACCCTTTACCTTACGAAGTTTAATGGTTTTTTCTGTGGCTTTTTACTATTTTTTTGGACCACTCAAGCTGCCTAACTTCATAGTGGTATGTTTTGCTTTCGTAACTATCGACATGGACAAACTTTACTATCAACGAGTAATGAGCTCGATCGAGCATAGTAAGGTCCGGTAAGAGAAGTCATTGATGAACAAGGCAATCGGCTTGGAGAAATCGATAGACCGTCGGTAGAGGTGTCGACAGCGAATACGGTGGCCCTTATCGGTCGACAGAATTCATCGACGGTCCATTATTGGAAATGGTATACGTCTAACGTACCTCCGAACCGAATCACAAATGCCCCCGATGTTTGCTAAAGTCGAACGGCCCGGCCTAGATGTTTCGCAAGAGCATCATGGCCTCAGCCCCGGCCCATCTGATGAGGTCGAGTTATTATGAATGCAAAGTGCGTACGACATACTACACGATGGTACTACGTGAAGACGGCAAGACCTCCTAAAACTCATACGTAGATTGAATCGAATGCATATAACACTAACTGAGCTCCGATAAAAAGTAAAAAAAAAAATATCTGTCATTTGGGCAGTCGAAAATCAAAACGATATTGAGGGGAAAAACTTATCGAACGACTTATAAATCATGTGAAATTAATATCGTCTCAATTATTAATTATATGGGTCTAGAAAATTATTAGGTAATGTTTTTTTTTTCCATTTTTGGGTGACATTTTTGAAGTATAACAAGAAAGAGAGATGAGCAAACTGGTACATTGTGACAGTATTACTATTTGTTTATTTTCGTTAAGTTGGATTAATACTTCAAAAAATCACAAATTAATATACCTGTGACAAGTAGAAGATAAATCAAACCGGCACACTCGTCAACCGTCACGTATCATTTAATTCATCAAATTTGTCACAAGTGTACTAATTTGCGATTTTTTTTTTTTGCGGTATTAACCCATAAACAATAATATCTCTTGTTTGGGCTGTCGAAAATCAAAACGACACCGAGGGGAAAAATTTATCGAACGACCTATAAATCATGTGAAATTAATATCGTCTCAATTATTAATTATATGGGTCTAGAAAATTTATTAGGTAATGTTTTTTTTTCCATTTTTGGGTGACATTTTTGAAGTATAACAAGAAAGAGAGATGAGCAAACTGGTCCATTTGTGACAGTTTTACTATTCGTTAGTTTTCATTAAGTTGGACTAATACCTCAAAAAATCATAAATTGATATACCTATGACAAACAGAGAGTAAACCAAACCGGCACACTCGTCAACTATCACGTGTCATCTAATTTATCAAAATTGTCAAAAGTGTAATAATTTGAGGTTTTTTTCATGGTATTAACCCACAAACAAAAATATCTCTCGTTTGGGCCATCGAAAATCAAAACAATACCGAGGGGAAAACTTATCGAACGACCTATAAATCCTGCGAAATTAATATCGTCTCAATTATTAATTATATGGGTCTAGAAAATTTATTAGGTAATGCCTTCACTTTTTCTTTCGAATTCTGGGTGACATTTTTGAAGAATAAAATAAGAAAGAGAGACATGAGCAACGTAACGCCTAAAGTTCGTGCACACGTTTTGAATAGAGCCTACTCCATCTTCGCACAGATTTCCCGCTCCTTCCCTTCGATGCTGCCGCCACCGTGAAATCCCAAAGCTCAAAAGCAGCGCTCCAATGGCAGAAACCCTCCCGCAGCGCTGACCACGAACCTCCGTCCTCCGTCCTCCGCCGCCGCCGCCGCCGCTTTCCGTCGACCATGAAAGCGGTTCGCAAGCCCAGAAAGCCCGATTCGCCTCCCAAGGTACGGTCAGGGGCGACGCCGGAGGAATGCCGCATTTTTCCCGTCTTCTCTTTTTTTTTTTTTTTTATTTGCGGGGAATCGGATTCGAGCTGGTGCGGGCGCTTGATTGGGCTGTTGGTTTTTGGATGCGGCGATTTTTGGCAGCTGCTCCTGCGAGAGATCGTCGGATTGACCGCGAGGAACGCGAGCGGGCTCGCGGGGATCGCGCCCGCCAAGAGCTGCGTCTACGTGGCGGGCTGCGTGGCCGTGGTCTACGACGTGGCGTCCGGCGCCCAGTCGCACCTCGTGGTCTCGCATCGGGCGCCCAGGCCCCTGAGCTGCGTCGCGGTTTCGCACGACGGCCGGTTCGTCGCGGCCGGAGAGGTATTGGTGTGTCCATTTTCGCTCGCGGAGTTCTTGTCTGTCTGTTCTCCTTCCCCCTGAGGTTTGGCTGCTGGAAAGTGCAAATCTGGGACCTGAATGGTCAAGTCGTCTGATGGTTTTTGACTTTTTGTTGACTTGTATGGTCATTGCATTGCGAATGTCGACTGTTGTTAATGTGTAAGTATGAATGTTAGATGCTGCAATGCAATTTTGTGGAGGTTCAGATGTAAAACTAGGTTTGACAAAGAAGTGTTAATCTTGATTCAGCTGGAGTGCTTTCTTGCTTCTTTTACTTCAGTGAAGTAGGGGGAGGCCAGAGATGAAGGGGATAATTGTCGTGAGCTCGTTACACCTATAAAATTCTTGTTTATGTGCATAGCTATAGAGAAAGTTGGTATGCCTCGCATGCTTCCTCAAATCAGAATTGACAATGTTAGCCACGATATGTTGTTTAACACGAGACAGAGTGAGGAACACGTGCGCACCTATTTGAATTCCGAAAGCCATAATGTCCCCACGTGGCCTCATGTTCTCTCCAATGTAATGTAACTGGTTAGGTCTAACGTAGCTTTAGTGGTGATTTGATCGAGTATACTTCTTGGCACCTACACCATGCATCTCATGTGGTTTTGCAGTCGGGGAATCAACCTTCGGTGCTGTTGTGGGACTGCGCAAATATGACATTTGTATCTGAAATGAAAGGTCATTTTCATGGAGTTGCATGCATTGCTTTCTCTCCTGATGGTTAGTGTGGAACACATCATTTGACAATGAGTCTATTCGGTACTTGATATATTTAAGTGTTACATGATTTTCTTTCTTGCTTTAAATTAGGGAAGCATCTCGTCTCAGTTGGAGGTTATATCTATTTCTGGGACTGGCAGAGTGGAAGATTGGCAACAAAGGTTAAAGCTAGTTCATCTTGTTCTGCCATTGCATCTGTTACCTTTTCCTCGGATGCAAAGTATATTCTGACAGCTGGAAATAAGCATTTGAAGATGTGGTCAGTTGCTTTGTCTCCCCGAACGCGCTTTAACGGCGAGGCAGATACGCGAGTGCTACAGGGAAAGCCTCTTAATCTTGGTCTTCAGAGAGGACAGTCATTTGTATCAGTAACATCCCCCATCGCAATCAATCACCAACCAGCCAATGATAGATTTCTTATCTATGCATTGACTGAAGCAGGTCTGAATAGCAACTTGATCAATCATACCTGTCAAGTATATTTGATATTTGCCTGAATTATTGATTATATCTTCTTCCAATCATCTACTCTCAGGTGTCTTGTGCCTTATTCATTCTGGTTCCCTAAGAAATTTGGTGGATTTGAAGGTATTGTGGGTGTTCAATGTGATCATTATTTGCAGGAGAAAATCTTTTAGGTTTCCGATCTACAAAGATTGGAATAGTCCCTGCCATAGCTTGTAATTGGTTATTAACTCAAAGCAGCAAGGATGGAGATATAGATGCAGAGCAATTACTAGTTTTGGATGAATGCCTAGCTGTGGGCCTTCTGATGTGCTCCTCTTGCTCTGCAGTTGTTACTGATCGTTTCATATGTTTCATTCTCAGGTTAAAAAAGCTTTTGCCCTGTCTGCATCAGACAGGCTAATTGCCTGTGGATGCAGTAATGGATTAGTACAACTGGTTTCCGTGGAGACCCTAGAATATGCTGGGACATTGTCATACTCAATGTCCCAAAAATACCATATTGAGATGGAGAATTACTGTACTAAACCCAACCAAAAGGATTCTAAAGTCGTAGAATCACTTCCAGATGCAGTTGCTTGTCAGTTCTCAACATCTGAAAAGCTTGGTAATAATAAGCATTTCATATCCGTAGTTTTTCTAGCATAATTACCCATGTCTTCCCAGAATAATGGTGGAATTTTTTTAGTGGTTGTCTATGGAGATCGCAGCATCTATATATGGGATTTTGATGACACCAATAAGGTGATGGCCTTGTACCTTAACTCAAAGTCCATTATGTCTTTTCTTCAATTATGTGTTTCAGTTATCGCGCGGTCATTTTTACGTCAATTGACACTTATGAAAACTTAATCCAGTGAGGCAATGCTCTCTCCTGTTTCAGGCTTCCAGGTGCTGTGTGCTTGTTTCACATTCTGCATGTATATGGGACATCAAGAATCTTTGCTGTGAAAACGAGCATGATCCTACTCTTGCATGTGTTGCTAGAGGCTGCTCTGGTGGAGTTTCCTTTGCAACATGCTCAGCTGATGGTACTATTAGGTTATGGGATTTCCTGTTGGAACCTAATTTACCGAAAGATGCTGCAAGCCGCAATTCCTTAGTTTCACATTTAGGTAAATTATCAACCCTTTTGCGTGCGCACTTAAGCTTTCATATTGAGCCTCCTCTCCAAGCTTATCCATCCAAACTAGCTAAATTTTCTACCTACCATTCTCTTATCTCATTCTGTTTTGCTATAGCAAGTGCTGGAATTTTTGTTCGTGATACCATAGAGCCGGGCATTAGTGCTCATGGATTTCGGTCAATGACAGTCAGTTCAGATGGGCAATACCTGGCTGCTGGTGATTGTGATGGAAATATTCATATCTATAATTTATGTACTTCTGAATACACATGTCTTAAGGTAAGCTCAGGATGCTCAACATGATTTTAGGGTTCTGGTAGAAAAATATACACAGAGAAGCATTGCATTCCCAAACATCATGCTTACACATTGAAATTGCCTCTTTGGCAGGGCGCCCATGATGCAGAAATCCTTTCCTTATGCTTTAGCTCATTAGGTAAGAAGAATAGCATTTCCAAAGGAGTCAAAGACAAGAACTACTTTCTTGCTTCAGGGGGACGTGATCGGGTTATCCAACTTTATGACGTCGAAAGGTTTATGCCAACTTTGGTGCTTGTTAGCTTGGCTTTTGTAATATCCTTGTTTGTAAACCTTCGTTTATTCAGGAATTTCGATCATCTTGCAAGCATTGACGACCATTCAGCTGCCGTGACATCAGTTAAGCTCATCAGTGGTAATGGCAAGCTACTAAGCTGCAGTGCCGATAGGTAGGTCAGCAGATTATATTAAAATAAGAGAACAGGATCATTAATTAATATATTTTTCATACTCTGTCCTCTATAATGCTGAGTCCTTTTGGTTTTCATGTGTTGATCCTATACTTCACGGGGTGACATCTTGAGTGACTCTAATTTGTCAATCACGCTGTCACTTACTCAAAAACGATGGGTTTTACTAAACTTTGTTGTCTTGTGTGGCCTGTTGTGATTAATATTGTAGAAATTTTTTTGTGTTCTTTGTGCTATGTTGTTACAACTTTCTTTGCCATGACATGCACACTTATACAGGAAACTTGATTCTCCCTTTTACCACAGGTCGCTGGTATTCCGTGACATTGTAGTAGCAGATGGCAGTTATAATATCTCATATGGTCATCGCCAGATGGCATCTAATGGAACTGTTTATGATATGGCTCTAGATCGATCTGAGGAGGTTGCAGTGACTGTTGGACAGGTATGTAATATCTTCAAATTTCCATTTAGATGTGCCTTGGATGGGTAGCCATATTTTGCATTCATCATCTTCTGTCTTCACGACTTTGAACAGTAGATCCATTTTATATAGTGTCTGAACTCCTCAAGCAAAGTTCTCTTTTTCTGTTCCTGACTGCTAATGACGGCAAACTTGTATTTGCTTTGCAGGATAAGAAGATAAATACTTTTGATATAGCATCTGGGAAGCTTATAAGATCTTTCAAGCAAGATAGAGATGGTGGAGACCCTATCAAGGTGAGTTGCAAATGATTATCAAGGCATTGTTTGCCATACAAAGCCTTATCACGAGTACTAATTTCTTTTGCAGGTTTTCATGGATCCAAGCTGCAATTACCTGGTTTGTTCCTATTCTGACAAGTCAATGCGCATGTATGATTTCAATAGCGGGGAGATGGTTATACAAGCTGTGGGTCATGGGGAAGTAGTAACTGGCGTCATTTTCCTACCTGACTGCGAGCACATACTATCTGTGAGTTCACTATCCAGCTGAATCTTATAAACTTGTGTACTCTTAAGCAGATGATTTGGTGAGTTTCTATTGAGCTAAATTTAATAGCAAATACATGCTTCGATCTCTTTAGTCTGTTACAAAGCTAATCCTTTTTTTGCATTAAGAAACTACATCAAGGAGGTATTCATAACTCCCCATTTCATGGCTCATATGGATAGTGTCTTCTATCTCAAACAATTACTCAACGTCATTATCATAAAGAAAGATGCAATTGTTTCATGCAGCTATATGCTTAAATAAATACAAAATCAATTTGTTAGGAGGGCTTAGAAACTGTTCCATTTCATCTGATCAATTGCTGAAGACTTTCAGGTTGCCTGTGGGGCTGTTTGTTGCCGCAGCAGCAGTTCTATGCATGCTAAGACTAAAGAAAAATTTGTCCACTCTTTTATCTTGAATATGTAGATATGCTTATCAGTCAGGTATGCCGTTTGAGCACTATCATATACAAAGAGACACTGTTTAGATTGGATGTTTCAGCTGGATGAATACAATCGGCTTCCTTCAGCACTTGGAACTAAATACTCCATGCAGGGAAAACAGTCTCTCTTGTTAATTTTCTTGGTGTGGTCTACTTATTACAATGTGTGACATGCTCAAACATCTGCAGTGGCATGCATGTGTGAGCACACAAGAAGATGAGATTAGGACAATCACGTTAGTTTGTGCAGGTTGCTCTTTTGTTTTTTTTTTTCTTGGTTTTGTTGCACTAATCTATATATTGTGCATAGGTAGGTGGAGATGGGTGTATCTTTGTTTGGCAAGTACCCAGTGCCTTTTCCTGCAAGATGCTGCAGGGAATAAAAGCAAACTCCGACCAGCTAAGTCCAAGAAGCTTGGTCCCACCAACAGCTTTTCATCGAATGATATATTGTGACAAGGAAGAAAACCTGCTTAGCATCAATTCGCAAGAGATGTGGTTCCATACTTCCAAACAAGTTAGAGGCACACTTGATCTTAGAGGCAGTCCTCAAGGGACCTCAAATTTTAGTTTTAGCATTTCAAGACTACCAAAATGGGCACAAGCCAAAGTATCGAGCTCGGGAAGTCCAAAGATTGCTCCATCTCAGGTAGCTTATGATCCAAAGTAATCTTTTATTCTAATTTGCAATGATAGAGATATGTCAGCTATCCTATTTGTCATGCCTGTCACAAAGTTTTTGTTGTTGTGTGAAAAGAATAAGTGGGAATTTTAGCCCATGCACTTTTAGCCGTTGCATGACTGCTAATTGTTGATGGTGAAGGAGAAAATTATAAAATTCATTATTCAACTCTTTGGTTACTTTTAGTCATGTTGTTTATTGCACTTCAAAAAATAAAATAAAACAATTTTTTTCTCTGAAAAGAACAAAGGAAAAAGCTACAATGATACTAAGCGATCATGACATGGCACTTCTTCTGTTTGATTGGTGGCTCGTTGCTTGAACTTTTCATCAACTTTTCCATGGATAACAGGGTGATCAAATAGAAGAGTAGATTTAGTTGACAAATTAAAAGTTGGGCACCTTGCGTAAAGTAGAAAAAAGATTTTATAAGAGAAGAAAAAGTAAATTGCTCGTGCAGGTATCCTTAGAAATACGAGTGCCAGAAAAACTTGTCTGCATACTCTCCTTATCAAGAATAAAGGCTGTTATTATTGCGTTTCTTGTATTGAAAGAAACTGAACAATCATATCTAATCCCCTAACCTAGTAGCCTCAATTTATTTATTTATTTTTAAAATCCACTAAGTGATGCTTCTCATATATGAACAAAAAATATCTTTCTTTTTGTTCTTGATTGTCAGGAGCCCAGTCTTGCATTCCAGGATATTCAAACTCCAAAGAAAAGTGACATTGGGGAGAGTTGTTCCTGTATCACAAATAAATCGGGAGGCACACATACTAGCAACTGCCAAAGCTCAGCATTATCACAAAAAAGCAACAGGTATTGGTTACCCATACTCTTCAACTATGTCTGTTCTTCTGTATTTGCTCATGCCCATGTGTTTCATTATGCTTTAGACTGGACAGGCGTTGGCGCACTATTTATACTGTCTGCATGGACTTCAAAAATTCACCCGAAGCATGGAAGCAGAAAGATGAAATGATTCCAGTTCCTGCTTTCTGTAAGGCCAAATTTGTTGCTTGTCATTTCTTGAAGTGTTTTTTCCTGAACAATGAAATGTTGTAGCTCAGAGAACTTATTCAAAATCCTTGATGAAACCAAGTTTGTTCTGTTGCCTGAACAGTGTTAGACATATCAATGGCGTACTGATCGGCAGAGAGCTGCCTGCAAATAATTATTAACATTATTTTATTGCCAACTATAACCTCCATTAAATAGGGCACACATTCGCTTTCTATTGGGTCACTTTGAAGGTTTTACAGATTTCCATAGCATACAATGTTTCAACATTAGGTGATGCAATGCTTATATACCTTCAAAATTGTTGGCATTTATGTCTCTCAAATTCTTGGTCGTGTCGAACTAGAGAAATAGAAATGGATTGTGGCTCCCATCTTCTTCAAGGAACTCACTGACCGGAAGTTGTAAATGTGCAGATTGCCTAATCAATTGTCTTGGCTGTAGTATTTTGGTTATCTATTGAATAAAACTTTCATGGCTCATACATAATTCAGTCTTTCAATGGGTTGTTCACATTGAATGATATAGAGTTGGAGATTATATATCTGTCGATAACTTCCATCACTCATACATCATGTGTTGCTTTTCTGCATTGGCTGCACAGCTTCAAAGCAACTTAGTACTCGATTGCTATTTGCTACAAATTGCTACTCCATAAGAAACTTATTAACTGAGATCTTCCGCTAGCAGCAATACTGATCATATCCATCATATGGCCGTACATTTTCAGTCCAGTACATCAGAAAGCAACCAACAAGTAGTAAACTTCTAGCAGGATCCTGTGCACCGATCTGTGAGGGGCATTCACTTTGGTGAGTTAATCTTGTCATTGACAAGAAAAACTAATTTGAATCTTCCAAAAGGAATTATTATTTGGAATGCAAAAGTAAAGTCTGATGAATTGGCATTGCATGAGATTACTTTGGGCAGGGCATTTTATGATGAATCAGAGCAGTCATACGATGTGAAAGTTGAGAATGAAGCGCAGGAAGCTGCAAGTAGTTACACCTCCCAGAGTGAGAGTGACCACAATGAATCATGTCACAGGGAAGCTGCTGATCATGGTTCAGAGCAGCCATGTGCAGACAGAACGGTAAAAGAGTTGCAGGAGAAAGGCAACAATTTTAACTGCTGCGAGAAGTATGAAGACAATACGTTGTTTGACCAGCACTTTGCTAGCTTATCAGCAACTTCAAAGGTTACAACTACAACTCTACTCTCTTTTTGGGTGAAGAACTATATTGCTACTCTAGTGTTTGAGATATGGGTTTACTAATTTTTTTTTTGAAAGACCATCTTGTAGTCTCTGCAATGCACTATCTCCACTCATGCCCCTATGCAGCAACTACCCTACCTCTTATGCCAGTTTATCTCTGGTGACACTAAAAGTTGTGAGAAGTGTGTGTTCAGGGCTGTTTCACAGTTCACTGTTTAATATATGGGGCTGTTATAGAGGGGAAAGAAGGTTGTGTTTGTTCATCTCACGAGCTTGCTCATAAACCTTGATCCTGGAGAACTTGGCCATTTTTGGAAATTCTATTTTCTTTTCTCTTCGCTCTCTGGCACAGACATAGCACAGCCTGTAATATTTTTTATGTCAGCTCCTGGAAAGCTATGTCATTTAGCTTAATCATATTCTACTAAGATTTGTTAAATTGTTGTGATCACAAAACAACTCAATCGAATCTCGAATATAAGGGTTCACTCCCACAAGGCACTGATGTTAAAATAATTTTATGTAACAATGTAGATAGAAAAAAGGGAACCGTCAGCAAGGAGAAGATATTCTGCCCGGTATGCCATGCAGCGGAGGTATGTTGAAGATTGGAAGAGCTTTGATTCTCTATGTGAAGAATTAGACAATAAACACTCATACAGTGTCGTGGAAGAAGCTAACCTCGATAGCAATGACATATCGAAGTCAACTTGCAACATGATGAAGGAACTGACTATGGGAGAACCTTGTCATCAGGTATGTTCATGTGATTTTTGACTTTCTATATGATAGCAACCTTGATTTTGGCTTTCTTATAATAAATCTTGACTTTTATTGACTTGAAATTAGAAGAAAGAATAAAATTGATGCAATCTTTGGCTGGCCACATAAAGCACAACAAATAAATTAAGAAAAACCACGAAAGATTAAGAAGGACAAACATGATTTAAGTATTACAAAATACTTAACCATTTTAATTCACTGTTACATTATTTAGTTTTGTTTTTGGTAAAAATTATTTAGTTAATTATGCCCAAACATAGCCTTAAGTTGATCATGGTGAACTGAATTTGAAATCGGTTTTTTATAGGCATAAGCCTTTTTTTTGTGGATTAACTTATATGGACTTGCACAATGCTGACCTATATTTGGTTTAGAATTAAGTCCCTCATTGGGAGACATGCGAAGAATCTCGGGTTATTGTAAAAACATTGGCAGGAATTGGTGTACAAGGTTAGATAACTTGGTGAAACTTTTCTCTGTAGGCCATGCAGTAGGGGTTAGTTCTGCTTTCTTTTGGACAAATGAATTTTCGGTTATCACTAAAAGACGTTGGATGTTCATTTCGTTAAAATTTCAGAATGACGTCAAAGTACAACATTATTAATCTTATATACTTATGCCAATTGCAGGCGATGAAGAACACAGAGAATCTAATAATCTCATCTTCTTGCTTGCCTAGTGAACCAACAATAGTTGAGTCCACAGAGGAAAGAAAGCACAAGAAATCTCCTCATGATAAAAAAGGAGTGAAGGAAAAAATCAGTGAATGCAGCAAGGCATTACTAAACTTGGAGAGTGCCACGGATACTTTAACGCACTTAATTACTGATTTGATGTCAATGGCTTCTGAAGAAGAGCTTCTGAAGGGATCTGGAGCAGGGTTATACAACCAGGCTGCAGAATTGCTTCCAACGATTGCACAAAAAGTCGACACTCTTGCCAGATTATTGCGGTTGGGCAGCAACCATTCAATTGTCAGAAATTGAATGCAATACAAGGTACAAATGTCGTGCGTTTTATCAACTCATTAGGCTAATAGCTGATTCAGAAGCTCACACTTTCTTACCTACCTTGGGGAAGATATGCACAGTGTCTTGTAGAGAATGACCTATTTTCAACTCCTAGGTGGGTATGTTGCATCCTGATCAATAGTGGTTGGCATGGAAGCTTCTTACTAATGCAAGCTAGGGGTGAGTAACTTGGACCGCCCAAACCAGGACCGGACTGGACCGACGGGTTTGGTCCGGTTCTTAGGACTATTGGTCCGGTTCCTGGTTCCTAAAAATGGAACCGGCTTCCGAGTGGTCCGGTTCCTGGTTCCAAGGGGGAACCGGAGGGGGAACCGGACCGGACTGGACTGACCGGACCGACTATTTAATGTATATTTTTGTTATTTTTTTCTTTAAAAAAATTAATAAAATGTAAATTGAACTCTAAGTGAACTTCATTATCATAAATTCATTGATAAAAATTAGTAAAATGTGAATTAAACTCTAAGTGAATTTCATTGACATAAATTCATTGATAAAAATTAGTAAAATATGTACCGAACTTTAAGTGTTTAACCAAAAGAAAAAACTAAACTCTAAGTGATCTGTTTCATTGGACTGGATCGGACTGGTGGTCCGGTCCGGTTCCCGGTTCTAGAACCAACCGATCCGGTCCGCGGTTCCCAAAATTGGGAACCAGTTCTCTCGGTCCAGTTCCCGGTTCCACCTTGGAACCAGACCGGATCGGGAACCGATCACCCCTAATGCAAGCCTAATCACCCTTGAGATACTTAATAAGTTGATATGCAGTTTCAATTGCATCTACAGCAGTCAATTTGGCTAAGAAGCGTATGAAACACGAAGACCTAAAGTCAGGGCTCAATATCTCACCATTAGGTTTCTCTACCCCCCAAAGATACGTTCAGCACAATGGCTAGTTCAAGGCAAAGATCGGGGTCCGAGACCGATTCGATTATCACAAAGAGGGCCCACATCATGGAGATGGAGTTGCAGAAGATGAAATATGAGATGACAGAAGTGCGGAATGGATCACTAGACAAAAAACGATCTGATGGCTGGAGTAGTGAAAACAATAAATTTACGCATTTAGGAATTTGTAAATGTACAGAATAAAGCAGTTACAGGTTAACAAAAGTTGGGAATTTTGAATCTTTTTCAGATCAGTACATTAACAAATGCCTTCATTGATTCTCTCACTTACTTTCCAGTTGATCGAGCTTTAGTGTATCTCATCTCTTGAGCATTATCATACCCATGTCCCTTACGCCTGTTGCAAGAAGTAATCCGTCACATTACTTCACCATTTGTCTGAGTTCTGGTCCAATTTGGCACTCAACTAAACATCTTCCGTTCCCTTTTGCTGTACAGGCCTTGGAAAAGAAAATCCAATATGCTGTTGTCATTATACCTTGTAAATTGTAGTTCAACTCATGTAACTTGGTTCATTTTGAGATTGTACCCTGTTCGATCTTTTATACTTGCCATGCACCTTGTGCCATTGTTTCATTAGCTATGATATGCTGTTGTTGCATCGCCATATGATATTTTAATTACAGGACAATGTCTAGCCTCCAGTTTAGTATACGACACAACTCCTTTTCCTTTTAGAACTGCATCAAAAGGGTCAGGACATATGATATGTTTTGTCCTAACTAAAAGAAAACCATTCCTTGCACAACCAGATCAGTTCATCTGCAGAAAGGATCTGATCAACAAGTTGAGTGCCAAGTTGGACCAGAACTCAGATGAATGGTGAAGTAATGCGACGGATTACTTCTTGTGACATGCGTAAAGGACTTAGGTATGATAATCCTTGCACACCCAGATCAGTTCATGTGCAGAAAGGATCTGGTCAACAAGTCTCCTCTAGGACATTCGTTGGGTTTTTTAATGAAGAAAATTGTGCAGTTTTCAATGCACTGACTGTTCTCCTGTTATGTATAATCAAGTTTTGAACATTTTAATGACGCACTAACGCGATTCGCGGTGGAATTCCGAGGCCTAAATCTCCAAAATGTTGCCCAGGCCCATGTCGTGGCCCGTTACTTCTGACCTTCTCCACTCGACAGCTACTCACTAATCCGAACTTTTGGAGCGACAAACGATGATCCTACTGCACTGAAATCAACAGCAAGATGGGCTCCATCTCTAGGAGAATTATCCCAAGAAAAAAGAGGGAGTGAGAAACTGGACTTCTTTTCCTTGTCTGAACACTCCTTCCGGTTCATGTTACCTATCCTGTCATAATTCATCTGTCTCTCCACTTTAACAACAAAAAGAGAAGGGGAAAAAAACATAAAGCAGGCAAAAAAGAGAGAGGAAGAAAAGCAAAAGACCATCTTTTTCTTTTCCCATCCCCTCAACTTTAGCCAAAAAAAGAAAACCATTTCTGAATGATGATGATTTTCATGCAATGACTCCCAATTATAAAAACAACACTGCCCTCCTCCTCCTCTCCCTTTTTTCCTTGAAAATATCAAAGGCATGTCATCTACGAAAGCTAATAAGAATAGCATTAATCAAACCCAACCCTAATAAGCTAAGCACTTAGCAACGAGCATGCTCGGAGATCTTTGCCCTAATATTTTGTAAATCCCTAAGAAGGTATGCCTGAGAATTGTAGCAGTGTGCTCTTTGTCTTGCTTTAGCAACATATGCCCAAACCCTAGAAATTCCCTTTTCTTGGGATTCCTTCACTCTATAATCATCAGGCTATGAAACCCATGAGAGGCAGAGCACCCATGATAAGTCCTGCCGCATGTGAGCCTAATTGTCCCATGAGTTTCATTGTTTTTGGACGGTTTATGCCTCTCTAGAGAGGCAAATATAGGGACTAAGGCATTATTTGTACCTCCATCCAACCCTTACAAGTAAGTAATAAGTAGGTAGATAATTTTTCCGGTATGAATTGCTAAACTAGCATTACATTTGCTAATTAAAACTTGTAAATCGTATACGCACGCGTATTGTGCTTCAAGAAATAAGCCCGCCTTAAGTTGGACTTTTGGGCCGTTTGTTTGCTTCCCCCATTCAATTGTAAGTTCCACGTTTCAAGCATATGCAAAGCTTACCCACAAGTCACATGTCAGGGGGACTAATTCTCATCTACTAAATGAAGCCTTCAAGCTTTTTGGATGGACTTGTCCACACACGACTGATCTGGAGTCTGAAATTGGAATGATCTTTGCAAGGCTGAACTGAACTAATTACAGAACCACACTATTCTTGATTTCTTGGGAAATATATATAATGAAAAAAGGAAGCCGCAGATTTATACATATCGTGTGGTGGTGGGGTAAAAAGAGGACTCAATTATATTTGTGCTTTTGCATTCATTTCTCCTTACCTAATGATGGCTTTGCTTTTCTGCTTTTATTTAAAGTCCAGACAAGCATTTTCACAAGGGCTCTCTCTCTCTCTCTCTCTCTAAACCCAAATAATGAAGGAAAAGACAATTTGGTAGATTACACCAGCTTCATTAGACTAGAGAGAGGGAGGGAGAGAGCTTAGGGTTTGGGAGGTCTCCATATGTTGCTGCTAGGGTTTTGTGGAGTTATGGAGGAGATAATTATGAAAACGGGAAGGTCATAAGGACAACATTATTGTCGGATATAATGGCTACGGCGAAATTTGTGGAATCTATCGAGGGTTGCGCATGTTCTATCCCTTAGCATTATTTGATGGGCACTGAGAGCTGCTTTGTTCTTCTGTTCCCTCGAGCAAATGTTAATCTCCACGTTCATTCCTCGTAATCTAATGATAAAAGTATGATCTTTGAATGGCCCCCAAAAGATGCTCTCTCTTGCCCACTTCGTTCCTTTTCTTTCTCTCTTTTTTTTTCAAGTTTCATTTTCTTTTTCGTGGGTCTGAAGATGTGAGGACTTTGGATGCCTGGGATTGATTATAATCACATGTTTTTTTTTTCTGGTTTTTCCACCCAATACAGGCATTTCGTTTAAAAGGTAAATAATGCATAAAATGATTCGACATACTTTTATGAGGCGGTTGAACATAATTCACTTGATTATAAAAAGAAACTCCAATGGGGTGCATTAATATTATTGAGACCCAAAATAAGTGGAGAGATGATCACTAGAATAAATTGAGAGACGATCGACCGTATTTGCACTAAATTGCCAGCTGCGACAACGACATTTCCAAACTGATTGAAATAATTGGAGAGTAGGTGTAATTAGAATTCAGCAAATGATGGGGGCAAGACAGATATTCTCACATTTAGCTCATAGAACTAGAAGCACTTAAGACACCAGTTGAATCTCCACTCGTTTCTAGTAAATTAAATACAAGAGAAATTACATAATTTGACCATATCACATGGATATTCAGCCACACGTATAAAGATCAATGAAACTCAAGTATTTAATCAATATTCTGCAATCTAGAGAGAGAGAGAGAGAGAGAGAGAGAGAGAGAGAGAGAGAGAGAGAGAGAGAGAGATTCTTTATTTCTTTTATTTATGGGTTTATTAAATGTTGAGAGACTGGGATTGTTGATTGAGAAGATGACAAAAGATTATAAAGCAGAAAAAGCTCATTCTCACTGCATAAAGCTCATCTCAGAGAGGGGACACCAAAACTTGGCACACTGACTTCCGAATCTTCAGTTCCTCAGAAAAGAACACACGATAAACCCAAAAGAATACAAAACCCCCCTAATCTTTTTCCCTTTGCAACCCTCATCCGCACTAGTGATTTGCGTGATCTCTTTCCCTTTTACATATTTCTAGGTTCATTCGAATAATTAAATACAATAAAAGCCACAACCCCCAACACCGCCTGCTTGTGTTTTTGATGCAAGAGCCCCCCCTTGCTTTGTTTGGTGTGATGGGAATCCCAAGCATGTATATTAGGCCTTAGGAATCATTCTTTATCTTTAAGTTCTGGTCTAAAGACAGAGCTATTAGTGCAAATTCTAAATTATAACACTTGATCTGGGCACTTTCCATCTATTTTCTTTCTTTATTTTTCGAATATAGTGGATCTTTTTATCTTTATGATCGTAAACCAAGCCTCTTAAGTCGCAAACTATTTGTGGCGGGACCTTTTGGAATGTGATATGCAAATGTTACCCGATCAAAACTTCCAACCTCGATGGACTACTCATCATCGCGTCTGCCTATATCCCCCTTAATATCTTCATCTAGCGTCTGCATAACATTCGTGTACAGGAATTGCTCAACCTTCCCCTCCCGTATAACAATACATTATAAGCGCAATGACATAAGAAGATTCAGGTAAATTGACCCCACTTGATCGGATAAGACAGGATTTATTTTTGTTGTTGTTGGACTTCCTTTTCCAATTGATGTGACCAGCAATTGCGGGGCCCCTCGCATGCATGTCCATGCTCAAATCCTGATTTAAAATCCACAGAGGAATTGCTGGTACCTGTTGGAATATGTCCAGACCATCAATATGTCCTGATTCCTGTTGAATCCTTTTGATGGGTGCTGGACAGCCAGAAAGTGTTCCAATCTGATATAAATCATTTTGATGGAACAATCTACACATAAAAGCATTCACCCATAATTTCTTTGGTAGTGCACATATTTCATATTGAAATATAGACATTCTTTGATTGCGACGAGAATGTCTATTATGCGATACATTTACTCGTTCCATCAAGATTCCGTCGGTTGATATTCCACCAAAATAACATCATTCTATTCTCACTTAAGCCACGTGAGCATTATATCAATATCGTTTACTTTCAGTCGTCTACGTATACAGATGAAAAGTAAATGTATCACATGAGTAGAAGTTTGAAATTTATTGGGTAATTTAGAATAAATATGCTATAATAAACATAATTTAGAAATTTTGGTTGCTTTTTCTCGTATGAAAAGGAAAAAAAAGAAAGTGATGACGACTGACGGGGCCCGAACCACGTCACACCAAACTGTCTTTTGTCCCCAAATCGATTTTCCCCCCAGTAACACCAATCGACGACAAAGGACTTGCCCTATTTGGATGTGGAATTTGTCTGATCCACTAAACAAACAAACCCCCAACAAAAGACAAAACTATTCTCCAATTCTTTTCTCTCCTAATTATCTATTCATTTTATTTATTTATTTACCAACATTCATATGTTTATTTTGCTTCTCCTTTCCCTTTTGTTCTCATATTATGATTCCCAATTAATTATTATCGGAGTAAATAAAGAGTCAAGAGGACGGCAGCAGCGCATCACCTTGTGCATATACCATTCACATACACAACAAGAAGAAATATGGTGAATTTTCATTCTATCGCTGACGTGTTGGATACAGCTGTCGATAGTGTAAAAAGTGTATGAAGTAAGAAAAGGATAATCGTATACGAAAGATAGAGCTGTGTAATTTCTGTATGTTCAGTAAAGAAGAGAATATAAGGTATTAATAGACTGTACATAGCGATTATCTAAGGTGATGTAATATCCAGGCTAGCCTATCCTGATCTACTATATAAATTACAATAGATTACGGATAAATATAATCGAGAAAAATTTACATTTTCAAGGAGAGATATAGAGAGATATGGCAAATCTCAAAAATATTTCTAACATCAACCCTCAAGTTAGCAGTGATGGAGAAGAAGTCAACTAGAGATTGGAGAAAATGCTTGAGTGGACGTGTTTTAGTGAAAACATGAATAGTTTGATCAACCATTAGGGTAGAGACAAAATGGACAGCTCCATAAAGCACATGACAGCGTATAAAATGATAGCCTATTTGTGCTCATGGAAAACGTCTTTATGTGCTATTTGAATAGTACTTCATTGTTGCAATAAATGACTCACCGGCCACTATGACAAACACCAATTTCTTTGAGTAACTATTGCAATAACAGTTGTTCGGAGATCCTATGCGCAAGAGCACGATATTCGACTTCCATGCTTGATCTAGTGATGACGGTTTGCTTCTTGCTATATTAGGAGATGAGTGAGTTGTAGTAGTAGTAGTAGCCTGTGATTGAGCGGTGATCTAAATGGTCACCTGTCCAAACTATATCATAATAAGCTTGCATCTTAAGGTGGAGTGATAGAAAAGTAAATGCAATGAAACAATGTACTCTTGACGGAGCAAAAAATCCGAAGAGTGTAGCGAAATGAGTCATACATAGTGTGGTCATGAACTCACTAACAATGTGGCAACATAAGTGATGTTTTTTTTTTTGTCGAAACATAAGCAATGTTGGGACGAGTAAAAGTGACATATACAAGACTACCAATTGTGTCTATAGAGTGTAGGATTCGAAGAGGAGTTTCATCCGTGTCATTTTTTTTTGTCACACTGATGTCATTAAAAATGGCATTAGTCTTAAAAGGAGTTACAGTAATCTTACTATTGGCAAGTCTTGCTCGAGAAAGAAGATCAATGGCATATTTGGCTTGAAAAATATGACAAGAGAATGAGCCTAAAGCAAGCTCCAAGCCTAGAAAATAATCGAACTTCTCGAGATCCTTCATTTCAAACTATCAACTAAGATACCACTAGAATTTTGTGATGCTGATATGATCATTGCCAATAATAATCTTGTTTGTCCACATATAAAAGCTGCAAAATATATCCACGAGGTGTGTATCAAACAAAAAGAGCTTGATCATATGGCTGGGCGTGGGATTCCAAGTAAACACTTTTTCAAGAGGGTGAGTGCACCTAGGAGAAGACTATATTAATTTCTTCAGCAAGATCACCATGGAAGAATGCATTTTTGACATGCATTTGAAACTGAGACTGATAACTCTATAAAAACAGAGATATTTTATCTACTTTAGGTAATAAATAATGCAATATTTGTTAGAATATATTTGGATTTCCTTTTATTTACTTAATTTTTTCTTGTTTATGCAGAATATTGATATATGGAGAAAATAAAGAAAATATAGCAAAAAGAAGGAAAGGAATAAGCGACCCAGAGAAGAGATAGAAAATGGATATCACATTGGGAATTCTACGATTTATTCCCTAATTTTATGCGGAAAAAAAACAATTGCTTTGTGAGAGGAGTTTTGGATGTTATTATATAAATAGGATAACTTGAGGGAACAGAGAGTTTTTTCTTGAAAATCGTTTTGTTTTCAGTGTTCTGAGAGTTTTTCAAATATTTTGAAGAGAAGACAAAAGTGGTGACAGAATTCTTGTTCTTTGATTCAAGATATTTGGTTTAATTTCTATTGTCGTTTCTTCTTCTATTATGTTCTAATTTTCTTTGTTAGAGTTACGATGTAGCCTAACCATGATGATATGAATTTCATGCTTTTTATGCTTTGCAAGTAATTTCATTCATGTGAGTTATATATTATTGTGCTTAATGCGCTTAGGTGACTGGCCACCACTTAAATGATCTAATGTGCATGTTTTGAGACTGAGAAGTAATAATATGCAATTGCTCCTTATAATATATAACCATGAATTACATGTGGATAGAAATATGCCATGTTATTTATGTAACTTTCAGTGATAATGTGGTCCAAAAGATTCATTGTAAACCGGAAATATTCACAGATTTTAATGCGCTTATGTTTATTTAAATTCACATAAAAATATAGTAAATTGATAAACTGAGTAGGTTTGCTATACCTAAAGATAGGATAGTAAATAGATTAGGAAATTCCGCTATCACATATTTGATATTGGTGTTGTATGCATAATGATCCGAAATTCATATCTAGTGGTTATGGTGAAATCGGATGCTCTAAGATATTTTATCTGATTGATTATCTGCCTTTAGTTTATAAAATTTCGTTTTTAAAAATTGTCAATTTTTATCTATTCTTAATTATATTTTGATAAGTTAGATAAATTTTAGAATTAGTCCATTTTTAATATTTAATTGGTTTATTATCATCAATATCTGTGGGACGATACTCCTCTCATCATTGTATTACTTGTTCAACGTGTTCGTTGACATATGTAGAATTTTACGAACAAGTTTTTGGCGCCATTGCTGGGGATTGTTTATTTAATACCAATTAATATTGATACTGGATAATTCTAAGTTTAATCTAGCTTTTATCTTATTTTTTTTTTCAGAGTATACATTGGTGCATGACACGTAGCCAACAAGGAAAACTTACTGAGTTTGATCTAGAAATTGAACGCACATTTAAAAGGTGATTGAGAGAATAAAGAAATTACCTTCGAAGTTAAAAGATCCAGGAAGTTTTACAATTCCTTGCACTATTGGAGATTCTTACTTTGAAAAGGCATTGTATGATTTAGGTGCAAGTATTAATTTGATGTCTTTCTCTGTTTTCAGGAAATTAGGATTGGGTGAAGTAAAAACAACTATAGTGTTGCTTCAACTGGCTGATCGATCAATTAAATATTCGAGAGATATTATGGAAAATGTATTGGTAAAAGTTGACAAGTTTATTTTTCCTACGAATTTCATCGTTCTTAAGATGGAGGAAGATTTTGAGGTACTCTTTATCTTAGGTCGTCCTTTTCTAGCAATAGGAAGAGCTCTTATTGATGTACAATAGGGGAAGTTGATTCTTAGAGTTCAAGATGATTTTGTTTCTTTCAATGTTTTTAAAGCAATGAAATATCCCTCTGATGATAATTCTTGTTTTAGAGTTGAGACAGTTGACAAGTTGGTGAACAATTTTTTTTTTCAAGAAAATATTTTTAAAGATCCACTTGAAGCATGTTTGGTTCAACCAAAAGACGGAGAAATTGAGAATGAGGAGATAATGGAGTACGTAAATCTCATGGAGGCAAATCCAACATATTCAAGACATAAGGTAACAAAATTTGAGGAGTTAGGACAACACACAACGAAGCTTAAACCATCAATTAAAGAGCCTCATATTCTTGAACTCAAACCCTTACCTTTTCATTTGAAATATGCTTATTTAGATGGAATTTCTTCTTTACCAGTAATTATATCTTTTTCTTTGACAGATTTAATGGAGGAGAAACTGCTCAGAGTGTTGAGAGAACATAAAGATGCAATTGGATGGAAAATAGCTGACATCAAGGGAATTAGTCCTTTAATTTGCATGCACAAAATTTTGATGGAGGAATAACATAAACCCACTATCTAACCTCAGAGGCGTTTGAACCGGAAAATGCAAAAAGTGATAAAAGCTAAGTGTCATTTTATAGTACAGGAAGGAATAGTGTTCAAGCATAAGATTTCTAAAAATGGAATAAAAGTCGATCGAGCCAAAGTAGAGGCTTTTAACACTTTAAAGGAGAAGATAATATCAGCACCAATTATGGCAGCACCAGAATGAGATTTACCTTTTGAGCTAATGTGTGATGCTAGCGATTCTACAGTGGAAGCTGTTTTGGGACAAAGGAAGAATGGAATTTTTCAAACCATTTACTATGCCAGTCGAACCTTGTCAGGTGCACAATTAAATTACTCAACAACAGAAAAGGAACTTTTGGTAGTAATTTTTACTTTTGATAAATTTCGTTCTTATTTAATTTGCTCAAAAGTCATAATTTATTCTGACCACTATCCTCTTAAGTATTTACTTGAAAAGAAAGAATCAAAACTACGTTTAATCAGGTGGATTCTATTGCTGCAAGAATTTGATTTGGAAATCAAAGATAAGAAGGGTACTGAAAATCTAGTTGCAGATCATTTGTCAAGAATTCTGAATTTAAAGGAAGGGGTAAGTCCAATTATGGAAGAGTTTCCTGATGAAAATTTTTTTTCCATCAAATCCACAAAAATTCGTTAATCTGCTGATTTTGTGAATTATTTGGTAAGTAATATTCTTTCTCCTGAATTATCATATCAACAGAAGAAAAAATTCTTTTCTGATGTTAAAAATTATTTTTGGGAAGAACCTTTTCTTTTTTAGGTATGTACAGACCAAGTCATAAGGAGATGTGTTCCAGACGAAGAAAAGGCAAATATTCTACATTATTGTCATGACAGAGAGGCAGGTGGTCATTTTGGTGCCGCCAAAACTGCAGCTAAGGTTTTACAATCTGGATTTTATTGGCCCACACTTTTTAAAGATGCTTGCTCCTTTGTAGCTTCATATGACCAGTGTCAAAGAACTAGAAATATTTCTAGAAAAAATGAGATGCCTTTAAACAACATTATTGTGTGTGAATTATTTGATATTTAGGAGTATTGATTTCATGGGAACTTTACATCTTCTTATGGTAATTTATACATTTGAGTGGCTGTGGAATATGTGTCTAAGTGGGTAGAAGCTGTAGTATTGCCAAAAAATGATGCTAAGGCTGTTGTCAAATTCTTGAGGAAAAATATTTTTACACGATTTAGCACTCCTAGGGCAATCATAAGTGACAGGGGGATACACTTTTGTAACAAACAGTTTGAAACACTTTTGAGTAAGTATGGAGTTACACATAAGGTTGCAACCCCTTATTATCCTCAAACTAGTGGTCAAGTAGAGGTTTCAAATAGGGAAATCAAGAGAATTTTAGAAAAAAACAGCGAATGCCTCTAGGAAAGATTGGTTAATGAAACTTGATGATGCACTTTGGGCCTATAGGACAGCATTCAAAACCCCAATTGGGATGTCTCCTTTTAGGCTAGTGTTTGGGAAGGCTTGTCATCTACCGGTGGAATTAGAGCACAAAGCATATTGGGTATTGAAATTTTTGAATTTTGACATGCAGTCTGCAAATGAAAGAAGATTGTTGCAACTAAATGAATTGGAGGAATTTTGCAATGAGGCCTATGAAAATGCTAAGATATACAAGAAGCATACCAAAAGATGGCATGATAAACACGTATTCAGAAGAGAGTTCGAAATTGGCCAAAAAGTTTTACTTTATAACTCTCATCTTAAACTTTTTCTAGGAAAGTTACGTTCTCGATGGTTTGGTCATTATACAGTCACACAGATAATTCCATACGAAGCAGTTGAAGTTGTACATCATACTGAAGGCACATTTAAGGTGAACGGTCAACGTTTGAAACCCTACTTCGAAGGTGGTTACAACAAGCAAAAGACCATTATTGAACTTCATCATCCAGAATAGCAATATCTATGATAGTTTGGCTGAAAACTATAAAGCAAACGCTTCTTGGGAGGCAACTCAAGCATTTTTATTATGTTTTTTCATTAATTTTTACGTTCATTTAAAAAAACATGATTAATAATTTTTATCCAGGTTAATTTTCTTTTTTGAAGGATCACCTTTTTGGAGTTTAGTTATCAAGACCATTCATGGACACATCCTACAGCAATGGGAGTTTTCTTGTTCCGATTTTTCTTTTGTTTCTTCGTTTTTCGCATTGAGGACAATGCTTCATTCAAGTTTGGGGGGAGACAAAATTTTTGCTCAAATTTTTTTTGCTAAATCTGAATTTGTTTTTTTGTTGCATTCCTTGTTGTGAATTTTTGCGATTCTTAGGAAAATTTAAATTTTGTTCAAACTTGCGAATGATATGTGAGTTAATTTTGATTCTGATGATGTCGATCCACTTACTGAGCACTAAAAATCCTTAATTTTTGAGTAGTGAGTACATCTAGAGAACATTCATGTGAAGTATATGTTTTTCTTAAATCTCACCAAAATCTTAAAATTTGTTTGATTTTCTCTTGAGGCGAAATCCTAAGCTATCTCTAACTGAGAAAATGATTTAGGCAATTTTTGGATCGATTGAACCTTTCTAGCTAACCCTGTTTATTTATCTATAGTCACTCTGTTGAGCCTTAATTATTATCCAATCTTTTGTTGGCACTCACGTACTTTTTAGCTTACATTTTGCCAAATTATACCATTGTCCCACGCCCCATGAACATGTTGATTTTTTTTTAGGATAAAAGTTTATTTGAGCATAATAGCAATTTGGGAGGAAGGGTGGAGCATGGAAATAATTTGATTGCTATAGTTGTTTGGGGTGTATCTTCTTCAAAAAAAAAAAAAAAAAAAAAAGAGAAAAAGAAAATATTGCTTTTATGGTTCCCTATCCAACTTTCAATTGAGTGAGCCTTTTGAATACTTAATGGGTTGGGAATGTTCACGTTATATTATGAGGGACTTAGGGAGGAACTCCACCATAAAGCAATGAAAAAAAAAAGAGAAAAAAAAGATGAAGAATGATGATCCGTAGTGGTAGAAAGATTATTTTGAAGATGTGAAATTAGGGATAGTGACATGTGCTCTAATTAGATCCTAGAAATCAATATGTTCATGGGTAATTTGAGCTTAAATTTACCATTATCTCACCGTTAGCCCAGCCTTACATTACAACCTTAGAAAACGCTTATCGATTTTTGGTTGGATGATTAGCTTACATTAGTGGAGAGAGAAATGAAAGCAAACCTATGATATTTGATTATAATTATAAAGAGTTTTTGAGAGGTTGCATACCAATGTGAACTTATTTGAATTGCATATAATTCGAAAAGATGAGGACTCACATACACACTTGAATCACATAGTTAGAATCGGTTTTAACTTATGAATCTATTTCAATGTTTGGATGAATTTCTTTGAATTGTGATTTCAAGCAATTATGGAAGGAAGCAATGGAGGGGGTTGTTAGCTTAAGTATGTCTTATATCTTGCTTTTGCTCGAGGATTAACTGTCACGCCCCGCACCCTACGGCACGCCACATCCCTCGTAAAGGTCGAATCAAGTGCGACGTCCCAGGACGCGTTGCCGACCCAACGCCCAACACAGAGATTAAAGCACACACGGAAGTAATACAACACCCAACAAAATTTAACCCGCATAACCATGGATAGCTACACGACAACCAACAAGAACAAATATACACTTGCATTGATATCGGGAAGAAATATACAATATTCATATACAGCTCACGCTCAAAAATCAAAAGCGGGTCAATGGCCACTACTGACAAAAAGGGGTAAATGGCCTGGGGCGATCAGTGATACTATACTAAAAGGGCTCTGGTCATAAAGGTATTGGCCCTTTCGGAACTAGGACTAAGACTAACCTACGGAACCCAGTCCAAGTCGGATCTCGATGACTCGGAAGAGCTGTCGGACATCTCAACCTCGGAGTCCAATGAATCCTGCTCGGACTCGGCCCCCAATGACTCCTCCTCGGAATCCATCGACTGGGCCTCGTCCTTCGGCTCTGCATCCTGTTCCATGGGCTCGGGTCCCTCGTCCTCTGACTCCATCGGCACCGGAGCTGCACTCCCTTTCTCCGTCATGCGATCGGGACTCACCAATTCCCCATCGGGACACTGGGGTTCCAGATCCCCGGCATCCGTCAGCGGAACCTCAAAAGTTTGGAAAGGTCCGTAGGTCCCCTCCTGATTCCGAATACACCAGACTATATACTTATGAGCCTCGTGGGGATCCTTGCCCGCCTCGACGACAACTGTAGAAAGGTATCTAACCCAAAAATCTCTGCCTCCAGCGGGGTACACTGACTCCTCCACATCAATCCAAAGAGGAATCCCAAAACTCACTAGTATCGGAGGTATCTCAAGGTCAGAGGTCTGAAAATGTGGGCTTTAACAACTGTGAGAATAAATCTCAGCGAGTAAGTTCCTTAAACCTAAGCTAGGCTAACATGCACCTCCCGACAAGCACTAAACAACCACACAAGTTGAAACATAAATGATTCAGGCCCTCGAGCCCAAATCCGAACCTTACTTGACCCTGTAGGTTAGGCATTTGATAATTAATCGCAACCACGCCACAGAATTCAATCACGACACATAAACACGTAACACAACGTTATGACGCATGTCATGCATATGCTCGTGCTTGCACTCATGCTCATGCCTCATCGATGCATCGTCGCAAACTTGCATGCTAGCACTCTTGCCATTTATCAATTTCTCCTCCGACCCGCGTTATACGCATCATGTTCGACTCGCATAAAACGCATCAGGTTTATCACTTCGAGATCGATCTCTAGCCCGTGTTAAACGCATCAGGCTCATAACATATAACTCGCGTAAAACACATCAGGTTGGTCATCTTCCGGTAAACCGGACATCGTCCCGCGTAACACGCCTCAGGACGGGTTCACTACCCCACATAAAACGCATCATGGCTTTTTGTGATCACACATTCACAGTCACCAATTTTTATCTGAACCCCGCGTAAAAACGCATCAGGGCGATTAGGTGATCACACGTTTATGTCATTTGTGCACACTCACAAGATGCACGTGCTATGCCAATGCTTGGTACATATGCTCATTTAGTGCCACAACGAGCTCAATGGATCAATTAATTCGACACATGCCGCAACACATAATTGACACCCGAACTCATGCCATTAAATTAACATAATCACGCACAGTCATGGATGTCAAGCACCTCATCATTAGGCCACACCAAGCACACAACATGGCATCACACAATCAACCACAAGTTGTGCACAATTCATCCACTACATAAACAAATTGAGGCATACTTAGCATTACCCGAATAAATCACGCATTAACTGAACAAGGCCTAATTAATCACGACATGGGCAGCCATCCAACCAGCCTCTCTAGGTCACTAAATGTCCTCAAAACATTCTATTTGGCTCTCTAAAATATCGCTCAAATTAGCCACCACGGGGATCAACTTAGGCACGCACTAAAATCCACGATTGAACCCGAACTTTCCCCAAACTTGTGCCATTCTAACCCGATCTATCCAGCCTCTACACAACCTATTCTAGTCCTCCAAATCTCATCTAAAATCTCCAATCCAAACCGCGAAATAGCCACAAGAACAGCCCTCATTCGGTCCTCAATTTTCCTTCGCCAAAACCGCAATTTCGCCCAATTCAAGGCGTCGATACTTCCCCTCATCACAGCACTCCACAGTCCACAAGCTCAATTAATTTATCATTCTCGGTCACTAAGAGTGCCACAAAATCAGCCATCACGAGCGTCATTTTGGACGCGCACTATTTTCCGCATTTGAACCGAAACTAGACCAAACTCGGGTCCGCACAATCCCCTGCTCCCAGCCAACACACAGCACATTGCGGACCGCTAAACCTCAATCAAATGATCATTCTAGGCCCTTGATTCATCCACCACAACAGCCCTTAACAATCCTCACCATTTAACCCCTAAAATACCCTAATTTAACCCCTAAAATCATCTAGAAAATGCAATCTAGCCTAACTAGGGTTTAGGGACAAACTCACTTGAAATCCCAAGCTCTAATCAAGGTTGAACAAGCAGCGACGGCAATCTTCCTGGCGGCGCGTGCGGCGGCGACTTGTGACGATGATTCAAATCGGCGAAGGGGGAGGGGAAGCTGGTTGCGTGGCTGAAGGGAGAGGAAAAAGGGGCAGCTGGAGGGTGGAACAAGATGGTGGTGGTGGTGGTGCGTGGCCGGCGAATTCCGGCGAGCGGCGGCGGTTTTCGGCAATCTCCCGTGCGGCAAGAAGAAGAGGAAGAAGAGGAAATGGCGTGGATGAGAGGAAATGGTCTGCTGAAGATGGGAGAAATGAAGAAGAGAGAGAGAGAAACTAGAAGGCTTATAGAGTGAGTGAGTGAGTGGAGTTAGTGAACTACTTCTCATAATGTCCAAACTACCCCTAATCAAGGGTTTGAGAATCAATCAAGCTCACTAGTGGAGAGGCATTTGTGTCCTCAACAATTTGAATTATTGGGGCTGAAGAGACCAAATTTTAAACTCCAAAATAATATCCAATTAAGCCCAAAATTCGGAATTCCAACTTATGGCACAAGGGCAAAACGGTAATTTTCCGATCCCGGATCAAATTTTCAAATTTCGACTCTATGGGTTCCATATATAAGTGGCCACATAAAAATGACATCATTCTTGCAAAATAGTCGCGTACACCCACGAAATTCAACGCCGAAATCCGTACTCAATTCCACGATCGATTCAACTCAATTTGCAGTTTTAGTATCTCTCACTAACGGGCGGCTGTTTAGAGGTTACGCGTATTGACTTAGGGCTACTCGAGTCGTGGCGGTCTCGATTTTCGGAGAACACGAGAATCTATCGCTAGTCCCGGGGGTCGCGGTCGTTCGAAATAAGTTTGGGATCGTTCGCCGTGCGCACTCTCGGTCGTGCGGAATCACCTGCTACCCGATCGCATATCGTCGGTCGAACTCAATCCGTCACTTTTCTTGAACCGGCCCACTTGGCACAAAATATTCTCTCATCGTATCTCGGAATCAGACTCAATTCTCGGTCGAGTTCTTGGGTCCACGCACCGTTTTTCCTAGTTAGCCTTTCCCTATTGGTCAGTATCCCGAGATTGATCAGATCCGGGCGAGACTTACTGAAACGCAATGAGAAATGATATCAACTTTATTGATAACGAAAGTGAGTCGAATTTCGAGACGTTACATTAACAAAATGTTAAGTTTGGGGGTTTGATAACTCTATAAAAATAGAGTTATTTTATCTATTTTAGGCAATAAATAATGCAATATTTGTTAGAATATATTTGGATTTTCTTTTATTTACTTAATTTTTCCTTGTTTATGCAGAATATTGAGATATGAAGAAAATAAGGAAAATATGGTAAAAAGAAGGAAAGGAATATGCGACCCAGAGAAGAGTTAGAAGGTGGATATCACATTGGGAATTCTGCGATTTATTCTCTAATTTTATGCGAAAAAGAAGCAATTGCCTTATAAGAGGAGTTTTGGATGTTATTATATAAATAGAATAATTTGAGGGAGCAAAGAGTTTTTTCTTGAAGATCGTTTTTGTTTTCAGTGTTCTGAGAGTTTTTCAAGTATTTTGAACAGAAGACAAAAGTGGTGACAAAATTCTTGTTCTTTGATTCAATAAATTTGGTTTAATTTCTATTGTCGTTTCTTCTTTTGTTACGTTCTAATTTTCTTTGTTAAAGCTACGATACAACCTAATCATGATAATATGAATTTCATGATTTTTATACTTTGCAAATAATTTCATTCATGTGAGTTATATATTATTGTGCTTAATGCGTTTAGATGACTGACCACCACTTGAATGATTTGAGAGACTGAGAAGTAATAATATGTAATTGCTCCTTATAATATATAACCGTGAATTAAATGTGAATAAAAATATACTATGTTATTTATGTAGCTTTCGATGATAAGGTGGTCTAAAAGATTCATTATAAATTGAGAATATTCACAGATTTTAATGCACTTATGTTTATTTAAATTCATATAGAAATATAATGAATTGATAAATTGAGTAGGTTTGATATACCTAGAGATAGGATAGTAAATAGACTAGGAAATCCCGCTATCACATAGTTGATATTGTTGTTGTATGCATAATGATCCAAAATTCATATATAATGGTTATGGTGAAATCGGATGCTCTAACATATTTTACCTGATTGATTATTTGCCTTTAGTTTATAAAATTTCGTTTTTAAAAATTGTCAATTTTTATTTATTCTTAATTATATTTTGATAAGTTAGATAAATTTTAGAATTAGTCCATTTTTAATATTTAATTGATTTATTATCATCAATCTCTGTGGAACGATATTTTTCTTATCATTATATTACTTGTTCAACACATTCGTTGACACGTGCAGAATTTTACGAGCAGAGACCATCATTTAATAGCGACAATAGCAAGAAGATTTCGAACAGAAGTGAGGCATGTCGCAAGGGCAAATATCCCATCATAGTCGACTTCATATTCCTGAGTATACAACCTTTTGATACTAGTTAAGTTGTGTGGCATTCCACCGTGTCATCCGCCCTTGGTGTGATCTCATATACCCACAATCGAAATCAGACTGTTCATGTGGCAAATCAATCGTATCTCGAATATGAGTTTTGTCTAAAGCATGCGATTCATCTACCATTACTTGTTGCCAAAGATGGATGGTAATAACAATGTAGAACCATGAGAAAAGTAACATAGCGCAGTAAAAAAAATCAGAGATTAAAAATTGCTCAAGAAGTCACATCATCCAAATACTGTTGTTAAACCATTTCTTTTGACATATATATAGAATGTGTTTGGTGCAAATTTTTAGTAGCTACCTATTATATCATTTAGAAATTTCCTTTTTTTTAGATTAATAATAGGGAAAGTTTACCCATTTTTTTTAAAAAAATTCTCGTCTTCAATCAGCTCAAGACATCACGTGGACATGCTAAAATTTCTCATCCTCAGTTTCGTCATGTGAATGTGGTTCGAGCTGCTCAGTAAATTTGTCTCTCTTCCTTCCTTCCTTCCTTCCTTTCTTTCTTTCTTTCTTTCTTTCTTTCTTTATTTCTGTTGTTCCTTTTGCCCTTTTGTTAGGGTTTTGGTGGGGGCAAAGGGACCAAAAGCCACCGCCCAAAGAGTAATGCCGGGGGTCCCCTATCTCGTGATCCGGCGGCGACTCCCGCTTCATTTCCCACGCAAGCTGAAGCCCGCACGTCACATTCTCTCATCTCCAATCCTTGTGCTCGATCTAAATGCATGGAACTACTAGTTACTTATGAATGAATGTACACGAGAATCTCTATAGACCAATAGGGAAACAGAGGAGATGTAGTAATGAAATGAATCCCAATGCCTCCCTCCCCCCAATTCTCACGTGGATCAAAAGAACCGGGCAATTGGTAAGCGTGACTTAAGGAAGGCCCTCGGCCCTCGGCTAGGGACTTCGTGGCCCCACCGGTCTCGGGCGAGAGGGCCTTTGCGGACCTGCCGGCATTGGGCAAGGCAGCCCTCACTACTCACTGACAAAAATGAAGGATAAAAAAAGAAAAAAAAGAAAGAAATAAAATAAAATAAAACCAATAAAATGTTATGAAAATTCAAAAAGTATTAAAATATTATTAAATATGTCCACGTCAGTGTCGGTCATGCCACTTAGGACGGCCGATGTTTACGTTAGCGGTTTCTGGCCTAAATTAGTCGGATGGACTAAATCGTTACCAATTAAAAAGGTTTAGGACTAAATTAGTCTATCGAAAGGTTTAGAATTGAATTAATATAAACGTAAGAGATTTAAAAAATTTTTTGCACTTTTTCCGTACGACTTCCCATTCGAATAGTTCTTTTCGAATGCTTAGCCTACATGAAATGGATTTGATGGAGAGCCGGATCTACGCCGAGCGACAGTACGCTATACTTCGATTTCATTGTCTTATAGGTTTATGATTGTTTCTTTGAACTTGTAAGTGATGAAATTTGCTTTTTTCTAATGATTATCCGGTTGGGAGACTAAGTCTACGGATAACTTTATGAACATCGGTGTTTTTGCATCGTTTTACTCACCACTTGAATGCACTTTTCAGGGAGTTTGATTCGTGTGGAGAAGATGGGGTCATTTCGTAATTATTATGTAAATTCTAATTATGTACATCTATAATTACAAGATCAATATGTGAAATAATTATTTTCAAATATTCTGATCAATTTACGGCACGCTTTTGACCCTGTGTGTTTATGTCTACCTATATCACATATCTTATTTTCACCTTCATTTGGTTTGTGATATGGGAACGCATTTACTTGCTTGGCACGTGTGTACAAAGATAGCATGGAAAAGGAGTTCTTCATGATTCTATTAAAAGGATCAAAAGTTTTTACAATAGTCCTCGGCATAAGAGTGGAGATCTTATAACCCGGAAATTCATGGGATGCCCTATAAGCCATATGAGTGCGTTTGGAAACCATTTTCTCAAGGGTTTTTAGAGCCCAAAATCCCTCGGGCAAATATAAATATGCAAAATTTTTTGAAGAGTTTTTTGGGAAATGCAATTGCATTTCTAACGGCCTATAAAGGTATTTAACCCAAGGTAGGTCCGGAAGTGTTTTGAGCTTTAAGTATTTCCATAATAGTAAATTTTTTTTTTCCAATAGTGCCCTTGCTAAACTCTCAGAATTTTGAAAATGTCATCACCTACACAACATCGCCGGCAAAGTGGTTAGGCCTATAACAAGTCAAATTCATTGGCAGCCTTGCCTAAGGTCGTAGGACCTTAGGCGACGCGGACTGAGACCGCGCAACCTCAAGCACGGTCACCTGGGTTCATGTGACCATGGCCACCCCAAGTGGCCCTCGGCTAAGGTCGTGCGACCTCAGGTGTCTGGCTCGTAGGTCATTGAGCCATTAGCCAGTTTTGAAGTTTTTTTATGAAAAAAATAATAAAAGTCATTTACAAAGTGTAGTTTTTCCAACACCATTTAAAGAAAAATTGCTTCATAATTTATTTTTAAATTACAATATACTAATCATTATTTGTATTTTGTAAAACCCCTTTAACTTTTAGGTCTTTTGCATTTTTCCAGAAACTTTCCTCAAAAGGTAAACCAAACAGGCCATGATTCGATCCTATCCCAGCCACTGATGACACAGGACGAAAATTTTAGAAGATTTTGATTAGTTTATTTCCTTGTCCTTTGTTGATCAAATAGGTCGAATATTAGAAGAATTGATTCAATCTTCAGTATTATCCTTTTACATATTTAAGATTTAGTAGCGTATACATTTTATTTATTTATTTATTTGGTCAGAGTATACGTTTTATTTCATTAGTTTATCTTTTTCCAATTTTAACTTAGATTCTTATTAGAGTATTCTAGATATATAGATATGCATTTCACTTTCTTGCAAGGCCACTTACCCCACTTTAAATTAATTGATGGTAATTGATAGAATTACGAGAGTTTTTATTTGAATTTGCATTTGTGAGCTCATTGCGCACTAATTACCCATGTGTTGTCAATCAATTCTGTCGCAACAACTGGTATTAAAGTCGGCAAAGATCGATAGAGAGCGCAATCGTGTTAACCAAACGAGGAATTGGAAGCGAGCGACCTGTCCTGCCCAGAAAGTTAGGGGAGGCGTAGGCCTTGTGGGCGAGCCATCCGTTATCTCGATCCCCGTTTAACAGATGGTGAAACACGATTCGTGATAAACTCAAGAGCCTTTTTCACGGCAAATTTTGCCTCCTCCACTCGCAATATCAATCTACACAATTACTCACCCACCATTTCTCACCTTTCCTTTTTAATTTCTAGCATTTTTCATCAGCCGCAATCACCACTAATTTTTTTTTAAAATAAATAATCGATATGAAAAGATTAAGAAGGATTTATTTCCATATGTTTTTTTTTTTTTCCCCGAAACCGATAATCGACCGTTGAAGAGTAGGCTCTCCGGCACGTGTGTGGGGGGGGATCATCACGTGAGGGCGGGAACACGGCGCGTCCCGGTACGCTCTCTCAGATCCCGTGTTGTAGGTTTTCGGGAGGGCGGACGTGGGGCCCGCTGTGCAGGGCGGGAGCTGCGCCTCGTGCCGCGGAATTTCGACACGTGCCGGCGACGCCGCTCGTGTGGGGGCGGGGGGCGTCTAATCTGGCGGGAGGAATGATGACGTGTGCATGCATGGGTGGCCGTGGCCGTAGGTGCATGCTACTCCGTACACCGTAGGCGGTGGTTCGCATGTGCATTCTTTTATTGCCGTTTTTTTATTTTTTTTTATTAGTCATGTTAAAACTGACAAAAGTTTGTTCTTGGGCAGACCCGTTCCCGGTCGGGGCCATCGGGTCGGGCTTCACTTGCGGGTCAGGTTGATGTCGCGTGACTAGTCCAATCAGCTTTCCACGTGGAGGCCAAATTGGATAATTATTCAAATAAAAAATGACACAAATAATTTTCGAACTTTGCTTTAATGCGGTCTCGGAACTTTAACTCAACATATAATATGATCAATGAAATTTTAATTTGTTCAGTATCATCCCTTAATTTTTTGTATGTGTTCAATGTAGTCTCTAAACTATACTGAATACGTACCAAAAATTTAAGAATTATAATGAATAAGTTAAAATTTCAGGGATCGCATTGAATATTAGGCTAAAGTTCAGGGACTATAATGAACAAATTAAAAGTTTGGAAATAACGTTGTACATTGAGTCACAGTTCAGGAACTGTTTGTGTTATTATCTCTTATTTAAAAAGTCACGAACTTATTTAGTCTTGAATATTTTAATTTAACCAATTTAGTTTTAAATACTTTTACGATTTGCTATTTTGGTCTTAGCCTTTTGAAACTTGTTGTAAGTTTTACTCCTCGACTTCCCAAATTTTTCCAAAATATTCGCCAAAATATTGAAATCGATTGCAATGTCTCCCTGGTTCCTTCTTCTTTTTTTTTTTTTTTTTTTTTTCATAAAAGGCTTAGGCTTCAATTATTTTTCAAATCCAAACCATTCTTTAAAAATCATCGGTCAAATAAGTAAAATTCTGTATTTCGTTTCGATCATGGCCTCCAATTTCATCCTTTTCCAAGTCATCATGTAGTCACCCAGAATTTGCATATAATTTTCGGAAAATATTATTTTGCAATTTCTATAGCTAATAAGAAAATGGACAAAAACTATTCAGAAAGCCCCACCAAACAGAATTATTGTAAAGAGAGAATTCTATGGAGTGATATTTAATTAAAAAAGTGTAATTTTGAAATAGTTAGGGTAAGTAGCCCGTAGCCACAATTTAAGGACAAGTTCAGTATTTTTGTTGACTCTATTGTCAAAATTAAATTATTTGCGTATGTGTACGAATGTATATCTCGAACATTATATGTAGAGTATGCGTGCATACTCAAACTCAAAGATGAATAGAAAATTGGTCAGGAAAATAAGATGAGCAATGAGACTCTTAAAAATGAATGATTTCAAAATATTTTCTTAAAAATGATCGTTTGTATCACTTACAAAATTGACTAAATAAAAAAAATTGATCGTCCATAAAAATATTTCGAGATATATTGTTGTCAATCATGGAAACAATTACTAATCATTTCAAGCGATCATTTTTAGGAAAATATTTTCTAAATCATTTATTTTTAAGGAAACAAACAGAGTCTTAGTTTAATCTACGTAAAAATACCCTCTCGTGTTCGCTCTTCCCAACTTGAGGCCCTCGAGTTTACTCCTTGAAAATAAGGAGATGTCGGAGATACTGTATTCGCAACACCTCGAGTCCTACATAAATTTAGAGAGAGCTTACAAACCGATATGCTAGTTTTCAAAAACCCGAAAGTTATTGCGCAGCTGTGCCAAAGTTCAGATAAATTTTTTGAGCAATTATCCCGTCCAATTTATGTCTCAGCAAACAACAAATAAACTTGAAATAGCCCCCCCCTATTTCAATATATATATATAAATAATTTTAATGGCATGGTTTTCCATTTTTGGTCACCGGAGCTAAATGTGCACCCACTATGGAAACATGACTTGGGCCATGCCCTCATACTCGATCGTTGATGCAAGAACCAGTCCAGGTGGGGGAAAAATGATCTCTCTTTATATCTTTATGTTCTTTCTTTTCCCTATTTTTCCTACCTCTATTTTTTCTTGGGTTTTGTTTTTGTTTTTGTTTGGCTTTGTGATGCGGGAAGAAAAGGGTGAGTCTGAAAACAAAAAGAAAGCCCACGAACAGGAAAAAGAAAAAGCGTAGGGAGAAAAGAGAGAGAGAGAGAGAGAGAGAGAGAGAGAGAGAGAGAGAGAGAGAGAGAGAGGGAGAAAGAAACAGAGAAAGGAAAGCGAAGTGTGACTGAGAGAGAGAAGCAGCACCCGGCAAAGACAACACACAGCCCCAGTCGATGGCGTGGCTTTGCTTTTTCGCTTTTCCTCTTGCAAGGAATCTTTGAAAATCGAAAACCCTCCCAAGATCACCACCAACCCCACTCCACAAGAAAAAAAAAAAAAAAAAAGCCCAAGAAAATATACTGAAAAAGAGGAATGGTAAAAAGGAAGGGGGCGGGGGGAAACATTTCAATGTGAGGGGCTCTCTTTTCCTTTTTCCTTTCTCTTCTTGTCGATCCAAATGCGTCCATCAGATTGGTTTGTATCCCCAAGGACACATTCGATCTTGCAATGTTGTCTGATCTATATAGATGAAACTTCCAGGCTAAGTCCACCTCATAGAAACTTGTCATTCACTCGACCGTCATGGTTCTCCGCACGTTATTGCCTTTTCTTCGATGCTCGATGTGATTCCCGAATTTTGAGCTTCTTAATTTAATCTCCAAACTCTCAGAACGTCCCATCGATGTGGTCCTACCGTTAAGTGTATCGCGTGCTTCTTTGGATATGGACCGTAACGTACTCGTTTGTCGGGTCAAAATAATGACGTGGATTGCCGTGTCGTCATTTCAAGTCCGTAAATCTTTATTTCTATCTTTCTTTTTGGGTCAATATAATGAAAGATATATGTACAAGCGCTCGCGATGTTTCCGTGGATGCCAACATTACATATCTATGGTCAAGTTAGCATGGATTATGGTTACTTAGTAAAAATTATTATAATATTTAACGGAAGGACTATATGGAGTGTGATTGTTTTTTTTTAAGTTTAAGGAATAGATTGAACGGGAGTTTAGGGACCACGTGAACAAATATCACGTTGATTCAAATTCTATGTGACGAGATGATTTTACTTAATGTTTTGAATGTCACTTTCTTAGATACACGCGATGCTGACTACTTCTATTTCCTATCTTACCGACTATGGAATTCAAGTTGTCTGAAAACTCAATACTTCAATGCTGGATAATTTCATTATGATAATGAAAAATGTAACATGTCTCGTTCTTATTACATTTTCAAATATATTGAAAAAAAAATGCACTATGATCATGTTATTTGCGATGGACAAGTAAATTGACTCTAAATTGTCGCATAAAACTACGTTCAAATCAACGTTCATGCTTTTCCAATCGACTTTGCTTACTCCGTCATTCTTCCGGATGAATTACAATTCTGTTTTTATTGTTGTTCACCCTCTTAAAACGACAATCTTTCACAAAAGCAGTTCCAATAAAATCAAGGATACATGCACCAAAAGCCTTAAAATCAGTCGCGAAAGTATAATTGAATTTTAAAACTTTTAAAAAGTGCAATTAGGGATAAGCATTGGAATCAAACTGTATTAGCTAGTTCTGGGCAATTCCTAGTTCCTAAAATTTGAAACCGATGACTGTCGATTTGGTTCCCATTTCCAATGGACCAAACCACTCGGACCAAATGGATACCTTTTTTTTTTTCATTAGCAAGTTAATGATACTTAATCATATTTTATCATATCTTTAACGTCTTTCCATCAAGATTTCCATTGATTAAAGATCCAAAGCACTAAAGAATGAGAGTTAAGATTATGCAACAACACTCATAGTGTAAGGAATAGGAAAAGAAGAAGAAGAAAGATATCGCCGTTGGTTCTTGGATCCATTCGCAAACTGGATTGGACCAGTCGGTCCGTTCTAGGACCAAGTGGGCCAGTTCCCGATTCCACAAACTGGGAACCGGGCCTTCTGGTCCGATAACTGGTTCTAGGGTGGAAATTGACCCACTCGGGAATCGATCACCTAGCAATTGGATTCTAAAACCGGTCAAATTGGTTACAATCAAATTCCTCCTTAAACTCCGTCCAATTTGGCGAGCAGAAAATGTCGGCATAACTGTTTTATTTATTTATTTATGTCCTTGAAAAATGCGGCGCTGATGTGGCACCCACCAAATGTCACGTCGGGAAAGAAAAATAGATAAAAAAAGAAAAAAAAGGAAGGAAAAAAGAGAATAAGAAAAAGGATAACAATTGAAAAGATTAAAAAAGAAAAGGGGCAGTGGATATCAAAACGGGACTTGAGGAATAACACACACACACACACTCTCTCTCTCTCTCTCTCTCCGCTTTGCATCTATGCTAACTCACCAAACCTTACCACATAATAAGTGACCTTGCCCTCGTTGACTCCTGGCAATAGCAGGACGAGGTATCTCAATCCGGGCGGAGAGCATCCTAATCTGGAGAGAGGATAGAGTGACGCCCGGTTCCAAACAAGGGCCCCCACCCCCGACGAGGAGGTCTAGGAAGGCTGACACGACTGACCTCGGGGAAAGGAGGGAGGCGGGGGAACGGTAGGGGCAGAAGTGGGATTTCGCGCTCAGCGGGCGCCCCGAGAAGCGAAGGAAAACGCTCCCCGGAGAAAATGAACCCTCGATGGCACCCACCGATACAGATATAGAGAGAGAAAGAAAGAGAGAGTCCCGCTTCATTTAAGTCCACTTTTAATAAACCATAGAATCATTCGATGATTTTAGCAAAAAAAAAAAAAAAGTATCACCTGATGATTTCTTTTTCTAAAAAATAAAAGTGAAAATACATACATACGAATGGTTAGTCCTCTCGATGCAATGGCTGATTGTAAGGGTGAGCGATTTTAAATTATGTATAAATTTCACCTAGAACTTGGAACCTACACATGAAAACACGTTGCTCGTTTTTCTGAAACCTTGTAACAAGGTAAGGGTAGGTTTAAAGGCTTATCCAAGTTCCGCATGTATTATTACTTAAATAATTACGGTGAGTTATCACTTTTAATGACTATAACTTGCTGTTACGATTTACTGAGCACAAATTATATTTAGATATATAAAGAATATGAAATATTAACAATTCATAAAATAAAAGCTCAGATTGGTGGTTCTAGGTTATACGCTTCATTATCTAATGCCATGAACATCGCATAATCATGCGAAGATATAGTTAAAGAAAAAACACAAAAAATTTATTTACAGTTTAAAGTTCCTCTACAGATTTATCAATTTTTAGAATCTAAAACCTACCTCACATACTTTGAAATCTGAAACTTACAAGTTCTCACCGTCTAAATTCTCAAATTTTAAATTCTACTCTGAAACTATGCGCACCCTTAGATGATTGGTGTCTAAGACGGCTTTCGTGCTCCTTGATAGGCCTATCTCTCCAAGTGATCTTAAAGGTGCAGTTTCTCTCGTCAACTCGATCTGTCTTATTGCTTATCAAGCGCTCCACCTGTGATCGCGTAGAGAGGACCAAACTCTGTTGCCATCTAATCTATCATTTTTTGTTACGTCGGTATAAATATATTACGGGAAAATCTTTTCAAAGTGCCATTTCAAGTGTGCCGCCTAAGAAAAGCTTTTGGGGCTTTCTCCATGGAAATGGTAAAACACGTGTGTACACATTTATTAGTCCCGCATTATTCTTCTCTCTCTCTCTCTCTTCATAATTATACTATTTAATCTTAACTAATTTGTATTAGGAAATTTTTTTTAGAATGATGAGATAATCTTAAGATTACCTTATATTAGTTAAAAGGCAAAAGCTTATATCGGTTATATGTATTTAAGAGATTGTATAATAATAATCATATGTATGACGTGCGATACGCAAATACTTGCTCTATCCTTTCGTAACTTAACTTTACGTGTGCCATTTACAGCTAATGATACATTAAAATAAAGTTGTATTTTATGCTAAAATATTTCGTATTCGGTTTTAATTGTGTTTTTTTTTTTTCCTTAAGATGATTTGCGCAACGTTATGAGTTCAAGTATGGGAATTGAGAGCGAGTGCATATATCATATTTTAAGCAAATCTCATGTTTGGAAAATGACTTGGAGAGTTGTAAAACGATGAGCCGATATGACCCCAAGCTTTATTTAATGCATACTAAGACTTCGTTTGTTTCGCGAAAAATAAATAATAAAAATCGCATCGCTCAAAATAATTAGAAATGGAAAATGTTTTCCTCATCGATAATAATTTATACGCGAATATTTCCGCGAACGATGAATGCATTTTTTATTCATTTATTTTTATAAGTAGTATAAGAGATTATTTTTTGAGAAAGTATTTTTTTTAAAATCATGAATTTTTCCAGAAACAAACTGAGCCTGGTTAGGAAGATTAGCAAGCATTAGTTCAGGTCATGGATGTGAGCTGTAAAATTAGGACAAGAGATGCAATAAAAATGGAAAAGAAAGAGGGCTTGATTCTCTCTCTCTCTCTCTCTCTCTCTCTCTTAATTAAACCCGTTGCATCTCTATCATTATTTGGACAATTCGCTTTCTCCTCCTCCTCCTCCTCCTCCTCGACACTGTCCGTTGGAGCCCCGAACAGTTCACACGCCCGCACTGTCTCTCTCTCTCTCTCTCTAAAAAGCTAAAACCCCCTCCTTCCTCCTCCTCCTCCTCCTCCGCGTCTCTCTCTCTCTCTCTCTCGCTCGCTCGCTTTCTCTCTGTGTTGGTGTCTGTGTGCTCTTCGGAAGAACCCCAAAGAAAGGAGCTTGAACATGAGCAGCGGTGGAGTGGGGACCAAGCACCACCGACGGTTATGAATCCCACGACGGAGCCTCCACTGCCGCCACAGCTCCAGCCGCCGCAGCCCCCGCAGCCCCCTCGCTCCTCCACCTCCTGCGACCGCCACCCCGACGAGCGCTTCACCGGCTTCTGCCCCTTATGCCTCTGCGAGCGCCTCGCCGTCCTGGACCCCTCCTCCTCCTCCTCCGCCCCCGCCGCCCCCGCCCCGGCCGCCTCCTCCTCCTCCTCCTCCTCCCGCAAGCCCCCTTCCTCCTCCTCCGCCGCCGCCTCGGCCCTTAAGGCCATCTTCAAGCCCAACTCCTCCAACTCCTCCAACTCCTCCAAGCCCCCGGCCCCGGCGTCGTCCGCCTCGGCCTTCCCGCCGGAGCTCCGGCGCACGAAGTCGTTCTCGGCGTCCAAGAACGAGGGTTTCTTCTCCGGCATTTTCGAGCCGCAGAGGAGGTCCTGCGACGTCAGGGTGCGGAACACGCTCTGGTCGCTGTTCAGCCTCGACGACGAGCGGAACCCGTCGTCGAAGCGGGACTCGACGCGGAGCAGCAACTCCGAGGGCGTCCAGGCCAAAAGCCTGGGCTCGGCGGGTGTGGTTCGGTGTCCGGTTCTCGATTCCAAAGAAGGGGACGCGGAAGCGGGAAGCGATTATCAGCAGAGCAAGGAATACACCGTGCAGAAGGACGAAGAGGAAGAGGAAGACGACGTGATTAGGGCTTGGGAAGAGCCCAATGTAGCAGCACCCGTTGTTGTCGAAAACAGAGTGCAGGAGATTGTTGAAGAAGAAGAAGAGGAGGAGGAAGAAGTAGAAATTGAAGAAGTAGCTGAGCCAGAGCTCGAAGTAGTGCCGGAAGAAGAGGTGAAGACGATGAAAGATCACATAGATCTCGATTCTCAAGCTAAGAAATCTTCCGGGAGAGACTTCAAGGAGATCGCGGGTAGCTTCTGGTCTGCTGCTTCGGTCTTCAGCAAGAAATGGCAGAATTGGAGGCGGAAGCAGAAGATGAAGAAGCGAGACAATGGAAGTGGCTCCGCCACATTGCCCGTGGAGAAGCCCATCGGCCGCCAATTCCGAGAAACCCAGTCCGAGATCGCCGATTATGGGTTCGGCCGGAGATCCTGCGACACCGACCCCAGGTTCTCGCTCGACGCCGCCCGGATTTCCTTTGACGCTGCGCGGATGTCCTCCGATGACCCGAGACACTCATTCGACGAGCCGAGGGCCTCATGGGATGGGCACTTGATTGGGAGGTCGTTCCCGCGGATGCCCACGATGGTATCCGTCGTGGAGGACTCTCCAGTTCACGTCTCGAGGACCGATACCCAGATTCCGGTGGAGGAGCCAATGAATTGCATCAATGAGGAAGAGTCCCTCCCTGGTGGATCTGCACAAACCCGCGATTACTACTTGGACTCGTCTTCTCGGAGGAGAAAGAGCCTCGACCGGTCGAATTCCATCAGGAAGACGGCGGCCGCAGTGGTGGCGGAGATCGATGAATTGAAGTCTGGTAAGAATGCGAAAGTCTCCCCTGCTACTGCTGATTACTTCCAAGGGAGCAAACCAATTGTCGGGGATCGAGAGTCGAGGGAGTCAATCTCCAATTCGAACTCGCTGAGAGACGATTGCTCGGACATGTTCGATCTTGCATTTAGGGACAATGCGGCCAGTGTGAACAATGGCGACCCAAAGGGGCTGAAGAAATCGAGGAGATGGGGCAAGGGTTGGAGCATTTGGGGGTTTATACATAGGAGAGGAGGGAACAAGGATGAGAACGACGATAGGTACAGCAGATCGAACGGGGTCGAGAGGTCGTTCTCCGAGTCGTGGCCGGAGCTGCGAGGCGAGCATAACGGGGACTTACGGGGCGGCTTCAATCGGAAGGTGTTTAGGAGCAATAGCAGTGTGAGCTGCAGGAACTCGTCCTACAACCATCTTGTTGGCGGGTCTTTCGGGAGCATCAGAAAGAGCGTGTTCGAGACGAACGGACAGAACGGCAAGAAGAAGCGGGACGAGTTCGTCCTGGAGCGGAATCGCAGCGCTAGGTACTCGCCTAACAACCTTGATAACGGGCTGTTGAGGTTCTACTTGACTCCGATGCGGGGTAGCCGGAGGAGCGGATCCGGGAAGAGCAGGGCTAATCAGGCCCAATCCATTGCGAGAAGCGTTCTGAGATTGTACTGAATTGAGCTGGGGAAAACGAAAAGATGGTCTCTCCATAAGGCGTTCCTTTTTTGGTTAGTGGTGTTAAATTTTTGCTTCATTTGTTGTGTAACCTCACCCTCCAACAACACATGCCTGAGCTCTATGTCTTGTTCTTGGTGGTTGGTTTAAGGTAAAGGAAGAGAAACAAGAAAGCACCCTAAAGATTGTTGCTTTTCTATTCCTGTGATCAGCATGCTTCTTTCAGTTGAATAATCAAAATTTTTAGTCTTCCCTCTTGAATTTACTATTCATGCTGTAATGTCTTCTTGTGGAGTGATTGTTGGTGAACTATCTCCACATCCGCCTTGTTATGCTTTACCAGAAAAGGGGTAGACATGAAGAATATAAGTTCGGATGTATTCAGGATGTTACGTGCTCTCTGTGTTGGAGACAAGATTGGTTTGGCTCTGTCTCTCTCGGGTGAGCTTTGTCTTACTCCAGAAGCAGAACCAGAGCAGTGAAGCATGGTGTGGTGGGATGACTGGTGAAGTCGGGCGTGGCTTCAATAATCAGTGAATTGAGGTTTTTGTCATCTTATGTGTGTTTGATGAGTACTTAAAAGAAAATTGTCGGATCATTCCCAGCTGGTTTATGCAGTTTGTCTCAGAATAAAACCCTGTACGTGAAAGCGACACTGCCCATTTTTCGCCTCGTCCGTCCCTTTGGCATCTTTCCCTGTTCAATCTGCGAGAGCAAATTTGACGATAAGTGCACCAGAAGTCCAGTGATAATTTGATTCTTTACTGAAGCAATGGGCCATACATGCTGGGTGAAACATGAAGTAAGGGGAATAAAGCGACCGCCTGGTTAACAAACAGCCTCCGCGTTAAACTCCTGTCAAATCCCATTGGCTTTCACCGTGGCTTAAAAGGTGTCTCTCAAACTGGGGCCCTGTAATAACCGGGTACTACCTATGCTTTTGTTTTGAGTTTGCAATTCTCATCGTCTCGCTTATTCGTAGGGACGAGTCGGGTCCTTACATTTCAATGCTCGAGCTCCACCCGGCTCCTATACACGACTCGCTACTCGATCAGAGCTTGAATCGATCGATTACAAGGGAAGTTTCAGTTGAAATCGAACCGGAACTCTAGTTTGTTTGGTATTTTGAATGCTTAAAGATATGTTTTAAGAAACTTAGCTTTTCATTATATTCATGAAGTTTCATCAGTCGATCAAGCCCATAGGCTACTCAAGTAAAGATATATTCAACCTTAGTTCAACTCAATTAAGTAGTCCAATTACCAGAACTTGAGAAGAACATACAAGAAAGTATTTAATCGTGAGTTCTTAGGCTATGGTGCAGCGTGCCTTTGTGAACTAGATTAAAGGAGATGGATTCAATGAAATGCCAATCTTCCTATTACACTAACAAGAAAAAAATGTGTATATTGATAGGTTATATTACGGACGGTCGACGTATTGCGTCTTGTATGATATTATTATTGTCGTCGGAAAATTCTAAATATTCCCCCGAAGTGGATTTTGATTTCTTAAAGTTTCCCATCGAATGGATTTTGCTTCAAAATACCCCTTAATGTGACGACTCAATTCCAATGAACTCCCTAATCTCACTGTTGGTAGAATTTAAGGTAGGTTCATAACCATGTGCTCATCACGTGTGCTTTTCTCGCCTTTCCCAAGGGCATTTTGGTTAGGAAAATTTCGAGTCCTCATGCCACCACTCACGTGCGCTTTTCCATAAGGGTTCAATGGGACGAAATCCACTCTAGAGTCAACATCGAAAAATTGGCACCACCTTTGAGGGATTTTGGCATTTTCCTCCACATTTCCCTCAATTCATTTGATCAGATTGTCAGATTGAGGGTTGGGATTTTCTCAGCTAGATAGAAAAAGTTGGAAAACTTAGGAAGGATAATTGTGGATGTGATAGTAGAGTTGTAGTGAGAATGTAGTAGCTAGACTAAGACAAACCCAGCTAGGCGCTTTCTAGCGTGCGAGATGTGGAGGGAAAAATGTAAGTGAAAATAAAGTGTGTATCTTAGATACAAGATTATTTATGTCGTTCAAATAAATTGGGAACACTAATTGATTCATGGAACCATAAAGTCAATCCGACGTACTTATTGGATGATAATTTTCCAAAAAGACATAAACCTATTGTACGATGATAAATTCAGTCATAAGCTTTTAAGTTTAGCCAATTTAGTTCTAAACCTTTCGACAATTTTTCAATATAGTCATATCAATCAATTTTGGTTGGAAATTGCTGATGTGGACGCTAGTTATGGCTGTCCTACGTGGCACGGCCCGTACTGATATGGACAGATTTTGCATTTTTAAATTTTTTTTTGATTTTTTGTATAATTTTGTATTTTATTTTTTCTCTTTCTTTTTTCCACTATGATCCCCCCTCCCCGGAAGATGAACAGTGGAAAAAAAGAGAGAAAAGACATAAAGAAATGCTGCCACGCCATGTAAGGCATGCGGCACTAATTGAACCGCCGTGTTAGGGATCTCTGCCAAAATTGGCTGGAAAAAAACTACATTGGATAATTGTAAAAAGGATGATAACTAAATTGACCAAATTGAAATGTTTAGAAATGAATTAACCACTGTACAATAAATATATGACTTTTTAAACAATTTTCGCATTAATTGATGTATGCTCCATAGAATCCTTTGTGATCGAATTTTTATATTTCAATAATAATTTTTTTTCAGCAAATATGTTGAGACAACTCACTCAACAATCAAATAAGGAAATATTACGAGTTTCAAAACATCAAATTTTCTCGTGGTGTGCATCAACAAAACATCGAAAACTGAAACCTCTCTAGTTAATTGCACAGAATGGGAAGAGAAATGAATATGTGATTGTCCTTAATCTACTGCAAGATTAACAGCTTATTTTGGATAAAAAAAATAAATAAAAAATGATTAGAAATTGTTATGGGGTTCACTCTTTAAGAATTTGTGACTCACAATATGCTGTTATTCTCACAGTAATTCAAAAACTATTATGCTAGTAAAGCTCTAACGAAAACGAGTTTCTCAAAGCACTCCTCGATATAATCATTTATATTAAGTTCTCTTACATGCCAAACTCATTGGAGGAGTTACATCTACTTTTGCAAGTTTGCAAGCCCAAGGAAAAGGAGAGAATTCTACTTTTTCAAGTGCATCTTACGATGGGTCGGCCAGAGAGATTTTGGCCACAAATCTCGCTCAATCTTTCGAGGGGAGGGATGAAAAGATACAACGGAGGAAATTTTTGACCAGAAAAGTCGGAGGAAAAAGGGAAGAAAATCCCTCTAATAATACAAGCGAGGCTCAAGTCCCATTAGCTGAACCAGACCAAAACCAAACGCAATCATCAAACCCTTCTTTATTTCCTTTTCGTTTTAACCTCAAAGATGGGTTTTTTCTTTTCAAAGGAATCAAAAGACACCCATTAACGTGTCATGATTTGTTGGGTCTTGGAGATCACTTTGTTCCCACTTTCTCCGAGCATGGGAAATCTCCATTATCAAGATCTCGCCTCCAAAGTCAAAAGGCGGTGCATGTTGAAGGCGCAAGCAGATTAATGTTAAACAAGAAAAAAGGGGGGAGAAGAAGAAAAGGACGAACGACGAATCGGCATGTCGTTCTTGACAGCAAAAGAGAGAGATGCTGATAAGTGATGTTGAAGAAAAAGAAGATAAAGGAGGGAGGAAAAAGAGGCACAAGACACATTGGCATGTCTAAGTTCGATGAGGGGAGTTCATGGAAAACAGGCAGAAGAGACCATAAGTCAACTATTATACACCAAAAGCTTGCGCCCTTGAGGACATGAACAGATAGATCGGGTTGGCTTTTTATTTGTCTTTTGGACATCCCTATGTTGTGCGCGACTGCGAGGTCAAGCGTCCATATTGGAGCTCAACTTCTCAATCCTCTTTTGGACGGCTAGTTTTCGGAGTAGAAGACAAGAGTGTTGTTTGGACTTCATGGGGGAGAATATAACTAGGGGTTTGACATTAATCAGAGTGAGGTCTTCCCTAGGGTTTGTAAGGAACTATTAAAATGACACACACCTATGCGTGTGTGCAATAAGAGAGAGAGCGAACACTCCTGATAACCTTACATTTAAGGGAGTATAAAAACCTGCAAAGTTATGTTTATCTAAAAGGGCTGGGAAGGAGGACCAAAGCGCAACTATCCATTCTTTATATTACCATAAGAATCTCACATTCATTACGAAATGTTCGGTTTCGGTCATGGCACAAGTTGGTCAGAGCTTCGTTGACGATGTAACTCAAACTTATAACCTCGTGGAAGACAATGTGATCCTTGTACCCTTGGGCTATCATGGTCAATGGTAACTTGCAAAATTAATTTTTGAGATATCAGGGCTAATTTTGAGTATATCTATATATTGACTATAATAAGTAGATGTGAATTGTAGGGAATAGATGATCATGAATAATGGTATTCATTGGCTATGGCACAAGCTAGTTGGAGCTTTATGACCTCATCGAAGACAGTATGACCCTTCTACCCTTGGGCTACCATGGTCAACAGTAACTTGCAGAATTAGTTTGTGAGATGTCATGGCTAAATTTTGAGTAAATCTATTTTTTGGCTATAATAAGTAGATGTGAATTGGAGGGAACATATGATCTTGAATATTGGTATTAGTAGGTTATGGCACAAGCTAGTCAGAGCTTCGCTCACGATGTAACTTGAACTTTTAATCTCATAAAAGATAGTGTGACCCTTCAACTGTTGAGCCACCATGGGCAATGGTATCTTGCAAAATTAGTTTGTGAGACATCATGGCTAAGTTTTGAGTACACCTATATTTTTGGCTATAATAAGTAGATGTGAATTGGAGGGAACGGATGATCATGATTAATGGTATTAACTCTTACAAAACTACAATAATTTGATTTAAAGACTAGATTGCCGACCCATTTCATTACATGGAAAGGTAAGTGCTAGTCCACTATGAACAAAGATACTAGCTATCCACTCTTTCAAGAATCTCACTAGTCTAGTGACCCTTTAAGGAAAAATTTTTGTTTCGTATTATCATGAAATCAAAAGTTTGAATCCCTGAAGTCGATGAGACTAACTACCTCTTTACCAACTCTAAGCGGAATTAGGAATATTAATTTTCGTAGCGGCATCCGAGATATAAGTGGTGATAAATCCCAATAAGAAGTTAATCACGGTGACAAATTCTAAAACTTTTGCCACTGGATGAGGATGACGAGATACAGTTCAAACAGAGCTTTAAACTGAAATTGATCATGCATGGACCATTGGACCTCGTGACCCAATAAAGAGGGCAAATGCATGGGTGATGGACAGCCTCGGTTCCTAAGCAGGCCCATCTTTCTAGTTGGGCTAAAGCTTGGGCCTAGCTTAGCTCACTATATGCCAATTACTATGTTAGAAAATGAATTCTTGCAAAGATTACAATTAGCTCCATCTGTTTTGAAAATCTATGGATTCCGTTGTGGCTGGAGTTCTAAAGTATGAAATCTTTGCATTTTAATTATTTTTTTAATAGGGTCAATCCATAAAAAATTCCAAACCGGAACTTTAATGATGCATTTACCTTAAACTAAAAATCCCAAATTGGAACCCTTAATCCAACTCTACCATATGTTAAAATGCATACGTGTTGACACTCGAGGATTTTCCATGTTGAATTGTCATTCTCCACATCAGATCAATTTTGCAGTCATTTGCCATATGTGTTGACACACATTCCTTTTGAATGGGATATTGGAAGGAATGCTAATGGAAGGTAAATTTGGGTAATGGGTACTAGCTTACGTGTTTTTTTTTTAACATGAAAATTAGTTTGGGGGTAAATGTGTTATAAGTACTAGATCAAGATTTTTAAATGTATTAACGCATTTTCAAATGGGTTATATTTTTTCAAATATAATTTTCCGACTTTTCAAATTATTTTGGAGCGATATATTTTAACATATTGAATTGTTACCCCAGTGACACATTTATCCTAAAAAAATCTTTGTTATACACAAAATCCCAAAGGATATCCTATGACCTATTCACCTCTAAACTAATCTTCATCTCACAAAAAATCTCAAACTGGTAACCTTGATTCAAATCAACTCTTCGTGAAAATGCATACATATCAACACATGTATTTTTATGTTGAATTTGTCAGTCTTGACGTCAGATTTGTCTTGCTATCATCTTTCACGTGTGTTGACACATATAAATGTGAATGAGATATTGAACGAATATGTTAAGATGTCGGTTTGTGACTGTTAATGGTGACAAGTAATTAACTACATTCTAAAAAAATTATATTGTTTGGAGTATCCTCTCGAGAATTGCTATTTATAATATGTGCCAAGTGATAGTTCGAATTACTTGTTTTTATCCCTCAACGATTTATTCTTCTTTCCGCACCATTTTCTCAAGAAATCCATTTGAAAAAAGTCAAGTATTTGCTGTCTATAATTTTTTGTATTCTTGTGGATCCTAAAAGTGTATTCCTCAAAACACTAGATAACCTTCACATAGATTAACAATCCGGATGATTGACCCGGCTTACAATGAACAAGGACGGGTATAAAGGATCTCCGTCAAGAACACTCACATATAATGCATATAGTAATTGAAATTTTTCTGAAATTGAACCGACGACAAATTTTCTTGAATAGAATTGAATGTCAAAATTACTTGACATCAACTGCCAAAATGAAAATGATGGCCTCTATGTTGGTTTGGCTTGCGCATAGTGATGACTTCGCTTCACTGTAACTAGTACTGATAGTGCAATAGCGAAGAGCTCTTTAACATAAGCGAGCTATTTCTCAAATTGAACATTCTTATCACACTGGCGGTACTCTTTTGGTAATGGCTAGAGGATTGCTGATGTTGATTTCTCCTTTCTACCCATACTTAATTTTTAAAAAAAGAAGAGTTTTACATAATCATTATCAGTATCACAGACATCAAAAGTCGCGCAAATGAGTGAATATCAAGATATGAAGGATGCTAGCAGTGACGGCACTATTGTATGGCTGTACGGCACGTACTTGAATTCCAAAACTTAACAAACAATCGATTTAGTGCAATTTTTTTTAATGTTGTTTATTTGAATGATATCCATAATATAGCTTGTCTGAGAATTTTGCATGGCATTGATATTTACAGCAAAGGCTTGCTTTTGAAGGAGGAAACATTCAAATGAAGTGTAACTTGGTTTTTGAAATTGGTGCATCATCGTAATCTTTTGCTGGTCCCATTGAACCGCCCAGGAATTGGATCAGATATGAGGAACCGGTTGGGTTCTAGAAACAAGGAACTGCTCTGGTTCCAGGAATGGGGAACCGCTCAAGTTCCAGGAACCGGGAACCAGTCCTATTGATTCAATTCCCGATTCCTCGATGGGTTGACCTGCTTGGGAATTCATCACCCCTACTAATATCTTTGGTAAGACAATCCATGTCTAACCAAAAAAAAAAAAAAAGATTTTAACTATAGATCTACAAAGAATTACAAGACAAAAAGCAATATACACTGTTTACCCAATTCATACTTTTTCGCATTCTCGAGGCACTATTCAATATTAATTGGCACGGGAATGACTCTCAACTAATCTTGAATGCAAATCTAAGCTTCCACTACTTTATGAGTTAAAGAACTTCGAAAGCCATGAATCGTGTGACCAATGTACTAAAAGCTGACTTTGAAACAATGATAGATAAGATAATAGCCAAAATATCTCGAGGCATCAATGATATCATTGTATATTTAGTTGCCATCGGACACACTTTTCTCCTCCTTCAAAGTGCTTTTCCGCCAAACTTTGAAATCAATCTCCAATGTTGCCGCCTTTGTCATCCGCATTGCTACTACTTCCACTAGCACTCATTTTTTTAACTCCCAAGTTTTGGCTCCCGGAAGCAGGAGAAAAATGCTGATAAAATTTGTATAAACGCTCAAAGGCCTTCTCTTCATTACCATACATCACATCACTTTTCTCACTATTATCATAATTTTGGCTATGACAATATCTCACATAATGCAACTTTTGGCTAGGATCCGATGCAACCGCAATTAGCACCATCATATTTACTTTCAAACTCCCATAGTGTTTACCAAGCCTCTTTTTCATTTTCGTACCCATTGTTTTAAACTTAGGATCATAATTATCCATCATACCTTTCCAATACTTATATAGAAAAGCTATATCCTCAAAATAAGCATTTGAAGTAATATATGAAGTCTTCGACATCCGATTGGTGGTGTCACCAAACCTTTTCGGAAAGTCAGAAAGTATGATGGTATTTGCCCAATCTTCATTGTCCATAGTGTTAAAGTAAGCTCTTTTGAGGAAGAATAGGAATTTTTCTTCCATCCTTTCAAAATATTTTCTTAACTTTATGGTGGTGTCTAACATGAGGTAAGTAGAGTTCCATCTAGCAGCGACAACATTTGAACCCTTGTAAGTGATCCTTTAACTCTTAATAAAAGATTAGAATGTTTTAGCTCTCCTTGAAGATTCCCTCAAATACCTAACCACATTTCAAGTATGTGAAATAGAGTCACATACCTCGGTTAAGCCATTTCTTACAATCAAGTTAAATATATATGTTATGTTCTGCATTTGTGAAACATCCCAATTTAAGATTGATAACCTGTCCCTATGAAAATTCTTCTTTCAAATAACCAATGACAAAATCAGTCAAACAACCATTATCAATGATAATTGTGGACACCTTTTTTTCTATTCCAAGTCCGTAGATTCCTTTCCTTTAGTTTTTTTACCAATCTCCACACTCTTGTGACTAAACATCACTACAAAGTTGATGATTCTTCTATGTAATTTTTAGTTTTCAACCAAAAAAATGTGTAGTGAGACATTATTTAGAATGGTTATCGATGTACTAGTTGTGAGTGCAATCTTAGAATTCACAAAACCAAAGTAATTCTTCAAATTAGTTGTTTCACTAAAAAACAACCTCATGCGACCTCTAGCCACTCTAAATCGTGACATACGTTTGACGAGAGGTAACTTAGTAACAAAATCATGAAAGTTGACATGCTCAACCAAGGAAAAGGTTGATCATCAACTATGATTATTTGAGCAAGCATGTGCCCACAATGATCTTGATCAAACTTCCATGTTATCAAGAATTATGGACAGTGCTAGTCACAAAAACAGGGAAATTGAAAAAAGTTGTTGTTTATCAAACTTGAAGTTGCATGAAAAAATCATCAACTTTGCTGCGATGTCTACTTACAAGGTTTAGGAGACAAAAGAAAATTCTTACAAAATGCATCTATTTGTGGGGCATAGAAAAAAATGTGTCCACAATTACCTTGGATAATGTTAGTTCAAATGGTATTGCCATTTGTCACGCCCCAAACCCTACGACGCGCGAACATCCCTCCAAGGTCGATTACAAGTGCGACGTCTCAGGACACGTCGCCGACCCAACACCCAATACAGAGATTAAAGCACACGCGGAAGCAATACAATACCCAAACAGTTTTGAACCAAATGACCAATGATAGCCACTCAGCAAACAACATGAACAATTACACTTGCATTGATACTGGGCACCATACACAATATTCAATTACCGCCCAATTCAAAAATCAAAAGCGGTTCAAGACCACTACAACTAGCCGGGGCTCCTCCCAAAACACTTCGGTATACCTGCCATCCTCAAGGCTGGGGGTCTGAAAATGTGGTTTAAACAACAATGAGATTAATCTCAGTGAGTAATTCCCTAAACCTAAACTAGGCTAACGTGCACCTCCTGACGAGTACTAAACGAAGCATAAATCAGAACGTAACTGACTCAGGCCCTCGGGCCTAAGTCTAATTCATACTGGACCCTGCAGGTTAGGCATTTCATATATATACAATCACAACAGCACCAAAGGAATTAGATTATGGCACGTATACGCATATCACTCGGTCTCGACTCATGTGATGCATATGCTCGTGCTCGCATTCATGTTCATGCCTCAATAATGCAGTAACGTACACTTGCATGCTAGCATTCTGCCATTTACCAATTTCTCCTCCGACCCGCGTTAAACGCATCAGGTCCATCACTTCGAGATCGATCTCTGGTCCGTGTAAAACGCATCAGGCTCATGACACATTACCCGCGTAAAACGTATCAGGTTGGTCATCTTCCGATAAACCGGGCATCGTCCCGCGTAACACGCCTCAGGACGGGTTCACTACCCTGCGTAAAACGCATCAGGGTTTATTGTGATCACACATTCACAAGCACCAATTTGTATCTGAACCCCGCGTAAGACGCATCAGGGCATTTTAGGTGATCACAATGCGCATGTCACTCAGGCACGCTCGTATATGCACATGCCGTGCCAATGCTTGAGATGCACACTCATGGCCATAACGTTCACATCTAGACATTCACTTGCACCGCACCACTTATTCAAATCACGATGCAATCATTCGCACTTGCACCACGCATATTCAATTTCATAAATCAACATGCCCAATCAGACAATCCATTCAAATAAGCCATGGCATCAACTTGACACACAATCCCTGCACAATCCACACAACTGGGTTAACAACAACTCTCGCATTCGAGGCCCGCCAAGCGATTCCATTCTTAGTCCCATTAGACACGTGATACGACATCACCACGCTAGTGTCAAATTCACTCATAAACCCACTTCCTCATCATCCGCTCACTACTTGTTGAACTCCACCAAGGACATAATTAATCAAGCACTCAAGCACGGTACACCGTTCACACGCATCAATCACATAAACCGTTCCACATAATACCGCGCAATCAAGGCCTACCAAGCCACTCCGTTCTTAGCCACACTAAACATGTCACAACATTGCCAAATTACTCCCAATTAGAGGTCATTCAATCACTAACTCAGTCTATCCATCAATTTCACTAATTGCACTACTAAGCCTCAATCGATCGCACCACGCCCCAGTCAGCCTTAGTGTGGACAGCCCCCACACGAGTCTTCCTAGGTCTATAAAAATCTTCTAAGGCTCGATTTAAACTCCTCAAAATATCATCCAGAACACCCACCGTAAAGAGTAGATGCGAGGCGCGCACAATAGTCCACAATCGAAACCGAACAAAGCCGAACTCGGGCCGTTCCGATCCAATAATTTCCAGCCAATGAACGGAATCTCTCAGGCCACTAATCCTCGATAAAATGATCACGCTACACCATCAAATCAGCCACGACATCGGCCCTTAACAATCTCCACAATTTAACCTCCAAATTGATCGCGCCTTATCCGATTCAAACCTGATATGGACAGCCACTAAATCGATCGTGCCGGGCCATTTAATAACCTCAAAATGTCCCATTAGACTCTCCAAGATACCATTTTAATCAACCACCATCATGCCAATTAAGGCACGCACTAGAATCCGCCTTCTAGACCCGAATTTCCCCAAACTTGAGCTATTCCATTCCAAACCTGACCAGCCATCTCTCGGCACTTACATAGCCGCAAAACCTCATCAACCGGTCACTATAATTCACCAAATCAGCCGCAACATCAACCCCTACCATCCTTTGCATAATAATCCATAAATTACCCTAATTTAACCCCTAAACTTGTCTAGAAATGCAAATAATCCTAATTAGGGTTTAGGGTCAAACTCACCGGGTGTCCTAAGCTTCAAACTAAGCCGAACACGCGGCCATGGCGGCTGGACAACGGCGACGCCTCGCCGGAACAATAACGGCAGCGGCGGTTCCGGCGAACGGCGCGAGCCTAAGCGGAGGGGTGGCTGGTCGCGGCAGTCGGGAGAGAGAGAGAACGGACTGGTGAGGCGTGGGGTGGTGATTCCCGGCGACGGCCCCAGTAGCGGCGGCGACGACTCCTCCGGTGAGGTGCTCCCCACAGCCAAACAAGAGAATGAGAGGGGGAGTGATGGCTGTGGGTGGAAGGGCTGCCGACTGAGGAGAGGGGGACGGCGGCCCACGGCGACGGCATCGGCGGCCTCACGGCGGTGATGGGGCGGCGCGGCGAGCCGGGGAGCAGAACTGAAGCAGAGGCCAAAAGCAGAAGACGCATGGCAGTAGGAGCGAGGAAGGAGGAGAGGACAATCGGGACGGCGGCCGGCGGTCGACGCGACGCACGGTCGAGCTGGCCGGCGACGGCGCGGCACGCGGCGGCCAAGCGGAGGCGGAGGGCAGCGGCGACGGCTTGCTGTCGCGCGCGCGCAAGGGAGAGAAAGGGAACGGTCGGGGCGGCGGCTGGTGGCCAACGCGACGGCGGTTGGGCTTGCTGGCGGTGGCGACTAGCGGAGCAGTGTCGGGCGGAGGCGGAGGGCGGCCGAGCGGCGAATGGCGACTGGGCGGAACGGAGCAGAACCAGTTGCGGGCGAAGAAGGAGGAAGAAGAAGAAGAAAAGAGGAAGAAAAGAAAAAGAAGGAAAGAAAAGAAAAGAAGAGAGAGAGAGAGTAGGTGGGGGTGGGTGTTGAGGGGATGTCTGCAGAGGGGGAAAGACGCGCGCGGGGTGAGAGAGAGAGAGAGAGAGAGAGAGAGAGAGAAAATATTTGAACATTTAAATATTATTTGCAAACCAAAGGTTCAAATTCAAAATCGAAAATGGTCTACTGGTCCAAAATAAGCCTCGCATATAAAAATGGACAAAGGCCAAATTAATTAAACCAAATTATAACGAGGGAGGTCTACTAGTCCAAATTCGCACATGATCAAAACTCTCATTTTTCCATAATTCCTGACAATCTCAATGCTGGCTATCATAATATTGACACCGTCCAATTTATTTCGTCCCGAAACTCCTGAAAGTTGATTGCCAAGTCCGGGGTCTAAATAACGGCCAAATTCGATCGAGCGCGATTCTAATGAAATCTCTATTTTTAAAAACAAAAACCCGAGAGTGATCAGTTCTCGGGCGAGATTCTATTATAAGCGCACTGACGAATTACACGTTTTATAAATCCCAAAAATGGGCCGAAATTCGGAATGTCACACCATTAGTGCTTTGAAAGAAAAGGGATAAGTGCAATAAAAGTCCTAAAACTTGTCCAATTGATGCATTTAAGTCATTCAGTTAACACCATCAATTTATTTAATGAAAAATGCTGACATGTCATTTTTTAATTACTTTCTCTCTCATACATGACATTTTTTATTATTTTTTTCTTCAAATATGATTTTCATTGGACTAAAAAATTTAACAAAAAGCTAAAAGTTTATTTAAAAAACAAAAGTAGAAAGAAAGAAAAAAAATGGCAAGACAGGGCAGGGCAGGGTAGGGTAGGGTAGGGTAGGGTAGGGCCTCGCCGGTGGGTGCTGCCATTGCCGCCCATCACTAGAGGAGCTGGCGGTGGTTGCTGGCCCTGGGCGAGGTTGGCCGGTCCTCGACAGCCTCGGGCGAGGCGTCGTTGACCTCACCCTGGGTAGGTGATGCTTGCTGGCCCCAGACGAAGGTCGACGTAGCCCATATTTGGGCACCCTTGACCCAGTTCTGGGCAAACCTTATTGAACCTAGCGAGGGTCGCCAACCGTCGCCCGATGTTGGCAATGCCTCATCTAGGGCGAGCAATCGTTGTCGGCCCTGGGGGGGGGGGGGGGGAGGGGGGGCGGCGTCGCCTAGATTTGGGCGTCCTTGCGGGCCTAGAGAGGGTGTCACGTTCCGAACTCCATCGAGCTCGCGACATCTCTCTTGCTCGAGTGGATTGGTGCGACATCCCAGGAGTGTCGCCGACCCAATGCTTACATCAAAGATTAATCGCGACGGAAGCAACAAACACCTAGACAATAAAATTTTGGAGAACCAGGGAGAAATAAATTACAAAACCACCAAATATAATATTACACTTCCAAAATATTTATAATATCCACCATTAAGACCACAAAATATAATTTACACGCACACTAAATTTCTAAACTATACATTACCGATATAAAAAGGATCAGCAGCCTACTGGGTCAGCACTACACAAAAAATGGGACACAACCAACCCCAAGAACTAACCCTTACGCCCTCTGGATAGCGTTCACTCTGACTCGCTCTCCTCAAAATCCTTATCCGAATCCTCATCTGGTACGTGCTCATCTGAAGACTTCAAGTCAGCCTCAATCTCTACGGGGTTATCCTCATCCCCCAACTCTATAGGGACCTCGATCCACTCCTCCTCATCCGACTCCTCCCTATTCTCCTCTGGCTCGACTACTAATTCGTCCTCCTCCTCATCCTCTGGTTCCTTCTCAGGGACCTCCTCATACTCATCCTCCTTCTCCGGCTTTACCTTGGGTATTACGTCTAGATTCACATCCATCGGATCATATCTTGTTTGGGATTCTTCCGGCTTGGGCTCAGATTCTACTACTGTCGGCTCCGGTGCTGCAGGGACGTGTTAGTACCCTAACTGAGTTAGACTAGTTTCCAAACTAGTCATCTCCCCATCTGGAAGGGGTATGATCGACAGATCCCAGTCCCCTACTTCGTCAAAAGGCACGTCAAATCCTCAGATGGGTCCGAACCCGTCTGCCCCGTCCTGAAACATCCAAGCCGTATACATATGAGTCTGTCAGAGAGGTAGCCCCATATCTATCCATACTACTGAAGTGCGCTTAACCCAAGTATAATTCTCATCTATCGAATATTCTACAATATTATGATCAGTGTGCATAAACAATCCCAAAACGCAATGGCGGCAGCGGCGGTAATTCATGGCTCAAGCAGGTGCTCTGAAATGGTTTGGTTGAAACAACCATGAGACGCTTCTCAATAAGCTCATAACCTAAACCTCACTTAGACTACTACGTATTCCAGACAAATTTAGACACACAACAAGCAATACACACAAGCATTATCCACACAATCACACTTATCTGGACTCTTGGCATACCCAGCCTGCACATTAGTTCACAATCACTACATTCAAACCTCATACACATTCCAATCCATTCTCACGCTCAAAAACATATATCAATCACATAACATTTCCGAACTCCACAATTCACACTCGTTCACGCACCACCGCATCATTTTCATTAAACTTGCCAGCGCAACTCGCGTAAACACTTTCAGGTCCGATCTCACTTTCACTTGCCACATTGTACCATCTCATGCTCAATCACTCCCTCAGCCCGCGTAAACAAGCATCAGGCCTACATGATCGCGACCCGTGTAAACACGCTTTAGGTCCAATCCCATTCTCACTTTCTTTCCTCAGCCTGCACCAAATGCGACAGGCCTACATGATCATGACCCGAGCTTAAAATACCTCGGCCCAATCCCATTCTCACTTTTTTTCCCTCAGCCCACGCTAAATACGACAAGCCTACATGATCGCGACCCGAGCTTAACATGCATTGGCCCAATCCCACAGTCGTATCACGACTCTCGTAAACACACTTTAGGCCGGTTCAATTTCCCGTGTAAACAAACCTCAGGGATTTAGTGATCACACGAATATACCAACATATCGTATTTTATTTGTACTCCGCGTAAACACACCTCGGGGCCTTTTAGTGATCACACGCACATCGCATGCCTCAATTCTCACACGTGCACACACTCGGGCATTAATTAAATGCACAGAATCGCACCCAATTCAACCACTTCAATTCAGCCACATCACAAACATACAACCAACACACAATTTGCCATTTTTCACATCAAAACTATGGCATATCAATCCCGGCACTTCACGGCACTTTCACGCAATTACAAGCCGAAACAAATAACCCAATTTACGCACCAAACAACAATTCACAGCACTCAAACCAGCAAATTCCAGCCCCTAATCAGCCTCTAAAAATCCACCAAAACATCCCAATTCCGTCCCTAAGGCCCGTCAATCAAATCAACCCCTAAAACTACACTAATCCGCGTCTAATGGGTCCGATAATATCCGATATACTAGGCGAGGTTTAGATTGCGACTTACTTGGAATTTCCAAGCAAGATCAACCTATCCAAGGTTGATTAGGCGATGGGCATGGTGGCAACCTCACGGCGGCGATGATCGGCATGGCTGCGGTGGCTCGGTTTGGGTCGGCTCCTCACGGCCACGATGAGAGAGAGAGAGAGAGTGCCGAGAGGGAGGGGGACGGCAGCATGAGAGCAGAGGGGTTCGGCTTGGTGGCAGGAGCGGCGGCGATGGGCGAACGGTTGCCCGAGCGGTGACGGCGCGGCAAGGGGAGAGGGCAATCGGTGGAGGGGGAGGGGGAATGGCCAAGAGATGAGAGGGACATAATGAGGAGAGAGAGAGAGGATTGACCTATAAAAATCAATAATTGAGCCCCTAATAAGTGAAAAGACCATCTTGCCCTTCTCTCATATTTTCAATCGACAACTGAGATTCGTTCTTATCTTGAAACCGATGGTCACGATCTAATTTTTTCCAAAAATATCCAAGGGCAATTTGGGAATTTCATAAAATTCCAAGGGCAAAATTGTCCATTTCTAAAGTTAGGGCAAAATGACCAAAATGCCCTTCCCCTTTAATACTTGGCCTTAATTAACTTCCAAGGGTAAAATGGTTATTTTCCATCTTTCGCCGAAATTCAGTTTTTTTTGAAGGATTCGGAGAAATCCAAGGCTAAACATTCCAATAACAACGTCGTCCAAATGTCCTGTCGAAACATCCATAATTTCTAATGTCCAAATTGATATCTAATTAATAATTGAATTTTAAGTAACGTAACTTGAGTGTGTCTTAAACTAACGAGCGGCTTTTGGAGAAATTCGCATATTCGACCCGTGACTGATACTCAATCAAGTCACGTGCAAGTTTATTTGGATCGTGACGACCTCGGTTGTCATGTAATCGCGAGGATCGATCGCTAGTTCCGACGGGCACGATCGTTCGGTATAGGTTCTGGATCGTTCGTCAATTCATTTCGTGGTCAAACGAAATCACCCGTGATCCACTAGTATGACAGTGATGAATCGACCCATAATTATCCTAAGAGCAGCCTACATTAGCTCAAAATGTCTCATCGACAATTCTATGGTCGAAAGTCTGTTCACGATCGAATTTTCTTTAGTCGCACGAATTTAAATCCCTAATTAGTCTTTCCCTAATGGTTAGTATCTCAGGAATAATCAGTTCCGGATGAGAACTCACTACAAGTACGTTTATAAAACCATTTATTTCATAAATCCCAAATCGGTAAGTTTCGGAATGTCATAGATGGTTGTCGGCCCTTGCCCTCACTTGAGGCCAGCGACGCCTCGTCCAAGGCTGGCAAGGGCTAACCAGCCTCCCCTCAGGCCGGCGACCTTCGTTGGCTCCTCCGGCGATGGGCGGTGGTAGCGGTAACGCCCATCGGCGAGGCCCTACCCTGCCCTGCCATTTTTTTTTCAGTTTTTTTTTAAATAAAATTTTAGTTTTTTTATTATATTTTTTAATCCAATGAAAATCATATTTGAAGAAAAAAATAAAAAATGCCACGTAGGAGAGAGAGAGTAATTAAAAAATGCCATATCAGCATTTTTTATTAAATAAATTGATGGTGTTAACCGAAGGACATAATTGCATCAATTTGACAAATTTTAGGATTTGATTGTACTTTTTAAAAGTTTTAGAACTCGATTGCACTTTTGTAACAAGTTTAAGGACTTGATTGCATTTTTTAAAAGTTTTAGAACTCAATTGCACTTTTATGATAAGTTTTAGAACTTTTAGTTCATTTATCCCGAAAGAAAATATTTCAAGGAATAGGTTATTGATCTTAGATGGTGTTTTACATGTGAAGTGTGTGGCTCATAAGTTAAAGTTGATTGCAAGAGATGGCTTGATCAAGGTACATGATTCTATTGCACATATTCAAAATTGGGATAAGTGTGTGAGAGAGTCTCACACGAGAGCTAAAACATTTTAATCTTGTATTGAAATTAAAGGATCACTTTCAAGGGTCCGACGTATCTTGATTCACCACTAGAGGAAGCTCCACTTATTCATATTATACACTGCCATAAAGTCATAAAAACTTTTGAAAGGATGGAAGGAGAGGACTTGTGTTTTTGAAATGGGTTTCACTTTGATAATCCTAAAAGTGAAAATTGAGAAAATGTCATTATACTCTCCAAATTTAGGAACAGGTTTTGTGATTCCACCAATTGGATGTTGGCGACTTTGAATATTGCTTCAAATGATTAATTTGATGAGATAGCATTTTTGTATAAACATTTCAAAGATGTGATGAACTATTTTGGATCGTAAGCTTAAAGTTATGGGCATGAAAATGAAAGAGAAATTTGAAAAGTGTTGTGGCAGTTTGAAAAAAAGTAAATATGATGATGATGATGATGATTAGAATTGTGGCGGATTCTACAATAAATTTTTCATATATAGGGTTATGATGATAGTAAAAAAATTGGAGATGTATGATTAGGTGAAGAATGCCTTGGAGCGTTTGTTCAACTTTATGAGCAATCTTCTCTATGCTCTAGTAACTGAAATTTGGGAGAAGAAAATGCGAGTGCTGGCAATGGTGGCTGCAATGCTAATGGCGACGGCGGTAACATCGAGGATGATCCCAAAGTTTGGTGTAAATTTTTATATGAGGAGTAATGTGTCCAATGGAACAAGGAAGGGTGGAGAGAAAGAAGATAAATAGTAAAAAGAAAAAAAATAATAAAGAAAAACATATGAAAAATTTTGAGAATTTAAGCAAAATGACGTCTAGCTAAAATTGTCCACTAGAGAAGCTAGTCATTCCATGTAGAATAGCAAGTTCTGGCTATATAGCCGTGTTAGAATTTCCTGACTTAATTTGGCTGGAAGGAAATAATTAAAAAATTATTAAAATATTTAAGACTAAATTAGCAAAATTGAAAAGTTTAAAATTAAATTAGTATATGTATAATATACTTAGAACTGATTAGTTAATTTTCCATTAATTTGGTTTATGGGAATTTCTTACATAACAAGAAGAAAATAAATATGTTTGATTCACACAAAAAAATGAAACTTAAAAATAAAAAACAGAAATAAAAGGTTTGTCCGGTTTCCTAGTCAACGTTGGCTTCCACGTTGATTCCTTAGGGAATTGATTCAATTCTCAGTTCAAAAAGTCGGGAACCGACTCTAACATGGTAAGATCTAAATTTTTGGTCTAGTTTTAGTTGTGATTAATTCCAAAAACCATTACATCACTCGTTTAATGGTGATTGATTATGTTGGTGTTTGTTTGTAAAACAAACAGAAAAAGAGGGGAGCGTGCGAGCCGATATATAAGTGTGGAATTCTTCTAACATTACAATTGAAGACAATGAGCTAAGTGGACTAAACCCTACAATACCTGTGTGCAGGTGCGCGAATAATTGCCCAATTTTTGGTTGACTATTATTCAACATTTATTATTATTATTATTATTATTTAATACGGGCAGTTATTTTTTTTTTCTAACGGTTGTCAGCCGTCTTACAGCCTTTAAAAGGTTGTATCTTTCAAAATGCAACATTTTAGGAAAGGTTGTATTTGTTCTAAAACACTGTTATAAATTTGTTTGTTTCCGTCTCAATATCTTTACTTCTCGATTTTCCTTTCTCAAAATATATAGTCATTATTTTCAATTGTTTCTCTTTTGAGAGCTCTTGGAAAAATACCAAAATATCTAGTATTCTCATCCGAGATTTTGTTGTATCATAAAGGATTTTTATCGGTAACCATTAGTAATGTTATGGGGGCAAATAATTCCTTAAAGACAGTATATCCACACTTTAAAGTCTAATTCCATTCTTCCCGATTGATTTTTTACCAATAGATTCTACAGTGGGTCATATCGTGTCTTAGAACCAAGAGTCAACCTTGTGACCTGGTTCCAAAAGATTTAAACTATGAACCAAACCGGTTTGTTTTGGAACCCCCAATTTTTGAACTGGTTGACCAGACAACTGAGTTAAAGAAGTGTTTCGGTGCCCCATCTTATTTTTTGGGTGAAATTCTTATAATAGAACATAATAATCGCACCATTTCTCTACAAAAATATTAGTTGGTCAAGTAGTTATATTGTTATTCGTTCATATTGAAGATCATGATTAAAGTTTTAATGGTTGCAAAGTTCTTTTTTTTTTTTTATTTCCAAAAGAGGCTTAAAATTGGTATAGAATCCGTTCAACCTAGGAACTGGATTGGTTGAATTGGTTCTTGAGTAGAACCGGTGATTCTAGCCTTGGAATTGGGAGCCGAACTAGTCTTGGGCCGGTTGGCCAGTTCCAGCTTCACGGAACCAGAAACCTAATTGGTGTTGGATATTTCAGTTGTTTTGAAATATTAAAAAGTAACGGCTTTGATAACAGTTATGACCACCATGGAAGCCATCCTTTGTAACGGCCGTGTAACAAGCTTTCTAACGACTTTCTAATGACTTTATAATGGATTTATAACGGCTTTATAACGTTTGATTTTTATTCTTCATAAACTCTTCATTATTTTATAATGGCTATATAACAGTAATCTTCCCCATCATTAATTACCAATTTATTTATAACAGTTTTCTAACGGCTATGTGTTTTATTTGAATATAAAATTAAAACTTCAAACCATAATCCTTGAAGATACGCCGAATTAAAAGGCAATTTCCTTTCCTTCTCATATTTTTTTTCCTTGTTAGTTATACATAACTTGGTTCTCGTTCCTTTTATTATTCTGTGTGGAATAAAAAGGAAAATTTGTTCTATCTTGGGAAGATAGCCGCTAGAGACTATTGTATCGAGTGTTGTACTCCGAGAAAGAAAAGGAAAACTAGAAAAGAAACGGACAGAAATCAGGCTAATTTTTTTATATTTATTTTTTAAGATTAAAACGTAATGCGATCATATGTGTAGTCAGCACAAGTTATTGAATTATCTAGCATTTCTGTTACTTCAATGACACATGGGATAAAAAGGAAAATGGAAAATGCTGCCAATTCACCCTGGATCATGACTTTGATTTGCCTTTCTCACTCTCTACTCGTCGTTTGTATTCCCTGTTGAGTTGGTATTCTGATTAACCGCCGTATCAAGTGTTCTTGACACTAAGTCGTCTCAGCTAGAATCATGACTTGCATTGATAAGATATTTGTTGTTCATATTCAAAAGATTTCGTTCTAGTTCGTTTTCATGATTGACAATGAGAATCACGGTCATAGATTGCATATAGTTGATCCTTGAAGATAGAAGAGACGTGTTGTGTGTTTGTGTGAATGAATAGGTTGATTTATGCTTGTGCAATGTGTGAGTTATAACTCAAGACTTGTGAGGCAAGATTTTCCTGAGACGGAGCTGGATATTCAGTGGGCTGCTCGAGTTGCTACTTGGATTTTCCTTTTAAATTCAATGTCCATGGCTTGAATTTGTGTGATAGGTGTTCATGCTTGCTGTCCTTATACATTATTGCTCAGCAAATATATTCATGTAGGAGGAAGTCCGGTGGAATTTATATTGCTCCTTTGCTCAATATTTGTACTCTCATAACTTGAACACGTCAATTTAGAAATACACTAGGTAAGGTGTTCTTGGATTGGAGTTTCATGTTATTCAAGGAACCATAAACTATGGCATTATACACAGTGAATTTTCCGTTGTATTAAAAGGATAGAATGATGCTAACTGGTTTTTGATCCAGATGAGACAAAATCCACTATAAGATGTGTTCACCTTTGGTGAAGATGTTGTAACTTGGAATTTAGCCAAAAAAATTGTGGGGGAAATGACAATGCAACTAAACCAAATGTCGACTTGGTTAAAGCACATGATTCTGATGACATAATTGTTGTGGTCATTTCTCAAGCCAAAATTCTGGCGAATGTGAAAGAGTGGATGGTAGACTCAGGTGTTACTAGGCATATGTGTAAAAACATAATGCTTTATCCTCATACACTCTAGAAAGGGAAGGAGAAGAAAATATTTATCTTGGTGATTTGATAACTACTCACGTTCTTGGGAATGAGAATTAATCCGACACCCAACGTGTCTATGCATTGTGATTGCCTAGTGGCAATAGCTATTGCAAAACGACAATAGTCATTAAAAAAATGATACTTTCAATGATAAAAAGAGATGTGCAGTTGAGACATGACGTGGTAATGCAATTGCTTAGAGATGGAATTATGTCAATTGATTATGTAACGTCAAAGGTGATTTTACATCGAAGGGAATGAGATTTAAGCCAGTTGAAGAAAATCAACAGTGACGGTAACCCAACCTATGTGATTGGCGATCCCATGAATTAGGTTCATATAGGTAATAACAAGTCACTTGTTGATCTAGTGATGCACTATTAAAAATTGGCAAAATGACACTAAAAAAGTGTCAAAAGTTTCATAGGGCGCTCATTTTAATACTAAAAATTTTCACCGGCTCACTTAAGTGTCAAATTAGAGAAAAACGATCACTTAAGTGTCTCCAGCAATAAATTTTGGCCAAAATGATTATATGGTTTTTATAATTAAAAATTTAATACGAATTAGCATTTTTTTTAAAACAGGTCCAGTGGACATCCACGTGGCTGGGTCATCTAACAACGACGTTGCACGCGAACACTGTCTTCAAAGCTCACTGTTGCCGTCGCTCACTCGCCACCATCCTCCATTTACTACCCACCATCCATCACCCTCATCCTCAGAGAAAAAACTCCCAATCACTGCCAACCCATGCATAGCCATGTCGTCCCACGCACGGCCACCATCAATCACCACATCGCCTCGGCCATTCTCCTGGAGACTTCACCCAACCGAGCACGAGCAGAAACATGGGCGGCCACTATTAACCCACTTTGGTCACCAATATCTCAGGCTGGCCATAGATTGAAGCTGCCTACTGTTCACCGCCCTTTCGGTTGCTAGCGAAGCCGTGGTTAGTTTATCCAGTTTCTACTCTATTTTCCAGCTAAGAAGGCTTGAAGTGTTTGGGGTTTGCTCGGAACTCGTCCATTGGCGTCAACCAGCAGTGATGGCTTTTCTTGCCATTTTCAAGCTGCCGGAGCCATCGCCATTCATCATCCCGGAGCAATAGAGGAGTGGCTTTGCTTTGCCCTATTTCTCAGCTAGCAAGTTTGAAGTGCTTCCAGCTTGTTCGATCCCCCTCCGTTGGCTCCAAATTGTTATTGATGATTCCACTAGGACTCCCCTTACCAGTTGAACAATGGACGGTCACTGAAAACTGCAGTCCCAGTCAATTCTTATTATAGTCAACAGGGCATTGTTTCGGCTCGCTTCTCAGCCAGGAAAGCTCAAAGTGGCCGGCTCTTATTTGAACACCTGTCCTCGACACCCATAACCTTTGGCGATGTGTTTAGAGCCTCCGGGTACAGATTCCATAACTACAGCAAAATGACTCCTCCTTTAGCCATGTAATTTCATCATCCCTATTCTCCCCTGTTTTGGTGTAGTTTGAGGACTCCTCCTTCAACCACGTAATATTCAGTTTGTTCTTCACTTTGTTGAAATGAATTTGAGCCGCTCGTCATGCTCGTGTTCTCCATTTGCAAGATTGAGCCATCAATTTTGGGGGCACACCAAATTAGGGTTATGATTTTGGGTTGTGGTGGTTAGGGTTTCGAATTGGGGATTTTTTTCGGTTTGTGATTTGGGGTTTATATTTTGGGGCAAACCTCTGCAGTGACATTGTTTAGGGCTCCATATGCTGATTAGGCATGGTGGTGAGCCACATCAGCCGGAGAAATTAATAAAATATGGTCACGTCGAATTTCCGATGAATCAAATCGGAATTGGCATTAAGTAATCGGTTTTTTTTAAAAACAATGGCATTTAAGTGATCCGAAAAAATTTTTGCCACTAAAGTGAGTGTCTTATGAAACTTTGGGCACTTTTAATGTCATTTTTCCATTAAAAAAATTATTTTCTATCTTAAGGTGAAAATAGTGTGAGGCTGCAATGAAAATGAGGCTGAGCTAAGCTTTTAATGAATTTCATAGTCATTATTGATGGTGTTTTAAACTACAAAATAAACTTGATGGAATCACCTATATAAGTGCGAAATGGGGCTGCTCTTATAAGAATTATTGATGATAATCTCTAAAGTACTTAAGAATAAACCAAACATGCACACGGCCTATTAGCAAAAAGCTGCGATGTGTTGAGAAAACTTCCTAATAGATTTTGATAATAACAAACCTATCCATGAGTAAAGTCTGACATATGCTTTTGAAGTATTCTAAGTCTAAGCAATTACATTCTAGAAGTCCATATTTTAAGAAGAAATCCAAGTTCTACACCGCAAAAGACAGAGTATAGACTTCCTACAAAGAAGTTGAAGTACCTTAGTTTATATATACTGGAATCAATATATTCAGAATTTACCAACAAACCACCCTAACGTCAAGTTCTGAGCACAAGGACCTTATTCAAATTGTATTGCTTACTCAAAACGTAAACAACGGTTAGTGATCTGGTTTGAATTTCACCAATGGAAAGAATTGATTGATTCGATCTTAAAAGGCTATTTTGCAAGGAATATTTATATAGCAAGATATCCTAAATTGATTGATAATCAAATCGCACGACAAGTTTATTTCAAAATTGGAGAAGCTCTACTTATGGAAACCAAATCTCTGGTTGTATGGATGACCGGATTTAGTGAGATTTTGATATTATCACTCAACAACTATTCAATCTTTTTTATACAAATCTGTCCAAGATGAAGATCGGAAGATAATCCTCTAATATAAGTCCAACGACTAGTTTGGAAGTAGAGGAGTATAAAAAGAGACAAATCTTCAAAGAGCAGCTGCAGAGAGATGAAATTCAAAATTATCAATTTTAAAGTCTGAGCAAACTTTGACCAGTTTTTTACTTGTCTTTCTTGAGTTTAAATTTGTGATCTTGGGAGACTTGTTGTGAGAGAGATAGAGTGATCCTTCTAAACATAACTCAGAACTTGTAATCTCTTGATCAATCATCTAGTGGAATACAGCCAATAAGCTGTTAGCGTGGGAGAGTAGATGTAGGTTTGCTATAAGCCAAACCACTATATATCTTTGTGCATATTCTCTATACGCTAAATCTCTTTATTGCACATTTGTTTGTTTTTTATTCAAAGTCTAATTAAAATCTGAACATTGTTTAGACTTTAACTGAGATCAATTATTTTCGCATTAAAATTGATCAATTTGCATTCAAATCACCTATTCACCCCCCTTTAGGTAATATTTGCTAGTCTCATCACGTTGAACAACAAATTTTATGAGAGTGTAATATAATTGGTGAAAATTATAATTTGCAAAAATAATTCTTGGCTAATAGAAGTTTCAAACTTCACCAATGATTTCGTGAATTATATTTTGTTCTTTCTAGGACTAGTTTATATAGCCTAACAAGCACCAGTTCCTTGCATTACACTCAATAGCCTAGCATTTTTTAATCTTTTCAAAACTTTTTGAAATATGTGAGAGATATGTTGGATATTTTAGTAGTTTTGAAATATTAAAAAGTAATAGCTTTGATAATAGTTACGAGTGCCATGAAAGCCGTAATTTTGTAATAGTTTAGCAATGGCCATATAATGGCTTTATAATATTTTTATAACGGCTTTGTAACGTTTAATCTATTTCTTCATTAACTCTTTATTATTTTATAATAGCTATATGACGATTATCTTCTCCTTCAATAATTATCAAATTATTTATAACAGTTTCCTAACGCCTTTATCTTTTTTATTTGAATATAAAATTAAAACTTCAAACCACAATCTTTGAAGATACGCCGAATTGAAAGACAATTTCCTTCCCTTCTCATATCTTTTATTTCCTTACTGTGTTATACACATAATGCCACTTCTGTTCCTTCTATTATTCTGTGCAGAATAAAGAAGAAGATTTGTAGTATCTTGGAAGGATAGTCGCTAGAGCCTATCACAGCATATTTTGTACTCCAAGTGGCGGGATTATCCTTAAAGACAGTACTTGCATGCCTCAAACAATTGATTTTATTTTTTCGTCCTTTTCAATAGATTTCCATCAATTTCTTATTTTTCATATAACCTAATATTTTTCCAACAATTGATTCTATCTGAATTAGCCTTGAACCAATCAATCCATATTAGTTTCGGTCCGGGTTGAATTGGACCCTTGGTGTGACATTCCGAAATTTCCACCAATTAGAATTTATTGAATAATTGAGTTTTATGATATGTGCTCGCAGTAAATTCTCGCTCGGAACTGATCATTCCTGGGAATGATAACCATTAGGGAAAGGCTAATAGGGGAAATTAATTCACGCGACTAAAGAAAATTTGATCGTGAATGGATTTCGACCATTAAATCGCGGAAGTAATATTTTGAGTCACTATTGGCCGATTCAAGGATAGTTAGAGGTCAGTTCGCCACTGTCTTAGTAGTGGATCACGGGTGATTTCGTAGGACCACGAAATGACTTGACGAATGATTATGAAATTATACCAAACAATCGTCCCCTCGGATCAAGTGATTGATCTTCGCGATTTTAATGACAACCAAGGTCGTCACGCACTGAACGGACTTACACGTGACTCGATTCAGTATCAATCATGAGTCGATTATGCGAATTTCCCTAGCAAGCCGCCCATTAGCTCGAGAAACACTCGAGTTGCGTTTAATAGAATTTAATTATTGGATTTTTGCCCAAATTGGACGTCGGAAAATTAAGAAGTCGCGACGGAACACTAGGACGACGTTGTACATGACACGTGTCAATTTTTGGTGAGCTTAATTCCTTCGGAAAAACTCGATTTGGACAAGAAACGGAGAAAGTGACCAAAATACCCCTAGGATTTATTAAAGGGCAAGCTTTAAGGGTAAAAGGGCATTTTGGTAATTTTACCCCAAAATTTTGATTGGATAATTTTACCCTTGGGTTTTTGGAAAATTACAAGTATGCCATTGGATATTTTTGTGCAATGATCGATCTCGGCCATCGGATCAAGATAAGATCAAATCTGGATCGTTGGATTAAAAGTATGAGTAAAGGGCGTTTTGGTCATTTTCGCAATCGGTTAAAATATATTAATTGAGTTAAACGTGGTCTTTTTTCCCCATTCTCTCCATTCTCACGATCAACCCCCCTCCCTCTTTCATTTTTTTTTCTTCCTTTTGGCCGTGGGTTTCTCTTGGTCGTGAGCTCCCCGCCGCTCGCCACACCGCCGGACCGCCACCTTGCCATCGACGTGCCACCCTCCAACCTCACCATTCCCCTCTCTTTCCCCTCTCTTTCTCTCTCTCTCCCGTGACCCATTTTCCGGCCGTGCAAGACCACACCGCCGCCGGACCGCCGCCGTGCAAGCCGGAAACCACTGTGAGTCGTTCACCTTCGCCGTAGGCACCTTCGCTGTAGAGCGCCACCGCTTTCCGTTCTAGCCGTTTTAGCCTAGAACGCGGCAAGTTATACTCTAATCTCGATTTAGGATTTTGGGTACCGCTGAATAATTTGATTTTGGGTAAAATTGGACTTGTGCGGGTGCGAAATGTTGGGGCTTTAGACCGGGAATGTATGGCGGGCCTTAAGGAATTAATTCAGAATTTTTGGAGGACGATTTGAGGGAATTTCAAGCTGCGAATCACTGTTCACAAACTGCAAATCACTGTTCACAAGCTGTGATTCACTGTTCACGAGGCTGTGATGCTCGGTTCAGGACGCAAGTTGGATTTTTAGAACCGATATTTAATAGTGAGAAAGTCCCGTGAAGGATCGGAATTAATCCGACGCCATTTGGTGGGAGAAAAATAGCAATTACCGTATTTGAGGCTTGTTTGATTTATTTATAAATTGTGGTGATTTAATTGAGTGTGTTATGGTGCAATTGAGTGTCTATACATGCTTGTTGAGTACACACGTGAGTTGATTGAATTAATTGTTGATATTGCTCATGTGAATTGTTGAGTGCGCTTTGTCTGCGTATGACTCAATGTTTGCACAGATTGCGTGTGATGGGCTAGTCGCGTGTGGTAAATGCATATCGAGCATGTGCATAAAAAGGAGAAGTGTGGTGTGACAAGTGATTGTGAGAAAGTATGTGAAGGTGATAGAACAAGAATGGGATCGGGCCGAGTATCGTAAATTCGGGCAGCGATCACGTAAGTCCGTTGCATTTAGCACAAGCTGAGGCTTGAAAAAGCATGTACGAGAATCGATCCGAGGCACGATCAGCTCGGGTGAGACCGGGATTGGACCGAGGCATCATAAGCTCGGGTTCCAATCATGTAGACCTGTCGCATTTGACGTGGGCTGAGTTAGGTTCTAATCACGTAGGCCTGTCGCATTTGGCGTAGGCTGAGTTGGGTTTCAATCACGTAGGCCTGTCGCATTTGACATGAGTTGAGTTGGGATCGGGTCTGGGGCGTGTGATGCTCAGGTCGCGATCGGGGCCTGAGGCGTGAACGAGTACGCGGGCCGGAAGTGATGTAATGAATGATCGCAGTGTGCCTGAGGCGTGTACTTCAACGCGGGCCACTGGCAAGGATTGAGAAAGCGGAAAATGAGAATGGAAGGAAGAGTGTGATGAGAATTGGCACGTACGCGTGTTGCATACGACGTGATCGTGACTGAGTGCGAATGTGTGCATTATTGAGCCTGACAGTCTTAATTGATGTGCCTGTTTTGTGATATTGGTGTACGTGAATGTGTGTGATTGTGTAATTATTTGGAGATACGTGATAGCCTAGGTTGGGTTTAGGGTTGTACTTGCTGAGATGTAATCTCATGATTGTATAAACCAAACAATTTTCAGAACCCAGACCTGAAACATGAATCCTCCACCGCCACCGCCACCATCACCAGTACGTTTTGGAGTTCCAGTGCATATAGAGTATGAGACAGCTGAGTTTCAAATGGGAGACGGGATGATGTAGAGTTAGATTCTGAGTGGACGCCAAGCAAGGGGTGTTAAGGGTTGTTACGGGTTGGATGGCAGGTCATCGGTTTTTATTCTTACTTTTGAAGGGTTAGTAATGTGTGCACTGGTAAACTAAGGTTTGTATTTTGTAAATAATGTGGTACAAGTTTGAGCGAGTAATGGAAATGTATATATTCTTCCAATGTTTCTTCAGTTTAGTTTGTCCGGGTGTTTTAAGGTTTCTGTGTGCACAATTAAATCTTTGATGTTTAGATGAGATTGGCGACAACCTGGGACGTCGCAACCGTTCGACTTTAAGCGAGATGTCGCGAGCTCGACGGGGGCTCGGGGCCTGACACTTGGTAACCCTTGTCTAGGATTGCTATTTTTACGGCAGAGTCACTTATCCTCCAATCTAATAACAACACAACAATGTATCACGGCGGTTATTTATCAATGATGCAGCTGTCCCCCGTTAATAATCAACAAGCAGAAAATCGATGAACCTACAAAATGGAATGTACGGAACGAATAAGTAAGGAACAAATGCAGAATAATGGCACAAATATCCAGAAGAACCTATGGAAATTATGACCTCTTGATGAACCCGCGAGCTTCACTTTCCCCATCATTCCTCAGACTCAGGCTCGTCATTGTCACTGACAATTTGCTCGGTCGACGTCCTCAACTGCATGGTAATTCGTTTGGGGATGAACACATTGTAATAGTAGCTCAAGATGCTGTCCTTGCTCTTGGTCGGAATGCAATTTGACGCTTTGTCCCAGAATCTGGCCTGGTTTGCCAGCGGATTTCTTTTCATGAGGGTCTCAAATTGATGTTCTTCTCTCATTGTCCATGTCCTCGAGATTTCCCCTACCATTTCGTCGAATTTCCAAGTCCAGAAAGCCGGCCCAAGATCGAGCTTCAACTTCAATCTCGCTTCAGACACATGCCTTTTCATGCAGTTAGCTGATCCTGGTGATTCACAAGAGCAAAGCTCATGCCTTCCTTGTCCAATGCTTCCCATTAGGGTTTCATTTGTTCCGTCTTCGATTGGCCAAAGGCGGGTGCCTGAATATTTCGTGCTTTCCGAAGCATTGTAATTGCTTCTGGTGCACGTGCCCACCCATTCCGGAATTTCTGCTTGGAATCTGGGCCCGATTGGCACGACGGGTCTGGGAGGGTACTTATCGTCTAAGTACAACTGAGAGAACACTCGCCTTCGGACTGTCAAATTCGACTCCTCATCTGAATCTGAAAAGTCCGAACCGTCCGCCTTATCGCTGGGATCCTCCAGAGGTTCATCTCGGGAAGACATGTCTTGTTCACTCCATGAGTTTGAGCTATCACGGACTGATCCATCTATGACAACTGATGGAGTAACAAGGTCCACAGTTGATGGAGCAGAGTAAGAGTCAGTACTTTGCTTTTCTTCATAGCCTTCTATGCTGGTGGACACACCAGTTGATGGAATGCATGAGTTGTGGACAGTTTGCTCATCCAGACTGTCACCAATAATGTCGTGAAAATTGGGTACACAGGAAAAAGTTGTAACCAATTTCTTGATATCGTGGTGAATGGTTTTCTCTAGTGCCTGTCCAAGGTCTACTGAAGACTCTCCACTTTCTAAGGATTGGTCAAGTTTTCGTTTCGTCTGAAGATGGATGGAGAAGATTCGTATGTCAGCTTTTTTTTGAACAAGAATCATTAAACGTCTAAGCTGGATAAAAATGTAAACAAGAAATCACCATGTGGAAATAATTATAACAATGTTTCCAATCTAAGAGGCATTTTCCTTGTGGCCTCTGATCGGTTGGTTCGTTCAACAAAAATTTCACAACTAGATAGCTATTACCCTGCAATTAGAAACCCTAACTGCTCTCTCTCTCTCTCTCTCTCCAGGTTGTTGCCGCTTTGCTGTTGTCAGCCTAGCCATATTTTGTTGCGGTTGCTTAGCCATCGTTTGGCTCTATCGTTCTCTAAACCTTATGTATGGAATGTATATAAGTCTTAAACCTTTTAATTGGTTCAACTAAATCCCAAACTTTCTTCAAAAAGTGCCGTCAAATCCTTTTAATGAAAAGTACCTAAAATTGCATATGTGTCATTCAAGAAGTGCTTATGTGGCATCTAAATTGTAGTTTTCAAAAGAATTTTAGGACTTCATCGTATTTTCAGATAAAGGTAGAGAACTTAATTAAACCAGTTAAAAGGCATAGGACTCTATTGCACTTTTTGGTAAATATTTTGGATTTGATTGAACCAATTGAAAAATTTATGACTTAATTGCATTCCGTACATAAGGTTTAGGACTTCGATACAACTTTCTCAACATTATGAGTTGTTGTGCATGTTTATTGAATGGCAGACTCATTGTTAGTTGAGTAGTGGATTGCTTACACAGTCAATGATCCGTTTGTGCAACTATGAGGCTAACCACTTACAGTGTGAAGCGTAACGATTCTTAGAATGTTATGCAAATTAAAAGACTCGTTCACAAAGAAAAACAGAAAGTTAAGAGGACAAATTAAAAGACTCGTTCACATTGATGTACCCTAAGATTCAAAGCTTCGACATTATAATCAAGCCAACAACAAGGTCCTTAATCACATACCTGGAGTGGTAGTTTTTCTGTACAGCGGAGAGTAGACATGTTAGTAGCAAAGGGAAACTTGATGGTTGCGTCGTCGAGCTTTGACCCTTCGATTTGTTTGATAAATCTGAAAAAAATTAATGCAAGTTTTAGCACCAAAATTTAAGCGGTGAGTACTTTTAGTACTGTAAATTGGAAATCTACTAAAGAAATTGTAGAAATAGTTTGTTATCATAAAAAGAGGTGATTCTTGATTATGAAAAGAGATAACTTATGGATATGAAAGGTGGTGATTGTTCATCATGAAAAGTGATGATGGTGGGGATAAGGTACCTATTCCCAAAAATGCATTGATTAGTTGTCCACAAGCAACACCAAATCATACATTGCTCGATAGCAACTATCAAACAACAACTTCTTCTTCGTAACTCTCTTTTTCTCTTTTCATACACATAACTTTGATAACACATTCAAGGTCAAAATCCAAGAGATACATTAAGTAATTGCTGAACTCATTTCTCTATGCCTTTGATGTATATCCTCGATGTATTTTTGTTCTAAACTTGATGGCAACAATAGTGAAGGCACATAATACTTTATGGACAATGATTGTCATCACACATCAAAGATCTATAAATCTAGTGCTCTATCTTCAAATGTAACATATGATTTATTAATTAAATTGATGGAAAATACTGGGCAACATTTTGGTGGAAAAATATTAGACAATATAAAAAATAAGAATTGTTGGAAATTTGTTGAAAAAGATGAAAAAATAAAATCAATTGTTTGAGGTGTGCAAAAATCGTCCTTAAGGATAATTCAGCCTCTCTAAGTATGAAATTCAATGTGATAAACACTAGCAGCTATCCTCCAAGATACAACATACCTTCTTCTTTATTCCGCACAGAATAATAGAAGGAATGAGAACAACGTTATGTGTATTGTCCATCAAAGAAAGGAAAGATATGAAACGAGAAACAAGAATATTCTTGTTTATTCTTGTTTTGATATATCGATATCACTTTCGAATTATGTTTGGAGTAACATTTTGTAGGTAAAAGAAAGAGAGAGCCATTTTCCATAATCATTTCTTGCATTTAATTGAAAAACGTTACAAATCCGTTGCAAATTGATAGCAAACAAGACCTTACAAAACTGTTACTAAACCATTATAAAACGTAGCAAAACCGTTATAAATTAATGGCAGACAAAAACGGTTACAAATTGATGACAAGTAAAAAACCATTACAAAATTAATAGCTTTCAATATTTCAAAACTATTGAAAAATTCAATACCTTTAGCACAATTAGAATATGTTAGTGCGATTGGAAGTTTGATGTATGCTATGCATTGCACTAGACAAGATATAAATTTTATTGCATGTAAATTGTCTAGATTTACTAGTAATCCTAGTAATTAGCATTGAAAGGCCATAAGTAGAATTCTTGGTTACTTAAAAGAAAATAATACATTATGATCTATTTAATGAAAGACAAATAGTAGTATTAAAAGGATATTCATATGCCAGTTGGATAACTGGCACAATTAATAACAAGTCGACATCGAGATGGGTTTTCAAGCTTGCAAACAGTGCAGCCTCTTGGGCATCAAAGAACCAAACGTGTATTGCTCATTTAATGATGAAATGTTAATTTATAGCACTATCAACGATTGATAAAGAGGGTGAATGATTGAGAAATTTATTATTGGATAAAGAGTTGTGGCCACAACCAAAGATAGCCATATCTTTTATGTCTAAGGCATACAATAAAATATGCAATGGAAAATCTAGACATTGGCTTGCGACATGAGCATGTTCAACAATTAATTATTGATGGAATTATTTGAGTAATTTATGTTCAGACAAATAATAACTTGCTTAATCCATTCACTAAGGGACTCTCGATATGTTTAAGAAGCACTACTACCAAAGGAATAGATCTTAGACCAATTGATAATAGACAAGCATAGATGAAACCTGACTTAAAATTCTAACGAAATTATTAAAGTTCAATGGTTAACAACAAGCTATGGTATTTTGACAGTGATCGAGTACTGGGGCACAAGGTTAGTACTTATGGAAAGTTAGGAGGATGAATATAAGAAAACACTCTTAAAAAAGTTTAAGGTTTTAGCAAGGCAATGCTAAGATAATTAAGAACTTAACTTATATGAACATAATAAGTGGTGTTACTTCTAACAAAGTTGAATGAACTTTTGTAAATGTTCATGAATGCAGGAGGATGCACAAGGCCATAAAAGTACTAAGGCATAGGAAATTTCTAATAGAATGTGTGTAAATTCATATGTATGATAATTTGATTAACAAATAGATTCATGGTCCAAATTTTTATCTACCACCGATTTTGTTAATGTAATTATTTACACTAATTGATGGTTCAAATCTTAATAGATACCTTCTTGTACGTATGAATTAATGTAAATTAGTACAGATAACAAACTAAGTAGGGGATTGTTAAAATAGTTTGCTATCTTAAAAAGAGGTGACTCTTGGTTATGGAAAGTGGCAACTCTTGGTTATGGAAAGAGGTGATTTTTGGATATGAAAAGAAGTGATTGTTAACAAGAAAAGTGGTGATAGTTCATCATGAAAATTTGTGATGGTGAGGATAAGGAACTTATTCCCAAGAGATGTGTTGATTGATTGTCTATAAATAGCACCAAATCATACATTGTATGATAACAACTGTTCAAAACCACAACAACTTCTTTGTAACTCTCTTATTCTCCTTTAACATACATAACTTTAATAACACATTCACAGTGAAATTCCAAGAGAGAAATTAAGTAATTGCTAAACTCATTTCTCTGTGCTTTTGGTGTATATCCCAGTAGCAACAATAGTGGGGATAAATAATACCTTAAATATAGTGATCTTTATCACATATCAAAATATTAAGATCTATAACTACTACTCTATCTTCACCAATCAAATTTCCCAACGAAAATAAGTACCAAATCAATCCATAATGTTCTAGCCATTGGTTGATTGAATACTTGTCGCAACCTCATCCTCGGGGTGCACCACTTAGGGGTTCGGCTAATGAATTATTAAGTCTAAAACCTAACTTGGGCTCTCTCAAGCCCTACCAATATGTGATTTAAGGTTCGAGTTTTAAGTTGCAAATGATTTTCATTTTGGAGTTGCTACTAATCAATTTATGGTGGGTCGATTAAAAACCCAAATAAAGTATAGAAATATGTACTTTATTCCTTCAAACCAATGATCATGAGTATGGAGATTTGGTTACGCTAGATTACTCTAACGCCCTTTTGGTACCTTTTCCTTTTATAAAAATGTTTAAGTAAGCAGTTTAGATCCATTTTATTACTTCCTAACTTGTGAGATAATCATGCGAGTATGCAAACTACCAAATTAACACCTAATAATGAAAGAAATAAATAAATTACTAGATTGGGAGAATGACGTACCTCGAAGCAACGTAAGTATATGTATTGTTAGTTAGAAAGTCACATTAACAATCCTAATATGATTTCTAATTAATAAGCAATTCACTTGATGTATTTTCTAGGTTTTCTTTTGATTAAATGAAAATTAACCTACGTGCCCTGACGTGCAAAGTATGAAATGCGATTAAATGACCTAACTCTAATGATGGGCGAATAAGATATTTTTGGTGTTTCTCAATGAAATTCGGAATAAAAAAATGCCTAAATTTACATGCAATCTATTCTAGAAAAGACAATTTAATCTATCTTAAAGTGACTCTTTTTTGGGTATTTTTTTTTACGAAAATTAGAAATTAGAAATCACCTTAAATTAACCATCAAGGTTAAGATAATATCTAACTTAAACTAGGAAATAAATTACTTTAAATCCTAATTTGCATTGGCAAGTTATCCTATCTTCCTAGCAAATCTAGGTTGGCCTATTCTATTCAAAGCAAGTTATCTAAATCTATCCTAAACATGCATCCTTATCTTGAAAGTTGATTCAAATCCTAACTAATCTTTTTGGATTATATTTTAAAGGATACAGATAACCACCACGGTTGAAATCAATCCACGCAATCTGCAAGATTTCTTTTATCATATTTCAATTAGGGAAACGATATAAATCAATGATCATATTCATGTGGTTATGGATATTGATGGAAGGCTATTTGTTTAAATTTGGGAACAAAATAAATCTATTACCATATCCAAATGGTTATGGATAGGATAAAGATTTTCCGTACCATCGAGTATTGCATCTCATGATTGAGATTGGATAGTCATCCAAGCACATTGTCAAGTTTCCTAACTTGGGGTATTTTAAGATCTTGCGGATTTGCCATGCATCATTCAAAAATAGCAACCAATTCACCAAAGATACCTAAGTTACTCAAATCAGGAATTTAAATATTCGAAACAATATCGAATAAGAATTCTTACCCAATCTAGCAAATAGCTTCCAAATTTGGACTTGATTCCGGATAGGATTGACGGATGATGGGACGGCTGACGGTGGTGGACCGGCAGCGGCAACTGTGATGGAATGATGAACCACGCGGTTGGACCCGGTGACGGAGATGGCGTCACGGTGGCCTCGTTTTCTTGGACCAAAAGTCAAGGAATTGGTCCCAAAACCGGCAAAAGAGCAATTCCAAGGTTGTGGTATAGAGATCAAGCACGACGAGGTGCGGTTGGTCGTCTTGGTGCAACAAGGATGACTCAATGTCATCCCGGGATCACGGCTCAGCCAAGACAGGAAGATAGCATGTTGTCACGGTGGACGAAAGGCTCATTGGATGGTGCTTCGTTGGACCTACGACGATGGATGGGGAGGCTCGGTTGATGCTCTCAACTAGACTCACGGCAAGGACCGCTGCGATGTGGACTCTTCAGTGTGATTTGCGTGGCCAAGGCTGGCCATGAAGGTGTGCTGCCCACGGCCAAGGAGGGACCGTTGCGGTGTGTTCAGTGTCGGGCTCGTAGATGTGGGACAAGTCGTGACAGTGGAGGAAAGATTCACGTAGAATCGGCGAGAATACGAGGGTGACCAGCCAGAGATAGAATCTTCTAATTGTTGAGCACGTGAAAACTGGATCCAATGTTGTAGCGAGATGGGGTCGAGACCATGAAGAAAAGGCCTTGCTCCTTTGTCTTCTTCTCCTTTCCTCTCTTCTATCTTTTGCCAAGAGACCACCAAGGACAAAACCTACTGCTTGACCTTCTCTTGAAAGATGAAACTGTTGGCGTGGCGATGATGGATGGTTGCCAAGCACCGGACGAACCACCACGGGAGGAGAGAACTTCTCTTCTTTTTTAGTCGTGAACCTCTCTCTCTCACGCTTTTCTCTTTGTCGTGTATTCTCAATTGTGTGGCCTCCTCAATTGTGAACCCTAACACATCTATTTATAAGAGTTAGCTAGGGTTATCTTGCAAGAGCCAATATACATTATTTCCTAATTCTGATACTTAACTTAAACAATTTTCTGATTATTTCCTCCAACTAATATTAATTATCTTCCAAGTATATTATATAATGATTTGATAATTCAATTATTCCAACTTGCTCTATAATGCAAATTTCGACCATATATGTATTCAATGGGCTTGGACAAACATTTAATCTTTTGGGCTGAGTCCAATCAATTAAGCTCAAAATTATTCACTTAAGTCCATCCACCGCCAGTCCAATGCAAATGCAACTATACAAGCCTAAATACTAATTCAAATGCTCCTTATCTATATGCAATTTAATTAATTTTTTTCTAGGGACCGGGATTGATCCCTAATTTTTTATGCAATGAATGATTAATTGGATTTTCAAAATTTAGGTGTCAATAATACTTAACGTTTTAATTTATCTAAATTAAGTCATCAACATTCAAGCCAATCGGAAAAGTGCACTAGAAGTACTAACAATTACGTATACGATGGGAAAAAAGAGAAGATATTATAAGTTCTAAAAGTATTGAGCAGTTTGGTTTCACAACTTTTTGGTCTATAATACATTGCACTTCTAGGGTAAGGATGTGACATAGTTTGGAGGGCTTGGAAAGAGATTTCAAATCAATGAATCAAAATCTCTCTCTCTCTCTCTCTCTCTCTCTCTCTCTCTCTCTCTCTCTCTCTCTCTCTCTCTCTCTCTCTCTCTCTCTCTCTCAAGTTGGGACCGTTTGTGCTGCTAAAGGACATCGTTACTATCTCAATTATTGTAGGATAAGTTTAATGTTTCAATGCCATGCTAATTATACAAGTAAGCAAAATCGCTAATGATACTCGATTATAAATTTGCAAAACTAATTTAACATTGCACAATAGTTTTGAAACTTATACTATTGTTTTTATTACAAATATAGATGATTCCTAAACCATTTGATTAGTGAGAGAGAGAGAGAGAGATGAATGTTTGAATTTGAGAGCGTTGAGTTTTGATTGGATGCGGCAAAATTCAAAGAATAGGCAAGAGAGGTAATGAAGACACCATTGGAGACAATAGACCCCAATACTTTTGGTTTGGATTTCTAGTCATATAGTACTAAATATGATTAGATATGAAATCCAAAAATTTTGTTATATCTTATCTACTATTTGGTGAATTGTAGTGATAGAGTCAAATAGTTTCATATTCTATCCTTTTTATTGTTTGGTCTGGAAATGCTAAAAATCTCTCACGATTCACTACTAAAGAAACCAGAAATGCATAAATGAAGACGATTTCTTACAATCAATCTGTGACTATTGTACGATCTAAACCTTATACAACAAAGGAGATAATTGTAACATTGTAAAGCACACAATTGACTGGGAGAAGAAAAGTAAACGGTCCATAGCAATATTGGTGAGATAAATCAGCCAGAAAATGCCAGATCTGGTAAAAAAGAGAAAGAACAGTCATTCACCCTTGCGAGCTGAAAAGTATAGTGCTTCGAGTCTCATAGTTTCCGTGAAGTTTAGATGTAAATCGGAGAGTTATATAGGAGTAGGGGCTTCGATTTTTCGTTGCTTTTGTGAAGCTTCTACACTAACCAGAGAGCTAAGGAGAAGAAGGAGCTTCGACTCTCTCACCGCTTTCATCAAAGCTTCAACATGAATGAGTTATGGAGGAGTCGTGAAGCTTTAACACGAATTGGAGCTATGGAGAAAGAGAAAGAGAAAGAGAGGGTAGGGTTTTTCAGAAAATTGCTTTTATACTATAGAAATTAAGATATCCTATCCACTTTTATCCCATCCTTATATTGGATAATTTTATTCGGATTATATCTCTCTTATGTTCAAGTCTACCTTATGGCTACCAAACGTAGCCTTAACAGATCAATCTTGACCGAATAATCTTAATCTTGAGTCAAGATGGAAATTAGAATCCTAATAAAATATTGTCTGGAAATTGTAATTTTATGGATGTGATTTGTGGTTTTGAAAGATTGTTTAGCTACATAATGTGCTCTAGTTTAATCAATACTAGATGGTAACCGGCGCATTGCACGAGATAGCTATAAAAATAAGACAATTCTAATAATATTTGATGATATTATATTTTAATATTACATAGAACCTATTAATCAAAGCAATACGTTTTAGATGTACTTATAAAATATTGTTGTGCAAGGAATATATTTATTTGGGTTATATCCCTATTATATTCGACTCTATCGTGACTTTTTTCCTGACTATCAAACGTAGTCTTAAAAGATTGATCTTACTTGAATAATCCTATTCTCGAGTCAAGATAGAAATTAAAATCCTATCTAAAAAATTGTCTAGAAACATTGTAATTTTATGGTTGTCATTTGTGGTTTCGCAAGAACTTATAGCTACGGAATGGACTCTAGTTTAACAAGTACTAGACAGTAACTGGCGCATTGCATGAGATAGCTATAAAAGTAAGACAATTCTACTAATATTTGAGGATATTATTTTTTAATATTATATAGAACCTATCAATTAAAGAAATATATATTTTTCTGTTTTCCTTGTTATGATTGCGCAAGGAATACTTGAAACAAAATCGGTGTAGATTTTTAAAACATATTGTCCTATTGAATTAACCAAAACATAAAAACTTTGTTGTGATTTTGTAGTAAATCAAAGCTGAACTTAAAACATAGTGAAAAATAAAGTCACATCAATCGCATAGCATTCTGACTACATTTACTTTCCTAAAACATATTATCAATAGCATTTAGAAAGTCCATAATTACTATAAAGGAGAGAAATTATTAAAAGACGGTAGGAGCTATGTAATTAATTATCCTTTTGTCGAAGGCACTTGATAAAAAAACTTCTCCAATCACTTAGGGTGCGAATGGTAACTATTCTGCTCCAGAAATCAAATTCTTGCCAGAAATTGATTTTTGGAATTCTTGCTAGAAATTGATTTCTGGAGGAGAAATCTGTTTGGTAAAACATGACTAATTTTACTCTAGAAATTGATTTATGGAACAGAAATCTGTTTTGATTTGTTGATTTTTTTTACACCTAAAAAAATTTAAATTTTACTCAAAGTGGGTGACCACAGGTATTATAAGCCATTATGTAAAGTTTTGAAATTTTTGATTTTTTTAATTTTTTTGGGCACCTAAAAAAATTTAAATTTCACTCAAAGTGGGTGATCACAGATATTCCAAGCCATTTTATGAATTTTTTTATTTTCTTGGGCACCGCAAAAAATTTAAATTTCACTCAAAGTGGGTGGCCACATGTATTTTAAGTCATTTTGTGAAGTTTTGAAAATTTTTATTTTTATTTTTTATTTTTTTTGGGTGCCTCAAAAAATTTAAATTTCACTCAAAGTGGGTGGCCACATGTATTTAAGCTATTTTTTGAAGTTTTGAAAATTTTTATTTTTTTTATTTTTTTTGGGTGCCTCAAAAAATTTAAATTTCACTCAAAGTGGGTGGCCACATGTATTTTAAGCCATTTTTTGAAGTTTTTGAAATTTTTTATTTTTTTATTTTTTTTTGGGTGCCTCAAAAAATTTAAATTTTACTCAAAGTGGGTGGCCACATGTATTTTAAGCCATTTTTTGAAGTTTTGAAAATTTTTATTTTTTTATTTTTTTTGGGCACCTCAAAAAATTTAAATTTCACTCAAAGTAGGTAGCCATAGGTATTTTAAGCCATTTTGTGAAGTTTTGAAATTTTTGATTTTTTTTGGGCACCTCAAAAAATTTAAATTTCACTCAAAGTGAGTGACCACATGCGTTTTAAGCTATTCTGTGAAGTTTTGAAATTTTTTATTTTTTATTTTTTTAAAAAAATTACCAAATTTCATATTTTCCTGAAATCTGACTCTTTTTAAACCATTTTCTGGAAATTTTTATGAAATTTTCTAGAATTTTTCAATTTTTATGCATTTTCTAAAAAAAATTGTGAGAAAATAGGGAGAATGCATTTCAGAATCAAGAAGCTACAAAAAGTAGCTTCTCTTTTTCTTGCCAAAAACTCATTCTGAAATCAAGAATGCATTTTGGAATCAAGTATTTTTAACAAACACATTTTTATTTCAGAATGCAAAAATCTCTCCAGAATGCATTCCAAAATTTTTTTAACAAACACTATTCTGTTTCGGAATGCATTCTGGAACAGAATTTTTATTCCAGAATGCATTCCATGCGCACCCTTAGTGGCGTCTCCACGGCAGTCCACTTTGTGGAGAATGCAACAATAACAATTCTTTCAACGAGAAGAGCTTGTAGTAATATATTTATAAAGATTGAAGCATTTTATATTGTTTTTTCTTTTTTTATTTTTTTGATAACCCAGGGAACCCCCGCACGGCCAACAGCCGGAGAGTAAACCCTGGAGGCGACACGTGCTAGCCACCACACACGTGTCACCGGTTAAATCACCCTGTGGCGCCTGGGATTTGAACACTCAACCTTTTGCGAGAGAAAGAGTGCGCACTCCAGCAGCGCCACCCAGGCGGGTGGTGAAGCATTTTATATTGTTTATTGCAAACAAAATAATAAAAAAAAAAAGGAAAGTTCTGAAGGTCGTGTTTGGTTACTAGGAAGAGGGACGACGACGTAGGAATGAAATCCTTTTTCCATTCTAAATATGGTGGGTCACTTTACTTGAAATGAAACAAGTATCAAAACTGGAAAAGAAATATTCTCTGTTACTTGGTCTTCATTAAACGGGAGAAGTTGGAACGGAAACAAGAGAATTGAAATGAATGAATTTGAAAGGTCAATCGGACCTATAATCATATTTTGAATTTGGCAACTTTTACAATAAGAGAACTTGATATAGTAGCTGCGCTTGTCGGCAAGGACTTTCAAGGAAACTGAAGCAGAACTGAGAGCAGGAAACTAACGAAACTGAGAAAGAAACCTTTACTCGAGTGAACTGAAGTTGCTTTTGTTTAGTAGACGTCGTACGAGAAGCCTAGCTTGGTTTCAACTGGCTTAAAGGTGGCTGCCCCCGACTTTTTGCATATGATTGAGAAATCATCTTGCATTTCCAAAAAGTTCACGATCACATCAGCTGAAAAGTATGTGAACATGAACGAGTAATAAGCTTCTCGGATGTTGCTTGCCTCAGAACTGAAGTAAGCATCTCGTTTAATTTGTCTTGGGGTCTCGTCTTGGATGAATTCACTGTAATGGCGGGATGGATCAAAGAGCGAGAGTGAGGCCCTCATAAATTTTCTTGAGTTAAGAGGACTTGAGAACCCAAACCCTTTACCCACACTTAACAAGTCCTGCTATAAACACTAGAATCGAACAGTCGCAAGTGCATTGGCTTTTTAGGACAGAGCATGTTACCAGCGATCCCATCCTGGAAAGCCCAGCCAAAGGTCATTGTCTTCCAAGTAGCAAGCCGTGACAGTGTCAGTAATGCTGAGGTAGAAGAGAAGGAAGAGGGCCCAAAATGCCTGGAGATGGCTCATCGGATGATCACTGGGATTTCTTGTGCTTTCTCCTTGTTGCCTCGATAGTAGGCCTTAAGAGTCGGCTAGCAGGTCAGTTGGCAATGAGAAAGCTGAGCCAGGCTCCTACCATGTGCTTGCGGTGAGAGCCAAATTGTATAAAGGATGATTTGTTGAAAAAGGCTGAGGAGGACCATCATGCGCAGCTCTCCTCCAGCGCTCCTTGTGGAGATCTTGATGGTGCTTTGCTTGATCTGGTAACTGAAAATGAATGAGGGAGACAAATCATGATTCTTCTGCTAGATTATGGTACTGTTGTACATCATCTTGATTTGGATTGAATATTTATTGTGAGCATTACCTGCGATCAGAATGGTAAAAGCTCATTTTTAATCTGATAACCGCGATACACCAACTTCTATGCATATGGATTTGTCTTCTTGTCAGTGAGAGTCTGACATTTTCAGCCATTTGTTCATTAATGACAGCGAGAGTCTGAGTTTATCCATGTGAGAGCCAAGGAAGTTAGCTGGAAACTTTTGCACAAGGGGTTCAGCAACATCAAAAGCTAGTTTGCCAGTCACAAAGCTATCGGTCATGCTTTTGAGAGGTTACTGATGCCGATTATGCTTTTGCCAAAGTTGAAGCGACAAATATTCTTTTTTTACATTGCTTGTTTGAATGTATCATTTGATTCTTTTAGCAATGTTAAGAACTACAGTAGTCTGTTGAGGCAAAAGAAGAGAGAACTAAAATTGGAAGAAATTGCCCTGCAAGTTACTTGATGGATTTGGCTCTTCAGTCTTCACAGGCAGAGAAAGAAAAGGCAATTCGTCTGTCTAATGTTTTTCCCCCCTGAAAAAGAAAATGAAGGCGCAGGAAAACAAGAAGAAAGGAGGAGCTAAGTGCAACGTCCTCCAAGCGATGAGGATGAGATCAACCTCACGCATGCTTGCCATCAGTATTCATGTCCAATCAGTAGCATGAATTGCATCTTCCTGATTTGCCTTCTGGTGAATGTCCAAAGAATTAACAAGGCTCAATTTACAGAAACCCGACGGACCAAATATTCTGAGAAAATCTTGAATTTTGTGCTTAACACTATAAAGTTTATTGAAACTCTCAAAATATTTTGCTTTTCAATTTCTTAGATTTATGTCATATCAGTCCCGACCTCGAAGAGCCGTACTTGCATGCTTGGTGTCGTGAGCTCAACTGCATATCCACCTTTAGATAGAGCATGCAACATTTTTTCCGCTTCAAAACTTTAAAGACACTCCTAACTAGATCTAACAAGGGACTTCGTCACCGTAATCACGGCAGGAGAGACCTACGAAGCATCGTTACTCGTTTACACAAGAAATAGTCACCAGTTCACTGTGGTTTCTCCATTAAAGGATGGCCATGCTCTTTTTCCGAGAATATTTCATGGGAGAAAAGCAAACAATTTCGTCTTCCCACCTTTTGACTAACAGAAACAGAATCAATATTATGCTCAAGAATCATAGATCCGGACCGAATTGGTGATCGGCTGCCTACAAACAGGGCATTTTGGTGAAACCTCCTGCTCCACGGATGATGCACATCGCCGACAACACACAAGATGACCGCATGGAGCAAAAGCGGATCTCCTCCTCCTCATTAGACAAATTATACATAACTGTCCATCTGGTACTTCTCCCAATCCATGCTCTGAATTGGTGATTGGCTGCCTACAAATAGGGTATTTAGGATAAATGTGTCACAGTGAACATAGTTTGAGACTTTCAATGTGAAAAAAAAATTTCGGATAAATGTGGCACAATATGATAGTTTGAGGTTTTTTTTTTTTTTGGCTTTTTCCCTTTAATTTAAAACAATTTTTAAGTAATTCACCATATTTGTTGCTTTTTTTTTTAGGTGGATAAAATTCGGAACACTCTTTTATGGACGAAAGAGGTATGGCGTATTACAATGGGCCGCACTTTTCCCACTTCTCTTTTGACTTAGACACTCATTTTATTTTGTATTTTGATCATACTTATCCCTTGTAAGGCCCACCACTTATGTACAACTCTAAAAAGTGATCAACTCTTTTTATTTTGCTTCTTTTTTTTTCTTTTGGGTCCCACTTTCCTTCTTTCTTTCTTTCCATGCCCTTGATGTCTCAATTCTCCCCTGTTCCAAATCTGTCTCTTTGTTTTATCTCTTGCCGCCATTCTCTTCTTTCTACTCCTCTCACTCCTTCCACAAACCTCGCCATCCTCTGTTTTCTATCTATGATGCCAACCACGTCATTCTCCACATTTTTCGCTAGCACCAGCAATCGGCTCACAGGTGACCTTCCCAACAAGCCCTCTTTCTCTGCTGCACGTAAGCTCTTCTTGCACCATGGAAAGTAATATTGCGAAGCACCACTTCTCTCTCTTCTCTTTTTAATATTTTTCTCTCTTCTTCTTGACATGTGAGAGTGTAGAGAAAGAAAATGTATCTCCATAATGTGTAGGCATAAAAGTGGAGGGCAATAAGCAAGTAGTGCTCTTTTAGGTAATATAAAGCGGGATTCGAATTAGCGATTTACTTTGATTGCAATTTTCAATGCCGTGCCTGAGTGTCAAAATAAATTGTACTTTCATATATTAATTTCTTGGAACAAACCGCCACAATGCTGCATTTGTTCTTTCATTTGTGTTGTAGTTGTTGCTTTTAGCCCTAGATTGTAGTTGTGTGTAGAGTTGAACTTGATTTTGAACAATCAGAACCGTACCTCTGATAGCGAATGAGGAGGGCGCAAATTATTGAAGTAAGCAGTTCTTTTGGGATTGTAGATATATGAGAGATTTGTGGAAGAAGAAGAAGGAGCGGGAGGCATAGAAAGAAGGGAATGGTTTGCAAGAGAGAAAATAAAGAGATGATTTGCAAGAGCTGAGAACTGAAACGTTAAAGGCATGGAAAGAAAGAAAGAAAAAGGAAAGTGGGATTCGTGAAAAAAATGAAACAAAATAAAAATATTTGACCAAATAATAAAAAAAATCATTGTTGTAGAGTTGTACAATAAGTGGTGGACCCCACAAGGGATAGTATGGTCAAAACACAAAAAATGGAGAGTCTAGGCCAAAGGAGGAGTGGAAAAAGTACAACCCTTTGCAATTCAAGCTACCTACATTGTGTTTTAATTATTTATTTTACTTCTAATGTATATTTATCAAGACTTTCGTATAGCTTGTTTTCTAGATTTTTTGTAGCAAAGAGCCCAAGATTGATGTAAATGTTATTGTTGTGTTGTGCACATAGCTTAGTTCCTGAAACGAAACTGGCTTGAAACCAGTTGGTTTGCTTCTAAGCCAGTTCCTAAGAGAACAAGTTCAATTTCCAATTCCAAAAATTGGGATCATCTACGACAACACAGGATCCAGCTTTTTGTCTAAACCTACTCATCCTGGAACCATTCTCTCCCACTTGATACATCACATCAATTACTCATCTAGACTTAGAGGTGACCAGATCCATGGTGAGTCAGTTCACGGCCTAAACTAAGAACCTACATTGTGACCCCACGTTCTAAAAGATTGTAACCGCAAATAGAACCAGCTGGTTACAAAACCACTAGTTCCTAACCGGCCCATTTTATATTTTGAGCAAAATTCTTATAATAAAATATAAAAATTGCACCATTTGATCACAAATGTATTTGTTGGTCAAGTTGTTATAACGTTGTTTGTTCATGTTGAAAATCATGGTTCAATTTTTTATGGGTACAAAAAACCTTTTTTTTCCTAAAAGAGGTTTCAAAACTAGTTTAGAACTAGTTCAACCGTGACCCGGATTGTTTGAACCGGTTCCCAAATAGAACCGGTGGTTTCAACCATAAAATCAAGAATTGAACAGGCTTTGGGCTGATTCTGGGTTTGCGAACCGAACCAATTCACACTAGAACCCGTCTTGAACTGATCGATACATACTGGCATGGTCTGATTTACAGATTAATTGGACCCGGTAGGAACATCCCTAACTAAGATTGTTATCATCAAATGATAGAGTCACTCATCCTCCAATCTAATAGCAACACAAAATGTTCATATCACGGCAGTATGCGTGGCCCATCACACTCATAGCATAGAATATTTGATGCAACGACGATAAATTCCCATCAATTGGTTAATTATCAATGATGCAAATGTCCCCATCAATGATCAACCGCAAATCATAACATAATGAATTACCCACAAAATGAAACGTACGGAACAAATAAATAACGACTAAATGCAGAGTACTGGCACAATTATATAGAAGAACCAATGGAAATAATGAGGTTTCGATGAAATCACAAACTTCAAATTTTCCCATCATTCCTCAGACTCAGCCTCGTCAATATTAATTTGCTCGGTCGACGACCTCAACTGCATGGTAATTCGTTTGGGGACGAACACATTGTAATAGTAGCTCAAGATGCTGTCCTTGCTCTTGGTCGGAATGCACTTCGACGCTTTGTCCCAGAAGCTTGCCTGGTTCGCCTGAGGATTTGTTTTCATGAGCATCTTGAACCGATTTTCTTCTCTCATTGTCCATGTCCTCGAGACTTCCCCTCCCATTCCATCGAACTTCCAAGTCCACAAAGCCAGCCGAGATCAAGCTTGAAGTTCAATGTGGATTCATACACATGACTTTTCATGCAGTTAGCTGATCCTGCTGACTTACAGGAGCAAAGCTCATGACTTCCTAGTCCATTGCTTCCCACTAGGGGTTCATTGATACCGTCTTCGATAGGCCAAACGCGGTTGCCTATATAGTTAGTGCTTTCCAAAGTGTTGTGATTGTTTTCGGTACACGTGCCAGCCCATATGGGGATTTCCGCCTGGAATGCGGGGCCGATTGGCACCATGGGTCTTGGAGGGTACTCGTCGTCTAAGTACAATAGAGAGAACACTCGCCTTCTGATCGTTACATTTGACTCCTCATCCGCATCTGAAAAGTCCGAACCGTCGGCCTCATCGCTAGGATCCTCCGGAGGATGATTTCGGGAAGCCATGTCTTGCTGAATCCACGAGTGTGAGCCATCATGCACTGATCCATCCATGACAACTGATGGAGAAACAAGGTCCACAGTTGAGGGAGCAGAGTAAGAGTTAGTTTGCTTTTCTTCATGGCCTTCTATGCTGGTGGACACACCAGTTGATGAAATGCATGAGTTGTGGACAGTTTGCTCACCCAAACTGTCACCAATAATGTCAGCAAAATTGGTTACACAGGAAGGAGTAGTAACCAATTTCTTGACATCGAGGTGAATGTTTTTCTCTAGTGCCTGTCCATGGTCTACTGAAGACTCTCCACTTTCTATGGATTCGTCAAGTTTTCGTTTCTTCTGAAGATGGATGGAGAAGATTCGTATGTAAACTTTTGTTTACAATCTCGTTCAAAAAAAACTTTTGTTTACATAAAGAATTTAATAAATGTCTAAGCTGGATAAAAATGTAAACAAGCAGCAACCACATGTGGATATAATTATAGCCAAGTTTCCAATCTAAGAGGCAAATTTCCTCCCGGCTTTTGATTGGTCGGTTCATCTAACAAAATTTTAGAGCTAAGTAACTATTGCACTATTTGGTTACATGAATAAAATATATAATGAATGGGAGTAACATTTAAATTCTCAAAATACCCCAGAAATCAGAATTAGATGGGAAATAATAGCTATCAAACTTTGCTAGTTAATCATGATGCATGGGTTTGATATCCCAAAAATACTTTCGTACATTAATTTATCATATCCAAAAATTATTTGTATTTTAATGATTCATTCATGACTATAGTTAAAAGTTAAGTACATGAATATGTTAAAATAAATACTTTATTAATGTAATTATCATTTTTTTTAATCTAATCATGAGTGTAGCGCCCCATATATATCAAGATATTACAATTTAGTACACAAATTTTTATCAACAATATAGAAGTTAATTTATAGCTATGATTCAAATTTAGTCATAGTATAAAAAAGTACATGTATAGTTACATAGCCAATAGCATAACTGAAATAATAAAAAACACCCAACTAGTACATTAATGCCACATTTACTCCAAATAATTTTTTGAACTAAACATCCGTGTTATATTTACCCCTAACTAATTTGGCGAGTATATCAATTTGGTAGTTTGTCGGACACAAAAATTAATTTGAAGTAAAAATGACACGAATATATTAATTTGAGATTTTTTGTGATATGTGCTCACTTATTTATTGCTGTCACCATGATCATGCTTGACCATTTATAGCAGGTAGTTCTTCATCGGTGTGGGTTGTAGCCTGTCAAGAGACGAAGAAATACTGCGTATAATAAATTTGCCAAGTTAGCAATAAAACACCTCATTCATTAATCGGCATGTGTCCGATGGACCCACATCTCAAATTTTTCAGAAATTCCTTTCTCACTTACTTTCCCTTTTCCATGAACACCCTAACCTTGTCTCCCCCCTCTATTACTCTCTTCTCCGTCACTCTCCTCTGTGACATCCTCTTTAGCGACAAGTTCACCTGCAGCTTCTGCTGCAACACCATCGACGAATCGGGTGCGGGCCGATTCACTGAACTCGCCCTCGACCAGGCCGGCTACTCGGGCTCCCTCGCCTCCGTCTCCTGGAACCTCCCTTACCACCAGACCATCTCTCGGGCAACTACTTCACCGGATCCATCCCCGGCTTTCTCTCCAACCTATCAGGCTGAGCCAACTCGACCTGTCCAGCAACTCGCTCTCCGGCTCAATCCCTGACTCAATCTCCTCCTTCTCCAACTTCGGGGAGCTCTACTTGGATAGCAATGTGCTCGAGGGCTCGATCCCACTAGCTTTGGCGCCCTCTCGAGTTTGACCAGGCTCAAGGTCCAGTCCAACAAGCTCACCGGCGGCGCGTAGCTTGCTCGGCAGCCTGCTCTACCAGGCCATGAGCGACAACGCAATCTTTGGCGAAATCCCACAATCACTCCCACCATCCCTCGTCCATTTCACGATGAGAACCAACGCCCTAGAGGGACAACTAGCTTTAGTGAGGGAGTGAAAATGGAGAAGAGAGATGGAGGAGAGAGCCAAGGTGGAGGTTGTTTAATGGAAGAGAAAAGGTGAATGATAAAGGGATTTTTGAAAAATCTGAACTGTAGGCTCCACGGGACACCTGTCAATCGAATAGTATTTTATTCCAAACTTGGCAAATCTTTTCTACACAACATTTTTCCCCGGAAATGACCCTCATTATCGTTACCTTCGTAGATTGACAATCAACACCTCCTTTGGAGGTTGGTCTCTTTCCACCACTTGTGATTAGAAGTGAACATATTCTTTACAAATTTCACTCACAATCTAGAATTTATTCACGGGTACAAGTTCCTCATTTTTTGGAACCTGCAACTTATCCATCGAAACTTAAAACCTTGAACTTATTCTATCACAGATTCTAAGATAGGTTCCAAGGTCTAATAGTTTTTTTTTTTTTTTTTCATTTTTAGTTAAGCAAAACGAAAATGAACACAACAATACTGAATAAGCTTGACATTCATAAAAAAATACAAAAGACTAGTTTTCTTGGCATTCATGTTCAAATAAATACAATTAAACTAAGAAGTCATTGCGTGAATCGATACTAAGAATAAGCGATTCCATGTTCCGTATAAGTTCCATTTGGAACCTGTCCATGAGAATAAGTTCTTTATTTTTTGGAACTTTAAACCTACCATATCACAGTTGCAAGGTCGGTTTAAAGTTCTACCTAGGTGTTATCTATATTATTAATTGAATAATTGCAGTAAATCATCACATTTAATAACTACCATTTGTTGTTATGATCTACTGATCACAACTTATATTTAGACACACTAAAAATATGAAACATTAACAAGTTATAAAATAAAAGCTCAAATTAGTGGTTCCAGATTATACAACCATCATCTAATGCCATGAAATACCACAAGATCACATGAAAACATAGGCCAAGAAAAGACATAAAAAAACTTGTTTAGATTTCAGGTTCACGTTCTAAGTTCCGCCCACTTAGAACTTGAACCTACCCGTCGAAATAAGTTTTCCAATTTTTTGAACCTAGAACATATCCTGTATACCTTGAAACCTAAAGCCTACAGGTGTCGACCAGTCAAGTTCTTAGATTTCAAGTTCTACTCTGGAACCTTGCTCACCCCTACTTGTGACCACTAACACCACAATCATCAGTCCTGTTTGATGCTTTAACCATGAATCGCTACCTGTTCAGTTACACTGGCTAATGCTACAAGCTGTTTTACACCATTTTCAATGCCCTATCACTGTCACTATCAACTTGTTTTATATTTAATGTTTTACTTATGTGGCGTCAATATCCGACCGCATTGATACCATATATAATCTTTACCAGAAAAACAATATAAGCTAAGGGATATCGGTGAACCTTAAGATTCAAAGCTTCAACTTTATAATCAAGCCAACAACTTGGTCATTAAACACATACCTGGAGTAGTAGTTGTTCTGTCTGGTAGAGAGTAGACATGTTAGAAGCAAAGGGAAACTTGATGGTGCAGTGTCCGGTTCAAGACTTCAATTTGTCTGAGAAATCTGAAAAAAAAAAAAATTAGTGGAAGTTTTAGCACCAAAATTTAAGTGGTAAATATTAATAGTATTTTATCATAAAAAATAATATGGGGATAAGTTCCAAATCAATCCTTAATGTTTTGGCCATCTGTCCATTGATTTCTTAACTTTTTAATTTATTTGAATTGAGTCCTCAATATGGTAACGGAAGTATTGAGATTTATGTGCAAAATGAAAGAAAAAGTATATTATAAGTTATAAAATTATTGGAGAGGTTGGTTCCACAACTTTATGATTGATAACACATTGCACATTTATGGTAAGGTTATCTTATGTGGCAAAGTGTTGGGTAAAACAAATGTCTCTCTCTCGTTGCGACAATTGAGTTGCTGAATGACGTTATTTTTCTATTGTGAAAATTTCTTTAGCAAACCACATAGGATAAGTTAAATTGACTTAGGGTTGGGGTTCCATTGATTTATCTATATTTTGTGTTGCTGATTTTGCTCCTATGTGGCTCCAAAATAATAACTTTTAAGATATCCTAACATGACACGTTTACTCTCATGTCCCATATCGGTAACTTGACTGTCCACCTCAGCAAAACCGACTGACAATAAAAACAAAGCGTGCGGAAGGACTAACAGTGGTATATTGACGTCTTTTCAACAAAAGAAAGTAAATAAATGGTTTTGACTTTCGGGCAAAAGTTCAATCACTGCCAGTGACATTGACCCATCAAATTAAAATCTCAATAATGCATACCTTGATAAGTAAAATCTTTTAGCTAATCATATCTAAACAGATCCGTACCGATTAAGTTAACACTAATCCGCTAATTTAAACGGGTTATGTGGGTTGATTTCATATAGGGTGGACTTGACACAAACACGACGCGATTATCTCTCTTGTCTCACAAGTTGATACTAATTAAGCCAAACACAATCAATCTAAACCCGCTACTCGTTGACTTTGTGTCGTGATTTAATTGTATTATTGTCGTATCAAAATTGTTAAGAAAAATGCCTATAGTGTTTTGAAAATAAAGAAACATTCATAGTATACTCACATGTGTAATTGAGTTTGCAGCAGATACTACCTCTACATGCACATATTCATTTGCGGATAGTGTTCAAAAAAGGATCCTCTAAAGGGTTGGAGTGCTCTACCTCTATCAAGGGTGAACAAGGTATTAGCCCGATGTGTCTATAAGTTGGATGGACATGATAAGGCGAACAAGCCTAAAATGAGGAGTTCGGTAAAACTTAATGGACCTAAGTAGAAGGTAAGAAGGTATGATAGAATGAGGAGTTCGTGGTGACTCAAGAGGGACCTAAGTAGAAGGTGAATAGTTAAGTAGAACCAAAAAAAATAAAAAGTGAGTCTACTTAGAAGGACAAGTGAGTAAAAGGTGAACAGTGAGTTATAGCGTGAAACGTAAATAGACTGGAGGGACCGTTGGCAGAAACAGCTTCTTCTATCAAATGAGGTGGATGACATGTAACGTTCTTCTACCACTTGGATGAGAGGACCCAAGCCTCTTTCCAATTTGATTTGAATTCAAAGTGCTGTCTAATAGGTCGTTACAAGCTTTGGGATTTGCAAAAAGTGGACTTGCAAAAAGTGGACTGGAGATATCATAGTAGTTTTACCACACGTGAATAGGCAACAAAGATGACAGACTCTAAGGGTGCGAATGATAACCATTCTGCTCTAAAAATTAAATTTTTGCTAGAAATTGATTTCTGGATGAGAAATTTATTTGGTAAAATAAGATTAATTCTGCTCTAGAAATTGATTTCTAGAACAGAAATCTGTTTTAATTTGTTGATTTTTTTTTGTACCTAAAAAAATTTAAATTTTACTCAAAGTGGGTGGCCATAGGCATTCTGTAAAATTTTTTATTTTTTAAATTTTTTTGGGCACCTAAAAAAATTTAAATTTCACTCAAAGTGGATGGCCACATGTATTTTAAGCCATTTTGTAAAGTTTTAAATTTTTTTATTTTTTTGGGCACCTTAAAAAATTTAAATTTTATTCAAAGTGGGTGGTTACAGGTATTCTAAGCCATTATGTGAAGTTTTAAAATTATTTATTTTTTTTCATTTTTTTTGGGCACCTTAAAAAATTTAAATTTCACTTAAAGTGGGTGGCCACAGATATTTTAAGCCATTTTGTAAAGTTTTGAAAATTTCTATTTTTTAATTATTTTTCTTTTTTTTGGCCACCTCAAAAAATTTAAATTTCATGCAAAGTAGGTGGCCACAGGTATTTTAAGCCATTTTGTGAAGTTTTGAAATTTTTAATTTTCTTATTTTTTAAAAAAATTTACCAAATTTCATATTTTCCCGAAATCTGACTCTTTTAAAGCCATTTTCTGGAAATTTTTATGAATTTTCTAGAATTTTTCAATTTTTATGCATTTTCTAAAAAAATTTATAAGAAAATAGAAATAATGCATTCCGGAATCAAGAAGCTACAAAAATAGCTTCTCTTTTTCTTGCCAAAAACTCATTCTGAAATCAAGAATGCATTCTGGAATCAAATATTTTAACAAAAGCATTTTTATTCCAAAATGCAAAAATCTCTCCAGAATATATTCCGGAAATTTTTTAACAACGCTAAATAATGTGCACCCAAAGTAAATTAAAGACAGAACCAACGCTACTTGTGTTTGAGTTTCAAGCGATAATGTGAGGTTTAATAGCTGTAAATTCAATCCAGGGGAAGTAGTGTAGTTGGGGAAATGAACAAAATTAGTCTAATGGTTCGGGTTCTCATCTTTGCTCTATTCTGGTTAATAGAAGCTATGCTTTTCTGATTATTTTATCTATGAAGATCGCTTCTATCTATAATTTGGGAAGAGAGAATTAACAGTATTGTTAGACATGCTTGTGTATTGATAGTATCATCCATCAGTTACATAACACCTCTTGAAATTACCGGTGGACCTTCTTGGTGACGGTTAGTCTAGCAAAGTGAACTAGTTGTCTCTTAATTCAAACTAGTTGTGTCTTTATTCATCTCATTATTTGTTTGATAGAAGTATTTACATATGCTATTATCAAACTGTGCCTATGTCTATCAAAGTTTAGCTTGAGTTATTGCTCGAAAACTTATCGAATCGCCATATTCATCCCTTTTAGATTGTATTATTAGTCTCAACAAGAAATTTTCACTTATAAAAAAAAATTAATTAGAGATTTAACTTAATTGAAAATTTCTAGTTCTAAATTGAATCATTGCTTTGACATGACTTTTTAGATTTCCAATGAATCTAACCCAAAAAAATCCCATTATTGTACTGCCTAAACCCCAATTATGCAAGGCCGCCGGTCACCTGTACAATGGCTGGAAACCGCTCTTCAAATATGTGATGTTCCGGATCCATGTTCTTCTGTTTGCTTATGCTAGATCTAGCGCATAATCATCTAATAAATGGCCAAAAGTGAATCGTAGACATACCTTTTCAAGTTTGCGGATAGTCTCCTCGTCTATAATGGTGATGATGATAGAAAAGATCGATCTTGACGTGACATGAAGCGAAGGATTTCTCAGCGAACAATCAATGCCGTTTGAGCGGATTCCACGGCGATCCTTGGACAGAAGGAGCGAGCGTTAACCCAAAAACCCTCATCCCTATAACGAGACTAGGGTTTCGACTTCGATACGAGGGACAGGGAAGGTTCGCCAGTATAGAAAAGGAACTCCTTATATGTGATATCCACCCGTACGTGATAGAACGAAAAAGATTTATAGAGCGATGAAAAGAAGTAACAAAAAGTGATCGAATATTTCGTGGCCAAAACAACAATAGTTCAAATAAATTACCATTTTTTTTCCTTTTAGGGATAATATCCAAATTATTCAATGAAAGATATGAAATTTGTTAGTTAAGAATCCTAATGTACTCGGCTATTAGATAAGGATCGGTTTCCTTATTAGATTAGGAATCCTTATGAGAATAAGATTTGATATCTAAAAACACAGAGTATTATTACTAAGGATTAATATTACGAAAAATTACAAACTGATGCACTTGTGATAAATTTGCACAAATTAAATATTTAATCATCAGCAAAAATCTCAAACTGATATACTTGTGATAAATTTATCATAAACTAATTTTTGGACAATCAAAATCTCCAAACTGATATAGTTGTGATAAATTTATCATCCGTTAATTTCTATTAAATTAGACTAATACCACGAAAAATTACAAACTACTACATATGTGACAAACGGATGGTAAAATTCAAAACTAGTACACCTATCAATTGTTACGAGTCATCTAACTTAGCAATTTAACGAAAAAATTTAATGAAAACTAACGGAGGGTAAATTTATCATAGGTGTACCAGTTTGGGTTTTTTGGTGATCAAAAAATTAATTTGAGGTAAATTTGCATTACTCATTGTTTTTCTATATGATAAAGTAAATACTAAAGATTGTTGCAGCCTGAACCTTTTCTCCTGTAAATTCCATTACAAGTCATTGCAGAAAATAATGGCATCATTTTCTAATTAAAAGAGTGATAAAATCCTAAATCAAAAGTACATTGAATCTTGTTTCACCAAAATGAGGAAATGTCATTCAAGAATATGGATGGATCGACAAGCAAATCGGCACAGGTTGTAAAGGGCCATTGGTTGTTTTTAGATAGGAAAGTAAATAATAAGAAATTGGAAAGTATGAGGGAACAATAGTTACTAGTGATATAAAATAGAGAAAAGAAAATATAAAAGTACAGCATGAGTATTTATAGCCCACTAACGAAAGTTATAAGCAATATTTTTGAATTCAAATAAACAATTAGCTTTCTAATCTTATCTACGGTTACGAGAAGTTACTTTGTGCAACACTTATCTACAAAGAAGTTTTTAAATAACAATCATCCACAAAAAATTGCAAAAAACGTATAATAGTGGTAATAAATATAAGCACTCAGCACTTGTGTTTTTGTGTCAATTGCTCCAGGTCAATGGCTTTGTTGATTAACTCCTAAGTTTTTTATAAAGCCTCTTGTCAATAACTTTCAAGATATCGTGGATAACTTTCTTTGCAAGATATCAATTTCCTGCAAGTTGTCAATTGTTCTATTCATTATTGACCAAACTCTACTTTCATCAACTAAATCCAATTCTTATCGATAACAACCAAAAGTTGGTTATATTTGTTGGGGCTAACAATACAACCTCAAGGGAGTAAATAGGTTCAATGAAAAAAATATGAAGATCTTTTGTGGTATACTGTACAATCTCAATAGCTACAATAACAAATAAACGTAATTGGGTGTGCTGATAATAAGGAAATAGAAGATAGCACATTGAGTTTTATAGTGGTTCGGCTTTTTTCATAAGCCTACACCCACTCGGACTAACAGCCTTAATAGCGGCTCAATTCCACTAGTAATAGCAATGCAAGTTACAATTGTCTAGTGCGGTTCCCTTTTACTTGATAAATTACACTATCGGAATACACAATAACTACACTTACTCTTGTAAACTTGACTATAAGTTATTACGGTGCTAAACCAAATACAAAGACAAATTCAGAACAAGAACAGAGACAATTTCTAGCCCAAACTACACTAGCAAAATTTTTCCTCTCTCTCTCTCTCTCTCTCTCTCTCTCTTCTTAGCATCACAGCTCCTTATGTATCGGACTCTTCAATCTATCCATAGAAAACCTTCAAAGATGACCAGCTAGCCATAACGAGTCGTTGGGAGGTTATCTGGCAATCACCTCACCGACAAGAGCATACTTCCCTAACAAACTACTGCTATTTTGTCTTTGAAAAATGTTAACTACTTTTCCGGTTTTTCTACTATGGAATCCAGTCCTGGAACGGCTATATTTTGTACCATCCACTATCATTTTGCCAGCATGTATCTCACCATCATCAAACCTAATGCATCACCATCACTATCATACGCACACTATCTCTAGTGCAGATTATGAGTTACCAGGTTGACCATCTTCAGTGACGATACCAACTGAGTGATGCACGATATTAAGATCAATGATCTTTTCATCCTCACCAGTACCAAATACTTCCAAGGACACTGGCTTGACTGGTCCTTCCAAGGTACCGTGAGATACCACTTACATCGGTACTTGTTCTTTGGAATGTCAAAGCCAAGTTTCTCGTCTTGGCTAATATGTAAGATCATTGATAATAATTAACCAATTTCACCATATGTACTCGTTATGGTAACATTAATATGAAAGATAGTTAGGTGATCATTAAAATATCATAGGGATGTTTTCTAATAATTTTTTGTATCAACTTATGCCCCATTTTAAAAGAATCAAATGATTCATCAATCATTCGATTTTTTTGAATTAGATGACCAAGAGCTATAATATGCTCCCTTATCATTGGCTAATTTGATTTTTCCCTATTGAATTGCCTCTTGAATTGCTTTCTTCAACACAACACAATTAACTGTGTTATGGCTCCATAAATGGTGCCACATGTAATATTGGATAACTTGGCCTTATGCTAAATTATTAGGCGATCTTTAAAGGGTTAATCGAAAATTTTGTCCAACTTATTGATGTCGAATGAGTAAAATTGAATGTCTTTAGCCCTAGCCATATTTTAATCTTTTATTCTGGCTGCCTTTAAGGATCGATCCATCCGGGATGTGGTTTTCTATAAACAAGTATCATAACACCCTTGTCTACTCCCAATTGTTGTTGAACTTCTTTGATAAATTGTGCTAGGTTCAATTGTGAATTTTATTATCCATCTTGCCCCTTAGTCAACAATGCTAGTCTTGTTAATTGGCATTTTAGGCCTCACAGGAATATTTTATATAAGGTGATAACAATGGAGCCACCGGCCTTATGTTTTCAAAATTTGGTAGTTAATCAGCATGTCGCCCAATTTGATTTGCCAAATTATTGATATCAAATTGATTATTTTAATTAACATTAGCCTGATTATTACCTTGATTAGATGATTCAGGCTTTTGCATAATTCTTATAGGGGCTTGACTACTCTGACCAACATTATTAGCATTAATAAATGAAGAGGGACTAGGAACATGACTTGTTACCTCTTGATTGAATTGGAATGGTGGTAGGAATTTTCGATGATCCTAGCCTCGATAGAATATCATTCACAGCATTAATGATAATTGGCTTGGTTATATCCGACATGTGACTCACAATGTACTTAGCCATACCATTTTATTGTTCTTCAAGCAATCTTCTTATGGTAGACACCATGCTGAAATTTGGAGCAACATCCCCTAATTGCTCTTCAATAAGATGCCTTGGAAGATCACCTGTTCCGGTGGCTGAGGATTCTAAATGTGCAACAACATCATTTCCAGTTTTCTACTAGATTGTTATTGCCAGTAACATTATCGGACTCTTGTTGATTTCTGGTTTTTACTATCGAAATCTCCTTGAATCAATCAAATGTGTCCCACCAAGCATGCCAAATAGATGTTTCACTAAAATTGATGAAATATCTTTCAAGAAAGAATGAATCAGTGAGTAAATTAACAATGGTTATGAAGAGTTCTTTGTTGATTATGGACAAAAAAGTAAATGATAAGAAATTACAACACTAGGAACAATCGTTTATAGTAATATAAAATATAGAATAGTAGAGATAAAAGATAGATTTGCAAGAACGTTGAATTCTTTGATTGATCGTGGATTTTTACAAAAGATATAGCCCACTAGCAACGGTCAAAAACAACAGTTTTTGAATTCCAATAAACAAGTAACTTCGTAATATTATCAGTAATTACGAGAAGTTACTCCTTGGAACACTTATCCACAAAAAAGTTATTCAACAACACTTATCCACAAGAAATTACAAAGATCCTAAAATAGAGGCAATACACATAACCACTTTGCAAGTAAGTGTTTGTGTTGATGGCCCGCTGTTGATGACTTTGTCAATTAACTTCCTAAATCTTGATTAAGGCTCTCATCGATAAATGTTGTCAATGACTTTCTTGGTGAGTTGTCGATTCCCTTTAAATTATTGATTGTTTTGTTCATTATTGATCAAACTCTACTTTCATCTACTAAGTCTCATACTTTTTTATAATAACCAAAAGTTTGTCATTTTTGGGTTTTAACAAATTTCTAGCAGTTTGAATCACAATTCCTTAAATCTAAGACACTTTCCTAATTTAAATTTTAGTGTTTCTAATCTTTAATAAATTAATCTTTCTGATTTTATAAGAATTCAAATCCATCTCCCTAAAGGACCAAATAAAAAAAAAATAATTTTCCTCTATAAATTTAACTTTTATTTTCTTTCACATATTAAGCATATGCTCTTTTGTTAGTAATTACAGATTGAGTATTGTCATGAAATGAAAAGAAGGAATTACAAATATTGCAATTCAAACCTAACGGAAGAAGAAGAAATTACCAAAAGAATTAATGAGGAACAATAAGGATACAAAAAATTTATGTAGTTCGATTAGAGTGTTGGTACCTAGTCTACAAGGAGAGCTAGCCATTACCAAATCCACTATGAATCCAAAGAATATATAGTTTGCAATTTCTCTAATCTTTTACAGCTTTGGAATACACCCAAAGCAAAACTCATTATCTCACAATCTCACACGAAGAAGTCACTCGGAAAACTCATAGAGAGAAACCCTAACACTTCTCTTACTTGCTCTTATGTGTAATAATCAAGTAGAATATAAATATAATATTTGTATCCACAATGGGAATACCTTTCAAGAAACCTATTCAACTTAGGAAACCAATCAAAATAGGAAACTTGCTACAATTAGGAGGTATACTTCCATCGCATTTAAATTCGAGACATATTCTAACACATTCCTTTCTTCTCTCTCTATCGCTGGCAATCGGTGACCAAAGGAGAAACAATAAAAAAAGAAAAAAAATTAGTAAATTCAAGATCAACAAAGAATAGTTGGGTGTGAAGAACACTAGAAGTGCCAAAACTTGTGTATGACCCTCACTTTAGTGCCAAAAGTTTTTGCCGGTTTACTTAAGTACCAAATCAGAAGAAAAATGATCACTTAAATGCCAACAGTAAAAAATTCTGACCAAATTAATGTATAGCTTTTATAATTAAAATTTTAATCTGAGTTGGATTTAAAAAAAAAAAACAGTCTACGTGGCATTTTCATATGTATATTTTGATTTTTAAAATATTTTTTCTAATTTTTTTCTTTTTTTCTTCTTTTCTTTTTTTCTTTTTTTCCTTTTCTTCTACCTTTGGCTAGCAATAGGACATTAGCCACCGGCCATGGCCAGTAAAAATCGGAAAAATATTAAAATATTATTAAAAATTATCCCCGTTAGTGCCGACATGTCACGTAGGACTGAGAAATTAATAAAATATGGCCACGTCAGATTTCTGGCGACCCAAGTCAGAGTTGGCACTTAAGTGATCGTTTTTTTTTAAATGCGGCAATTAAGTAATCCGAAAAATTGCTTTGTTGGCTTTTATTCTAGCCTTGGGTTGTGCTACTCACATGTTGCTTTTAGCTTCAGCTAGCTGATACACCTTTGTACTTGCCGGGGCACTCTTTGTGTCGCCTCAGGTACGAGGTTTTTGTTTTTTGGCTTATCACCTTGTATGTTGCGTGTAATTAGTCAATATACTATTTACTTTACCAAAAAAAAAAGTAATCCGAAAAAAACTTTTTGCAGTAAAGTGAGCGTTGTACACAAGTTTTGGCACTTCTAGTGTTCTTCCCCCAATTGTTGGCAAGCAACTCAAATGAACGTTAAAAAAAAAAGAAAATATTAATCTCAATTGGAGTGATTACTAACTTTTCTCCAATTAAGTTAGAGACTGTTTTTACATTTTCAACTCTTATTTGACTTAGTTACTAATATTCATTTGGTCTTCTGTTTTAAATTACCAAGTTCTTTTATTTCTTACAAAAAAATATTTTTTTTTGTCTTTTTGTAACTTTTCTATACCTTTCTTAGCAATGCTTTAAATTTACCTTCTATTATATGAAATTACCAACCTTATTATATAACTTAGTAACTTTTATTCAATTAAGTTATCAACTTGTTTCGAGTTTGCTCAACATTTTTTGAATTTTTTGAATTTACTAATTTTTCTATTGATTTATAAATATTTACCTTAATTACCAACCCTTTTTTTACTATCAAATTACTATTTAAACTTTGCGTTATGAACTCTTACTTGAGTTAGTTACCACTATTTATTTTCTTTTTAAAAATTACCAACTTCTCTTATTTTTTATGAGAAAAAACTTCAATTATTATTTACCAACTTTTATTTAAATTTCTTATCAACATTTTAAATCTATCAATTATTATATGAGATTAACAAACTTTATTTGGTGACTCACCAACTCTATTGCCAATAAAGTAACCCAATTGAAATGTAGATAAATTAAAATAATAAATGTTGGTAATAATTCAAATGAGAATTGGTAATCTAAAACTAACAATTAAACGTTGGTAAGTAATTGAAATGAAAATTGGTAATCCAAAATCAGTTTAGTAAGTTAATATGACAAAAGTTGGCAAACCATTATAATTTAGATTGGCAATTTTATATAAGAGTTTGTAAATTCAAAACGCTGGTGAGTTATGTAAATAAAAATTTGTAAGTTAGAATAAAGATTGCTAATTTGTGAACTATCAAAAAGAGGTCGCTATTTGATAAAAATGTTGGTAAATGACCGACAAGTTACCTAAAAAAATCACTAGCCATTGGTAATACCAACAGTTTTTTGACACTCTTAAACACTTACTGAAATTTACCGACAACGAAAACTTTCCATAACTTTTGACGCATAACAATAGGATTCTAATGATGAAGAAGATGGATAGAATATTAAGTGAAGCTTTTCTGTGAAAGCTACTCGGTTTGACGAAAAATATGAATACATGAGAAGGACGTGAATCATTTATCCCGCACGGCACCATCTTTGTTGTTTTAATAAATTTCGACAATTGATTTATGAGGACATTTTTATCAACTATTGAGATTTGTCAAGGCACCGAAGGAAGTACCATGCAAGGCAAAGCATTTTCACCCGGAGAGCGACAAGGTCAACCATCCTTTCGAAGAGCTCTTGAAAATCTCTATGTGTGAGTATGCATGTGCGAGAGATCCTACAACATCCTAATCTTGACAATACATAGTAAAGGGAAGGAAAGAAAGAACTAACTTCATATATCAAATCAAAACCAAACTATGGACTCTGCTTTATATTATGGCATCATCCTGTCTATTGCCAGTGTCATCAATGGGCAAGGAATGTACATTTTGATCATGGAGAGGAAAAAAGGTAAAAAATTTACTTATCTTCTCGACCGGATCTCTCCTTCTCCGTTTGCTCTGTTTCAGACAGCATTCCTTGATTGTATGCGAACTGAGTACTTTGAGCCACTAGAATCGCCCCGAGGACCGTGACTTTTCTCCAATCAGGGGAGGACGAGATGAAAGAGTCGGCGATCCAAGCGGCCAAGATGCCGATCAGCACGATGTAGACGTTCCTTCGGGTCTTCGACCCGGCGCTCTGTTTCGTGACATCTTGGATCTTCTTTGCCTCCTCCTTGGCTTTTGCCTTCTTGACTGGCTTCTTCTCGGTGAGACTCTTGAAGAAGAGCCCCTCATTGCGGTCCTTCCCGACCTGTCCCTCAAATTCCGCCAACTTGTTGCTCTCGTCGATCTCCATTCTATTGAGCTCCATGGATTCTTCAAACACTACAAAAAAATAAGGATTTTGCCACGGATTTTAGCGACGGAAAATTTTTCGTCGCTAATTTGCAACGAAATTTGCGACGAAAGATAAATCCGTCGCAAATTAGCAACGGAAAGTTTTCGTCGCTAATTTGCAACGGAATTTGCCATGAAATAAAAATTCATCGCAAATTAGCAACGGAAAATAAATCCGTTGCAAAAATAGCGATGGAATTTACGACGGAAAATTAGTCGTCGCAAATTTGCAATGGAATTAGCGACGGAAAATAAATCTGTTGCAAAGTGACGGAAAATAAATCCGTCACAAATTTGTGACGGAAAAATAAATTCGTCGCAAATTTGCAACGGAAAATAAATCCATCGCAAATTTGCGACGGTAAATAATTCCGTTGCAAATTTGCAACAGATTTATCGCAAATTCGTTTAGGGATGAATTTTGCCAAATTTTTTGTTGCAAAATTCGTCGCTAAAACCTTGTTTTTTTGTAGTGTTCTAAAACTAAACCTAAGTTCTTCTAAATCTAATCATGATGATTACCATGTCTCAATCTTTCGTGATAAGGACGAGGACTACATAAGGAATATACTCCATCACAAGACAAACTAAATATTGCATAATGAAATCAATCTAATGCAAACTAACAATTATTAATTGAATTTCAAACTAAATTGGATGATTGTCACGAGTTCAAATTCAAAAGAGATTGGACGATTTGCTACATGTCCAATTAGATTAGATATTACAAATTCAAATTAGATAAGAAGATCTATTATAAACTCAAGATATTAGATAATATCTTAAAATGTTCTCGTCCCAAATAAGCTTTTTTAGATTTGATAGGTACAAATCTTATCTTATTTTTTTTTCAAGACTTAGATATAGATAACACAGATATCTATTTAGTTGAATATGATGGTTTCCTCCGCACGTAGCTCTTATGTATGCATAAATATATAGATAAATAAATTATAGCAATTTTCAAATAGATCGGAATCGGGTGAATGTATGAAATGTAAAGTCAATGTATCTATATGGGGATATCTATAGGAAATCATATAAAAGAGATATTCTTATTTAGACCTAACCAATTTGATCTAACCAATTAGATGAATTACTTATAAAGGGTTACATCTGAATGATGAGTGAATAGAGGGCATGCATTCTATTAGAGAAATATTTAGAATATTCCCTATATTTCCTTTAAAATTGCTCTTAATTTTTTTTTATCACATTCTTGACTTAGTATCAGAGCTCTATTGTTATTTAAGAAAGCGTCAATCAAGTCTGTTTGTAACAACGATATCCACATCAGTTATGTTTCTCTATAGTGTTCGTAATGCTTATCACATCGGCCTATTTCGCAATAACCTCCGGTAGTTGTTTAACATTCCTCCGTTGCTCTAATGAAAAAAAAAACAACACCAGACTTGTTGCCCTTAGACGAATTAGATCATGACATTTATTAATTCGTCAAATATGAGTAATGTGTCATTGTATGTAAAAGTGTAGAAGCATATCTACTCAAGGTTTTGACGAAATTAGTGACGGATTTGAAAAATTGGTCGGTATAAACATTTCCGTCGCTAATTCCATTGCAAATTAGTGACGGATTTGAAAAAATGGGCACCATATGCCGCAAAGATCACTTCCGTCGCAAATTAGCGACGGAAAATAAATCAGTTGCAAATTAGCGACGGAAAATAAATCTATCTCAAATTTGCAACGGATTTTGTGACGGACTAGAAAATGCCCTTTATTTTTGGAATCCGTTGCAAATTTGAAACGAAAAATAAATCCGTCACAAATTTGAGACAGATTTTGCGACGGATTCCAAAAATAAAGGGTATTTTCCAATCCGTTGCAAATTTGCGACGGATTGGAAAATACCCTCTATTTTTGGAATCCGTCGCAAAATCTGTTACAAATTTTGCGATGGAAAATAAATCCGTCGCAAATTTGCGACGGATTGAAAGATATCCTTTTATTTTTGAAATTCGTCGTAAAATCCGTCGCAAATTTGCAACGGAAAATAAATCTGCGATGGAAAATAAATCTGTGGCTAATTTAGCCACGGATTAAAATCCGTCACAAAATTGCACTACAAAAAATAAATTGAGCCATGGAAAATTAGCGAACAATGTTTTTGTTCGTCACTAATTTGCGAAGGGACAAAGAAGTCTGCGATGGACTTATCGCAAATTTCGAGTTCCCGCTCCCACTCACAATTAGCCCGCCCTCACCCACCCATTCTCTCTCTCTCTCTCTGTGCTGATCAGATCAGATCTGCTTCCGCTTCTCATCCTCTTTCTTCCCTCTCCCCCACACCCCCAAGCCTCTCGCGCTAGCTAGGGTTTTCGGTACCTCCTTCACCCCGCGACTCCTCCTCGCCCATGGCCTCTGGAGCCCTAGAGGAAATCGAGCCAGAGAAGGATCTCTAGCGCGAGGAGCATCTGCGATCTTCGATTTTCCTGAGGAAGAAGAATCCGACGTCGACGACGACGACGACGACGAAGCAGGTTCGTCCCTCTGTCCGATGTTCGTGTCCCGTTCGGGCGGGAGGGGGGGGGGGGTTTTGGTGTCCGAGCAGAGGTGTTTGATTTCTCTGCGTGTTCGTCCTTTCCCCCCCTCGGATCGGTAGCCGTCGAGCCCTCCTCCTCCTTCGTTCGAGCTCGCTCGCTAGCCCCTGCGGCTTGGCTTGAATCGGAGGGGGGGAATTTCCCCCCGGGGGGGCGCTTCTTCTCTGGTTTGCCGTGTCGTTCTGGCGTCAGATCTCGCCCCGCCCCTGTTCATTTTGGCGAGGGTTCTGTGAGTCCGTGCCTGCCCGTTAGGAACTGGAACTGGGGGTTTGTCCGTTTCGTTTTGGGTGCCCTTGAAGCGCGTGAATTCGAGCTGTGTGTGGGGGAGATGGTGGGTGTTGAATGGTCGTTGGGTGGTGCCTGTTGCTGGGATTACAATTGGGGTCTCCCCTTTTGATGGGTTTTTTTCTTTTTTTCTTTTTTTGAAAGAGGCTTGCCGTTCTGTTTCCGTGTCGGTGCAGATTGAAAGAAGCGGATCAACATGCCGTGGATGTTCAGGAACTCCGATTCGATCCCTCCCGGAGCTCACCATCCATGGCGATTATCTCCGACTTCGAGGAGGAAGAGGAGAAGCAACCTGAGGCCAAGCCCTCAGCCTCGTCCTCGGCCTCCTCCTCCTCTGCCGCGGCGGAGTTCGGCGCGAGGCTCGATCCGTCCAGCCCGCTGGGGTTCATCGAGGAGGCCTTCGAGTTCGTGGCCGAGAGGAGAAGCTGAGAGGCTTGCTTCGATGACGTTTTGAACTCCGACAAATTGACCGTTATTTGATCCTCCGAAGACGAAGCCCAATGATGGAATCTTGACTGGGTTTTTCCGTGTTAGCTTGGTGATCTTCGTGGGTCATGTGCTGTTTTGCTACGGCCGAACTACTAATTTGAGATACGTCAGTTTTTTGAGCTTGAAGCTCGAGACCTCGTGACATTTTGCTGTGTTTTTGCTTTCCTGGTCTCGTTTACTAAATCGGTTTTTGCTTCTAGTTTCATTAGGTCTATCGTCGAGCGTGCATATTAGTTTCTTTACTTGGGTCATTCTTAATCATCCTCGCTATCTGATGTCTGCATTTTTGTTTTCATCAGGAAAAATGTTCGGAGGCGATCCCAACAATTGTGGGTTTCCTGTGTTCCTTGGAGATATTATTTTCATGTTATTATAATATTTTGATGTTATTAAGTGCTTAATCAATGTTAAATATAAATTCCAAAAATTAATTTTGCTTTTAATTAGGTTTAAAATTGAAAAATAAAATAAATGATTTTATCGTACGATCACAAATAACAAAAGTTCGTTGTAAAAATAAAATTTCGTCGCTAATTTCGTCCCTAAACGATATTTATCGCAGAGTTCGTCGCAAAAGAATTATAAAAAATCGTCGCTAAATTCGTTCATAAATAATGTTAATGACAAAAGTAAAAATTTTTGGTAGCAAGTTAGTGACAAATTTTGCAACCAATAAGTTCGTCGCAAATTACTAACAAAAATTTTTTTTTTTGATAAAATTAGCGACGAATTTTGCCACGAATATAATTCATGACAAATTAGCGACAAATTTTGCCATGAATAATTAGCGACAAATAATGTTCGTGGCAAATTAGCGACAAATTTTGCCACAAATTTTTTTTCGTTGCAAATTAGCGACGAAAATTGAAATTTTTCATTGCAAAATTTTGTGATGGCGTATTAGCGACGGATTTTTTTCCGTCGCAAATTCGTTTAGCGACGAATTTTGCCAAAATTTTTGTAGTAAAATTCGTCGCTAAAACCTAATTTTTTTTTTTGATAATTAGCGACGAATTTTGCAATGATTATAGTTTGTGGCTAATTTGTGACGGACAATTAGAGACGAATTTTTCGACGAATACAGTTCGTGGCTAATTTGAGACGAATAAAGTTTGCGGCTAATTTGCGACGAATTTTTAGTGACGAATTTTCCGATGAATTTTTTTTTGTCGCAAATCAATGACGAAAATTGATATTTTCCGTCGCTAAATTTTGCGATGCCAAATTAGTGATGGATTTTTTTCCGTATGGCAAAATTCGTCGCTAAAACCTTGTTTTTTTGTAGTGAAATACTTGCATTCTGCTCTCTATGTTCTCCATTATCTGCCAATAATACGTAAAGGAAGATATACATGCGCTTTCAAAAAGATACCGGAAAAAACATGTGTCTCCTTGTAAACATGAAAGCAATAATATCAAGATATATCTTCTTACTATAAAAGGTGCACACGCTAGCGTGCATACAAAAAATCAACATTTAAAAGATTTTGCAAGATCAACTTATCATAAATATTTAAATTGCTAACTAATGAAAAAAGATATTATTTACACAATGTGGAGAAACTATACATGTACACAATGTAAAGAGAAATTTTTTTTTAGAAAGGTAGAAAAAATTCATATTTTAAAATTGAAATACATGAAAGAAAAAAAATTATAAATTTATGAATTTTCGTATTTTTTTATTCACTGGATAATTATAAAATAACTAATTTAAGATATTTTTGGGAATAAAATGGACTACAACATCCGAAGGAATAAGAACCCTTTGTTTTATATAAAAGTATAGATGATAATTAAAAACTTCTGCATACATGTTCATAAAAAATGTAACGTTAGAAATCTCAAACTAAATGCCTATCTACTTTTGTTTTTTCAAAAGTTAAAAACAACTTTTTGCCTCGCCAAAGTTCAAGTATTATTCAAGTTTTAAAATATTGTAAAAAACTTTACAACTACGTACCAAAATTTCTAAATGGTGAAATTTTCGGATGTTTCAAATCGGGAAAAAGTCAAAATGCATTAGTCACAAGATTTAGACCAAGCTAAATGTAAAACTCTATTCAGGCACGCCCTAAAATTTGCATCGCGGACAATTGAATTAAAACTACAAAAAGGTGAGGGCAACTTTGGAAAACACGAACGTTTCCTCACTTTTCCTCCGTTAAGGAAGTACTCCATTTCATTCCTAACCATGGTAATCCAGCAAGGACAAGGAAATAATGGAAACCCAAGGACAAGGAAATAATGGAAACCCAAAATACAGGTCGAGACAGTAGAAAGTGATGCATATAACGTATGCACACACCTAACATTGATGTCATGATATAACCAACCAATCAGCATTACCAATTATGGACGTGCTATCAATCTCATTACACTTGACAGCATTGTGTATATCCATCCCACTTGTGATCAGCCAATTGCACCACGTATCTCTATTACGTGATATATTCATCGTACAAAATACTTCTTTTTAGATAGAGGTTGCAAAAGATCACCATTGTCACTTACGGTAGCCCGAAAGTTTATTGTGCAACAACATGCTTAGCATATAAAGAAAAAACCAATTTCGAAATGCTTTTTTTTTTTATAAATATTTTCCATTTCGACCGATCGCACTCTCTTATCCCACAATCTAATCAGATCCGAAAAAATGATGAAGATGAACAGACCCGGTTACCCGCTTCGTCGAGGCGTCGGAGCGCGGCCTCCCCGATCTTGTCGAACTCGGCGCCGGCCTCCTCGCCGAACTGGGTCAGGTACGCCGACCGCTCGTCCGGTTAGTCGGTGAGCCGGACCTTCCGCGCCTGGAGCATCGTGATCCGGGCAGCAGATCCTGCTTCCGGGCGTCGCCCTCCGGCGGCGGCGGCGGGGGAGGAGGGCCGGGCGCTTCCTCTTGGGGCTGGGGTGAAGGAAGGTGGAAGGGTCGGTGGGGGAGAAGGAGGTGTGCAGGGTTTTTAAGTGCGATCATCGTTTCGAAAATCTTTTCTTCCGTTGGAAAAATGGGGAAGGAGAAGGAGAAGAAGGGATTTTTCCTTTTTGTCTTTTTCTGGGATTGTTTTGGACCTCTCGTCTTTGTGCTGCATTATCTCATTCTTACATGGTACTAAGTTATAATATTATTATTAGTCAACATGGTGAGTAATAACTTATGAGCGACGATAAATGTCATTAGATCTTAGTCCATCCGTCAAATTGCTCAACTGGGCAAATGGGACATATCGCTTTTATGGAGAGAGACCCCCGTGCTCTTGCCCTTCACTAGGGACGGTCTAAAACCTAATTAGCAGAAGGTTAAGAGTTCTGAACGCTAGCCGTGGCGGTGAACTCGATTTTCAAATCTAAAATGTGACCATCAACAATCAAAGATTACCACATCATTATATGTGATCTTTAAAGTCAGTTACAATACTTATGAGGTTCAAAGGTTCGGAAATTGGAACCGGTGAACGTAAGAGTGACAGATATTCTGCTTTGTATACTCTATTTGTAAAACTACCGCTTAACATCCAAGGCTAAAACACCAAGAGTAATAACATTCCAATAGCCTTCTTTCACATCCAAGCCCCAAGCGCCAATCTCTATTTTCCCCTCGTCCTACCAGCACAAGCCCTCGTCTCATTTAAGGAAGTTCAAAGACTGTTTGAACCAAATAAGTGCAAAGACAACTTTCAATTTCAAGTGAGAGATGCAGAGACCACTTATATCATTATTCTTTAAGTTTCTATTTAACAACACAAGGTAATCTTACCAAACAGCTGTTAGGAAAACGGAATAGGAGCCATAATCACGATGCGTTGCGCGCTCCATTACCTCTGAGCAAACGCGTGAGTGAAGCTTGATTGACAATTGAGCAACCAAGTAATGAACAATGTCCAAGAGAAAGTAATCTTATATGTGTCAGAGAAGGAAAAGGCAGAATCTAATAGAAGAAACAACAACTTGCTGTCCACAATACACCAAGGGAATCGACATATATACAAACTGCAGGCACATCATCAGGTATGCCAGACGCACGACACTGAAATATAACTCCAAAGCAGAGGGAAGACAAATAACCAAATTTTGCAGCATCACAGAAACCGGGTTCTGTCAATGAGCAACACCTGTCGCTTTCTTGTATGTATACCGCTTTGCAATCCAGAGATAGACCAAGAAGTTGATCAGGCTCAAAATCGCCAAGAGCCAGCAGAAGTAGTCGAGATGCCCCCGGTTCAGATTATCAGGAATCCATCCAAGCTTTTCGTTTTGAGTGGTCACTTTAGTCACGATGGTCACAAGAAGAGTGCTCAGGTAATTTCCCAATGCCACGTTAGTAAGAGAGAGAGCAGAGCACAAGCTTCTCATTGCATCCGGTGCCTGGTCATAGAAAAACTCCAACTGCCCGACAAAAGTAAAAACCTCGGCACAACCCACGAGAAAATACTGAGGGACCTGCCAGAATATTGTCATGGGGATGTACTCAAGATCGTAGTAGTTGTTCCTCTTGACAATGGCGAGACGAATGACTTCCAGAACCCCCGCAACAACCATGGCGAAGATAGAAATTACGAGGCCGATGCCCATCCGCTGCAGCTGATTGAACCCACGTTCCTTGCCAGTGTATTTCCTGGCATAGGCGACAATAACTCGGTCATATACAGGAGCCCAGAAGATGGCACTCAGAGTGTTAAAGAGCGAGATGGAAGCCGATGGGATCTTGAAGTGTGGTCCCATGTGCTGGTCCAAAGTGTTGCCTTGAAGAACAAACATCGTGCTCATCTGGCTGTACACAGTCGAAAAGACTATTCCAGATGCCCATACTGGAAGCAACCTGACGATTGATTTAAGCTCCTCCACTCGTGTGACCGTGCAAAGACGCCAGGGATTTGTGTTCCCCTTTATGTTATCGGTCGGGACCTTGACAGCGGCCTTATCAAAGAACCTGCAATATGAAATTGATTAGCAACCATGGGTTAAACTATCTACGATCATCAGCATGTTATAAGCCTGCTAAAGCCGATTGTGTCAATTTACTACAAATTAAAATGCCCAGTTATAGTTCAGCATTGTAATTGTAGGGCATAATTAGGAGGTAAAAGTGTGCCCAGAAGCATAAGTCACAAACACATCCCAACTTTTTTTATGCGAGACGAGCCAAACAGCTTCTCACGCCACCTATGGTATCGGAAAAGGAGCATCAAATTGTAAATTGTGGAAAGTACTAAAAAGAAGAGATATTTGCTTCTACATGTGGTAGAAGACAGCAAGATGCAACAACAGCGACTGACTTGTGCAATCCATATCCTTCGCAAGGACATTTCTCTGTAATTGACTATCCAAATCTACAAGGAATTTAGCCTACTCACTAAGCTTCAACGTTAATTATTTCGTGGAAACATATCCTAACAGAGACCACTGGTAAATCTGGCATAAATAAATGATGATGTGTACAAATTCCCGGAAAATCTTCGAAATATTTTGAACCTAAAAAAATCAGGGGAGTTAAGACACTTACTTCAACTCGTCTGTGTGCTCAAGCTTGCGACTTCCTTTGATAGTGCATTCTGCATCTGCTGTCTCGTGTAGATGAGTCTTGTCAGCTGGGACTTCTACATTCATTTTTCTAAAGGATGCGACTATTACCTGAGCAATCCTTGTGAGGGGACTGCCTCCAGGTTTCTGTATCCTGTACAGCCGGGAACCAGAGAAGAAAGATACAATTGCAATGGCCAATGCAACTGCTGGGATTCCAAATCCCCATCCCCAACCTACATTCATTTGAATCCACACCAAGACCGAGGATGCAATAAATGCGCTGATGTTGATTGACAAAAAAAACCAATTAAAGAACGAACTCTTCTTTTTCCTCTCAGCTTCATCCATTTCATCGAATTGGTCGGCACCAAAGGATGAAACACAAGGCTTGATTCCACCAGTGCCAAGAGCAATCAGATACAGTGCCACAAAGCATGCTGCAGTTTCGGATGTTGAAGGATGGCACTTATCATTTTCACAGGAAGGCATTAGTCCAGGAACAGAAGCAGACAATGTTAACAGCGTCATCCCCTGCAGAAGAGTTAGAAGATCTATCTTTTTTAAAACTCAGTCAAAAGAAGGGGAAAAAGAATACGCAAAGATGCTTCGCATATCTCAGCTGTCATCATCTTTACAAGTCTCCCAAATAATCTAGCCGTCCATCTGAACGCAATTCCAAGTTATTCTCCCAAACAAAGGAGCAGAGATGCTCGATCGAAAGACACCATCACAGACACTGGATGCATTTCAATTGACCTTGATACAACTAGAAGGAAAAGAAAAAAAGCCATCATAGTCTATAAAGAGTGAATTAGGAGTAAATCTTCAATATCAGATTCTTTTTTGTTTTAACGACAAGACCTATGCCAAATCTTAGAGTCGTTTTTTTTTCTTTTGCTAAGAAAATCTTCCTGGTCTTCTTTGGGCAGAAGAAACATTCATGATTGAAACATCTAATTGGTACCATAATTATCCAATTGATTTTGAGACAAAGACACGCATGCATCGAAATGCTTCCAATTTGTACTGCAGTCATCTGAGAACACTTCCAATAGCATTCATATTTTTGGCCATGCTTACCAGAACGTAAACCACTGAAAAGATGGCTATTGTCCAATGTCGTCCCAAGAATGAATCCGCTAGGAAGGCTTCGATCAGTGGAGTAATGTAGCAGGTCCCTGACCACTTGGTAACATTATTTGATGAAGCAACACTACCCTGGTTCAGGCGAATTTTGAGATAGTTCACCAAATTGGCGCCCATGCAATAGTATGCCAACATTTCACAACCTCCGTTTCCTGATGGAAGAATCTTTGTTAGAATATAACACTCTCAAGGTCATGTAGTTCCAGACACTAGGAATCCTACAACCAGTTCAATATATGGAATGTTAAAGATGGACAAATAGCGCCTCTAAACCATACCCAGAATAAAGCGGCACGCCTTCCAGTTCCCAGTTTTCATCTTGTTGGCAGGATCACCACAGATGGTCACCGTCCCATCTTTTGTGTAAATATCCTCTTCGGCCAGGATATCCATCAAACTCTCAAGATCCTATGTAACTTCAGAAGAACCACTCGAAAACTCAGCAAGTCAACATCCCAGTAAGCAGGTCGATCTAAAACAGGAACATATCAGGACTCTGGAATCAATAATTTCTCATCGAACAGGAATAGTTATCAGTAGAATGCTACTTCTATTCTGAAAAGGCCAAGGAATATTTCATGTTACTAGTGCCTGCGGTATCTTTCAACATCGACTACTGCACATCCTCCCAATTCAAAAAATAACTATTTAACTTTATTCCATGCACTACAAGCACCACGTTCATGAAGATCGCATCATGGGATTCCTCAATACTTAAATTCAGCATGTTTTCAGTGTCGAATCCTGTCTCACAGACCGATTCAGGACGACAAAAAGCCAACAAAATTTGAGAAATTTCAAGCGATCGGCCATTGCAACCCTCGCTTGAGAGATTTCACCACCGCTTTACAAAATAAGTTGGCAATTAGCCGCAAACCGCACTCCAAATATTTGCAGACACGCGCAAACAACCTAAGCACTCTTCAGACGATCGGCGACAAGCTAAAGAACATCCACATGTCAACATTGCCGCGGTTGGAACAGCAGAAAATCAGGACTGTCCACAACTCTCAACGTTAGCGACGACGCTAGTGGATTCGAAGCAGGTTAAGAACAGAGAAGAACACTTGCGCACGCGCGTGCACAGAGAGAGACCCCATGGACGCACCTCGATTTAAGACGGAGAACGAGGCCGATCCAGTAACCGGTGACAACCGGAAGAGCTCCAGCGTTCCCGCACGCACGAGGAGAGGAGGAAGAAGAAGCAGAAGACGACGATGAGAGAACCAAGGCAGTGATGTCATACCACGTGGAGCTCACGTAAAAACCGTTTTAATTAGAGGTGAGCATGGTTTGGGTGAGCGATTCCTTTCTTAAAATCAGGAATTGCCCACTAACGACCGCTTTCAAAAAATTAAAATAGGAAATTGCCTGTTAGTCCTATGGAACCGGTCCCACTAGCCGATGACGGCGACGGAAAGACGGAGATGGAGAGTCGGAGACGGTGAGCCGAAAATGGTGAGGTAAGCATCGATCGAGAAGAGTGAGAGAGTGAGAGTGAGATTGAGAGTGAGTGTGAGGCGAAAGCGAAATAATGTGTTTTTTGGCTCAATATGATGCTATGAATATCGAGCGAATTAGGTTTAGTTTAAGTATTTATGATTTTTATTTTAAAAAACTAAATAAATATATTAGATTTATTATTATATTACCGGTCCGGTCTCAATGGGTAGGTGGGCAATTTCACATATGGAACTGAGAACTGAACCGACATCCACCGGTTCCCAAAAATTGGAACCAGGAACCGACTGATTCTCTTAAGAACTACCGGTTCCAGTTTGGTTCCAAGCAGTCCCTGGCTGTCCCATGCGGCTTTCGGTTCTTTAGCACACCTATAGTCTATATAGCTTCAATACTTTTGGGTTATTGCTACCAAGCCCTCGCAATGTGCGATATTTGCAGATTCCCCCTACGGAATTTTTCGGTATTTGTTTGCCCGCCTGATTCGGGGGCATCTGCGGTTTGGTCAAAGAAACATGTGAATCTTGAGTCTATTCGCTTTCTTTTTATACTTTTTCTTCTTATTTTTTGCACGTTTAAGTCAACCCCTACTCATGCGAGCGCCCGTCGAAAAGCCGAGCATACCCTAGGAGTACACGGTATTTGTTGCAATATCCCACGTCGCTTAAATTTGTTGGGATTTAAGGGTGCGTCCGTTTTGTAGAAAATAAGTAATTTGAAAAATATTTTTCGAAAAATAATTACTTATATTATTTACAAAAATAAATGAATGGAAAATCTTTCATTGCATGCAAAAATAGTTAGGCATACATTAATGTTATTGATAATGAAAATATTTTCTGTTAACTAATTTTTGAAAATAATATAAGCATTCATTTTTTGAAAAATATTTTTCAAATCACTCATTTTCTGTGGTGCGTTTATTTTGCAAAAAAATGAATGATGTGGAAAATATCTTTCTTAAGAAGATCACTTGTGTTGCCAAAAAATATAAGTAAACAAAAAATGTTTCCATCATCCACGGAGATATTTAGTCATAAATTATTATTGATAATGAATATATTTTTCGTTGACTAATTATTTCAAATGATACAACTGATCATATTTTTTTTAAAAAAATTTAAATTATTCATTTTCCGCGAAACAATCGAAACCTTATACATTCTTTTCATACATGTTGTCTCCATCCACCTATAAAAGGGTTGGACTTTGTATCTCGGATGCTGCTCCTAGTTCATTCACCAAGTGCGTATCATTCGTCAAATTCCACCCATCGTTCCTACTCTGGTTAATATACCACGTCACTTGACTATGGAACGTACATGCTTTTTATATATATGCGGTCTCTCTCGACCTATGAATTTAAACTTTTCGAGTCAGATTTGCGAGCAAAATTCTTAATATTCTAGTCATGAATTCCGGGCATCGGTTGCAAATTTGTTGGGCCAAAAGCGCAAATACCAGAGAGTAGAAGCCCTTCTGAGAAAGCTAGTAGCATGGACTTGGCAAATTTAGGTGGGCATGCCGGAGCAATTATGAATCCTCGTATGTTGTTTGCGGAAACGAGGATCTGAGATTCCGAACGTTTGACTCTTAGCTGGCACTATCCGGATCCTCAATGCCGTTTTTGGCTTTTTTGTACATGGAAAAACATACACCGACCAATTTAGGTCAAAAAGCACATTCTTGGACAATTTGCATTTCCGGCGACAGTGCACAAATGGCTGGCGTTTTTCCTTTACATAGATGCTGCGGAAATATATATGTATTTTGAACATCGACCGAGTACAATCACAGCCGTTGAAGTTTGTGAAATCCCCGTGCAATTCATATAGGTAACCACTTTGCCGATTCATGTGAATTCGAATCGATCGACTATTTACACACGAGCGCACCTAACCCAAGTAACTGATGGAGTAGGTGATTTTACGTTCACGCGGAGATGTAAGCAATTGATTGCGATTGACAATTTGCATTACGTCGTCGTATTATTATTGTCAATGCATCTCATTCCTCATCATGACCACAAATGTATTATTAATAAATTGGAGTCCCGTTCGAGCTATACTCTTTTATTATGTCAAGGACCATTTGTGTCCAATATTTTGAACAATACTGTTTTTGGATTTTTAAAAAAGAAGAAAATAAATGACTCGAAATATTTATATCCAAGTGAAAAAAGAAGAAGAAGAAGAAGAAATTAAGTGGGTATCACCAAACCGTTGAAAAGGTTCTTATTTTTTGTGTTTGTGTTTATTAATAAGGGGTGTACTAAATTAAAATAGCTAGTCTTTTTAACTTTACTATTAACCTTTAATAGGTAAAAGAATAATAATAATATAGTGACTTGGTGATGTGTGTTGCGCGAAGCATGTGTCTCGAGGCACTCGGGTGGTAGGTGTCTTCAGATCTTACACCGGGTTTATTTAATTACAATCTTATTAGCGAGCATTTTCAAAACACTCATTAATCATACATAATAGTAAAGAATTTCATTTTCAATGCATCGAGTGTGCACGGCACTAAGAAAATAGTGTTTCGAAAATGATGTAATTTTTTTATAACGATGCTTAACATGTGTTCTTGGGACATTCGTTAATAATATCCATTTAATTAGGAGGTGATGGTATAGGAAATTAAATATGATGATATTTTGTTTTACTATGAACCTTTAATTGCTGGGAGAGGGAATCCCACGCAAATCCGCTGGGATAGGGAATCTTGATTCCGGAAATGGAAGTCAGCGGTTATGTATATATATGTTTCTCAGATTATTTTTGGCTCAAGCTGGTATATATATTTATATATGCAGAGGACAGACTGTCAGATCAATGCCCAAAATTACTTACCAAAGTTTGATTTATGTTCAACAAAAAGAAAAAGATTGATGGATTTCCAAGTGAACAGTAGGACATTGAAATCAATTCAATTTCTCACGTCATCGACTAAATTTCAAGTTTGTACTACATCTTAAAGGATTTCTTGGGATTTTTTGCGAACCCGACTACTAATTGAGCACGACAGTCTACCCATCTCGCACACATAGGTTTGTACTTCCAGAGTTACGCCAAAAGAATGCTCATGCGTGGTGGTCCGAACCAAAATTTTAAGCGAGGAGGACGATCTCTCTTATTACTTAAGCAACCCTATAAATCATGATGCATCTTACTAAATTTCATGAAATCGGTGTGCATTTGGCGAACTCGAAACCTCTGGTTTCCTAGTCATAAAAAAAATAAATAGGAAATTGGATAGATCTTCGATTTGTAATGTACAACCATTGAATTAAGTACGTTGCTCATAAAATGGTGGTGAATCGATTTTCATACTCAGGAGGTTCAATTAGCTGAACTAGGGATCAATCTACTTTGGCAATGAAACTCTCCAAACTAGTTTTGACATTTACAAACATCTTTTTTACTTGAGTAGTTTAAAAAAATAAAAGGGTCACTTCTTAATAAGAGTTCTGTTAATGAATGTCCACGAGATAAGTAACTAAATAAGGAAGCATGTTTGACCAAAACAAAAAATAAATAAGGAAGTATATCGATTTTCAATAGATTAATTCTTTTTGTGATATGTGTAACCAATACTTTTGAAATCAAACGTTCTCTTATTTGATCTAGAGCTCATCAATATGATTGTGATAGTATAAAAAATAAGAGAAAATGACACAAATAGTTCTTGAACTTTAATCCAGTGTGTAACGTAACACAAATGTTTTTTGAATTTTAATCCAGTGTGCAACGTTGTCCCTGAACTTTTAAATTATTTAATATTGTCTATGAACTTTTGGTACATGTTTAAATCTGTCCCTCGACTATATGAAATTGTTCATTGTTGTCCGTAACATTTTAAAACTAAATTTAACATATACCAAAAGTTCATCGGTTCCTATTCCTTACTAGATGAGATGAGATGTCAGTTTCTTTCATGCAACCTACTCTTGCATATGCAGTTGGTGTCCTTACTCAATTTATGTACTCTGTATGTATCCCTCATCTCGAAATAAGAATTTTGCAGCATCTGAAGTCATCTCCTTGACATCATCTTATTTTTGTACATGAAGATGCAATGGCAATTGAGGTTGAAAAGACCAAAGGAGTCAATGAACCACCGGCGAAGTTGAAAGGTTCCGGACACATCAATATTACCTACCAAACAAAAGACTTGTTTGGGAAGCCCATCTAATTCCCCAGGAAGACCAAAGGAGCTAATGAATTACCTATTGAAATTCTTAAGGAAATAGAGAGGTTATAAACACATTGATGTTACCTACCAAATAAAAGGCTTGTCTAGGAAGACTATACAATTTTTTAGGGATCATATTGAATAAATTTAAAATTCAATAATAACATCGCACGTTAGATCAAAATTGATGGATCATATTAAATAATTTAAAAATGCAAGAACGATATTGAATATTGAATTAAAATCGATTGATTATTTGTATAATTATTCCTAAAAACAAAAATTTTGATGATGATGATGATGATGATGATGTGGTGGTCGTCGTCATAAATTAGACGTATGACTTACAGGATCGATCATCGGGTTGCGGGCGATAAGGTGATGACGTCTGAATGCATGATTTAGCTGGAGAAAAGAAAAATTGATGGCCCATTGATGGTGGTTTTTCTGTGCTCCTCGTCCTTGGCACGCTCTCATATCTGCTTCTGTTTCATCACTATTTGTGCAGTTGTGTTGCTCACAAAACGACGACAAAGATTTGCTTTTTTTGAAAATTTTAACCTCAAACTTTATAATAAGGGTGAGCATGATTTGAGCGTGCAGATTTCTATTCTAGAATCGGGAACCACTCACTAAAAACAAGTTCCGAAAAATTGAAATCTGGAACTGGACCATCAGTCCGATCCGATTCTTCAATGGGTTCATGGAACAGGTCCCCAATCCCTATAGATTCACAATCCGACTACAAACATGGTGAGTGATATATTCTCTGAAATTATCTGCTAATAGAGGCTCAAGTAAGTGCATAATCACCTAGAGTCACAACTAGAGCAAAAGCAAAAGGCAACAACAAGCCAGAAACTGGCAAATCCCGAGCTAAACTTCAACATAATTTGAAGCACCCTAGGTTAGAAATCAAATTCGCCAACAACAAAAAAAGAATGAGTACCCTTAAGTAGAAAATTTCACTCAGTTGCGATTTTGCAACTTAGCGACAGAGTTGAAGGCGAGGCGAGAGCCAAATACGAGATGTGAGGGAGGGCCGAAGGCAAGGTGCAAGGCGATTGTGAGTCTGTGATGTAGCGACAGAGTTGAAGGCATGGCCACATGAGACTCTCACAATGAGAGTGAGATAAGGCTAGGGTTTCTTTCTTTTGTTTCTATTTTGAGGATTGCGAGACGCAAGACGTAAATGGCAAAAGGCATGCGAGAAAAATTAATTTTTTTAAATATATTTGTATGTGTGTGTGTGTATACACCGCTTTGGTTCGGGTGAGCATGTCTACACTTGAAATTGGGAACTGGACCAATTCCATGGGAATCGCCGATTCTGGGTAGGTCCAAGGAGTGAGCATGGTCCAGGTGGACGATTCCCACCCCGAAACTGTGGACGGCCTACTAAGGACTGGTTCAAAAAAATCGGAACCGAGAACCACTCGTCGGTTCTATGAACCCACTCGAAAACCGGACCGCCGGTCCGATTCGGTTTCCGGGTGAGTTCATGGAACTGGTCCCACCAAGTTTTCGGATGACACTTTCAATAATAAGACTGCAACCAATTGCATGCAAAGAACAACGCCAATTGCACGCAAAGAAGCTGAGAAATTCATCATCCTTTCGGAGGTCACTTTCAATAACAAGATTGCAACCCACAAAACGCAAGAAAATTCACAGAAAGACCAGTACTTTCACGACCAAATCACTAGCAAATGTCAACAAAGGGCACATGCAATATGGTCTTCAACACCCACAAGTTGCCTGAAAACAGCAAGCGATCTTGCAAAAACAGGCATAGTTCACCATAGTTACGAATTTACGTAGGAATAAAAGCAGCAAACAACTTCTCAGGCTTTGAGTACTCTAAAACTCCAAGTTCCAACCTCTTGAAAGCAAAACAACAATAAGTATAGATGAAGATGATCACACAACATTAGTGTTAAAAAAACAAGTGCGGAAAAACAAAAACAGAACACAGGATTTACGTGGTTCAATCACAAAGTGATCTACGTTTACAAGCGAGGCAAATCAATATTCCACTATAATCAAAGAGAGTACAATTTTTCGAAGTCGAAATAATGACTTGATAAAACCTCACGGCTCACCAAATTCTCATAAAACAAAATTCTCTCTCTCTATTTAATGAGAAAACCTAGCCGCGGTATAAATAGGGCTTCCCAAAATTTTTTTCTCGGGGGCGTATCTCGGGGGCTACGCTCCTGAACCTCCTGAGACATTCCTTCACTTATTCCGGTTTAGGCAGACCGCCATAGAGATTTGTTCGCTTGCTATGGGTTGGGTCTATCGGCCCAACCCTCCGCGTCGCGAACTAAATCTCCTTTTTCAGATCGCACAAAAATATGTCAGGTCGGGTCATAAACTGGACCGAATACACAAAATTCAAGACATACTTAACAATTAGTTATAAATTAGAACTACAAATTGAAATCAAACAATTATTGAAAAATCTCACCACATATATTCATTTCACTTCAACTTGTAAAGTCTATGTACTATTAATTTCCACGTTAACATGATCTATATTGAACAAAAAGAAGATATTAAATAAAACATTCACTCATTAAATATACGAAAAATAATTACAAGATGAAAAGATATGGCCTTACCCAACTCAAACTTTTCAGTGTTCTCAATACACTCTTCAACATTAATCGGCTCGATAATCGCTTTCAATCAATATTGAGTGCAAATCAAAGCTTCCAAGACTCTAGGAGTCAAAGAACTTCTAAAGCCATCAAGCACAAGACCAGATGTACTGAAGGTAAACTCTGAAGTAACAGTAGTTGCAGGAATAGACAAAATATCTCGAGCCATCAAAGATAGAGTTTTAAACTTTTGACCAGTCATGCTCCACCACATAAAAAATGTCAAGATCGCGAGCCTCTTCAAGTTCAGCTTTAAGATACCGATCGAGTTCAAATAAGTTGCCCTCGAACTTCTTTTTCTCTTCGTTAAGAAAGGCTTCATATGATGGCTCTTGCACATAGAAATCCAAACCGCAATCTTCCCCTTCATTTCCCTCATCGCAATAAGGATCACAACTACTATCGGCACTAATAGAACTCAAAAATTCACCATCCAAATTTTTGTCACAAGAACCAAGAGAAGATTTCTCATAAAATTTAAACAAATGTTATAGGGCAAACTTCACCTTATCAAACATCTCATCAACTATTGCACTATCATCATAAATGAGTCTACAATAATACCTCACATAATTCAATTTTTTTCTAGGATCCAATGCTACATCAATCAACACCATCATATTCACTTTCTCAAAACTCCCATAGTATTTGTCAAACTTATCTTTCATTTTCGCACTCATAACTCTCACCCTAGGATTGAAAGCCTTCGCCACTTCTTTTAGATAATTGAATAAAGAAGCTATTCCCTCAAAATAATCATTTGAAGTGATATACAAGGTCCCGGACATCTTGTTGGTGGCATCATCAAACTTCTTCAAAAATTTGCAAAGAATAATGACATTTTCTCAATCAACACTATTTGAAGTATCGGAGCTAAGCTTAGTTGAGAAAGAAATATCTTCTTCATCCAGCCTTTCAAAAGCTTTTCTTAGTTTATTGCGGTGTCTAACATTAGGTAAGTGGAGTTCCACCTAGCGGAGACATCAAGACAAACTAAACCCTTATAAGCAATCCTTGTTTTCTCAATGCAATCTTGAAATACTTTAGCTCTCATGGGAGAACTTTTCACATACCTAACAACGTTACCAATACGTGCAATAGAATCACGTATCTCAACTAAGCCATCCCTCACAATCAAGTTTAATATATAAGCCGTGCACCTCATCTGTAAAACTTCACCATCTAAGATCAATAGTTTATCTGTTGCAAACTTTTCTTTCAAATAACCAATGACAACATCATTCGAATTAGCATTATCCACAGTGATTGTTGACACTTTTTTCTCTATTACCCACTCGTAAATGCCTTTCTCAACCATTTTCCCAATATCCCTACCCTTGTGACTAGGCATAATCGCAAAATTGATGATTCTTTTGTTCAATTTTCAGTTTTCATCAATAAAATGTGCGGTTAGATATAAATAGTTCAAATTCTGAAGGGAACTCCGTGTATCAGTTGTGAGTGCAATTCTAGAATTAAGCTTACGAAAGGAAGCCTTCAAACTCTTTTTTTCACAAAAATACAACTTCATGCAATCTCTAGCCACCGTAAATCGCGACACATGCTTGAAGAGAGGCTGTGATTGATTGGTCTAATCACGAAATCCAATACGCTCAACCATCGAAAATGGTTGTTCATCAATTATAATCATTTAAACTAGCATTTCCCTACATTTCTCCTTATCAAACTTCCATGTCGTTAAAAAACTAGCACTTCCAGTACTTGTATTTCCCCCTATAACTTGATTCCCATATACTTTATGTGATGCAAACAATTTTTGCTTCTTATCTATATTGCGAGGATACTTAGGGCACTTTCTCAAATGCTTCAACATAGTTGAAGTACCATTATCAACATGGTACAAATACTTGATCCCACGATAATTGCAAAACATTTGAAGTTTCCCGTTCACGTCAATTTTGCTTTTACGAAAATGAAGACAAACTATTGATTTTCACTTCCTGGACTGAGGACAAGAACCGAGTACCTTATCTGTATTGGATGCCTCTCCAAAGTCATCTTCCCCTCCTTCATGTTCTAGTGATTCTAATTTCATTATTGGTGTTATCTCATCATAGGATTTTTCTACTTCCATTGACATGTTAATAGATCACCTACTCAAATCAAGCAACATATCATTAATGGATAAAAGTTAAAGTCATCCAAGATTCAAAACTAAAGCTAGAAAACTCATCTAAACGATTCCAAAATGCAAAAAAATGACATCCAACATGGCCAAAGGTAGTGAGTATTGATCAGCGGCCCATTTCCACACAACCGACCAAATTTCAGTCCATTCCAAGCTTGCCCATCTAAGTGCATCATTCTGTAAATGATTTTTAATGGTAGTTTCTCCAACTAAACTACCCATTTACAACCCAAAGCAGCAAATATAAGGGATAACTGGCGAATTTGACCAACCCACGTCGAGAATCGCACGAAACAGAGGTGCTACTGAAGAGTTTCTCCAACTAAACTACCCATTTACAACCTAGAGCAGAAAATGCAGAGGACAACTGGCAAATTTGACTAACCCACATTGAGAATCGCACGAAACGAAGATGCTATCGAAGCACCGAAACACGTAAAAGAGGAATTCACATGAAACAGAGATGCTACCGAAGCACTGAAACACGTAAAAGAGGAATTCATGTAGCATAACATCCAAAGCCCAGCAAAGTACGCGCGTTTCTTTGCACACATAAACCCCCACATTCAAGCAAAACGAAGCCACACCCCTCAGAGAATCGAGAGAGTAGCAAATGTAGAGGACAACCGGCTAAGAGAGATAGCGAGAGAGTAGACTTGGCAGTTGTAGTGGAAGAGACGGAGACGGAGATGGAGATCGGCGGACCCAATGGAGACAGAGACCGGGAGATGGAGACAATGAGAGTCGGAGAGGAGAGAGTATCGAAGACTGAGAGGCGTCGACCAAGAGTGAGATTGTGTGTGAGAGAGAGACAGTATCCTAATTTAGGGCTTTGAATTTTTTAATGAAAAATTAAATATATTATATTACATATATTAAACTAGTCCGGTTCGGGTGGGCAGGTGGGCAGTTCCACACCCTGAACTGGAAACTGAATCGGTACCCATCGGTTCCAAAAAATTGGAATCGGGAATTGGACCGAAATCCTTAGGAACCATTGGTTCCGGTCCAGTTCTGGGCGGTCTCGGGTGGTCCGAGTGGGTCCTGAATTTTTTGCACACCCCTTGTAGGTCCGGTCCGGTTCTAGGCAGTCTTGGTGGTTCCTGGTTCCTTTGCACACCTCTATTTTATATATCCCGAGATAATTTCATTTTAGGCTCCATTTATTTTTCGAAAAATAAATATGATTCGAAAAACATTTTACTAAAAACAATTGCTTGTATCACTTATAATAAGGGTTAATACCACGAAAAACCCCAAACTGGTACACTTGTAACAAATTTACCCCAAACTATTTTTTTGACCATAAAAAATCCTAAATTGATATATTTGTGATAATTTTACCATAAACTATTTTTTTGACCATAAAAAACCCCATACTGGTATACCCGTGACAATTTTACCCTCGAACTAATTTTTTGTCTACCAAAAACCCCAAACTGGTATACTTGTGACAAATTTACCCTCCGTTAGTTTCCGTTAAATTTTACTGTCAAATTGCTAGGTTTAATGACATGTGGTAATTGACATGTGTACTGATTTTGGGTTTTAACCCTCTGTTTGTCACAAGTTTACCAATTTGTGATTTTTTGTCATATTAATATAATTTAACAGATATTAACAAAGGGTAAATTTATCACAAATGCACCAGATTTGAGTTTTTAGTTGTCAAAAAATTAGTTCTGCAGTAAAATTGTCACAAGTGTATCAGTATGAGGTTTTTGGTGGTCAAAGAAATAGTTTAGGCTAAAATTGTCACAAGTGTACCAGTTTGGGGTTTTTGGTGATAAAAAAAATAGTTCCAGGTAAATTGTCACAGGTGTACCAGTTTGGGGTTTTTTGTGATCAAAAAAATAGCTCGAAGTAAAATTGTCACATGTGTACCAGTTTAGGGTTTTTCATGGTATTAACCCTTATAATAATTAGTAAATGGAAAATATTTCGCTATTGACAAAAATCTATATCTAAATATTTTCATGGACGATGAAAATATTTTTCTTGTTCATTCAATTTTATAAGTGATACAAGCGATCATTTTTAGGAAAAAATATTTTCAAAATCATTTATTTATTTGCAGAATAAATGGAGCCTTAAATTCGTTTTTTATTAGATAGTTGGATACAAAGTTAATTGGATGCAGACTACGATGACACTCTCTTTCACTCTCTGCTAGTGCCGGCTAATTAGTCATCATACCCCTTCCACTCATCATCTTATCTTTTGGACTTGAACTTCACTATCTTTCACTCTTTGCTAGTGCCTGCTAATTGCTCATCGTATCCCTTCCACTCATCTTCTTATCTTTTGGACTCTCTACAAGTGCCTGCTAGTATTAGAAAAGTCATAAACCTTTTGTATTTGTGTTAATTTAGTTCTAAATCTTTTTTTGGTGCCAATTAAGTCATTCCGGCTAATTTTGGTAGCATTTTGCTGATGTGGACACCGAGCCGTCTATGTGGCACCGCCGGCGCTAACGTGGATAATTTTTAATATTTTTTTATTTTAAAAACATTTTTTTGATTTTTTTCCTCATTTCTTTAATCTTTCGCCTAGCCGGTGACCGGTGGCCAGTCGCTTGACATTGCCAAGGCGAGGTCACCGTTGCCCAGACGAGACCACCATCACCCGCCACAGGCGAGGCTTGAGCAACCCTTACTTGGGAAAAGGCAAGCCCCGACGATGGTCGGCCTCACCCAGGCCAGTTCTGGTGAGGCCGGCCCACACTCAGGCCACGACGCCCTCACTGGGAGTCACCCAAGGGAAGGCAACTCTCAACGAGGCCGCTGTGGCCTGGGCGAGGTCGTGCCTCGATCTGGCGAGGGCCGGGCCTCACCTATGGCAGCGACGATGGCCTCGTTCGGGCAACGGCAGCCTTGCCCTAGTGAGGCTAGGCGGCTAGCCATGGTCGGTGGTCGGTGTTCGATCACCAGCCAAGCGAAAGGTTGAAGAAAGGAGGAAAAAAAGAGAAAAAAGAAAAAAAAATCAAAAAATTAAAAAAATTTGAAAAAAAAATCATTAAAAAAATGTCTACGTTAGCGTCGATGGTGCCATGAAACCGTCCGACGTCCACTTCAACAAAATCTGGACAAAATTAGCCGGATAGACTGAATTGACATAAAGACAAAATGTTTAAGACTGAATTGATACCAAAAAAAGGTTTATGACTAAATTAGCACAAATGCAAAAGTTTTAAGACTTTTTTTACACTTTTCCCTAGAGATAGGCTCACCTACTTTTTAAGGGAAAAGATACAAACAATCCCCGAACTTTAACCCAATGTGTAATTTGGTCATTGAACTTTTAATTTGTTCAATATCGTCCCTGAACTTTTGGTACATGTTCAGTTTAGTCCCTAAACTACGTGAAAATGTTCAATGTCCATGAACTTTTAATTTGTTCAATGTCGTCCCTAAATTTTTAGTACATGTTGAGTTCAGTCATTGAACTACATGAAAATATTCAATGTCCATGAACTTTTAATTTGTTTAATGTTGTCTATAAACTTTTGGTACATGTTCAATTCAGTCCCTGAACTACATGAAAATGCTCAATGTATTGAACATTATGATAAAGTTCGGGGACAATATTGAACAAATTAAAAGTTCAGGAATCAAATTGCACATTGGGCAAAAGTTCAGGGATTATTTGTGTTATTTTCTCACTTTTTGAAGAATGAGTCTGCTCGTTTTTTTTATTTAATAAAAACATCGAGAGGGTGTCCGAGACTTGCTTGAGCATACAGTAAATCCTCCTCGGCTATGATAGCGTCCCCTGTTGCGCACACGCAGTTGCAATTACTAAAGACACATTGATTAGTATTTTCAGGATTGGCTTCAAGAGAATGCATTAAGACAATGTTTCGAACTCAGTTCTTCAATGAAGAGGATGAAAAACTTACTACTAAAGAAACCCTCAGGGTTGAGTTTGCTCACCTATCACGACGTTTGCCGATCGCATTTTCCCTCCAGAATAGCAAAAGGAAAAGAATAGACTAGGAATGTATGGAGATAAAGATTGAATCCACTAAACTCAAAGAAGAAAATTAGTATACTTAATTAAGCTATTTCAGATTTGGTCAAGAAGAATTTTGCTTTTCAGATAGTGCCGTATCAATTGAACATACCCGTTATATGTTAATCTCTCATCTTAGTGGCAGCTGTTATCTCAAAGACATGGGCGCGTAAGATGTGTTTGATCTCTAATAAGGGCCATGCGAATCTCCTTTTAGTTCAATTTACTTACTAAAATTGAGAAGATCCTAATCCTAAAAAGAGAATAATTTCGTCGTGATCTGTGTATAATGCAGGTGCATAACCGAAGTCAACTTCATGAACTAGCAACTTACAAAAGTAGGTGGACATAGCTTTTCCCTTTAGCTCCAGAGGTGGGGGCAATGGACATTAGTTGAATCTTGGAAATAAAGAACAAGCTTGATAGTCAAGCAGAACTTGGTTAGGCGAGAAATGAGCTTTGTCCAATGTTAAATGGTCTTTGGACTAAATTATAATGCTGGACCTCCTAAACGACAGCAAACTGGCTAGGTCCAATTTTATGGTCAAGAATTTGGCTTGGTCCAATTGGTTGCACAAAAAATTTCCATAGAAACCAAGATGGGCCCTAACTAATGGACACAATGAAAGTGGAAGATATTGGCAGAGAAGATTTAAAACATTTAGTGGACAGCCTAGAAATAGAACAATCATTTTTCACAAAACCCATTTGACGAAGAATAAATTCGACGTAGTCTTTCTTTTTTGTTTCTTTTATAAAGAAAAATGAAATGAAATGGCTTTTATTTCACCTTTAGCATAATTTATATGTTTGGAATGAATCCATTTTTAATTAAACGGATGTATCTAGGGAAAATTTAATTTGAAGCAACTATTCCCTAAATATTATAAGTCGCGATTTTTTTAATCAATAGGTAATGTTACTCCAGTACCCAACCAAAGAGCCACTACAATACCAATAAAAAATACATTTTTCACTACTGGACGTTGAAATGGATTTCAAAATTTATTAACATTCTCGAAAAAGGTACTGTTAATAACTCTGTGGGTACTGAAACACCTGGATATTTAGTTGAGCCAGTCAAGTAGGTTTTCTCCTCATTCAAAGAAAAGGGGTGTGTGCTCCTTTTACGGTCTTTTATGAATATGTAGGAAACCAAAATTTAACTTTTCTAAGCAGATTGTGATTAAACTCATCTGTCGTTTCAGGAAGAGCAGTTATTTCCAGCAGGTAAAAACTATTGTAGACCGCAAAATTACCCTTTTTTCTTGTGTGCTTAAGAAGATGGAAATGACCAGAAATGGTCACGCAATCAGTGAGAAGGAGGGTATGGTGTTGTGAGTGGTTCCTCTTTATCCACCTTCGGTTTCATCTTATTGCATTCCAAAACTCATGATGATGTCTGCTTCTTCCTAAGAGAAAACTTGAAGATAGGTACTTGTCAACCAAAATTGTCAAATTGTGTCTATGCAATGCAACCGTGAAAGGTTTAAATTTAAGCCGTCGGTGACTAGTACAATGTATAACAATTATCTCATCATTACTCTCATATTTCTGAGTTGATCTACTTTTGTAGAACATAAGATGTGAATGTAATAACCACATGAAATAGATAATTATATATATGGAAAGCAGGTCGAAACAATTTTAACTTTCGTATGGAGCTCATTTTGGTGCCAAAATTTTTTGCTGGGTTACTTCAATACCATTTTTGAAAAAAAAACAATCACTTAAATGCCAATTTTAATTTTGGACACTAGAAATCCGACATAGCAATTTTTCATCAATTTTCCAACTCACGTGGCTTGCCAGCTTGCCTAGTCAACATTAATAGTTTCAAATGATGTCGTTTATATGTTTGCCCTAAATATAAACCCTAATTTGGACAAATCCAAGCCATTTCCCCAAATTTTTCAAAACCTATTTCAAGCAAGACTTAATGAAGCCAGCACGATTGATTGAGTATAGAAGGACTACTTGAAGCAATCTAGGACTGAACCTGAACAAGAAAGTCATGAAAGCAACTTCGAGGATTGGATTTAACAAGTGAAGCAATGGCGGCCGCAGCATGAGCTTTTCAGAGATGGCTTCCAAAAACAAGGGCGAACAAAGGTTGGCCCGACGGAAAGCAGCGGCGGCGGCGGTTTTCTGGCGATTTGAGGACAATGAAGAACACCCAATATGAATCAATATCTCGAACAAAAACTCCTCGAAATAGAGTTCAGCATCGTCATTCCGACGAATACCTTCCTTGCAAACTCAATTTCCCCCTCTACAGCGCAACCAATGGCAATGGAACTTGGCACTTCAGTAATATGGCATACTAAAGTGAGTGCCTTACGAAAAATATGACACTTCTAGTGTCATTTTCCCCATCGAATAACCTTTTATTCCCTCCTGAAGTTTAAATTGTCAAGAGTAGTGTTGGACAAACTTTTTTTTTTCATAAGCTTGAACTGTTAGAAACGTATTACTAAAGTATTTGTAACATATTTCTCAGCGCTCTCCCTGGCGTGCAAGCTGGTCCCGTGTAATTCAAGACTCGTCTCTATGTTATGAAATGGGCACGGCTCCTACGTTGTGTGAGTAAGTTGTGAACTCGCCATGAGTAATGAGTTTGAGAGTGACTACCAAATTGAACTCTTAACAGGCGTTGAGATACTGGGTTTTTTCACTAAATGTCGTTACCCAAGCTCGCCCAAAATGCCTTCGCGCCTAGGGCCGTCAGGCTCATGATCATATCTATTGGGTTCCTTTGTCTCCATTTATGTCTTTTCTTTTTCTTTTTCTTGCTTTCAAATTTCCCACTGAAGCATGAAAATCATTCTCATTTATACAAATTAAAAAAAAAAACAAATTTTATAGTAATACTTCTGTTGGTGTTTGATGATTTAAGATGTTAAGAGTTTTCTTTTTTCTAATCCGCGGGTACGATCATTATCAACTGGCTACATGGATAAAAACTAAATACAACAACTCACTGCCATGGCCCCTACTTAAATCCAAGTTCCCCACATCAGGAATTTTAATTCAGTTTTTAACTTTTCAATTCATTGTACGATAGTCAATTCTAGTCAATTAAGTTCTAAATTCATTGTACGGTAATCAATTTAGTTCTTAACTTTTCAATTTCACTAAAATAGTTCTAAATCTTTGCCCAAAATTACAATATAATTATTTCAGCCAATTGCTGCTCGAAATTACTAGCATGACATCTAGTCATTGCCACGTCCAATGTGGTGTGCAAACATGGACAACGTTATTTGAAATTACGTCCTATGTGGACTATCGTATCCTCGGATTCCGATGGCAATTGGATTTAGGACTATGTTAGCCAAATTGAAAAGTTCATAATTGAATTGGTATCTATACAATAGGTTTCTGATTGAGGTAGTTTTCCTGTTAAAATTTTTTTTTGAAAGGATGGAAGAAAAGGATTTGTCTTTCTTGTATAAGCTTCACTGTGATACTCTTAAAAATGAAGATTGGGAAAATGTCATCATACTTTCCAAAATTCTAAAAAAAATTATGATGCCACCAATTGGATGTCGACAACTTTGTATATACTTGAAATGATTAAGTTGAGGATATAATTTAATAAATATTGTGAGAGTTTGGAAAAAGTAAATATGATAGTGTTGATTGTGGTTGTGTTGGATTATTAAAAAAGTTGAATTACGTGAAGTATTTCTATAGACAAATCTGTGAAGATTGTAAGAAAATTTGACGAGATGTATGATAAGGTGAAGAATGCCTTGGAACATTTAAACAGATATTACGAGCTATCTTCCCTAGGTTCTAAGAACGAAAATTCGGGAGCTCAAATTGTGATTGCAGGCCGGAATGGTTGTAATGTTGATGGCGGTGGCGGTAACGTCAACAATGATCCCAAAATGTAGCAGAAAAATATTTTGGCAGGAGAAAAGTGTGTCCAATGTCAACAAATATGTGCTTGATCTGTATCTTCAAGCTAAATGTGAAGATGTCCGTGATATTGACCATTTAATTTGTTAGAAGAGGTGTGGCTCAAAGTATAAAATCCTATCTCAAAATATGAAATCCTATTTTTGGGATAAAGACACCACAAATGTCATCACTTTTGCACATTGCTTACTTTAGTGTCATAGCTTTTTTTTTGGGATCACTTGAGTTCCATAAATTCTAAAAAAAGTTTACTTAAGTGTCATAATTTTCAATCGATCACTTGAGTATTATAACTTTTTAATTGCATTCACCCAAGTGCTAGGGCACTTGAATAGAACTGGTAATTTCGAGCTTAAAATTGATAATTGAACCGGCCTTGGGGGTTCTAGGTTTACGGAACCGAACCAATTCTTTTTAGACTGGTCTTGAATCGATCAGTCCATATCGGCTCAGTCCGATTTTTGGATTAAATTGGACACAGTAGTCACCCCTGTCTTGGATTGCTATCATTAAATGATAGAGGCACTCATTTTTCAATATAGGAGCAACACAACAATATTAGTATGGCACAATGGCACAAATGGTCCATAAACTTTGACCCAATGTGCAATGTGGTCCTTGAACTTTAGTCTAATTGGCAATATAGTCCCTAAACTTTTAATGTGCATAATGTGGTCTACGAACTTTTGGTACATGTTTAATTTTGTCCTTAAATTGTATGAAAATATTCAATATTGTTTTTCCATTAATTCTATGACATCCCGAATTTCGACCTATTTTTGGGATTTATAAAAAGTGTAATTCGTCAGTGTGATTATAATAAAATCTCGCTCAGGAACTGATTACTCCCGGTTATTGTTTTAAAATTGAGATTTCGCTAAAATCGTATTTGATCAAATTTGGCCGTTATTTAGAGCCCGAACTTTTGTGTTAAATTTTTCGGAATTTCGTGACGAATTTAATTAGACAGTGTCGAAATATCGTGGCCAACGTCGATATTGCCAGAAATAGTGGAAAAGTGAAATTTTGACTGGATGCAAATTTAGACTAGTAGACCTCCCTCATAGTGTGTTTTAATCATTTTCTTTTGGCATTTTTTTCCTAATAATTAATTAGGATTTTCATGAACCATTAGATCATTTTTAGATTCGAATCGTGATCGTTGGATCGCATTCGATGACAAAAATCAACTTCTCTCTCTCTCTCTCTCTCTCTCCCCCCCCCTCTGCCGCACACATCCCCCCATGCGAACGTCCCCTTACACACCTACCCCCCTACTCTCTCTCTCCTCCTGTTCTTTCCTTCCTCTCCCTTCTTCTTCTCCCCCCCCCCCCCCCCCCCCCCCCGACGCTACTATTTCTGCTTCTGTTTTGCTCACCTGACCGCCGCTTATCGCCCGACCGTTGCGCCGCACCGTTCGCCAGCCACCGCCCCCGACTGACTGCTCCCTCTTCCTCTCCTTCGTGCTAACTTGCTACTCAAGCTTGCTACGCCAAACCGCTGTCACGCCTGTCACAGCTTCGCGCTACCTAGCCAACTGTTCTACTCCACTTCGTCACCTCGACATTGCCGTGGTCGTTGGCCCCACCGTTCCCGCCGCCGACCTTCTTTCTTGTGTTCCTCCCCCCCCCCCCCCCTTGTCCAGCTCGCCAGTCGCCGCCGCACGTCGTCGTGCCGGCCGTTGCTACTCCCACCACCACCACCTAGCTCCCTTTTGCCACCAACTGCCGCCGTGCTACCCCGTCCCTGCCAGCTTGAGCCCCCGCCGCCCCCAGCTCTCTGTCTCTCTCTCGCCACCACCACCCTGGTTGACTTCCCTCTCCCCTCCTCACCATCGCCGTTGTTGTCACCGTCACCACCACCGTTGTGATGCCTTCGCAGTTGCTCATCGCCAACCAACCGACCAACCAGCTCGCCGCCCAGCTAGCTGAACTGCCCAGCCACTCGCTTGTGGCCTAGGCTGCTGCCCCTGCCCGTGTCGAGCTCACCCAAGCCATGGTTGGACAGCCTAGGCCATGGCCGAGCTCACCTACCCCGCTGCTCGGCCGTGCCCAAGCTATCCTAGCAGCGCGCCCTCTCGCCCGCTCGCTCGCACGCCCTGCCATTTGCCCATGCCTGGTCGCTCGCCCAATTATGCCCAGCCGTTGCCCATCCGTGGCCGAGCATCATGCCAAGTGCCCCGGCCGTGGTCGAGCACCTTGCCGGTCACCGCGCCCATCACTCCCTCGCCTATGCCGAGCCCAGCACTGTTCACCTGGGTCATTTTGAGCCTGTGTGGATTTTTCCCGTGTCAAAACCTAATAAGTGACTTCGTAATCCCTATTTAGTATAATAGATATTTTTAGACTTGTTTAGGGTGTGATTAATACTGGTTTAGGAAACTGATCACTCCCGGTTATTGTTTTAAAATTGAGATTTTGCTAAAATCGCATTCAATCGAATTTGGCCGTTATTTAGAGCCCGAGCTTTGGTATCGAATTTTTTAGAGTTTCGTAACGAATTTAATTGGACAGTGTCGATATTATCGTGGTCAACATCGATATTGTCAAGAATAGTGAAAAATTGAAATTTTGACCAGGTGCAGATTTAGACTAGTAAACCTTCCTTGTAGTGTGCTTTAATCATTTTCTTTTAGCCCTTTTTCCCAATAATTAATTAGGATTTTCATGGACCGTTAGATCATTTTCGGATTCGAATCGTGATCGTTGGATCGCATTCGATGACAAAAATCAACTTTTGTCTCTCTCTCTCTCCTCCCTCAACCGCGCACGTCCCCCCATGCGAACGTCGCCTCACACACCTACCCCCTACTCTCTCTCTCTCTCTCTCTCTCTCTCTCTCTCTCCTTCTTCTCTTCCTTTCCCTTCTTCCTTCCCTCCCCCTTGACGCTGCTGTTTCAGCTTCTATTCTGCTCACCCGACTGCCGCTTGCCGCCCAACCACCGCGCACTGCGCCATCACCAGCCAACTTGACTGCCGCGCCGCACGGTTCGCTAGCCGCCGCCCCCAACTGATTGCTCCATCTTCCTCTCCTTCGTGCCAACTTGCTACTCAAGCTCATTGCGCCAGACCGCTGCCGCGCCTGTCATGGTCCGGCGTTACCTAGCCAACCGTCTTGTTCCACTTCATCGCCTGCGACGTCGCCGTAGTTGTCGGCCCCACTGTTCTCGCCGCTAAGCTTCCTTCCTGTGTTCTTCGTTCCCCCCCTTGTCCAGTTCGCTAGTCGCCGCCACACGCCACCGTGCCGACCGCCGCTACTCCCACCACCACCACCCAGCTCCCCTTTGCCACCAACTGCCGCTGTGCCGCCCCGTCGCCGCCAACTCGAGCCCCTGCCGCCCCCATCTCTCTCTCTCTCTCTCTCTCTCTCTCTCTCTCTCACCACCACCACCCTGGCTGATTTCCCTCTCTCCTCCTCGCCGTCACTGTCGCTATCACCGTCACCGCCGCCGTTGTGATGCCTTCACAGTTGCTCATTGCCAGCCAGCCGGCCAACTAGCTCGCCGGCCAGCTAGCCGAACTGCCCAGCCACTCGCCTGTGGCCCAGGCTTCCGCCCCTGCCCATGCCAAGCTCGCCCAAGCCATGGTCGGACAGCCCAGGCCATGGCCGAGCTCTCTTACCCCGTTGCCCGGCCATGCCTGAGTCGTCCTAGCCGCTCGCCTGCTCACCCGCTTGCTCGCTCGCTCGCTCGCCTGCTCGCCCACTTGCTCGCTCGCCCGGCCATTTGCCCGTGCCTGGCCCTTGCCCATCTGTGGCGGAGTGCTGTGCCGAATGCCCCGGCTGTGGCCGAGCGCCTTGCTAGTCACCGCGCCCGTCGCTCCCTCGCCCGTGCCAAGCCCAACATTGTTCACCCGAGCAATTTTGAGCCAATGTGGATTTTTCCCGAGTCTAAACCTAGTAAGTGATTTTCTAATCCCTATTTAGTATAATGGATATTTTTAAACTTGTTTAGAGTGTGATTAGTACCGGTTTAGGGATTAAATTTGGGTTAGGGCCAACTTATGAATGTGGTTATTTATTAGATTAAATTGTGGTGATTGCATGGCTAATTATGGTGAGTTAAATGACTGGATTGCCGTGGTGTGTGTAGGTGAAATTAACGATTGATTGGGCCGATTTGAGTGCCGGGTTTGTGGGCCAGTGTGATCGGCTTGTGATGTGATTTGGATTCGTACAACATGTTGAATGACGAATTATGTTGTGGTGCATATGCATGAGAAAAACCCGGATTGATCGGAGGGCTGTCAACCTGAGGCGTAGTTATGCGGGTGTGGCGAGAAATTCATGACTAGACCTAAGGCGTAGTTACGCGGGTCATTGGAAGGGAAAAAATGTCCCGAGGCATGACTACGCGGGACTAAGCCCGGCTTGATCTGAGGGCTAACCTGAGGCGTGTTGATACGGGTCGTGTGAAAGTGTGAAATGTCCAGTAAGGGACGGAGACCGGCTTGATCTGAGGGCTGGCCTAAGGCATGTTGACGAGAGCAGTGTGAAAGGATCTGGGAGATCGTGGAAAGTTGTCCGGCCACGCATACGAATTGAGTGTGATTGAATTGATTAAATATGTGTGGCTATGGCGTTTGAGTAATGGTGTTATGTTTATAGATTTTTATTGCATTATGGTGTTTAATTAATATGCAGAGTAAGCGTGTGGTTCGAGCGAGGTAAGTGTGATTATGTGCATTTTGTACGTTATTGGTTTTATTGCATATTAGACTTGTCTGGGTACGCATTGGCCTATGTGGGGTTTAGGGTGTTGTTTATTGAGACTTGGTCTCACGGTTATTATATAACCATTTCAGACCTCCAACCTTGAAGATAACTAGTGTACCAGTACGTTTTGAGATCTTGAGCTATATAGAGCGTTCGGTGATCGAGTACCCCCTTGAGTTTGGGAAAGCTTATATTAGGTATCATACCATACTCTGGATTGACGAGGGCGGGCCACAACTTAAGGCTTACCTTTACCTTGATTGGTGTTTCCGATACTAAACCGGCTATCATGGGCCCCTTAGGACGTTTGGTACTCCAATCGACAGATTAGGGCAGTGGGACCTGAAGACAGCTGATGGAGAAGTAGCGAGCCCCGACCCGGTGTTTGAGATGGATTCTAATCCGCGGCCCATTATTATCGAGTCAGACAAGGTGGCCATGGAGTAGGAGTCCGATTCTGATCCGAAGCCGATGAAGCTGGAGCCCGAGCCGGAGGAGGGTCTCAAGGCGGTACCGAAGCCTGAGGATGACCCTAAGGAGGAGCCGCTGAAGGATGAGTCCAAGCCTGAGCCGATGGATTCTAAGTCCGAGTCTTCTGGATCCGATCCAGATTGGGTCCCATCTAGGGGTTAACTTAGAGTTTAGTTAGCAGTAGGGTTGGCACCTTTTTGGATTGAGTATTATAGGTTGTTAGGTCTAACCCAATCGAGCCACAAGTTCCTTTTGTTGATGGTGGCTTGTTGACCATTTTGATGTTTATTCGTCCCCATAACTAATGGTTGTTGTAAATCTTCTTTTGATCAATATAGTTGTGTGTGTATTATCTGATCCGTTGTTTTGGGTCGGCTACGCATCCTAGGACGTCACATTATTTTGATCGAAAAGGGATGTCGCGAGCTCGATGGGGTTTGGGGCATGACAAGTTCAAGTTCAAAGGCAACATTGAACATTTTTATACAGTTCAATGATTAAATTGAAAAGTTCAGAAATCATATTGAACAAATTAAAAATTTATGGACTACATTACATATTGGACTAAAGTTCAAGGACTACATTACAAATTGAGCCAAAATTTAAGAATTATTTATGTCATTTACCCATGTTAGTATCATAGCGATGTGTGTGGCCCACCACACTCATAGCATAGATTCTGCTACAAATCCATTACTTCCCATCAATTGTTTATTTATCAATGATGCAAGTGTCTCCATTAATGATAAACAAGCAGCAAATCAATGAACAAACGACAAAATGGAATGTACGGAACAAATGAGTAAGGAATAAATGCATAATAATTGCACAAATATCCACAAGAACCAAGGTAATTATGACCTCTTGATGAACTCGCGAGCTTCACTTTCCCCATCATTCTACAAACTCAGGCTCGTCATTGTCACTGATAATTTGCTCGGCGGTCGATGACATCAACTGCATGGTAATTCGTTTGGGGACGAACCCACTGTAATAGTAGCTCACAATGCTGTCCTTGCTCTCGCTCGGAATTTACTTCGATGCTTTGTCCCAGAAGCTTGCCTGGTTTGCCAGCGGATTTGATTTCAAGAGCGTCTCGAACTGATGTTCTTCCCTTATTGTCCACGTCCTTGAGACTTGCTCTCCCATTTCATCAAATTTCCAAGTCCAGAAAGCCGGGCCGAGATCGAGCTTCGAGTTCAATGTCGCTTCATACACATGCCTTTTCATGCAGTTATCTGATCTTGGTAACTTACAAGAGCTACTTCCCTGTCCATTGCTTCCCAGTAGGGGTTCATTGATTCTGTCTTCGATAGGCCAAACGCGGGTGCCTACATATTTAGTACTTTTCAAAGTATTGTGATTGTTTTTGGTCCACGTGCCCACCCATCTGGGGATTTCCGCCTGGAATGCGGGGCCGATTGGCACCGTGGGTCTTGGAGGGTACTCGTCGTCTAAGTACAATAGAGAGAACACTCGCCTTCGGATCGTTACATTTGACTCCTCATCCGCATCAGAAAAGTCCGAACCGTCTGCCTCATCGCTAGGATCCTCCTGATTTCGGGAAGCCATGTCTTGCTGACTCCACGAGTGTGAGCCATCATGCACTGATCCATCCATGACAACTGATGGAGAAACAAGGTCCCCAGTTGAGGGAGCAGAGTAAGAGTTAGTACTTTGCTTTTCTTCATAGCCTTCTATGCTGGCAGACAGACCATTTGTTGAAATGCGTGAGTTGCGGACAGTTTGCTCGTCCAAACTGTTACAAATAATGTCAGCGAAATTGGTTCCACAGGAAAGAGTTGTAACCAATTTCTTGACATTGTAGTGAATATTTTTCTCTCGTGCCTGTCCATGGTCTTCTGCAGATTCTCCACTTTCAAAGGATTGGTCAGGTTTTCGTTTCTTCTGAAGATGGAAGGAGAACATTCGTATGTCAACTTTTTCTTTCGAACAATAATTGATAAACGTCTAAGCTGGATGAAAATGTAGACAAGCAGCAACCACAAGTGGAAACAATTACAACAATGTTTCCAATCTAAGAGGCGTTTTTCTTCTGGCCTCCAATTGGTTGGTTTGTTCGACAAAAATTTCACAACTAGGTAACTATTACCCCGCATTTGGAAACCCTAACTGCTCTCTCTCTCTCTCTCTCTCTCTCTCTCTGTCTCTCTCTCTCTCTCTCTCTCAAGTTATAAATATAAATATGTTGTTGCCACTCTACTATTGTCAGCCTAGCCACATTTAGTCGCTGTTGCTTAGCCATCGATCCGGCTCTCTCGTTCTCTAAACCTTTCTAAACCTTGTTTACAAAATGCATTTAAATTTTAAAACTTTCAATTGGTTCAACCAAACTCTAAACCTTCTTTAAAAAGGGCAATGAAATCCTTTCAATGAACAGTTCCTAAAATTGCATAGTTATTCAAAAAGTGCTTCTGTGATATCTGAATTGCAGTTTTTAAAAGAATTTTGAGACTCAATCATATTTTCAGACAAAGGTTGAGAATTTAAATTTAATTAGTCAAAAGGTATAGAATTCTATTGCACTTTTTGGTAAAGGTTTTGAATTTGATTGAACCAAGTGAAAGATTTAGAACTTAATTTGCATTCTGTATGTAAGGTTTAAGAATTGTGATGCAACTTTCTTGACATTATGAGTAGTTGTGCATGTTTATTTCATGGCTGACTCATTGTTAGTTGAGTAGTGGATGCTTACTCGGCCCATGATCCGTTCATGTTTATTATATTATTGTCACCCTGATCTTGTCTCACCATTTCTAACAGGTAGTACCTCATTGATTTTATGTTGTAACTCGTCAAAAGATGACCCTCATCGTCATCACCATCATAGATTGACAATCAACACCCCCTCAGAGGAAGGTCCTTTTCCACCAGTTGAGGTCATCAACACCTGTTCAACGCTACCGGTTACTGGGCACCATTGCCAATGCCCTATGAATGTCATTTTTCGCTTTGTTTTATTTCTAATGTTCTGCTGATGTGACACCAACTAAACGGCGGCATTGATACCATTCATAATCTTAACCGAGTCAGTAACGACATTTTAATAGAGCATCACATGTTCCTAGAAGACTCAATTTATACATTATGCAAATTAAAAGACTCGTTCACAAAAAAAAGGTCAGAGGACAAATTAAAAGTCTCGTTCACTTTGATGTACCTTAAGATTCAAAGCCTCGACATTTCCCAATAACAAGGTCATTAATCACATACCTGGAGTCGTAGTTGTTTTGTCCGCCGAAGAGTTGACATGTTAGAAGCAAAGGGAAACTTGATGGTGCATTGTCTAGTTTGACACTTCGATCCATTTGAGAGATCTGAAAAAAAAAAAGTAGTCCAAGTTTTAGCACCAAAATTTAAGTAGTGAATACTTTTGGTATCTTGTTATCATGAAAAGATGTGACTCTTGGGTATAAAAATAAGTGATTATTGACATGAAAAGTAGTGATGGTGGAGATACGGTATCTATTCTCGAGTGATATGTTGATTGGTTGTCTATAAATAACATTAAATCATATATTGTTCAACACAACTGTTCAAAACAACAACTTATTCTTCCTGACTCGCTCTTCTCATTTCATACACACAACTTTAATAATACATTAAAGGTGAAATTCCAAGAGAAAAATTAAGTAATTGCTAAACTCGTTTCTCTACAGCTTTGGTGTATATTCTGGAGATATATTTGTTCTAAACCCAACAACAATAATAGTAGGGGCAAATAATATCCTAAGGACAATGATCGTCATCACCCGTCAAAGTATCACAAATCTATAACTACTGCTCTATTTTCACTGGCGATCAAATTTCCCCAACAATTGTATAGTGGAAATCTAATACAAGGATAAGTACCAAATCAATCTTAATGTTCTAGCCTTGACGTTTTAATTTATCTTAATTAATTCATCAACGTTTAAGCTAATTGGAAAAGTGAACTAGAAGTGCTAAAATCGAAGTAGAGAATGGGAAAAAAGAGGATGTTATAAGTTCTAAAACTATTGAACATTTTGGTTTCACAACTTTATGGTCAACAATACATTAATACATTGCACTTTTATAATAAGGTTATCTTACGTGGCAAATTGTTGGATAAAAAAATAGAAACAAAATAGTTAGGAGGGCTCAGAAGGAGATTGCAAATCATCAACTAACTCTCTCTCTCTCTCTCTCAAGTTGGGACAGTTGTGCTGCTAAAGGACATTGTTACTATTTCAATTATTGTATGTTAAGAATAATGTTGTAATGCCATGCTGATTTTATGATAACCTAAATCGTTGATGATAGATGATTATAATTGCAAAACAAAATTTACATTGCACAATAATTTTGAAACTTCTACCATGTGATTCCAAACCATTTGATTGGTGAGAGAGAGATGAGTGATTGAATTTGAGAGTGTTGAATTTTGATTGGATGTGGTAAAATTCATAGAACGGGAAAGATAGGTGATGGAGACACCATTGGAAACAATAGATGTGTATGCTCATGGAATACATAATAGAAACCCATAAACTTAAGCTGTGTTTGGTCAGAATTTCTAGTCAGGAAAGTACTAGATACAACAAGATATGAAATGTAGGGTTTTTGCTACTATTTGGTGAATCATAGTAATAGAATCAAATATTTTCATATCCTATCTTTTTCATTGTTTGGTAGAAACTACATATTCGTGTAAATGCACAAATTGAAATGCTAAGAATCTCTCATGATTCACTGCTAAAGAACTTGGAAATGCATAAACGAAAACAACCTCCCACTATCAATCTGTGATTATTGTACGATCTAAACCTTAAATAGCAGAGGAAATCATTGTAGTATTCTAAAGTCACAAAATTGATTATAAGAAGAAATGTAAATGCTCTACGACAATATCAGTAAGACAGAAAAATCAGAGTATGACAAATCTAGTAAGAAAGAGAAAGAATGACAATTTGTCTTTGCTATTCTGAAATATATAATTTTTCGACTCTGGCCACTATTGTGAAGCTTTAACGTGAACCAGAGAGTTATAGAGGAGCTATAGAGGAGCAGGAGCTTCAATTTTTCGCTGATTTTGTGGAGCTTTAACATGAACCAGAGAATTATGGAGCAAAATGAGTTTTAACTCTCTTGCTGCTTTCATTAAGTTTTGATATGAACCAAGGAGCTACAGAGGAGTCGTGAAACTTCAACATGAATCGAGGCTACAGAGAAAGAGAAAGAGAGGGTAGGGATTTTCAAAATATAGATTTTATACTATGAAATATATTTTTTACGGAATGGAATATCCACCTTTGTCCCACCCCTACATGGAATATTTTTTTCCGGGTTATATTTCTCCTATATTTAATTATATCCTGACTTTTTATCGCGGCTACCTAACGTAGCCTAAAAGGATTGATCTTAATTGAATAATCTTAATCTTGAGTCAAGATGGAAATTAGAATTCTAATAAAAAAATTGTCTAGAAACATTGTAATTTTATGGATGTGATTTGTGATTGCGAAAGAACTTTTAGCTACGGATTGTACTCTAGTTTAAACAACACTAGACAGTATCCGACACATAGCACAAGATAGCTATAAAAATAAGACAATTCTAATTGTCGCAACCATTGTCAAGTGAACCACCTAGGGGTTGGCTGATATATTACTAAGTATACACTTAACTTAAGCTCTCCAAAGCCTTTATCAATTTGTAACTTTCAATTCAAGTTTTTTTAACATGCAAAATCAATTTATTTCGGAATTGGCAATAATCAGTTTTTGGTGGATTGATTAGAAACTTGGAGAATACTTTATTTTTACGAATTAGAGATTAAATGGATTCAGGAACTTGATTATGCTAAATTACTCGAATGCCTTTAGGTACATTCTCTCTTTTATTTTCAAAAAAGATTTTTGCTAGCAACTTAGATTAATTTTAAACCTGACCACTAACAAGTGAGAGACATTCATGTGAGTGCTCAAGTAACAAAATAACAACCAATAATCAAAGCATTAAATAAATAAATTGCTAGAATGAAAGTAAATATTCAAACACCTCACACTAATTAACATTCTAAGTAAAAGTCAAGCACTAAAACTATACCTAGCCACACCATGACTTTACTAACTAATCGACAATTCTAATTAATTCTCTTTTTTGGGTTTTTCTTTTATTTATGAAAACTAACTATATGAACTTCTAATCTAGGTTAAACATGCATGATTTACTATTCTAATGACATGCATTCTAAATTAAATGATCCTAAACATTTAATCACTGAATGACATGGCATAGATGGCATGTCATATGACTTGGCATATATGATGATGTGGCATGTGACATGGCATCAATGACTTGGAATTTATGCAACTAATCTTTTATGACATGCACACATTTATTTTTGTGATTTTTTATTAAAATTATTAATTAATAAATCACTAAATTAAACTATCTAAAATGAATAGTAATCTAGCCTAGAATAGGAATTAATTTCAACCAAATCCTATCCTAACTTGGAAGGCCTATCTTAAACATGCAATATTATGTTAAAATGCAATGTTATCTAGAAAACTATCCTATTCTAGCATGCAATCTTTTTGTTTTTTTTTTTCAAATAAGGTAAATCAAGATAAACACCAAGCCAAATAAGATAAGCATAAGATCAAACTAGATAAGCTCAAAAAATGGCAACATTATCCAATTCGAATTTGGAAACAAAAAAAAATTGACAACCTAATCTTAGGGCCTAAAGATCAAATGATCTTTTTGCCGTTCAATCAGTAGCCATATCTCAATGCCTAGAGATTGAAATACAGATTATACGCACGTTATGAATCAGGAAAGTTTGCCTAATTTGGAATCTCAAATATTCAAAGTTTAATCACAATATCATTAAAATAGGTAATAAAATATTGAATTCGAATTCGAATTTGATAATTACCTAGCTTGTAAATTTTGTTTCCAAATCGAGGACCGACGAATGGTGAAGCTCGGACAGCAGCCGGCAGGGGACCTCGGCCAAAAGACTCTTGGACTGGTGGTGCGTCGCGGGTGAGAGGTCTCAATTTGGTGGTCGACAAGCCTACAAAACAGAGAATTTTTCCAAGTCAAGGAAGGACCACCGGCTTAGCGAGGAATCAGTGCAGCTGGGACGTGTTACAGGCAGGTGCAGGGCTCGCAGTGCAGCGCCTTTGTCCCGCCAGTGAGGATACACAACTCAACCGTCGGTCAGTAGGGAGCAACGACGTCTTCATCGTGGATGCAGGGAGGCAGTAGGTCGCGGTGCTGCATTCCACACAGAGGAGCAGCGGCAGCGTCAGGCTAGAGCAGATCGTCGTCCGAAGGGTTCAGAGCAGCAACTAGCGGTGTTGTCTTCGTGGAACAGAGAGTTCAGCTGCCTTGTCATTTGTCAGTGGGAGAAGAAAAGCAGAGCAGCAACGTCATTGTGTTCGACAAGGCTGGTGGTGCGGTTGGCGATAACGGGTCACGGTTATGAAGCTCAACCGCAAGCGCTCTCTCTCTCTCTCTTGCTCTCTGTATCTCTCTCATGCGTTTTCTCTCTATGTATGCTCTAATTCTTTAATTGCCGACCTCTTTTCACTTGTGAGGATTATGATATATTTATAGCACAAACCTACCTTTAATCAGATTAAAAGGCTTAATTTCAAGCCTCGTTAAGGGTCAATGGGCTCTATTAACTTTAAGTTCTAGGCCTTTTATTAATGAAAGCTCTTATTGGCTTAACCCATCCCAATTAAAGTTCAAAATTCCCCCCTCTGGTAATTTTCAACAAGCTGTGCATGGGCTTGGCCAAATTTATCTGTCTTTATGGGCTCAGTCCATGTAATTCAATCAAGCTCAGAATCTTAATCCACTGCCGGTCCAATTAAATGTAATTTATGGGCTTATCCATATGCTAAATGCTCCTAAAATTTATATGCAAATTAATTGATTTTTTTGTTTAGGGACCAAGGTCGATTCATAATTTTCTACGCAATGAATTACTAAATGTGACACCAAAATTTAGGTGTCAACATTAATAATATTTGAGGATATAATATTTCAATATTAAATAGAACCTATCAGTTAAAGCAATATGTTTTAGATGTACCTAGTGAATATGATTGGGCAAGGAAAACTTAAAACAAAATTGGAGTAGATTTTTTAAGTCATATTGAATCAATGAAAACATTAAAACTTTGTTGTGATCTTATAGTAAATCATAGCGGAACTAAAAACAAAGTGAAAAATAAACTCACTCAATAGCATAGCATATTGACTACATTTAGTTTCCTATATCATATATTCAATAGCATTTAGAAAGTCTGTAAACACTATAAAGGAGAGAGATGATTAAAAGATGGTAGGAACTATGTAATTAGTCATCCTTTTGTTGATTATACCGAGCCCCTCTTTTCAATTCTAACTTTCAAAGCCCACCTTCAAAACATGAACTTCCAAACTTTTCTTATATCCTGGCCATTACACTTGTTTTGATTATATCCTTTTTTTCTATTTCTTTTCTTATATTCATTATTTTTTATTTGTTTTTCTTATTAGTCCTTCTTCCCTTTGTCCTCTTTCCAGGTTCACGAAGACTCTACAGATTCTCCCCTTTCCTACGCTTGAATTCCTGAAACATAAACTTACTAACTATTCCTTTCCTTTCTTTCCCTTTGATCCTTCTTTTCTTTTCAAAACATCCCAACTCTAAATTCCACTTAAGCAGATCACCTCCGGGCACCATGGGATTCAAATACTCGCCAGTCATCATCACATACGCAACACCTTCGAATAATAAACTCTACTCGGAGAAGAGTGTTGAGCGTTAGAGACGTGGCAACAACTTGATTTGATGGAAGAAATTTTTTGAGGATGAAACAATTGCAATTTGCGCCTTTGTATTGCATGTCATAATTACAAGAGAAATAGACTATATATAGACCATAGTTTGATTCGAAATAGGAAACCTCTTTCTAGGAAACCTATTCTAATTAGGAAACCTACTTGACTTAGGAAACTTTCCTAAAATATAACTAGAAACAATATCTCACAATATCTATGAAAAATCAAAATATGAAAATACGAACAGACTCAAAAAAGGAAACAAGTATCAACAAATTTGGTTTAATTTCTAACACTCCCCCTTAAACCAAATTCTCTTCCATCGATCATTCCAAGCAGGCTCTTGAACTTTCGAAAAGCATCGATCTTGAGAGGTTTAGTAAAAATATCTGCTACTTGATCTCCGGTCTTCACATGCAACACTTCAACTTTATTCTCTTTAACATGTTCTCGGATGAAGTGATATCGAACATCGATATGTTTACTTCGTTCATGAAAAACTGGATTTTTCGCCAAAGCAATAGCAGAAACATTATCAACAAAAATCTCCGTTGCTTTCTTCTGCTCCATAAGAATATCTTTGAGTAGTCTTCTCAACCATATTGCATGACAAACACATGAAGATGCAGCTACATATTCAGCTTCACATGTCGACAGAGTAACACTTGATTGCTTCTTTGATGACCATGTGAAAGCAGTGTCGCACAAGAAAAATACAAATCCCGTGGTGCTTTTTCGATCGTCGATATCTCCACCATAATCACTATCCGAATAAGCTCTAAGTTTGAAAGATTCAGAGCAATAATAGTGTAAGCCATGAGAAATAGTACCTTTGATGTACCGAAGTATTCTCTTTGCAGCTTTAAGATGAGATGATTTTGGTTTCTCCATGTATCGACTCACAATTCCAACACTATACATAATATCCGGTCTCGTGCATGTCAAGTATCTCAAACTCCCAATTAAGCTTCTATAATATGTCGAATCAACATCGGCACCATCATCAAACTTCGAAAGCTTGGTTCCGCACTCCATTGGTGTATTGACCGGCATACAATTTTTCATGTTGAATTTTTCAAGGATATTTTCTGCATATCCTTTTTGGGAAATAAAAATCCCATCAACACTTTGCTTTACTTCAATACCAAGAAAATAATTCATGAGACCATTATCAGTCATCTCAAATTCTTTCACCATTGATGCCTTAAAAGCATCAATCATCGCTGAATTATTTCCTGTAAAAACAAGATCATCAACGTATAAACAGGCGAGCAAAATATCACCTTTTTCTTGCTTCAAATAGAGTGCATGCTCGTATGGACATTGAGAGAATTTATTCGCCTTGAAATATGCATCAATTCTGGAATTCCATGCTCTCGGTGCTTGTTTAAGCCCATATAGAGCTTTCTTCAACCTCAATACTTTGTCTTCATGACCTTTCACTACAAACCCCTTGGGTTGTTCAACATAAATTTCTTCTTCAAGGATGCCATTCAAGAATGCTGATTTGACATCCATTTGATAAATCCGCCAATTATTTTGAGCAGCAATGGAAATAATCAATCTAATAGTTTCCATGCGGATGACAGGGGCAAAAACTTCATCATAATCGATTCCAGCTTTTTGCTTGTATCCTTTCGCGACTAATCTAGCTTTGTACCTTGTCACTTCACCTTTCTCATTCTTCTTGGCCTTGTACACCCATTTAACACCAATTGATTTCTTGTCCTTCGGAAGATTAGCAAGCTCTCATGTTTGATTTTTCTCGATGGCTTCAATTTCTTCATTCATGGCTTTTTTCCACTTTTCTTCTTTGGCCGCATCATCATAAGTAAGTGGTTCATAATCTGCAAGAAGACATATAAGATGAAGCTCTTCGGTAGCTTCGTAAATTTCAGACAATCTTTTTGATCTTGGCACTAACGGTTCATCGACATTATTTGAAGGGGATGGTGCTGATGAACTTGAGGAAGATGTTGGAGAAGAAGGTGAAGGTTGATCCTTCAACTCCGTTTGATTGGAATCACCACGAACATTCGCTTCTTCTTTTAGATTTTCTTCCCACATTCCATCTTCATCGAATTTGACATCTCTACTTACATACACTTTCAAAGTGTTAGGGTCAAATAATCGATAGGCTTTGGATGATGAGTCATACCCGATAAAGATGAGCTTTTTACTCTTGTCTTCAAGTTTCGATTTTTTTTTGTCCGGGACATGAGCATAGGCAATGCTCCCGAAAATTCTTAAGTGTAAAACACTTGGTATTCTCCCGGTCCATGCCTCTTGTGGAGTTACGCCTTCAAGTCCATATGTGGGACATCTATTTTGAAGATAGACGGCACACGAAACAGCTTCAGCCCAAAGTTCTTTGGACAAATTTTTGCTCTTCAACATGCTTCGAACCATATCAAGAATAGTTCTATTTTTCCATTCAGCCACACCGTTTTGCTGAGGTGAATACGGGGCCGTCAAGAAACGCCGAATACCATGATTTTCACAGAATTTGTTAAATAAGGCTGAGGTAAATTCTCCACCACGATCAGTCCTTAAAGCCTTGATAAAATAGCCGCTTTCCTTTTCAACCAGGTTCTTGAATTTTTTGAAAATATCAAATACTTCTGTCTTTTCTTTTAAAAAATATACCCAAGTTTTCTGAGTAAAATCATCAATAAAAGTAACAAAATATCGATGATTACCATATGAGTGAGGATTGATCGGGCCACATAAATCAGAATGAATCAATTCAAGTGGCTCTTTTGCTCGATAAGTCGCCTCCTTTGGAAAGCTAGATCTGGAATGCTTGCCGATAACACACCCTTCACATAATTGATCGGGATGATCAATACGTGGTAAGCCATAAACCATCTTCTTGCAAGAAAGCAAATTGAGTCCGCCAAAATTGACATGGCCGAACCTCAAATGCCACAACCATGAAGGATCATCTACGCACGCCTTTAGACATCGAGACATCTCACTCTTTATATTGAGAATAAACATCCTGTTCTTCGACATCTTCACATTTGCAATCAATTTATTATTTCGATCTCTCAACATAAGATTAAGATCTCTCATATGAACAGTATAACCTTTCTCTAGAAGTTGTCCCAAACTCAAGATATTACTTGACATTTTTGGAACATAACTAACATTGGTAATAAACTGATGTGCACCATTCTTTAAGCGAATCAAAATTGTACCTTTTCCTTCAACAAGAATTTTAGAGTTATCACCGAATGAGACAGTCCCTTTAATTGTCTCATCTAACTCGGTAAACATCTCCTTTCTCCCGCACATGTGATTGCTTGCGCCGGTATCCAAATACCACGTATCACTTTGACCTTCTTCATATTCTTTGAATGCCAATAAAAGAACTTGATCAGCATCATTCACCAAGTTCGCCTTTTCTTCTACTCTGCTACTTTCTTTGTTCCAGCAGTTAGAAGCATAATGACCAAGTTTATTGCAATGATAACATTGGATTTTAGATTTATCATACCATTGGCTTGTCGAGTTCTTTCCTCTTCCACGAGCACCTCTTTGATGTTGGTATCCTCCATCACTTCGAGCAGGATCTCCTCTGCTTCGTCCACGACCTCTTCCTCGAAAGTGACCTCGGCCACGACCTCGATCACGATCTTGACTTGTCCCGCGATTTTGTACAAGATCTCTTCTTTGCTCCTTTTCATCTCGAATGGTCAATTGCGTTTGGAGAACTTCCTCCACCGGTTCAATCTTTTTCTTTCTAAACCTTTCTTCATGGGCTTGTAATGAACCCATAAGTTCATCAACCGTCATGGCATCCAAGTCTTTGGATTCTTCAATTGCAACCGCAATATGATCATACTTCTTGTCTAAGGACCGAAGTATTTTCTCAACAACACGAACATCGGAAACATCTTCTCCGTTTCTTTTCATCTGATTAACAATTGCCAAAATTCTCGTGAAATAATCAGCAATCGATTCAAATTCTTTCATATGAATTACCTCGAATTCGCCTCTCAAGGTTTGAAGACGAATCTTCTTAACTTTCTGAACTCCTTGATGTGTGTTTTGAAGAATCTCCCATGCTTCTTTGGAGGTAGTGGCGTTCGAAACTTTTTCAAACATAGAATCATCTAACGCTTGATAGATGATTGACAGGGCATATTGATCTTTCGATCGAGCCTTCTCCAAGGCATTCCTCTGGTTTTGGTTTAACGTGGCTTCATCCTCTGGCTCATCATAGCCAATGTTAACAAGTTCCCACACACCGTAGGCGCCGAGTAGAGCTTTCATTCTAACAGCCCAGTTACCATAATTTTCTTTGGTAAGACGGGGGTATTGAAGAGGAAGCTGATTGTTCGTTGAGGCCATGATCACGAACCGTAAGCTCTTATACCAATTTGTTGAGCGTTAGAGACGTGGCAACAACTTGATTTGATGGAAGAAATTTTTTGAGGATGAAACAATTGCAATTTGCGCCTTTGTATTGCATGTCATAATTACAAGAGAAATAGACTATATATAGACCATAGTTTGATTCGAAATAGGAAACCTCTTTCTAGGAAACCTATTCTAATTAGGAAACCTACTTGACTTAGGAAACTTTCCTAAAATATAACTAGAAACAATATCTCACAATATCTATGAAAAATCAAAATATGAAAATATGAACAGACTCAAAAAAGGAAACAAGTATCAACAAATTTGGTTTAATTTCTAACAAAGAGCAACTCTTGAATATGATAAGACTGAAAGTATGAGCAACGCCTTTGAATAATCAACTCTACTCGGAGAGAATCGTGAGTTATGGAATACCGTTTTTATTTGCTCTACTAACAGAAGGATTCTTGTCTTATTCAAGCACAACCGACTATGATGAAGCTTTGATAAATCAACAACGAAGTTGGATTCAAGAATTTACAAGTTTTGGGTTCGGGCATGAAAGAGGTAGTATGATCAACGATGGGACTGTTGTATAGCTGTGAGAGGTCAAACACTGAACGGAAGGAACAATAAACTCATGTTATGAGATGAACATGCATTCTGACTTCATTTGAGCATTTTATTGAACGGGTAGTGAGCAATCAGTTAAAGTGCATTATTTCAATTTCAAAAGTCGATTCTCAGCTATCCTTTCATTTTGAAAAAAATCTTTAGAAGACATTCAAAAAATCAAAGAAATCAGCGTAAACAAATTGATTCTACTCCTAGGCAGACACCAGGGCACTTTGGTATCTGCTTCATCATTAGAACAAAGAACGAGCAAGCAGAAGTATTACCTTGTTAATGAATCTGATCAAAAGCCTCGGTTTGGTGGTTAGAGTCTTCAGGAAGTGATGACGAATAGAATCGACAATGGTGGAAGAACCTTTGATTGAAATCCGACCACGTTGATGCTGGCGAACTCGAGACGAAAGGAAACAGAGTAAAACAGAGCACACCTGGTCCTCTTTCAAAAATGATACCAGGGGCAAGGAATGATGACGAACGGTGACAAGGATGATCCAAATTAGAGAATATAAGTGATCTTCAAGTGAGACTCAAGGTTTTCAAAGCTTTCGCTCGCAGAATAGGGAGCTACAGAGCTTAGCAAATTTAAATTGTCGATTCTGTTGCAAGATCTCCAACTCAGCGTTCTGGAATTATCTAGAAATTTCCTTGCACCAAGCTTTGCTCGACTTTCTCATCACACTGATGCTTCTGGGAAAATTACAAAAAACAGTTTTAAATCTATTGCACTTATATCAATTCAATCATAAACCTTTTAATTATGCCAATTGGATCATAAATATTTTTACGTTTTGTCAATTAAGTCCATCCGGCTAATTTTTCGCCAAAAATTACTGACGCTGACGTTAGCTATCCTACTAGTATAGCCGACGCTAACGTGAACAATATTTTCAGTTTAAAAAAACAAAATTTTTAATAATTTTTTTATTCGTTTCTTTTCTTCTTCTTTTTTCTTCTTCCTTCTTCCTTTGCCAATCGCCATGGCCGGTGACCGGCTAGAGGTCACATTAGTGATTTGTTAAAATTGGCCAAATGAACCTAATTCACAAAATATAAAAAGGTTTAAGATTGAAATGTCAGTTGTGCAATAGGTTCATAAAAAAAGTTGTATTACGTGAAGTATGCCTATAAAAAAATTTATGATGATTATAAGAAAATTGATAAGATGTATGATAAGGTGAAGAATGCCTTTGAGCATTTAGATAAAATTTTTTTTTTGGTAAGAACTTTTAGATAAATTTTATGAGCAATCTTCTCTAGGTTCTCAGATAAAAAATTTGGGAGGTTAAAGTGTGATTGCCGGCAGTAATGGTTGTAACGTTGACATAGATGGTGGTAATATTGAGGATGATTAAAAAATTTGGTGGAAAAAATTATTGTAAGGAAAAAAGTGTGTCCAATAGCAACAAATATGAACTTGATCGGTAACTTCAAGCTAAATGTGAGGATGTCCTGGATCATAACCTTTTGATGTGGTGGGAGAGTAGTGGCTCAAAGTATCACATCCTATCTTTGATAGATTAAGATGTTTTCGCTATTCCCATATCTACTATTGCTTCAAAGTCGGCTTTTACTACTTTGAGTCATGTGTTTATTGGCTTTTGAATTTCTTTGACTCCAAAGTCATGGAAGCTTGCATTTGCATTCAAGATTGGTTGAAAACAGTTCCCATGCCAATTAATATTAAAAAGTGTATTGAGAATGTGAAAAAAGTTTGAGTTGGGTAAGTCATGTTTATTTATTTTTATCTTGTAATTTCTTTGTAGATCTAATAAGTAAATAGTTTATTTTTCTTCCTTTTTTGTTAGATATGTATTGTCTTATCAAGGAGCTTATCTTTAATAAATAGAGATTACAAGTTCAAATGTAAAGAGTAAATGTGGTTTGGTTTTTTATTAATTGTTTAAGTTTAAAGTGTAGTAATTTTAATTTAGGGTACCAAAAACCCTAAATTATACCCACCGTGACACATATACATTGAACATCTTTTTGTGATACCAAAAATCTCAAACCTGTACTTATGTGATACATTTACTTTCCATCAAAGTTTTATAAAAGAGTACTATTAAAAAAACTGCCAAAACATAAACAGTATTGATATAGAGCTCACGTAGTTTAAGTAAAATAACAATAATATTGTTTTGGCTAAAAATCATTTAATGGAATCTTGACAAAGGGTTAATGTGTCACATATGGACAAGTTAGCAGTTTTTTATGTCACAAGAAAAAAGTTTAGGTTAAATGTGTCATATAAACATAATGTAAGGTTTTTTATGTCAAAAAAATCTAGGTAAATGTGGCACTGTATGCATACTTTGAGGTTTTTTTTTTTTTTGCTTTTTTCCTTTAATTTAAAACAATTGTTAAATAATTCACCGTATTTGTTGCTTCATTTTTAGGTGGATAAAATTCGAAAGACTCTTTTATGGATGAAAGAGGAATAATGTTTTACAATGGGCCACGCTATTTCCACTCTTTTTTTGGCTTAGGCACTCCCTTTCTTTTTTTTTTTTTGTATTTTAATCAAACTATCCTTTGTGGGGATCACAACTTGCAATACAACTCTACAAAAGTAATCGACTCTTTTGTTTTGTTTCTAGTTTTTCCTTTTGGATCTCACTTTCCTTTTTCTTTCTTTCTTTCCATGCCCTCGATGTCTCAGTTCTCCCTTGTTGCAAATTTGTCTCTCTGTTTTCTCTCTTGCGGCCGTTCTCTTCTTTTTATGCCTTTCAACCCTGCTTCCACAAACCCCATCGTCCTCTATTTTCAATCTATGATACCAACCCCGTCATCCTCTTCATTTCGTTAGCACCAAAATTCGGAACCGGTGACCTCTCCAACAAGCCGTTTTTCTCCATCGCATGTAGGCTCTTCTTGCACTATGGAAAGTAATATTGAGAAGCATCCCTTCTCCTTTATCTCTTTTTAATGGTTTTCTCTCCTCTTCTTGATATATGAGAGTGAAGAGAAAGAAAATGTGGGGATAAGAACACTACGGCGCTCACTTGAGTGCCTTAACTTTTATACGGTGCTCAATTGAGTGCCATAACGTTTTTTTTTACTCACTTAAATGCTAAAAATTTGAAAAAGTAATCACTTAAGTGCCAAATGCTAGCAGCCGGAAAATCTGACGTGGCTTCGTCGGAGCTGACGTGGATAATATTTTAATATTTTTTAAATTTTTGAATTTTTTATTATTAATTTTTTTAATTTTACAAATTTTTTGTTCAATGCTAGCGAGGGTCATTGACGAACCTCGCCAGCTGTGAAGGCTTCGCCTAGATTGGGCGAGGGCAGCCATGTCCTTAGCCATGAAGGTCTTGGGTGAGGCCATTGCGACCTCATCGGTGGCGAGAGAGGCCTTGAAGGCCATCTTGCCAGCTATGGGCGAGACGGCCTCGCCAAATCTGGCAAAAACCGTCACCGTTAAGGGCAAAGCAACCTCGCAAGATCGGCGAGGCCTTTGCCACCTCGCCCGCGCTAGCGAGGCCGCGATGGCTTTGCCAAAGGCTTTCGCAGTTGCAAGCAAGGCTGCCTTGCCGGATTTAGTGAGAGCCTTCACCGCAGCGCCCGCGACCAGTGAGGCCATGATGGCCTCGCCAAGGGCATTCGCGGCAGCGAGCGAGGCGTGCTCGCCGGATTTGGCGAGAGCCTTCGTGACCGCCAACGAGGGTCATCAGCGACCCTCGCCAACCTTAAAAAAAAAAGATAAAGAAAAAGAAAAATTAATAAAATAAAATAACATTAAAAAAATTCAAGTTGGATGAAAAATTAATTAAAAAATCCACGTAAGTTCATTTGTTGGAAATGGCACTCAAGTGATACTTTTTCACCGAAAGTAACACTCAAATGATCTATTTTACTTCGATGTAGCACTCAAATGAACCAAAAAAAAGTTATGGCACTCATGTGAGCACCGTACAAAAGTTATGACACTCATAGTATTCTTATCCCAAAAATGTGTCTACATCATGTGTAGGCATAAAAGTGGAGGGCAATAGGTAAGTTGTGCTCCAATGTTAGGAAAAAAATCGTGAAGAAATTGACTAGCCTTTTAATGCACAACAAAAGAATTGCACAAGAATGTGAATTGAATCACCAGCAAATGTTGCACAAATCTACAACTTCACACCGGTCCGAATATAATCATGAGGAAGATATTCTTATTCCACAGTGTTAATGCCGATCATATTTTCAAAATAACAAAGGAAGCCCTTTTTGTGTGTTATTCAATAGAGATGAGAACTTAAGTCTTCTCTATGTTCTTTTTTGCATTTATGTGTCATGTCTTGTATTTGTCTTCAGGAAGTTATTTTAACTTCCCTTAGAAGACAACTCACACCCTTTCATGTTGGAAGCATGGAGTCCAAATACCATATACGAGAAAATGTGGAAAACGTCCCTAGGAATACTTGAATCACTAATCAAAAGATAAATCATGCAACGGAATGTACCTTGATTTCCACATATTAAATGGACGTTTGCAATTTCGAGAGAGTCCTGATTTCCTTTCTTCAAGTGTAAAAGAGAATGACCAAGAGTGAGAGTGAGAGGAACTTTTTTCCTTTTTATGTTCGGTGTGTTCATTTCTTCTTACTTCTTATTTCTTGAAGAAGAAAAGAATGTAACTTCCATTTTGAAAGTTGCATCCCATTAAAACACAAGTAATTGCCTTTTCCAGTTATCTTTGTTGAATATGGACCATGGGCTTATTTGCCCAACAAGGGCGGCCCATAAACTATTGTTTTCCACTCGCCCATGATGGGGCAAATGTAACTCTCTCTTATCTGCAAAATTCATATCAACAAATAATCTGTGCAATCGGCATATTTTAAAAGTTCATTGCCATACATCTGTTAAGAATATATAGCAGCTCAAATTAAACACTATCAATGAGAGTAAATGTAGTATACAGTATCCTAGATCAGTCAGTCACATTTATATTTCTTTTGATCTCTTTAAATATGTTATATATATTGTATTCACAATTATAATTAAACAAAAATTATCATAATTGATCGACCTATGAATATAAAAATAGAATGTGACATCATTAACAAATTGATCTTCCTCTTTCCTTAAATCTCTCAATCTTTATTCAATTTGCTTTTTTAGTAATGTCACGTTAGATCGAATCATCCATGATCATTGGCGACATTCTAAGATAACAAACACTGAACAAAAATTTTGAGAATAAGTAATAGTTGTGAGGGCTCCTAATTAAGGAACACTTATCCTCAAGAGTCTCACATGGCTTAAAAAGTTGAAATCAAAACTTTTGACATCTTTTATTGGTCGATGGATGCATACGTAATATGAAATACATATTACGGTATTTTCTCCTTTCCCATGGAGCGTATGTTTTTACATTTGATGTCGTACAGATGATAGTTCAGACAATTCCAATGTCTAACTCGAGTTCACAAATCTTCTCCTTTTAAAGAATCTATCAAAACTCGCATCTAGCATCAAAGATAAATAAAGTAAAATATGTGGGTTATTTTACTTTCGGACATAATAAATATTATGACCTCATCTTAACATTGTTAAGGTGACATCTATATTTTAAGCTTGAGCTCTCAATTATCACCTAGATAATAAGTTTAAAATTATCTCATCCCTATTTATCACATAGTAAATAGAGGCGATTACCTATGTGAGTAAGCTAATCTCCCATCTATCCAACATACTTTATTAATATAATGCACTAAGCATATGCATAAATGTCAAATAAACTCATAGGCATTAATAATGATAAAAAAATATCATCGAAGGCGAACTTCTAGAGAAATACAAATATCTAGTACATCAACTTTAACGCAGTCCGGAGATTTTACATGACCAAGGAAAACATCTCTAAGAATTGGCTTCGTCATATAATTCGCTACCATTCTTTGCGGAGGTATGTATTGAACATTCACATATCTTCATGCAACCATATCCTTGATAAAGTTATACTTGGTATCTATCTGTTTGGTCTTGCAATGAAATTTGGGATCCTTGGTGTAAGCTATCACTGCTTGACTATGACAATTAACCAATAATGAGTTTGCAGCATTCTCAATAACACTTAAATAATCCAAAAATCTCTGAAGCCAAACGCCCTATTGTACTCTGTTAATCGTGCCATGAATTCGGCTTCCATCGTGGATAAGGCTATGCATGTTTGTTTCTTACTGTTCTAAGATATAACATCATTATTTAGTAAGAACACAAATATAGAAGTAGATTTCCTTTAATCTAAATCTCCTCCCAATCAGCTTTTGAATATCCTTCAAGTTGCAGGTCCCTTTCTTGATAACTCAGCGAATAACCAGCAGCACTTTTCACATACCTCAAGATTCTTTTGATAGCTATCCAATGTGTTTGACCTCGATTGGATTGGTATCTACTTGTCATTCTAATTGTAAAACATATGTAAAGTCTTGTACGCATCATATCATACATTAAGCTTCCAACAATGCTAGCATAAGGAACACCTTTCATTCTTTCCTTTTCTTGTGGAGTCTCTGGACACAACCTATGGCTCAATCATTCACCTCTTGCAATAGGAGTACCTATGGATTTACAGTCTTGTATACGAAATCGTTCAAGGATTTTATTTATATGCTTCTCTTGAGAAAGAGACAAGGATGTCTTTAAACGATGTCTTGAAATCTTAATTCCAAGAATATATGCACCTTCTTCCATATCTTTCATTTCAAAATTGAAAGATAACTAATTTTTAATTATATTAACAAACTCCACATTTCTACTGGCAATTAGTACATCATCCACATATAATAATAAGATCACAAATTGATCCTTGGATCTTTTGATATATACACAATGATCTTCATTGATCATATCAAAATCATATGTCATTATATGACATTATGAAAATGTACATACCATCATTTCGAAGACTGCTTTAAACCATATATCAATTTTAAAAGTTGGCATACCTTTTGTTCTTGGCCTTTTGTAATGAAACTAACGGGTTGTTTCATATAAATTTCTTTTTTTATTTTTCCATTGAGAAAAGCAGTCTTTACATCCATTTTATGTAATTCAAAATCCATACTTGCCACTATTGCTAGTATACTACAAATTGAGGCAAATCTCACCACAAGAGAAAATGTTTCTTCATAATCAATTCCTTCTTTTTGATTATACCATTTTACCACAATGCGAGTCTCATATCATTTTATTAAGGCATCAGCTTTACGCTTTATTTTGAGAATCCACTTGTTCTCAATGGCCTTGCGTCCTTTCAAGATATCAACTAATTCTCAAACTCGGTTGGATTTCATTGTCTCCATTTTTTTCTTGCATCTACTTTTCTTTATCAAGGCATGTTATAGCCTCATTTGCATTCCTCGACTCATCCTCTTCTTGAGGAGCGACCATGAAGCTTCCCCTTCAACATCAAAATGTCGATAGGGAATGCTTTTGCAACTTGTTCGCCGTATAAGAGATTGTACACTTGGTACATCATGTTCCATTACACTCCCACTTGAATTAAATAAGTGTCAATACCACAAAAAACCCCAAACTAGTACACATATGATAATTTTACCATAAATTAATTTTTTGACCATAAAAAACTCCAAATTAGTACACATATAACAATTTTGCCCTAAACTAATTTTTTGATCACTAAAAATTCCAAACTCGTAAATTTGTGGCAATTATACCCTCCGTTAATTTCCGTTAAATTTAATTAATACCATAAAAAAAATCGTAAATTTGTAAATCGTGACAAGTGGAGAGTAAAACTCAAAAATGGTACATCCATCAATCGTCATGTGTCATTTAATAAAACAATTTAACAGTAAAATTTAATGAAAACTAACGGAGGGTAAATTTATTACAGATGTACCAGTTTGAGGTTTTTGGCGGTCAAAAAATTAGTTTGAAGTAAATTTATTACAGATGTACCGGTTTGGGGTTTTTCATGGTATTAACTCTATTAGATAATGACAATATCGTCTCATCAAGTTATTGTAATTGAGATTGGTTTGAATTTAATTCCCCATTTCTCACGTTGCTCCCACTTGGATGAACTTCATTAATTTCATTATCACGATCCAAGGTTTCACATAGAGAGTAGTCCTTACCTATTTCGTCGTTCTTAGACTTTCGTTAGACTTCCGATTTCTTGCTCGCTTATGAACACATACCCTTTTGAATACTTCGGGTATCTTATAAAAATGCTATTTTTGCCTCTTAGACCCAATTTTCCATATTTGTGAGAGGGCTTGTGAAATAGGCAGCCAACCCCATGGTTTAAGAAAACTTAAATCAAGTTTTCTTTTTGTCCACAACTCATATGAAGTAGAAATAATTGATTTAGAAGACACATAGTTAAGTTTATAGGCAGCAGTTAACAAAGCATCATCCCAAAAAGTGATTGGTAAGTTAGCTTGTGCCATTATAAACTTAACCATTTTCAATAGGGTTCTGTTTCTCCTCTCTACAACATCATTTTGTTGATGAGTATTAAGAATAGACAAATGTCTTTCTATTCTTTTTTCATCACATAAATTTTTGAACTCATTGAATAAATATTATCGACCTCGATTGGATCTTAGAACTTTTCTTGTCCAATTGATTTTCTATCAAGCTCATAAATTTCTTAAAACAACTTAATGCCTCAAATTTATGAGAAATCAAATTGACATATCCGAATCGAGTATAATCATCTATAAATGTGATGAAGTATACAGCTCCATGGGTTGCTCTTGCTCCTTTTCCAAATGGTTTCCACATTGTTTTTTCTGTTACATAATGCTTACAAATAGGCAAATCAACTTTTTTCAATATTGCCCAATAATCCATCTTTGGCTAGTCTTTTCATTCATTATTGGTCTATATGACCAAGTCTAACATGTCATACATTCACAACATTATCATAAATGTTAGGAAATATGAATAAGGAATAACGAATATTAACATTACTATAGTTAGCATCCAATACAATAAAAACATCCAGAAAACATCCACAACCATACAAACTTGTTTCTAAATACAAGTCAACATCATTGTTATGAAGGTTCAAATTAAAACCAAGTTTAGCTACAACCAACACAAAAACTAAATTCTGTCGAATTTCTGGAGTATATAATATATCATGTAAAAACAATGTGCGATCACCACACGTGTTCAATTGGCATGTGCCGATCCCTTTCACTTCTACTCCGAAATTGTTCTCCACATATATCTACTTTGCTCTTTGTGGAACTCATCGAAACTCCATGAAGGCATCTTTGTCCTTCGCTACATGGTCTATAGCTTCTAAGTTTACAGTCCACGAAGGATGAGATTCAATTAGAAAATCAAGACTTCATACATAAGTAACACTTTTAAGTGCGCTACGGATTTTTATCTTCTTTGGCTCACCACAGTCCCGAACGAAATGACCCTGCTTGCCAAAATTGAAAGACTTCACCTTTGAAGTGTACTTCTTGAAAGGACGTTTTTCTTTCTCATGTTGGTTTAGCTTTGGTTTCTTACCTTAAGAATTCGCTCCTTTGCCCTTCCACCTATTGAACCCACCCAGGTGCTTGCGCTTGGAGCTCGAAGCTCCATGTGAACTAGAATCAGCAAAATAAATGTCGGATTCTAGTTTAACAGCCAAAAGACGATCCTCTTTCAGCTCAAGTTGGCACATCGTGTGACATTTCGAAATTTTACATAACCAATTAGTGGCGTTATGTGAATTGAAATTGGTGATGGTCAAGGTTTGATTATACAATTGTTGAGACACTTTTGGAATTTCGGTAAATACGCACTTGGCATATTTTGACCCGAACATGTTGGAATACATTGGACAATTGTTGAGATTAATGTTTGGCCATATATGCGTATAATACATAAGTTTAGTGATCATTTGAGGTGATTAGGGATAATGGCCATTAAGGTATGTCCTATGTGGACACTATGAGTACTTGAATTGGATATTTTGGACATTAAAATGTACCCTAAACATGGCCGACCACCTAGAATTATTTTTGCATGGAGATTAAATGAATTTTTTGGTCCAAATAAGGTGGTTGATTGTTAATGGATACACAAAACTTCATTTTGCCTTAGCTCACCTTGCTAGTGTCATAATGAGTTTTGGAAGTTTATACTTAATGAAGAAAGGGAATCATAAGTTATCCTTAGTAAATTATTGAGAGTTCTTAAAAGGTAATAGTAAGGGCCACACACCCCAAACTTTGAAAACAAGAAGCCAAGAAGACCAAGTCAAACTTAGGTCAATATAATTATGTATAGCTAGCCAAGGCGATTTCATGCAAGAGTTAGAAGCTTGTCTAACACTCTTCTTTAGGGCTAATGATGATGCTTGCTTGACATACTCCATCTTTCCCCTTAAATTCCAGCCAAACTCTCTCTTTCTTCCTCACCTTTCATTTTCTCATTTTCCTCTCATCTCTCTCGTTTTCTCTCTGGCCGCGAGTCTCCTCTCTCCATCAATCTCTAGTTTCTTCATTTTCTTCCTCTTGAAGCTCACGGCTAAGACTCAAGAAAGGAGAAGCAAGTTCTAGAAGTTCTAAGGCAAGGAGATGAGACTCATTTCTAAGCCTTCCAATCTTCCTATACCCTTGATTTTGCTGCAATTGAGTTCTAGATGCAATTTGGTGGCTTGCATATGTGGTTCTTGATTTTTATTGCGCATGAATGGGTATGGCCAGACCTGGAAATGAAGTGCATATGTGTTCTTGAGTTCTAAATGGGTGTTGCATGTCCATTCAAGTTGCTGGGTATGAGTTTTGTTGAATCAAATTTGGTAGTTTTCCCATTTGAAATCAATTCTTGTTCTTGTTATGGAAAACCCAGATTCTGGTCCTCTGTACCTCTTTATTTTGTTATTTTTGTGAAGAATTTTGTTAACTGAATTTCTAGAAATTTGCTTCTTCAAAGTTGTTCTAAATATCTTGAAATTTAATATATTTTAATTTCATAATTTTTGGACTTGATATGAGTAGTGCGAAAACCTAGTTTTCGGATCACATAAAACTGCCTAAAATGGGTATTTCTATTATGTTTACACTTTCTCGATTTTCTACAAGCTTTTCTGAACCGAGTTTAAATAAAATTCCTTCACAAAGGTTCTTGAGGACTTCTTTCTCTACAACATATAAAAATTTTAGAATTTTTCGAGATGTTTTGAATATGGTAAAGAACTAGTTTTTGGAACAATAGTTTTGTTCCGGTGAGAAAATTTTGGTTTGTCTTTGAGTTAGTGAATGAGATACTTTCAAAAAGATTTAGATTTTTGTTTCTCATGAAAAATATTTATTCAGGTGTCTTTTATAACATATTCAAATTTTATAATTTTCAAAGTACATCTACTATTTATTTTGAAGGAATTTTCGTTACTGTGCAAAACTACTCAGATTTACCCAATTTCAAAGATGCACCATTTCTCACATGAAACCTTGGGAATTTGGACTTGATGTCTTATGGTGATTTAGTGTGCACAGTCTGAGCTTTCAAACAAGACATGTTAAACTTTGATTGGAGGTCACATGATAGACGAAATGAGGCTATACATGTGGTGGCAAAAGCTGAAATATGTTGCGAAAGCTACTATGTATAAGAGAATGTGATGCGTTGTGACTTGTTGTTATGCACTCATAAGTGATTATATTTGCATGTTATGTTATGTATGGGTTATATACGAGATATTTGGGCAATGTGAATGTGATGCTTATGGTCAATGAACCATGGTTGCCTCAAGGAGCTAAAGGGAAAACGGGATGCCTGGTTATGGGAACCGAATGCCTAGGAGGATTCTATCCTAGATGCCCAGAGAGTATGATCGAGATGCCCTGGTCAGTGGACCACGAAGCCTACGAGGGCCGATGAGAATACCGGCTTACACTGTGACAGACCGGAGAGCGCATGAGACCCTGCTAGACTAGAGATGTTCGTCCTTGCATGACCGGCAAGGGCACCGAGCATGTGTCTTGGAGTTGAGATTTAAAGCCCAAGTGAAAAGATAAATTGCTTGTGTTCATTTAGACACCTGTCGTGCTCGTGCCTATTTGATGTGCATGCTAGATTAGATACCTCCCTAAATGATCATATTCAAATTGCTGGATACTTGTGGTTTTCAATTGTGTTATTAATCATACTTGCTTACCTAAATTGCATATCATATAGATGTGTCCTAGGAATCGGGAGTTAATAAGATCGGTCGGTTTGTAAACTGGTCTTATCTCTTATTGAGCTATGGCACACTCCCGTTGATTTACATTTTTTTTTTTTCAGATAACTAGAATGATTATTCCTTTGTTGGAAGATGTTATGAAACCAGGATCGATCTTGCTTATTACTCACTTTTTAGCTATGATCGTGAGGCTGGGTAATTGGAGATTGGTGAAAACCGTAGGTTTCACTTGGATGGCATAGGGGGAGTAGGACACCTTTATGACATCTTAAACGTTGCCTTTTATTATGATGTTTGATGATGATGTCATCTAAATCACCCTTGTATACAAATAAAAAGTCTGGAAATAAAGATGTGGCATTTTGTTGTGGATGTGTCCACTGAACGAGAAATTTTTAATTGTGCATTGTCTTCCGCTTGTGCTTTAAGTGAAAAGACTAAAGAATGCCTTAGTATATGATGCTCTAGGATGTTACACATAGTATCCTCAAAAGTCTTAATATTTTCATTGTGGGTCAGGTGGACTTTATATGCTCCCAGCTATGAGGCAAAGAACGAATCATTACTTGCACTTGCTGCTCATTAGTCAGTACGTGGCCAACATCCTTCAGCTCATTTATCATCTATGACATGCGCTTCAAGTGTTGTTTCATGGTTTGTCCATGAGGTTTCTTATATGAGTCAAATATAATTGTGAGTTATTTCAATTTGGTCACAGAATTTTAACGAAACCTTGCTGCCAATGTTGCTCACATGTCTTTGGCATTGTCAAAACGTCTGAACTCCCGCATGATATCATTTTCCATATTACTCAGCAACGTAATGCAAGCAGTAAAGTTTTTTTTTTTTCATGCAGCAAATGCATCTTTATCCCTTTTGGGTTGTGCAGTATTTCCATCTTCAGGTTCTTCTTTATCCTAGTTAAGAGTTTCGAGTGCTTTTTGCTCTTCCAGCAAATATTTGATTTTCATATTCCAGATCTTATAATTATCGCTGTTCAATTTCTCTCTTTTGTTCAGCTCAGCCACTATAAACCAATTACATTAATGAATAAATTCACACAAGGTTTTAGATTCGAAAGTTCACTATATTTCTAATCATCATCTAAGAATCCTAATTTGAAATTATCATTAATATAATTATTTATGTAAAATTAAGTTCTTTTAAGCTACTAAAACTTTCCAGAACTTTCCACTTGCATATAACATATATAAAGCAATATAAATATAAGAGCAAAGCCAATGAATATTTAACAAATAAATATTCCAGAAATGACAAATAAGTTTTCCATCTCAACTAGTCCTAAAGAAATGATAAATATCAATATAAAGAAAATATCCATAAGTGATTACTAAACCTAAAGACATAACCTCAATTCCTCAAATGCTGCACATAAATTGGGAAAGACTCATAAAATTCCTTAGCAAATCTTATGGTTGATTTGGTAGCCAAGGGACAACCCTTGGAAATCTCTTAGGGTTCTGCCAGGGCGCATTCATTATGCGCCAAGATGCATTCATGCCAAGGGTCGACGTCTTCGTTATCCCTTATATATTCTCTCAAGAAATCATCTTCAAGTTTCTTATAATCTAGAACAATGTTTATTTCCCAAACACCAACCAACACTTCTCGTCATTCCATTGAAGGAGTGGCTATTAAGGTTTTAACCTTCTCAAAATCTGGCATAAGGTGACCATTCCAAATGATATATTGTATCATCTTGTTGACCTTAATAATGTGTGTCATCATGTCAACATGACCATCCCATCGATAAATTGCTAACTCATTTCTTAGCCTCAAGAGTCTCGACTTTTGTTCATTCGTTCTTGGGAATATAGGCAAGCGTATCCTATGTACCATTGTTTCTGCAACAAATGCAGAACACAAAAGGATTACTCATAATCCATAGTATAGCAAAATAGGGAACGCTTATTCAAATACACATGAGCCAGCAATTGTATTTCCAAAAATACAGAAGAAAATGCCACAAATACCTAAAAAATATGCAAATTATAGGGTATCATTATGCATTTTCACATCCTTACAAGCATCAAACATGTAATATGAATATATTATAATGTAGAGCATTCCTCCACGAACACGCCGATACCAAGAACGCTCCGATTGGAGCTCCCATTTTTTTTCTTTTTTTTTGGGTCAGTCAACGGGCGAGTCGATCAAGTCGGATCGGTTAATTAGGTTGAGTTGGTCAACTAGGTCATTGGGTCAAGTAACGGGTCAACCGAATCGGGTTGGCCTGACTAGTGACCCGCGTGGCTAACATCAGCCATGTTGTGCATGTGATTCTGCACGCGCTCACGAACCGCTCTTGCAAGCACGTGCACCCACGCGCTGGATAGTTCTAGTACGTGTGGTGCGGCTGCCCCTTGTGCCTCTGCCCCCCCGGGGACGTTCCATCCCTTGTTTTACTCGTCTCAACGAGTGCTACGTACCATCCCGTGTATTCAAAAAATGATTTTTGATGGGTAGAACTCTGAGAAGTAGTCCCAATTGTCCTTTCACACCTGAGCGGCCATTGGAATCGGTTCGCAATTTCTGACCGGTCTATATTGATTAACAAGCCAAAAAACACATATTAACAATGAACAATGCGTACGAAAACAGGCCAATTGCACTAGTTTCTATTACAAACAACATACAATCAAGAAACAAAAACAAGACGTTGCTATGATACCAATGTTGGAAACATGGATACCAAATACCATACACGAGAAAATGCGGAAAACATCCCCATGAATACTTGAATCACTAATCGAAAGGTACATAACACAATGAAACGTACCTTGATTTCCATAAATTAAATGCACGTTGGCAACTTCGAGAGATTTCCAATTTCTGTTCTTCGAGCGTATAAGAGAACGATCGAGAGTGAGAGTGAGAGGAACATTTTTCCTTTCTATGTTTGTTGTTTTCGTTTCTTCTTACTCCTTATTTCTTAAAGAAGAAAAGAATGTAACTTCCATTTCGGAAGTTGCATCCTACTAAAACACAAGTAATTGCCTTTTGCGGTTACTTTTGTTGAATATGGGCTATAGGCTTATTTGCCCAACAAGGCATCCCATAAACTATCAAGGTAATATGAAGTGAGATTCACATTAGTGGTTTAATTTGATTGCAGTTTTCAATGCCGTGCCCAAGTGTTGAAATAAAAATTGTACTTACATGTATTAATTTCTTGGAACACACTGTTACAATGCTGCATATGTTCTTTCATTTGTGTTGCAGCTATTGCTTTTAGCTTTAGACTGTAATTGTGTGTAGAGTTGAACTTGATTTTAAACAACAAGAACTGTACCTTCGATAGAGAATGAGGAGGGTGCAAATTGTTGAAGTAAGCAGTTCTTTTGGAATTGCATATAATTTGTGGAAGAAGAAGGAACGGGAGGCATAGAAAGAAGGGAATGGCTTACAAGAGAGAATATAGAAAAACGATTTGCAAGAGCAGACAACTGAAATGTTAAAGGCATGAAATGAAAGAAAAAATAAGGAAAGTGTGACCCATAAGGAAAAAAAGAAGAAACAAAATAAAAAGATTTAGCCAAATAATAATAAAAAAAATATCACTTTTGTAGAGTTGTACCATAAGTGGTAGGTCTCATAAGAGATAGTATGGTCAAAACACAAAAAAATAAGTGTCTAAGTCAAAGGAAGAGTTGAAAAGGCGTGGCCCTTTACAATTCAGGCAATTATTTATTTTACTTCTAATGTATGTTTATTGAGAATTTTGTATAGCTTGTTTTCTTGTTTTATTATAGCAAATAGCCCAAGACTTATGTACTTGTTATTGTCGTGTTGTTCACATAGCTCAGTTCCGGGGTCAACCACGAAACTGGCTTGAAACCAGCCAATTTGCTTGTAAGCCAGTTCCCAAGCGAACGAGTTCAATTGCCAATTCCAAAAATTGGGATCGACTATGACAACATAGGATCTAGCTTTTTGTCCGAAACCTACTCACCCTAAAACCGTTCTCTCTCTACTTGATACATCACATCAATTATTCATCTAGAATTAGAGGTGACCAGATCGATAGTGACTCATATCATGGCCTTAACTAAGAACCTGTATTGTGATCCCAAGTTCTAAAAGATTGTAACCGCGAATAGAACCAGCTGGTTTTCAAACCACCGGTTCCTAACCGGCCCATTTTATGTTATGAGCAAAATTATTGCACCAATTGATCACAAATGTATTTATTGGTCAAGTTGTCATAACATTGCTTGTTCATGTTGAAAATCATGGTTCAATTTTTTATGGGTACAAAATTACTTTTTTTTTTTTCTAAAAGAGGTTTCAAAACTAGTTTAGAACTAGTTCAACCGTGACTTAGATTGGTTGGACTGGTTCCCAAACAGAACTGGTGGTTTCTAACCAAATAATCAAAAATTGAAGCGGCCTTGGGCTGATCCTAGGTTTGCGGAACAGAACCAATTCATTCTAGAACCCATCTTGAATTTATATGTCCATACTGGCTCGGTCCGATTTACAGATTAATTGGACCCGGTAGTCATCCGTAACTAGGATTGGTATCATCAAATAATAGAATCGCTCATCCTCCAATCTAATAGCAGCACAAAATGTTCATATCACGGCAGTGTACGTGGCCCATCACACCCATAGCATAGAACATTTGATACAGCGACCATAAATTCCCATCAATTGGTTAATTATCAATCATGCAAACGTCCCCATCAATGATCAACAGCAAATCATAACATAATGAACTACCCAGATGATGGAACGTACGGAAATAAATAACGACTAAATGCAGAGTACTGGCATAATTATATAGAAGAACCAATGGAAATATTGAGATCTCGATGAACCCACAAGCTTCAAATTTTCCCATCATTCATCAGACTCAGGCTCGTCACTATTAATTTGCTCAGTCGACGGCCTCAACTGCATGGTAATTCGCTTGGCGACGAACACATTGTAATAGTAGCTCAAGATGCTGTCCTTGCTCCTGGTCGGAATGCACTTCGACGCTTTGTCCCGAAGCTTGCTGGTTCACCAGCGGATTTGTTTTCATAAGCATCTCGAACCGATTTTCTTCTCTCATTGTCCATGTCCTCGAGACTTCCTCTCCCATTTCATCGAACTCCCGAGTCCAGAAAGCTGGGCCGAGATCAAGCTTGAAGTTCAATGTGGATTCATACACATGCCTTTTCATGCAGTTAGCTGATCCTGCTGACTTACAAGAGCAAAGCTCATGCCTTCCTTGTCCATTGCTTCCGTCTTCGATAGGCCAAACGCGGGTGCCTATATATTTAGTGCTTTCCAAGGTGTTGTCATTGTCTCTGGTGCACGTACCCACCCATATGGGGATTTCCGCCTGGAATGCGGGCCCGATTGGTACCATGGGTCTTGGAGGGTACTCGTCGTCTAAGTACAATAGAGAGAACACTCGCCTTCGGATCGTTACATTTGACTCCTCGTCCGCATTTGAAAAGTCCGAACCAATCTCGCTAGGATCCTCCGGAGGTTGATTTCGGGAAGCCATGTCTTGCTGACTCCACGAGTGTGAGCCATCATGCACTGATCCATCCATGACAACTGACGGAGAAACAAGGTCCACAGTTGATGGAGCAGAGCAAGAGTTAGTTTGCTTTCCTTCATGGCCTTCTATGCTGGTGGACACACCAGTTGATGAAATGCATGAGTTGTGGACAGTTTGGTCATCCAATCTGTCACCAATAATGTCAGCAAAATTGGTTACACAGGAAAGAGTAGTAACCAATTTCTTGACATTAAGGTGAATGTTTTTCTCTATTGCCTGTCCATGGTCTACTGAAGACTCTCCACTTTCTAAGGATTGGTCAAGTTTTCGTTTCTTCTGAAGATGGATGGAGAAGATTTGTATGTCAACTTTTGTTTACAAAAAGAATTTTATAAATTTCTGAGCTGGATAAAAATTGTAAACAAGCAGCAACCACATGTGGATATAATTATGGCCATGTTTCCAATCTAAGAGGCAAATTTCCTCCCGGCCTCTGATTGGTCGGTTCATCTAACAAAATTTTAGAGCAAAGTCACTATTGCACTGTTTGGTTTCATGAAAAACATATTTAATGAAAGGGAGTAACATTAAAATTCTCAAAATACCCCCGAAATCAGAATTAGATGGGAAATAATATGTAGTTATCAAACTTTGCTAGTTAATCATGATGCATGGGTTTGATATCCCATATATATTTTCGTACATTAGAATTTGTCATATCAACAAATTATTTGTATTTTAATGATTTATTCATGATTACGGTTAAAAGTTAAGTACATGACTATGTTAAATAAATATTTTATTAATGTAATTATCATTTTTTTATCTAATCATGAGTGTAGCACCCCATAGATATCAAGATAATACAATTCAATACACAAATGTTTATCAACAATATAGAAGTTAATTTATAGCTATGATTCAAATTTAGTCATAGTATAAAAAAGTACATGTATAGTTACATAGCTAATAGCATAACTGAAATTATAAAAAAAAAAAAAAACCACCCAACTAGTACATTAGTGCAACCTTTACTCCAAATAATTTTTTGAACTAATACATCCGTGCCATATTTACCCCTAACTAATTTTAATGTGAAAAAAAAATCTCGAACTAGTATAGCCGTGCCACATTTATACCAAACTGATTCACCTATGTCATAATTACCCAAACAATCTCATAATTACCATAATTTGGGGTAAATGTTGAATATGTATATACCAGTGTGAGGTACATATGTCACAAGTATATCAGTTTGAAATTTTTTATGATACAAAAATTAATTTGGCATAAATGTGGCATGGGTATATTAGTATAAAAAAGTACATGTACAGTTGCATAGCTAAAAGCATAACCAAAATAATAAAAAAACACACCCAACTAGTACATTAGTGCCACATTTACTCCAAATAATTTTTTGAACTAATACATCCGTGCCATATTTATCCCTAACTAATTTTAATGTAAAAACAAAATCTCAAACTAGTATAGTCGTGCCACATTTATACCAAACTGATGCACATATGTCATAGTTACCCAAAAAAATCCCATAATTACCACAATTTGGGGTAAATGTTGAATTTGTATACCAGTGTGAGGTACATATGGCATGAGTATATCAATTTGAGTATGACACAAAAATTAATTTGACATAAATGTGGCACGGGTATATTAGTATAAAAAAGTACACGTATAGTTGCATAGCTAATAGAATAGCCGAAATAAAAAAAAAAACACCCAACTAGTACATTAGTACCGCATTTACTCCAAATAATTTTTTGAACTAATATATCCGTGTGATATTTACTCCAAACTAATTTTTCGGTAAAAAAACTCTTGAACTAGTATAGTCGTATCACATTTATACCAAACTAATATACCTATGTCATAGTTACCCAAAAGAAGTCCCATAATTACCCCAATTTGGGGTAAATGTTGAATGTGTATACCAGTGTGGGGTACACATGACACGAATGCATCAGTTTGAGATTTTTAATGACACAAAAATTAATTTAGTGTAAATATGGCATGGGTATATTAGTTTAGTAGTCTGTTCGACACAAAAATTAATTTGAGGTAAATATGGTACGAATATATCATTTGAAATTTTTTGTGGTATGTGCTTGGTACTTTATTGTTGTCACCATTGATCGTGCTTGACCATTCATAGCAATTAGTTCCTCATCGATGTGGGGTTGTAGCCCGTCAAGAGATGGAGAAAATATTGCGTATAATAAATTTGCCAGGTCAGCAATAAAGCACCACATCCATTCATCGACGCGTGTTCGATGGGGCCCACATCTCAAATTTTTCAAAAACCCCTTTCTCACTCACTTTCTCTCTTCCATAAGCACACCCCCACCTTGTCTCTCCCCTCTTTTACTCTCTTTCTACGTCTCTCTCCTCTGCAACGTCCTCTTCAGCGACAAGTTCACCTGCAGCTTCTGCTGCAACGCCATCGACGACTTGGATGCGAGCCAATTCACCGAACTCGCCCTCGACCAGGCCAGCGACTCGGGCCCCCTCGCCTACATCTCCTGGGACCTCCCTTACCTCCAGACCATCTCTCGGGCAACTGCTTCACCGGGCCCATTCCCGGCTCTCTCTCCAACCTAACACGGCTGAGCCAACTCGACCTATCCCGCAACTCGCTCTCCGGCTAGATCCCTGACTCAATCTCCTCCCTCTCCAACTTCAGGGAGCTCTACTTGGACAGCAACACGCTCGAGGGCTCGATCCACGCCAGCCTTGGCGTCCTCTCGAGTTTGACCCGACTGAAGGTCCAGTCCAACAAGCTCGCCGGCGGCACATAGCTTGCTCGGCAGCCTGCTCTACCTGGACGCGAGCGACAATGCAAGCTTCGGCAAAATCCCGCAATCACTCCCACCATCCCTCGTCCAATTCACGATGAGAAACAACGCCCTAGAGGGACAACTAGCTTTAGCGAGGAAGTGAAGATGGAGAAGAGAAACGGAGGGGAGACACAAGGTGGACGATGTTTATGGAAGAGAGAAGGAGGTGAACGAGAGAAAGGGCTTTTTGAAAAATCTGAACTGTAGGCCCCACCGGACACATGTCAATCGAATAGTACGTTACCTAACTTGGCAAATCTGCCGTACCGTTGTACCCAATATTTTCCCAGAAAAATAACCCTCATCATCATTACCTCCATAGATCGAACCCTCGGGGATGTGTTTTTTCACCACTTGTGACCACTAACACCAACAATCATCAGTACTGTTTGATGCTTCAGCCACCGATCGCCACCCGCTCAGTTACATTGGCTAATGCTGCTAGCTATTTTGCACCATTTTCAATATCCTATCACTGTCATTATCATCTTGTTTTATATTTAATATTTTACTGACGTGGCATCGACCGCACCGATACCATTTATAATCCTTACCGTGAAACAATATAAGGGATATCGGTGAACCTTAAGATTCAAAGCTTCGACTTTATCATCAAGCCAATAACTTGGTCATTAAACACATACCTGGAATAGTAGCTGTTCTGTCCGACGGAAAGTAGACATGTTAGAAGCAAAGGGAAACTTGATGGTGTAGTGTCACGTTCAAGACTTGGATATGTCTAAGAAATTTGAAAATAAAAAATTAATGCAAGTTTTGGCACCAAAATTTAAGTGGTGAATACTAATAGTATTTTATAATAAAAATCTAATGTGGGGATAAGTTCCAAATCAATCCATAATGTTTTGGCCATCAGTCGATTGATTTCTTGACTTTTTACGTTTTTTAAATTGAGTCATCGATATGGCAATAGAAGAACTAAGATTTCTGTGTAAAATGGGAGAAAAAGGATATAATAAGTTATAAAACTATTGGAGAGTTTGGTTCCACAACTTTACGATTGATAACACATTGCACATTTATGGTAAGGTTATCTTATCATGGCAAAGTGTTGGGTAAAACAAATATCTCCCTCTCGAGTTGCTAAATGACGTTACTACTAACACGATATTGTGAAGATTTCTCCGGCAAACCACATAGGATAAGTTAAATTGACTTAGGGTTGGGGTTCCATTGATTTTTCTATATTTTGTGTTGCTGATTTTGTACCTATGTGGCTCCCAAATAATGACTTTTAAAATATACTAACATGACACGTTTACTCTACCGTTTCATATCGCTAACTAGACGGTCCACCTCAACAAAACCGACAATAAAAACAAAGCATACGGAAGGACTAACAGTGGTACATTGACATCTTTTCAACAAAAGAAAGTAAATAGATGGTTTTGACTTTCGGGTAAAAGTTTAAGGACTGCCAGTGACATTAACCCATCAATTTAAAATCACAATAATACATAAAATGAAAAGTAAAATCTTTTAGCTAATCATATCTAAACGGAATACATACTGGTCATGTTAACACTAATCCGCTAATTTAAACGGGTTGTGTGGGTTGATTTCATATATGGTGGATTTGACACGAACATAACACGCTTATCTTTCGTGTCTCACAAGTTGATACGAATTTAAGCCAACCATGATCAGTCTCAACCTTATACACATTGACTTTGTGTCGTGATCTAATTGTGTTATTGTCGTATCAAAATTGTTAAGAAAAATGCATATATTGTTTTGAAAATAACAAAACATTCTGAGTATACTAACATGTGTATTTGAGTGTGCGCAAGATACTGCCTCTACATACACATATTCATATGTGGATAGTGTTCAAAAAAGGATCCTCTAAAGGGTTGGAGTGCTCTACCTCTACTAAGGGTGAACAAGGTATTAGCCCGATGTGTCTATTAGTTGGATGGGACTTAATAGAAGGTGAACAAGCCTAAAACAAGGAGTTCGGTAAAACTTGAAGTACCTTAGTAGAACGTAAGCAAGTATGATAGAATGAGGAGTGCGTGGTGACTAAGATGGACCTATGTAGAAGGTGAACAGTTGAGTAGAACCAAAAAAAAAAAAAAGTGAGTATGCTTATAAGGACAAGTGAGTAAAAGATGAACAATGAGTTATAGTGTGAAACGTAAATAGACTGGAGGGACCGTGGGTAGAAGCAGCTTATCAGACGAGGTGGATGACATGTAACGTGATTCTACCACTTGGATGAGAGGATCCAAACCTCTTTCCAATTTGGTTTGAATTCAAAGTGGTGTCTAATGGGTCATTACAAGCTTTGGGATTCGCAAAAAGTGGACCGGAGATATCATAGCAGTTTACCATACGTGAGCAGGCAACAGAGATGGCAAACTCTCAAGTTAAAGTAAAAGTGTTTGTTTTTGGAAACTATCTCTTTCAAAGCAAAAGAGTGAAGTTCTGCTCTTATAAATGATGGAACCAACGCTACTTGTATTTGAGTTTCAAGTGATAATGTGAGGTTTAATAGCTACAAATTCAATTCAAGGGAAGTAGTATAGTTGGGGAAATGAACAATATTAGTCTAACGGTTCAGTTGCTCATCCTTGTTCTATTTTGGTCGATAGAAGCTATGCTTTTATGATTGTATTCACTATGAAGATCGCTTCTATCTATAATTTGGGAAGAGAGAATTAACAATATTGTCAGACATGCTTGTGTATTGATAGTATCATCTATTAGTAACATAACCCCTCTTGAAAATTACCAGTGAATTACAACCTTTTTGGTGACTATTAGTCTAGCAGAGTGAATGTAGTCTCGATATAAATGTATATGTATGCAATATCTGCAGTCGCTTTATTCATCTCATTATTTGCTCAATAGAAGTGTTTGCATATGCTATTATTAAATGTGCCTGTATCTATCCAAGTTTAATTTGAGTTATTCCACAAAAACTTGTCAAATTACCATATTCATCCCAGGTTGCATTATTAACCTCAACAAGAACTTTGTCACTTCTAAAAAAATATTACTTAGAGATTTAACTTAATTGAAAATTTCTAGTTCTAAATAGAATCATTACATTGACATGATCTTTTAGATTTCCAATGAATCAAACTCAAAAGAATCCCATTGTTGTACTACCTCGAACGATGTTCAACGGCTATGGAGTCAAGAGGAAATGTACTGGGCAATGCATTCGAGGATAAATTGGCTCAAGTAGGGGGATCAAAATACAAAGTTCTTTCATGTTTCCACTATTCAGCGCAAACAACAAAACAAAATTTCTATGTTGAAAGATGCCACAGGGAACTGGACCCGAGATCAAGAACAACTAAAGAGGATGACTAAAAATTTCTTTAAAGAACTATATACCTCAGTTGGACATCGACATTTTGACCCAATTCTTCAGCATTGCTCTTGTAGGGTGAACAATGAAACTAACCAGAGGCTGCTTGAAGAAGTAATGATGGAAGAGGTTAAACAAGCAACCTTCCAAATCGGATCCTCCAAGGCCCTGGGTCCAGATGGATTGAATGGCCAGTTCTTTCAACACTACTGGGAAGATATAAAACAGGAAGTATTTTCAGAGGTCAGAAACTTCTTCCAAACTGGACTGTTGAATCCCCAATTAAATAGAACGCTTATATCCTTGGTTCCAAAAGTTAAAAACCCAGAGAAGCTGGAAGAGTTTAGGCCTATAAGCTTGTGCAATGTCGCTTATAAGATTATCTCAAAAGTGCTAGCAAATAGGTTGAAACCATGGCTCCCGGAGTTAATTGAAGTTGAACAGAGTGCCTTTGTAGGAGGACGGCAAATCCAAGACAACATCTTTGTAGTCCAGGAAGTTTTGCACCAGCTAAGAGTTCGAAGGAGAAAGCAAAAATTTCAAGCGGTCTTAAAACTAGACATGCAAAAGGCATACGATCGGATCGAATGGGACTTTCTAAAGGCCTGTATGTTAAAAATGGGATTCAACGAAAGATGGGTAAACCTAATAATGCAATGTGTTACCACAACCTCACTGAGTATCAAGCTGAATGGGGAACCATTGAACTACTTCTAGCCGACTAGAGGAATAAGGCAGGGGGACCCGTTATCCCCATATCTATTCATACTGGTTGCAAACTTCCTATCAATATTGATGAAAAAGGCTATGCAAGATGGCACTATAAAAGGGATCAAATTGAATAGACATTGTCCTGTACTGTCTCATTTACTATTTGCAGATGATTCAATTTTCTTCCTAGAAGGGACGGTACAAGAATGCCAGAACCTTGCTGGTATAATTCACCAGTATTGCTATGCTTCCGGACAAGCAGTGAACTTGAACAAGTCAGGTGTATTCTTCAGCAAAGACAGCCCTAGAGAATTAAGAAGGAACATGGCTAGAGAACTATGAGTCCCGGAGATAGATAAAACAGGGAAGTACCTGGGTATTCCATCTGATTGGGGATCATCCAAAAAGCAAATGTTTGCTTGGATTATAACAAGGGTAACTATGAAGCTCAAAGGGTGGAAAGAGAACACGATGTCTAAAGCAGGGAAAGAAATCCTGCTAAAAACTGTTGTCTAAGCATTACCTCAATATGCCATGTCAATCTTCAAGATCCCACTTTCAGTTTGTCAGGCCATTGAGCAAAAAATTACAGCCTTCTGGTGGAAGAACCAAACAACAACAAAAGGAGTACACTGGAGGAAGGCCGCAATGCTAAAATAGAGAAAAGACAGGGGAGGCCTAGGATTTAGGGACCTAATAGCTTTCAACAAAGCCATGCTTGGAAAACAGGCTTGGCTATTAGCTAAAAACCAGACTTCCCTGTTCAATCAGGTTCTAAAAGGCTTATATTACCCAACTAAGTGCTTCTAGAAGGCAGAGAAGGGATCCAGACCATCTTGGGGATGGCAGAGCATATTTATGGGGAGAAAGGCCATTGAAGACTCGGTCATGTGGTCAGTAGGTAATGGTCAACAAATCAATATCAGGAATGATAAGTGGCTCAAAACAGGTACTATAGGGAGACCGGCGAATGAAGGAGACCTAACTATGGTGTATGAACTGGTGGATCAAGAGGCAGGCACTTGGAAGGAACAGATCCTGCGAAGTTTATTTGAAGAACAGGTGGTGTGTGAGATCCTTACTTTACCAATTAGACCACAGACGAATGAAGATAAACTGATCTGGACAGGTACGCGGGAAGGAGAGTACATGGTAAAGAGCGGATACAACACTCTCCGCAGAAACGAATCAACAGAAGCTCTAACCGCCTCTTCCTCTCATCAACCCCCAACTCAGCTATAGAATAGAATCTAGAAATTAAAAACCCCCCACAAAATCAAACACTTCATCTGGTCTGTATGTCAAAATGCACTCCCAACTAAGGAGAATCTGTACAAAAGGAAAATGGTACCTAACCATCTATGCCCAATCTGCCGAGTGCATGTGGAGACCTCGGAACATTTACTTCTGCTTTGTAAATGGACGTGAGAAGTCTGGAAGGCCCCGGTACTGAACATCCAGAACTCCAAATTCCAAATTACAATAATAGATGAATGGCTGAGGCACCACATTCACAAAAGCAACAGCTCACCTGGTATAGAAATAGTCTCGGTAGTCCTCTGGGAAATCTGGAAAGCAAGAAACAGCTTCGTCTTCAGAAGACACCTCCCAGACCCGAAGCTGCTGGTTAAAAGAGAACATCAATTGCTCAGAAATTTCAGCAGGTGGAACAACCTCGGCAACGAACACCCAGCCGAGATTAGCGAAGACGACGACGCCTGGACTCCTCCAGCAAGGGGCCAAATGAAAATAAATATAGATGCAGCTCACCAACCTAGATCACTCGAAGGGTGAATCGCTGGTGTGTGCCGCGGTACGCTGATTGACGGATTTGCAAAGGACGTCCCTGCCTCCTCAGCCGAGCAAGCCCAATACCTAGCAATGGTAGAAACCCTCAAATTTCTCTCCTCACGCGTGGATGAAAGACTGACAGTTCAATCAGATTGTCTAAATCTGGTCAACACCTTGAAGTCTACACATGCTCTGCCGTGGGAACAGAGGGCAATTATTGCTGAAGCACGTGAATTGTTGATACTTTTTACAAATTTAGATCTGCCATACTGTAATAAAAACACAAATAGTGTCGCGGACTGGGTAGTTAAGACCCACCGGAACAAAACACTCACTGATCACTCGCTTATTTGTCCTCCGCAAGTCCTTAGAGACTTGCTCTGTTTTGAGGCTCCAAAAAGGGGTTATGATTTTACTAGACATCAATGAAAAGCAGTTCATTCTGGCAAAAAAAAAAAAAACAACAATTATGCAAGTCCGCCAGTCACCTCTACAATGGCTGGAAACCGCTCTTTATACATGTGATGTTCCAGATCCATGTTCTTTCGTTAGCTTATGCTAGATCTAGCCTATAATCATCTAATAAGTGGCCAAAAGCGAATGCAAGACACACCTTTTCAAGTTTGCAGATAGTCTCCTCGTTGATAATGACAATGACGATAGACAAGATCGATCTTGACGTGAAGGCTTTCTCGGAGAACCATCAATGCCGTTTGAGCGGATTGCGTGGTGATCCTTGGAAGGAGAGCGTTAACCCAGAAAACCTTATCCCTTTAATGAGACTAGGGTTTCGACTTCGATACAAGGGACGACGAAGGTTCGCCTTCATAAAGAGAAGAACTCGCTATATGTGAGTTCCACCCCCACGTGGGAGAACGAAAAGATTTATAAAGCGATGAAAAGAAGTAACAGAAAGTGATCGAATATTTCGAGGCCAAAACAACAATAATTCAAATAAATTACCATTTTTTTTCCTTTTAGGGATAATATCCAAATTATTCGATGAAAGATATTGAATTTGTTAGTTAAGAATCCTAATCTATTTGGCTATTAGATAAGGCTCGGTTTCCTTATTAGATTAGGAATCCATATGAGAATAAGATTCGATCTCTATGAACACAGGCTATTATTAGTAAGGCTTAATATCACGACAAACCCCAAACTAGTATACGTGTGATAAATTTACCTCAAACAAATTTTTTTACCACCAAAAACTTCCAAACTAGTACATTAGTGATAAATTTACCCTTCCCTCAGTTTCAGTTAAAGTATATTAATACCACAAAAATCATAAACCGGTACACCTATGACAAACGAATAGTAAAATTCTAAATCGGTACACCTATTACCTGTCGCACATCATTCAACTTAGGAATTTGAAGATAAAATTTAAGAAAAACTAATAAATAGTAAATTTATCATAAGTGTACTGGTTTGGGATTGTTCATGGTATTAACCCTATTATTAATCGTTTCTCTACATAATAAAGCAAATGCCAAAGATTGTTGCAGCCCAAAACTTTTCTCCTGTAAATTCTATTAAATATCCATTACAATAATGGCATCATGTTCAAATTAAAAGAGTGACAAAATCCTAAATGGAAAGTAAATTGAATCTTGTTTCAACAAAAAAGATGAAATACCATTCAAGAATATGGATAGATCAATGAGCAAATCGGTACGGGTTGTAAAGGGTCCTTTGTTGTTTTTGGATAGGAAAGTAAATAATAAGAAATTGGAAAAGAACGAGGGAACAATAGTTATTAGTGATATCAAATAGAGAAAGAAAAGATAGAGGTATAATGTGAGTGTTTATAGCCCGCTATCAACGGTTATAAACAATACTTTTGAATTCAAATAAACAAATAACTTTCTACTCTTATCTACTGTTACGAGAAGTTACTTCGCGCAACACCTATCTACAAATAAGTTATTCAACAACAATCATCCACAAAAAATTGCAAAAAACGTAAAATAGTGGCAATAAATATAATCACACAGCTCTTGTGTTTTTGTGTCAATTGCTCCTGTCGATGGCTTCGCCAATTAACTCCTAATTTTTTTTTATGAACACTCTTGTCAATTACTTTCAAGATATTGTGGATGACTTTCTTTGCGAGTTGTCAATTTACTTCAAATTGTCAATTGTTCTATTCATTGTTGATCAAACTCTACTTTTATCAACTAAGTTTGATTCTTGTCGAGAATAACCAAAAGTTGGTCGTCTTTGCCGGGGCCAACAATACAATCTAGAGAGGTGAATAGGTTGAATGAGAAACTATGAAGATTTTTGCAGAATATCAAACAATCACGAGTGCTGTTGATAACAGATAAACCTAATCAAATGTGCTAATAATAAAGAGATAGAAGATAGCACGCTAAGTTTTATAGTGGTTCGGCTTTATCCGCAAGCCTACATATGCTCTCAAACTACCTTAACAACGACTGGATTCCACTAGTAATCAGCAATGCAAGTTACAATTGGCTGGCACGGTGCCCTTTTACTTGATAGATCACACTATCGGGATACACAATAAGTGCACTTACTCTTGTAAACTTGACTATAAGTTATTATAGTGCTAAACCAAGTACAAAGACATATTCGTAACAAGAATAGAGACAATTATTAGCCCAAGCTACAATCACAATATTTCTTGTGTCTCTCTCTTTTCTCAACATCACTGCTCCTAATCAAATCCCATGGCCAACCTTCCCACTTGGGAAGAGGGAGGTGGGGAGTCCAATTTCCCATTTTCTTAAGTGGGCTAGAGGTGGAGACGATTAGTTTCAAATGTGGATTTCGACTCCTACACTATGCAAAAAGGTAAGGTAAAAGTCTAAGAGTAAGTTGAAAGTTAGAATATGACAGACTAAAAAAAAAACATATCGGACCCTTCAATCTATCGTTAGGAGGTTCTCTATCAGTATGGGGATTGCTCCTGCAATCGTCTCACTGACCAAAGCAAACTTCCCTAACAAAGGACTATTGTTGTCTTCTCTCTAAAAATTGTCACATGCTTTTTCTAGTTTTTCAGTTACGGAAGCCAATCCTGTAACGGCTATATGATGTACCATCCACGGTCATCTTTTCGACTCATATCTCACCATCAACAGACCTAATGCATCACTATCACTATCACTATCATACGCACACACTCTCCCGTGCTAATTGTGAGTGACCAAACTGATCATCTTCAGTGACGATACCAACTGAATGATGCACGATGTTAAGACCAATGATCTTTCCATCTTCATCAGTATTAAAGACTTCCAAGAACACTGGCTCAACTAGTCCTTCCAAGCTATCATGAGATACCACTCACATTGGTACTTGTTCTCTTAAACATCAAAGCCAAATTTCTCGTCTTTGCTAATATGTAAGATCATTGATACTGATTAACCAATTTCACCATCTGCATTCGTCATGGTAAACATTAATACAAAAGACAGTTTGGTGATCATAAAAATATCATAGGAATTTTTCCAACAATTTTTTAGTGTCAACTTATGCCCCATTTTAAAAGATTCAATAATCATTCAATCCTTTTAAATTCGATAGTTGAGAGCTATCATATGCTCCCTTGTCATCGGCTAATTTGATTTATCCCTATTGAATTGCCTCTTGAATTGCTTTCTTCAACACAACACAATTAGTTGTGTTATGGCTCCATAAATGGTGCCACATGTAATATTGGATAACTTGGCCTTATGTTAATTTATTAGGCCATCTTTAAAGAGTTAACCGACAATTTAATCCAACTTATTGATGTCGAATGAGTAAACTTGAATGTCTTTAGCCCTAGACATTCTTTAATCTTTTATTGTGGCAGCCTTTAAGCATCGAAAGGCGTAAGGCTTGTCAAGCATCATTTTTGCCAAATTTATTTCAATGTTTTCATTCAGGTCAGATTCATACTCTGACTCATAATTTACCATTAAAGTCACATTTTGTGTAAAGCCTTGATGTGGCTCTTTATCTTTGTATTTTCACAATTGCTTATACTTCCAAGTCAATTGAAATAAATCAGCAGAGTCTTGGCCCTCAAAATTTTCTCATTGGTGAAATTTTAACCCATTGAAAGCCAACTTCGTGAATTCTTCATTTGAGAGCGAAGTGAGGCATCTATTTTTGGTCTTATTAAACCAAGTGATAAACTGATCAATCGATTTACTATTATATAGATAAAGTATAGCCAAACAGCAACCAATACTTTGGGTGTCATTCCATAAAATTGAGAATGGAATTTTCTTTCCATCTCTACCCAATTACACGCCGAATTAGGTGCTAAATTAGTATACCAGGTAAAAACAAATTTTGACATAGACAAATGAAATAACTTGAGTCTTAAAAACTCATTTGACCCTACTTCTTCACATTGGGCTATAAATTGAACAATGTGTTCAATGGTTGATGCTCATCTTAACCAATAAAAATGGCAAAGTTAGGGATTTTGAAACCTCTTGGAAAAATTGATTATCGATCCATTCGGAATGTGGCTTTCTATAAACAAGTATAAGGCCCTTGCTGAATTCCAATTGTAGTTGAACTTCTTCGACAAATTGTGTTGGGTTCAATTGTGGATTTAGTTTTCCATCTTGCCCTCAGCCAGCGGTGCTGGTCTTTCCAGATTATCCACGTTAATGGGCATTTTAAGCCTAACAAGAATATTTACATTAGGTGGTACCAATGGAGCCACTGGCATTACGTTTTCAACATTTGGTAATTAAATAGCCGTTGCTAGTTTGATTTGCCAAATTATTGTCACCAAATTGATTATTTTGATCAACATTAGCCTGATTTTTACCTTGACTAGATGATTCGGGACTTTGCATAATTCTTATTGGGGCTTGACTACTCCAACCAACATCATTAGCATCAATAAATGAAGAGGGACTAGGAACATAACATGTTACCACTAGATTAACTTGGAATGGTAGTAGGAATTTTGGATGATCCTAGCCTCGACTAAACATCATTCAAAGCATTAATGACAATTAGCTTGATCACATCCGACATGTGACTCATGATGTACTTAGCCATACCAATATTGTTCTTCAAGCAATCTTTTTATGGTAGACACCATGCTAGAATTTGGGGCAACATCCCTTAATTGCTCTTCAATAAGATACCTTGGAAGATCACCCCTTCCAACAGCTGTAGATTCTAAAAGTGCAGCAACATCATTTCCAGTTTATACAAGATTGTTATTGCCAACAACATTATCGGACTCTTGTTGATTTCTGGCTTTTACTATCGTATTCTACTCGAACCAATTAAATGCGTTCTACCAAGCATGCCAAAAAGAAGTTTCACTAAAAATGATGAAATATCTTTCAAGAATAAGAATGAATCGGTGAGTAAATTAACAATGGTTATGAAGAGTCCTTTGTTGATTATTGACTAAAAAGTAAATGATAAGAAACGGAAAAGTACGACACCAGGAACATTCGTTGATAGCGATATAAAATACTAAATAGTAGAGATAAAAGATAAATTTGCAACAACGTTGAATTCTTTGACTAATTGGGGATCTTTTACAAAGAGTACAATGTGGTTAGATATAGCCCACTAACGACAGTCAAAAACGGTTTTTGAATTCCAATTAACAAATAACTTAATCTTATAAGCTTACTCCACACAACACTTATCTACAAAGGCATTATTCAACAATACTTATCCACAAGAAATTACAAAGATGCTAAAATAGCGGCAATATACATAACCACCCAGAAAGTAAGTGTTTGTGTTGATGACCCGTTGTTGAAGACTTTGTCGATTAACTTTCTTAATCTTGATTAAGGTTCACATCGATAAATGGTGTAGATGACTTACTTTGCAAGTTATCGATTCCTTTTAAGTTATCAATTGTTCTGTTCCTTATTGACCAAACTTTACTTTCATCGACTAAATCTCATACCTTTTTATAATAACCAAAAGTTTGTCATTTTTGGGTTTCAACTAATTTCTACCAATTTGAATCACAATTCCTTAAATCTATGACACTTTCCTAATTTAAACTTTAGTGTTTCTTATCTTTGATAAGTTAATCTCTCTGATTTTATAAGAATTCAAATCCATCTCCCTAAAGGACACCAAATTAAAAAAAACAAACATTTTTCATCTATGAATTTAAGGGTTAATATCATGAACAATCTTAAACTGGTATACCTATGACAAATTTACCTCAATCTAATTTTTAACCACCAAAAATCCTAAACCGGTACATTTATGATAAATTTACTCCAAACTAATTTTTTGACCACCAAAAACTTCAAATTAGTATACTTGTGACAAATTTACTTTTCGTTAAATTAAATTAATATAATAAAAAATCACAAACTATTAAATCTGTGACAAAGAGAGGGGTAAAATCCTAAATTGGCACACCCGTCAATTGCCACATGTCATCCAACTTAGCAATTTAACGGAAACTAACGAAAGATAAATTTAGCACATGTGTATTTTCTTTCACATATTAAACGTTTGCTCTTTTGATAGTAATTATAGATTGAGTATTGTCATGAAATGACAATACGGAATTACAAATCTTACAATTCAAATCTAACGGGAGAAGAAGAAATTACCAAAGGAATTAATGAGGAATAGTATGAATACAAAAAAATAAAATGGTTTGATTTGAGTGTCGATACCTAGTCCACTGAGAGAGCCAACCATTGCCAAATCCACTATGAATCCAAAGAATATATAGTTTACAATTTATCAAGTCTTTTCCAAGCTCTAGAATACACCCAAAGCAAATCGCGCTATCTCACAATCTCTCACGAATAAGTCACTCAGAAAACTCACAAAGAGAAACCATAACACGTCTCCTACTTACTCTTATGTGTAATAATCAAGTAGAATATAAATATAATATTTATATCCACGGTGAGAAACCCTTTCGAGAAATCTAGGGGTGTGAATGATTCGGTTCGGTTCAAAATTTTAGAAAAACTGAACCGAACTAAACCATTCAGATGTTTGCTTGATCTAAACCGAAAGGCAACACGAACAGATCTGATCGGAACCGAAAAATGCAATTCAGTTCGGATCAGATCGGTTTTCCTCTATTTCATTTTTTCTGCGCCTCCTCCGTAACGATCTGGCCAATGTTCTCTTCCCCCTTCTCTGTCTCACTCTGGGTAGATTCTTCACTAGTTGAGTAGCGAAATTTGCGGCTTTTGAGCTGAATCTTGTCCGATTTATCGAGTGAGTCGAGTCTTGCGAGAAATGGATGCCGGAGCTTCTTGCTCATCGAGTCCAGATTCGGAGTCCACGGCGAGGCTCCTGGGGCCGACGACAATCGGGAAGGTCAGGCTATACGGCGCCGATCCGGCGATAATCAAGGCGCTGGCGGACACCAGGGTCGGGATCGTGATCGGGGCGGCCAGCGGCGACATACCGTCGCTGGCCTCCGATCCCGGCGCGGTCGCTCGGTGGGTCGGCTCCAACATCCTCCCGTTTTGTCCCACCAGCAACATCACCCTCGTCACGGGGGGGCCTCGAAGGAGGCGGCAAGGTCATGGGGAGACGGGGTGGTTGGCGCGGTCGGGGAAGGCGACGGGGACGCCTTGGGCGGGGTGTGGGCTGGCGACGGGGCCACCGCCAGGCCGACGAGGAGGACTGCCATTGTGGCCAGAGTGAGCAACGCGCACGAGCCAGCCATGGGAGAAGAGCGAGAGAGCGAGAGATAGAGTTGCAAAGATAGAGGAAGAAAGAGAAAAGTCAGAGAGAGGAGAGTCGCGAAGATAGAGGAAGTGAGAGAGAGAGAGAGAAGTGAGTGAAAAGGCAGAGACTAGATCAGAAAAAGGGGAAGAGAGAAAACAGTGAGTGAGGGAAGAGAGCGCACAAGAAGGGAAAAAAAAAGAAAAGGAAACCGAATCCGATCCGAACCGAACCCGAATCATCAACAAACCAAATTTTTTTCTTTATTATCCGAACCGAAACCGAAAATGCATGAATTTTCGGTTCTGTTCGGTTCGATTTCGATTCGGTTTTCGAGCTCAGCTTCTGACACCCCTAAAGAAGCCTATTCAAAAAACCAGTCAAAATAGGAAACTTGCTAAAATTAGGAGGCATACTTACGACCGAATTTAAATTCAAGACATATTCTAACACATTCATTTCTTCTCCTTCTATCGCCGGCAATCGGTGATTGGCGGAGAAACCATAAAAAAGAAAAAAAAATAGTAAATTCAAGATCAACAAGAATTGCTAGTAAGCAACTCAAATGAACGTTAGAAGAAAGAAAATCTTAATTTCAATTGGAGTAATTACCAACTTTTCTCCAATCAAGTTTGAGACTCTTTTCACAATTTCAACTCTTATTCAACTTAATTACCAATATTCATTTGGTTTTTTGTTTCGAATTATCAACTTCTTTTATTTCTCACAAAAAAATATTTTCTTATCTTTTTGTAACTTTTCTATACCTTTCTTAGCAATGCTTTAAATTTACCTTCTATTATATGAAATTACCAACCTTTCATATAACTTAGTAACTTTTATTCAATCAAGTCGTCAACTTGTTTTAACTAACCAACTCTCATTCGAGTTTGCTCCCAACATTTATTTGATTTTTTTTAAAATTTACTAATTTTTCTATTGATTTATAACTATTTACCTTACTTACCAACCCTTTTTTTTACTATTAAATTACTATCTAAACTTTGCGTTACAAACTCTTATTTGAGTTTGTTACCACCATTTATTTGCTTTTTAAAATTACCAGCTTCTCTTATTCTTTATGAGAAAAAAAACCCATTATTATTTACCAACTTTTATTTAAATTTCTTATCAACATTTTAAATCTGTCAATTATTATATGAGATTATCAAACTTTATTTGGTGACTTACCGACTCTATTGCCAATAAGGTAACCCAATTGAAAAGTAGATAAATTAAAATAATAAATGCTGGTAATAATTAAAATGGGAATTGATAGTCTAAAACTAACAATTAAACGTTGGTGAGTAACTCCAATGAGAATGGTAATTCAAAATCAGTTTAGTAAGTTAATATGACAAAAGTTGGCAAATCAGTACAATTTAGATAGGTAATTTCATATAAGAGTTTGTAAATTCAAAACTTTGGTAAGTTATGCAAATAAAAATTTGTAAGTTAGAATAAAGATTACTAATTTGTGAATTATCAAAAAGAGTTTGTGATTTGAAAAATATGTTGGTAAATAACAAACAAGTTACCTAAAAAAATCACTAGCCATTGGTAATACCAACAGTTTTTTGACACTTATTCAACACTTACTGAAATTTACCGGCACCGAAAATTTCCATGGACTTTTCACACATAACAGTAGGATTCTATTGATGAAGAAGATGGTTAGATTATTAAGTGAAGCTTTTCTGTGAAAGCTACTCAGTTTGACGAAAAATATGAATACATGAGAAGGACGTGAATCACTTATCCCAAAAGGTACCATCTTTGTTGTTTTAATAAATTTCGACAATTAGTTTATGATGAGATTTTTATCAGCTATTGAGATTTGTTGAGGCACAGAACGAAGTACCATGCAAAGCAGAGCATTTTCGCCCGGAGAGCGACGAGGTCAACCATCCTTGTGAAGAGATCTTGAAAATCTCTATGTGTGAGTATGCACGCATGAGATATCCTAAAACATCCTAATCTTGACAATACATAGTCAAGGGAAGGAAAGAAAGAACGAACTTCATATATCAAATCAAAACCAAACTATGGACTCTGCTTTATAGTATGGCATCATCCTGTCTATTGCCAGAGTCATCAATGAGAAAAGAACGTACATTTAGATCATGGAGGGAACAAAAGGTCAAAAATTTACTTATCTTCTCGATCGGATCTCTCTTTCTCCATTTGCTCTGTTTCCGACTGCATCCCTTGCTCATATGCAAACTGAGTAATCAAAGCCACTAGAATCGCCCCGAGGACTGCAACTTTTCTCCAATCGGGCAAGGAAGAGATGAAAGAGTCTGCGATCCCGGCAACCAAGATGCCGATCAGCACAAGGTAGATGTTCCTTCGGATTTTCGACCCGGTGCTTTGTTTTGCGAAGTCTTGGATCTTCTTCACCTCCTCCTTGGCTTTCGCCTTCTCGCCCGGCTTCTTCTGGGTGAGGCTTTTGAAGAAGAGCCCCTCGTTGCGGTCCTTCTCGACCTGTCCCTCGAATTCTGCCAACTTGTTGTCGCTCTCCTCGATCTCCATTTTGTTCAGCTCCATGGATTCTTCAAATGCTTGCATTCTGCTCTCTATGTTCTCCATTATCTGCCAATAATACGTGTAAAGGAAGATATACATGTGCTTTCAAAAAGATACCGGAAAAATTATGTTTCTCCTTGTAAACATGATGCACCACAATGAAAGCAATATCAAGAAATATCTCCTTACCAGAAAAGGTGCACCCAACTTCGTGCATACGAAAAATTAACATTTAAAAGATTTTACTAAAATATATCCGTCACAAAAAATACTTCTTTCTAGACGGAGGGCCCAAAAGATTATCATTGTTACTTACGTTAGTCCAAAAGTTTATTATGCAACAGTAGTATGCTTAACATATAAATCAATTCCAAGCGTAATATCATAATATCAAGTAAACTGCAAAAATGTAGTACCAACCGATATTCTTTTTGCCTTTTCGCAAATTAGAAGGCAGCATTAGAAAAAGAAAAAACCAATTTCGAAATGTTCGTTTTTTATACTTTCCACTTCGACCAATCGCACTCTCTTATCCCAATATCCAATCGGATCTGGAAAAATCATGAGGATGAACAGACCCGGTTACCCGCTTCGTCGAGGCCTCGGAGCGCGTCCTCCCCGATCTTGTCGAACTCGGCGCCGGCCTCCTCGCCGAACTGGGTCAGGTACGCAGACCGCTCGTCCAAGTAGTCGGTGAGCCGGACCTTCTGCGCATGGAGCATCGCGATCCGGGCCAGTAGCTCCTGCTTCCGGGGGTCGCCCTCCGGCGGCGGCGCCGGCGGGGGAGGGGGGCCGGAGGAGGAGGAGGAGCCGTCGTGCTTGCACCTGCACAGGGAGAGGGCCGGGCGCTTCTTCTTGGGGTTGGGGTTGGGGTTGGAGGGGAGGAAGGCGGAGGGGTCGGTGGGGAAGAAGGAGATGCGCAGGGTTTTGAGTGCGAGCATCGTTTCGAAAATCTTTTCTTCGGTTGAAAAATGGGGAAGGAGGAGGAGAAGACGAAGAAGAAGAAGGGATTGTTCTTTCTTGTCATTTTCTGGGACTGTTTTTGGACCTCTCGTTCTCGTGCCGCATTATCTCATTCTTACATGCTGCCTAGTTATAATATTATTATTAGTCCACATGGTGAGTAATAATAACTCATGAGCGATGATAAATGTCGTCATATTTTAGGCCTTCCGTCAAATTGATCAATTGGACAAACGGGACATATCGCTTTTTGACCCAATTGATTTCATATAAATACAGAGAGAGACTCTTGCCAGAGACGGCTTTTGCCCTTTGCTAACGACGATCTAAAACCTAATTAGTAGAAGGTAAGGGTTCTTAGCACTAGTCGCGGCAGTGAACTTGATTATATGTACGAGGTTCAAATGTTCGGAAATCTTATTTAAGATTCCAGATTTCATTTATTTAGACTTTGAAACTTACCCGTCGAAATAGATTTCTCAATTTATGAAATCCGGAACCTACCTTACATACCTTTTGTAGATTAAGTTCCCATCAGTCAGGTTCTCAGATTTCAGTTTCTATTATAGAACCATACTCGTCCCTACTTTGTATCATCCATTTCAAAAACTACCGCTTAACATCCTAGGCTACCAAGAGTAATAATATTCCAATAGCCTTCTTTCACATCTAAACCCCAAGCACCTATCTCTAATCTCCCCTCGTCCTACCACCACAAGCCTTCATCTCATTTAAGGAAGTTCAAAGACGGTTTGAACCAAACAAGTGCAAAGACAACTTTCAATTTCGAGTAAGAGTGACACAAACCACATATGCCGTTACTCTCTAAGGGTGTATTTGTTTCACGAAAAATAAACATTTCAAAATTTCCAAAACATAATCATTTGTATCTCTTTCAAAAATGACAAACGAAATTTTTTTTCATCATTTACAAAAATTTTAGACAAATTATTGTCGATAATGAAAATATATTTGGTTGACTAATTATTTTAGTTGATACAAGCTATCATATTTTGGAAAATGTTTTTCAAATAGCTTATTTTCTGCGAAACAAACAGACTCTAAGTTCCTATTTACTATTTAGCAAGGCAGCAGAAGAAGTCATTGTGAAGATAAGGTACTCTTACCAAACAGCTATTAGGAAAATGGAATAGGAGCCAGAATCACGATGCATTGTGCACTCCATTACCTCCAAGCAAACGCAATCGGTGAAGCTTGATCGACAATTGAGCAACCAAGTAATGAACAATGTCCAAGAGAAAGTATTCTTATATGTTGGAAAAGGCAGAATCTAATAGAAGAATCAACAACGTGCTGTCCAAAACACACCAACGGAATCAACACATTTACAAACGACAAGCACATCATCATGTATGCCAGACGCAAGACACTGAAATTTAACTCCAAAGCAGAGGGAAGATAGATAACCAAATTGTGCTGCATCACAGAAACCGAGCTCTATCAATGAGCAACACCTGTCGCTTTCTTGTATGTATACCACTTTGCAATCCAGAGATAGACCAAGAAGTTAATCAGGCTCAGAATCGCCAAGAGCCAGTAGAAGTAGTCGAGATGACCCCGGTTCAAATTATCAGGAATCCATCCAAGCTTTCCGTTTTGAGTGGTCACCTTAGTCACAATGGTCACAAGAAGAGTGCTCAGGTAATTTCCCAATGCCACGGTAGTAAGAGAGAGAGCAGAGCACAAGCTTCTCATTGCATCCGGTGCCTGGTCATAGAAAAACTCCAACTGCCCGATAAAAGTAAAAACCTCAGCACAACCCACGAGAAAGTACTGAGGGGCCTGCCAGAATATCGACATGGGGATGTACTCAAGATCGTAGTAGTTGTTCCTCTCGACAATGGCGAGACGGATGACTTCCAAAACCCCTGCAACAACCATGGCGAAGATAGAAATTACAAGGCCTATGCCCATCCGCTGCAGCTGAGTGAACCCGCGTTCTTTGCCAGTGAATTTCCTAGCATAGGGGATGATAACTCGGTCATATACAGGAGCCCAGAAGACGACACTCAAAGTGTCAAAGAGAGAGAGGGAAGCCGATGGGATCTTGAAGTGTGGTCCCATGTGCTGGTCCAAAGTGTTGCCTTGAATAACAAACATTGTGCTCATCTGGCTGTACACGGTCGAAAAGACTATTCCAGATGCCCATACTGGAAGCAACCTGACGATTGATTTAAGCTCCTCCACTTGTGTGACCGTGCAAAGACGCCAGGGATCTGTGTTCCCCTTTATGTTATCGGTTGGGATCTCAACAGCGGCCTTATCAAAGAACCTGCAATTTGAAATTGATTAGCAACCATGGGTTAAACTATCTACGATCATCAGCATGTTATAAGCCTGCTAAAGCCGATTGTGTCAATCTACTACAAATTAAAATGCCCAGTTATAGTCCAGCATTGTAATTGTACGGCATAATTAGGAGGTAAAAGTGTGCCCAGAAGCATAAGTCACAAACACATCCCAACATTTTTTATGTGAGATGAGCCAAACAGCTTCTCACACCACCCATGGTATCGGAAAAGGAGCATCAAATTGTAAACTGTGGAACGTACTAAAAAGAAGAGATATTTGCTTGGTAGGAGACTGCAAGATGCAACAACAGCGACTCACTTGTGCACTCCATATCCTTCGCAGGGACATTTCTCTGTAATTAACTATCCAAATCTATTAGGAATTTAACCTACTCGCTAAGCTTCAACATTCATTATTTCATGGAAACATATCCTAACAGAGACCACTGGTAAATCTGGCATAAATAAATGATGATGTGTACAAATTCCCAGAAATATCTTCAAAATATTTTGAGCCTAAAAAAATCAGGGGAGTTAGAAACTTACTGCAACTCGTCTGTGTGCTCAAGCTTGCGACTTCCTTTGATAGTGCCTTCTGCATCTGCTGTCTCGTGTAGATGAGTCTTGTCAGCTGGAACTTCTACATTCATTTTTCTGAAGGATGCGACTATTACCTGAGCAATCCTTGTGAGGGGACTGCCTCCAGGTTTCTGTATCCTATACAACCGGGTACCAGAGAAGAAAAATACAATTGCAATGGCCATTGCAACTGCTGGGATTCCAAATCCCCATCCCCAACCAACATTCATTTGAATCCACACCAAGACCGAGGATGCAATAAGTGCGCCGATGTTGATTGACAAATAAAACCAATTAAAGAACGAACTCTTCTTTTTCCTCTCAGCTTCATCCGTTTCATCAAATTGATCGGCACCAAAGGATGAAACACAAGGCTTGATTCCACCAGTGCCAAGAGCAATCAAATACAGTGCCACAAAGCATGCTGCAATTTGGGATGTTGAAGGATGGCACTTATCATTTTCACAGGAAGGCTTTAGTCCAGGAACAGAAGCAGATAATGTCAACAGCATCATCCCCTGCAGAAGAGTTAGAAGATCCATCTTTTTTAAAACTCTGTCAAAAGAAGGGGAAAAGGAATACGTAAAGATGCTTCATATATCTCAGCCTTCATCATCTATACAGGTCTCCCAAATAATCTAGCCGTCCATCTGAACACGATTCCAAGTTATTCTCCCAATCAAAGGAGCAGAGATGCTCGATCAAAAGACACCATCAGAGACACTGGATGCATTTCGATTGACCTTGATACAACTAGAAGGAAAAGAAGAAAAGCCATTATAGTCTATAAAGAGTGAATTAGTAGTAAATCTTCAAAATCAGATTCTTTTTTGTTTCAACTGCAAGACCTATACCAAATCTTAGAGTCTGTTTTTTTCTTTTGCTAAGAAAATCTTCCTGGTCTTCTTTGGGCAGAAGAAATATTCATGATTGTGACATCTAATTGGGACCATAATTATCCAGTTGATTTTGAGACAGACATGCATGCATCGAAATGCTTCCGATTTGTAGTGCAGCCATCTGAGAACACTCGCAATAGCATTCATAATCTTGGCCATGCTTACCAGAACGTAAACCACTGAAAAGATAGCTATTGTCCAATATCGTCCCAAGTATGAATCCGCTAGAAAGGCTCCGATCAGCGGAGTAATGAAGCAGGTCCCCGACCAATTGGTAACATTATTTGATGCTGCAACACTACCCTGGTTCAGGCGAATTTTGAGATAGTTCACCAAATTGGTGCCCATGCCATAGTATGCCAACCTTTCACAGCCTTCGTTTCCTGATGGAAGAATCTTTGTTAGAATATAACACTCTCAAGGTCATGCAGTTCCTGACACAAGAGGAATCCAACAACCAATCTAATATATGGAATGTTAAAGATGGACACAGAGCACCTCTAAACCATACCCAGAATAAAGCCGCACGACTTCCAGTTCCCAGTTTTCGTCTTATCGGCAGGATCACCACAGATGGTCACCGTCCCATCTTTTGTGTAAATATCCTCTTCGGCCATGATATCCATCAAACTCTCAATACCCTATTTAACTTCAAAAGAACCACCCGAAAACTCAGCAAATTAACATCTCGGAAAGCAGGTTGATCTAAAACAGATCATGTCAAGACTCTGGAATCAATAATTTCTCATCGAACAGGAATAGTTATCAGTACAATGCTACTTCTATTCGCAAAAGCCAAGAAATATTTCATGTTACTAGTGCCTGTGGTGTCTTTCAACATCAACTATGGCACGTGTTTCGAATCTCATCCAGGAATGAGTAGTCCACAGGGACGAGACCAGAGCATTCCTAAACAGGGCGCCACCCTAACTTTATCGTCCACAGAGGAAGACCAAAGAATAATCCATTAAACAAACATATCCTCCCAAGAAAGAGTAGTAAATTAAAGAATCAGATCCTCCCAATTCAAAAAAAATATATCTTTTTAACTTTATTCCATGCACTACAAGCACCACGTTCATGAAGATCGCACCATGGGATTCCTCAACACTTCAATTCAAGATGTTTTCAGTGTCGAATCCTGTCCCACAGACCGATTCAGCATGAGCAAAAAAACCAACAAAATTTGAGAAATTTCAGGCGATCGGCTACTGCAACCCTCGCTCGAGAGATGTCACCACCGCTTTACAAAATAAGCTGGCGATTAGCCGCAAACCGCACCCTCATGTATTTGCAGACACGCCCAAACAACCTAAGCATTCTTCAGACGATCGGCGACAAGCTAAAACCGTCCAAAAAGAACATCCGCACGTCGACGTCGCCGCGGTCGGAACAGCCGAAAAGCACGACTTTCCACAGCTCGCAAACGTTAGCAGCGACGCGAGAACTGAAGCCGGCGAACGTATTCGAAGCAGGTAAAGAACAGAGAACAACACGCACGCACGCACAGAGAAGCCATGGACGCACCTCGACTTCGAACGGAGAAGGAGGCCGATTCAGTCACCGGCGACGACCGGAAGTGCTCCGGCGTTCCCCACGCACGAGGAGAGGAAGAAGAAGACGACGAGGAGGAGGAGAGAAGCGAGGAAGTGATCCCACGCCGAGCGTGTCTCACCTAAAAAGCGGCTTTATAGTTTCGATACTTTTGGGTTATTGCTACCAAGCCCTCACAATGTGCGCTATTTGCAGATTCCTCCCGTGGAATTATTCGGTATTTGTTTACCCGCCCAATTCGGGGGCAGGAATCTGCGGTTTGGTCATGACAAAAAACATGTGAATCTTGAATCTATTCGCTTTCTTTTTTAACTTTTTCTTCTTATTTTTTGCGCGTTTAGGTCAACCCCTACTCATGCTAGCGCCACGTTGGAAAAATGCCAAGTTTATTGTAGGGGCACACGGTATTTATTGCGATATCCCACGTTGTTAATTTTGTGAGATTTAGAAGCGTGTTCATTTCGCATAAAATGAATTCTCTATAAAAACATTTCCATGGTTCACAAAAGTATTTAAACTTAAATTGTTGTCAATAATAAAAGTATTTTTTTGTTGACTAATTATTTTACATGATATAAGTAATTATTCTAAATCATTCATTTTATGCAAAATAATTGAAACCTTATATATCCTTTTCATACATGTCATTTCCATCCACCTATAAAAGGGTTAAACTTTCTAACATTGTATCTAGGGTGCTACTCCTAGTTTATTTCCCGAGTGCATGTCATTTGTCATGTTGTTTCTAATCCGGCTAATATCTCGCATTGCTTGACTATGGAATGCATATGCTCTTTATATATATAGAGTCTCTTTCGACTTATAAATTTAAACTTTTCGAGTCGAACTTTCGAGCAAAATTAGTCATAAATTCCGGGCGGCAATTGCGAATTTGCTGGGCCAAAAGCGCAAATACCAGAGAATAAAAGCCCTTGAGAGAAAACCAGTGAAGTGAATTTGGTAAATTTAGGTGGGCATGCTCTGGAGTAATTATGAATCCAACTCACTGGCCAGATTTAACGCCGTCGTATGTTGTTTGCAGAAAACGGGGATCTGAGATTCTGAGCGTGGACTCTTTAGCTGGCACGATCCGGATCCTCAATGCCGTTTGTGTCTTTGTTGTACATGGAAAAACAGACACGACCTATTTAGGTCAAAAACGACATATTTGGACCCCGACAGTTCATAAGGAGCTGTCGTTTATCCTTTATATAGATGCTGCGGAATTATATATGTATTCCAAACATCGACCGGGTAGAATCACAGCCGTTGAATTTTGTAAAAGTTTACATACAATTCAATTAGGTAACCACTTTTGACCAAAATATATATAGGTAATCACTTTGAATTCGAATAGAACGAATATGCACACCCGAGCGCACCTAACCCAAGTAATTTATTAATGTAGCAGGTGATTTTATGTTCGTGCAAAGATGTAGGCAATTGATTGCGATTGACGATCGTCGTATTATTATTGTTAATTAATCTAATTCCTCATCATGACCATGATAGTTTTATTAATAGATTCATGTCCCGTTCGAGCTGTACTCTTTTATCATGTCAAGGACCATCGATATCCGATATTTTGAACAATACTGGTTATGGATTTTTAATAATCAAGAAAATAAAATGACTCAAAATATTTATATTCGGATTAAAAAAAAAGAAGAAGTTAAGTGGGTGCCACCAAAGTTTAGAAAAGGCTCTTAATTTTTGGTGTTTGTGTTTATTAAAAAGTTATAAATGAGGGGTGTAGTAAATTAAAATATATATCCAGACCTTTTAACTTTACTATTAACCTTTAATAGGCAAAAGAAAAATATATAGTGACTTGGTCATGTGTGATGTGCGAACCATGTGGCTCAAGGCACTCAGATGGTGGGTGCCTTCAAATCTCGCACCGTGTTAATTTAATTACGATCTTATATAAGAGTGTTTTCAAAACATTGTTACCCATACTTAATAGTAAAGGTTTTCATTTTCAATGTTCGAGTGTGCACGACACAAGAAAAAATAGTGTTTCGAAAATGATGCAATTTTTTTATGAAGATGTTTAAGGACATTTGTTAATAATACTCATTTTATTAGGAGCCGATGGTATAGGAAATTAAATATGATGGTAGTTTGTTTTACTATCAACCTTTGATTGCTGGGAGAGGGAATCCCGCGCAAATCCGATGGGATGGGGAATCTCAATTCCTGAAAGGGAAGTCAACTTACACATTTTTATTTCTCAGATTATTTTTGGCTCAAGCTGGTATATATATTTATATATGTAGAGGACAGAATGTCAAATCAATGTTCAAAATTAGTTAGGAAAGTTTGATTTATGTTCAACAAATAGAAAAAAGATTGATGGATTTCCCAGTGAACCTTAGGACATCGATGTCGATTCAATTTCTCATGTCATTGAGTAAATTTCAAGTTCGTACCTGTCTTAATGGATATGTCGGGATTCTTTGAAAAACTGACTAATCTCTATTGAGCACGACAATCCACTCGTGCTGTACACATAGGTTTGTACTTTTAAAGTTGCGCCAAAAGAATGCGCATGCGTGGTAATTAGAATTCACATTTTAAGTGAGGAAGGTAAACACGTTAATCATTAAGCAACCCCTTGAGCTGTGTCACGTCTTACTTAATTTCATGAAATCGGTGAGTATTCCATGAACTCGAAACCTCTAGTTTCCTAGTCATAAAAAAATGGGAAATTGGCTGTATCTTCGATTTGTAATGTAACCCATTGAATTAAATGCGTGGCTCATAAAATGGTGGTGAATCGATTTTCCTACTCAGGAGGTTCAATTAGCTGAACTAGGGATCAGTCTACTTTGGCGATGAAGCTCTCCAAACTTGTTTCAACATTTACAAACATCTTTTTTACTTGAGTAGTTTAAAAAAATAGAGTTAATATCATGGAAAACCCCAAACCGGTATACTCATCACAAATTTACCCCAAATTAATTTTTTGATCACGAAAAATCCAAAACCGGTACACTCGTGATAAATTTTTCAAAAACTAATTTTTTGACTACAAAAAATCCTAAACTAATACATATGTGATAATTTTGCCCTCTATTAATTTCCGTTAAATTTTACCATCAAATTTATAAGTTGAATAACACGTGACAATTGACGGGTGTATCAATTTGGAGTTTTACCCTCCATTTGTTACACATTTTGTGGCTTTTCGTTATATTAATCCAATTTAACATAAGGTAAATTTGTCACAAATGTATCAATTTGAGATTTTTTATGGTAAAAAAATTAATTTAAGGTAAATCTATCATAGGTGTACTAATACGTCTATGATAATTTTACCCTCTATTAATTTTTGTTAAATTTTACCATCAAATTTATAAGTTGAATGATACATTACAGTTGACGGGAGTATCAATTTGGAGTTTTACCTCCATTTGTCACACATTTTGTGGCTTTTCGTTATAGTAATCCAATTTAACATAAGGTAAATTTGTCACAAATGTACCAATTTGAGATTTTTTATTGTCAAAAAATTAATTTGAGGTAAATCTATCATAGGTGTACTAATTTGGGATTTTTTATGTTCGAAAAATTAATTTTAGGTAAATTTGTCATAGGTATACCAGTTTGGAGTTTTTCATAATATTAACCCAAAAAAAATAAAATGGTCACTTCTTAATAAGAGTTCTACGACACTTGTTAAGTAACTAAATAAGGAATATATCGAATTTTAATACAGTACTTTTTTTTTCGTGATATGTGTAACCAATACTTGTGAAATCAAATGTTCTATTATTATTATTTTTTTGGTAAGGAAATGTTCTATTATTTGATTTGCATGTTTAATGACAATTCAAGGGCAATCATTAATGTGATCATGTTAGTAATAAAAATAAGAGAAAATGACATAAATAGTTCTTAAACTTTAACCCAATGTGCAATATCGTTTCTAAATTTTTATTTTATTCAATATATTCCATGAACTTTAACTTAAAGCGCATCAGCCTTGAATTTTTAATTTATTCAATGTGGTATCTTAACTTTAGGTACATGTTCAGATTAATCCTTTAACTATATGAAAACGTTCAATGTTTTCATTCCATTAATTCAATTTCGAGGACAACATTGAATATTTTTATACTAAATTGAACATATACCAAAAGTTGATCGGTTCTTATTCCTTATTGGTTCCTTATTGGATGAGATGAGATGTCATTTCCTTTTGTGCAATTTGCTCTTGCATATGTGGTGTCCTTAGTCAATTTATGCACTCTGTACGTATCCCCCATCTCGAAGCTAAAAAAACATTTTTGCGATATCTTAAGTTATCTCCTAAAAAGGTATTTTTTTTCTCTGAAAAAGGTATCTGGTATGCCTCTAATAGTAATAGATATCTTCTTATATCTATATAAGAATATGCAGTGGGAATTGAGGTTGACAAGACCAAAGGAGCCAATGAACCACTTGTTGAAATTCTTGAGGAAGGCTTGTTCAAAAGACCAACTAATTTTACGGAAGACCAAAGTAGCTAATGAATTGGCTGCTGAAATTCTTGAGGAAGTTGAGAGGTCATAGACATATCGATTCTATCTACCAAATAAAAGACTTGTTCAGGAAAACTATCTAATTCTTTAATGAACATATTAAATAAATTTAAAATTCAGAGACGACATAACACATTAAATCAAAATTCATGAATAATATTAAATAATTTTAAAATTCACAAATAATATTATAAATTAAATTATAATTCATGAACATTTTGTATAATTATTCCTAAAAACAAACATGTTTTATGACGATGATGATGTGGTCCTAGTCATCATAAATTAGACGGACGAGTTACACAATCAATCATCGGGTCGCGAGCGGATTTGGAGATGACGTCTGAATGTATGATTTAGCTGGAGAAAAGAAAAATTGATAGGCCCATTCATGATGGTTCTTCTGTGCTCTTCGTCCTTGGCACGCTATCCTATCTGCTTCTGTTTCATCACTGTTTGTGCAGTTGTGTTGCTCCCAAAAAGACGACAAAGATTTGCTTTTTCTGAAAATTCGGACCTCGAACTTTACATTAGCTATTCTCATATATCAGAGGTGAGCATGGTGGGTGATTCCGGAACCGTCCATTAAAAATCAATTTCATAAAATTATAATCAGCAATCATCCGTTGATTTTATGAATTTATTCAGGAATCGAGAATCAGATTGCAGTTTGATCTAGTTCCCGGATGATCCATGAAAAATCCGTACATATTCACAATCAGACAACAAATATGGCGACCAAGTATATTCCTTAAAATTATCTATTAACATAGGCTTAAGTAAGCGTAGAATCACCCAAAATTGTAGCTAGAGCAAGAGCGAAAGGAAACAACAAGCAAAAAACTGATAAATCCCGAACTAGACTTCAACAAAATTTGAAGCATCCTAGGTTGGAAATTGAGCTGGCCAATTGCAGCAAAAAGAATGAGTACCCTTAAGCAGAAATTTCACTTGATTGTGAGTCTGCAACGCAGCAACGAGTTGAAGGCAAGGCGATTGTGAGCTTGCGACGCGACAATAGAATTGAAGCGTGGCTGCGTGAGACTTTCACGTTGAGAGTGAGGCGAGGATAGGGTTTCTTCTTTTTGTTTCTATTTTGGGAACTGCAAGACGCTAATAGGACTGTAGAGTAAATGGCAAAAGGTAAAAGAGAAAGACTCACTTTTACTGAGAAGTGAGCTGGAATTTTTTTTAAAACAATATATATACTGATCTAGTTCGGGTGAGCGGGTCCACGCCTGAAACTGGGAACTAGATCGATTTCCCTGGGAACCGTCGATTCTGGGCTGGTCCAATCTAGTTTCGGACAATCTTGGCAACTCCCGGTTCCTTTCTTTGCACACATTTACTTTATATATCCTGAGATAATTTCATTTTAGGCTTCATTTATTTTGTGAAAAATATATATAATTCAAAAGGCATTTTACTAAAAATAATTTCTTATATCGCTTATATTAATTAGTCATTGCAAAATGTTTCGCTATTGAGAAAATTTTATGTCAACATATTTTCATGGATAATTAAAATATTTTTTGTCCATTTAATTTTGTAAGTGATATAAATGATCATTTTTAAAATATATATTTTAAACATTATTTATTTATTCACAAAACAAACATGCCTTAAATTCATTTTATATATATAGTTGGATACAAAGTCAATTGGATAGGGATTGCGATGACCCTCTCTCACTCTCTCCTAGTGCCTGCTGAATGCTGGTTGCTGATCACGTCCCTTCCACTCATCATCTTTATCTTTTGGACTCGAACTTCACTATCTTAGAGATAGGCTCACCTACTTTTCTAAGGATGAGTCCGCTCGACTTTTTTTTTTTTAAAAAAAAAAAAGCATCGAGAGGGTGTCCGAGACTTACATGAGCATACGGCAAATCCTCCTCGGCTACGATGACATCCCCTGTCGCGCACGCGCACTTGCAATGACTGGTGGCACACCAGTTAGTATTTTCAGGATTGGCTTCAAGAGAACACATTAAGACAATGTTCTGAACTTAGTTCTTCAATGAAGAGGATGAAAAACTTACTACTAAAGAAACCCTCGGGGTTGAGTTTGCTCACATATCACGACATTTGCGGATCGCATATTATCTCCAGAATAGCAAAAGGAAAAGAATAGAATAGGAATATATGGAGATAAAGATTGAATCCACTACACTCAAAGAAGCAAAGTAGTATACTTAATTAAGCTATTTTAGATTTGGTCAAGAAGAATTTCGCTTTCGAGATAGTGCCGTATCAAATTGAAGATACCCGATATACGTTAGTCTCTCACCTTAGTGGTAGCTGTTATCTCAAAGACATGGGGTAAGATGTGTTAGATCTCTAATAAGGGCAATGTGATTCGCCTTTCAATTCAATTTACTTACTAAAATTGAGAAGATCCTAATCCTAAAAAGAGATTAATGTCGTGGCGATCTGTGTATAATGCAGGGGCATAACCGAAGTCAACTTCATGAGCTAGCAACTTACAAAAATAGGCGGGCATAGCTTTTCCGTTTAGGTCTAGAGGTGGGGGCACTGGACATTGGTTGAATCTTGGAAATAATGAACGAGCTTGCGAATCAGGCAGAACTTGGTTAGGCCAGAAAAGAGCTTTGTCCAATGTTAACTGGTCTTTGGACGAAATTATAATGCTGGACCTCGTAAACGACAGCAAACTGGCTAGGTCCAATTTTTTGGCCAAGAGTTCGGCTTGGTCCAATTGGCTCACAAAAAATTTACATAGAAACCAAGATGGGCCCTAATTGATGGACACATATAAAAGTGGAAGATATTGGCAGGGAAGATGTAAAAAAATATAGTGGACAGCCTAGATAAAGAAAAATCATTTTTCACAAAACCCATTTCACGAAGAATAAATTCGAAATTGTCTTTTTTTTAGTTTCTTTTTTTATAAAGAAATATAAGATGAAATGGCTTTTATTTCCCCATCAGCACAATTTATGTATTTGAAATAAATTCATATTTAATTGAATAGATGTATTTAGGGAAAATTCACTTTGAAGCGACTAATCCCTAAATACATAAGTCGCTATTTTTTGAATGAATAGGTAATGTTGCTCCAATACCCAACTAAATGGCCACTGCACAATGCCAATCAAAAAGATAGTTGACACTATCGGATGAGTAAATGAATTTCTAAATTTATTAGGAAAAAAACCACAAAAAACCCCGAACTTTGCCACCTGTGATACATTTACCATGAACTTTTTTTATGACACCAAAAACCCCAAATTATACAATTTATGACACATTTAGCCCATTGTACTTTAGTCAATTGCCATTTTCGTTCTTTTTGATTTTTTCTTTTTTTTTTTTCCTTTTTGGCAAGGACCTCGTCGGATCCAGCGGCGGCAACCCTCACCGGCGTCTGGCAAGGGCGGCCGTCGCTCACCCAGGCGAGGCGACTATCTCCCGACGCCAGCGAGGGTCGCCCTTGCCTAAGTCGGGCGAGGGCCACCCTCGCTCACCCAGGCTAGGCGACCCTCGCTCGACGCCGGCGAGGGTGGCCCTCGCTGGATTTGGCGAGAGCCACCCCCATCGGATCCGACAAGGGCAGATCCGACGAGAACCTCGCTGGAGAGGAAAAAAAAAGAAAAAGCAAAAAAGACGAAAATGCTCATGGACTAAAGTACAATGGGGTAAATGTGTTATAAATAGTATAGTTTTGGGTTTTTGGTATCACAAAAAAAAATTTATGGTAAATGTGTCACAAATGGTAAAGTTTGAGATTTTTAGTAAATGTGTCACAAATGGTAAAGTTTGAGATTTTTGGTGATTTTTTTTTCAATTTATTAATATTCACGAGAACAAGTACTATTAAGGACCCTGCCGGTACTGAAACAAATGGAAGAACACCTGGATAATTTAGTCGAGCCCATCAAGTAGGCTTTCTCCTTGTTCCAAGAAAAGGGGGCGTGTGCTCCTTTTACTGTCTTTTATGAATATGTAGGAAACCGAAATTCGACTTTTTTAAGCAGATTGTGATTAAAACCCATTTTTCGTTTCAGGAAGAGCAGTTATTTGCAGCAGGTAAAAACAATTTTAGACTGCAAAATTACCCCTTTTTCCTGGGTGCTTGAAGAAGAGGAAATGACCAGAATTGGTCAGGTAATCAGTGGGAAGGAGGGCATAGTGCTGTGAGTGGTTCCTCTATACCCACCTTCGGTTTCATCTTATTGCGTTCCAAAACTCATGATGATGTCTGCTTCTTCCGTAAAGAAAACTTGAAGTAAGGTACCTGTCAACCTAAATTGTCAAATTGTGTCTATGCAATGCAACCATGAAAGGTTTAAATTTAAGCCGTCGGTGACTAGTACAATGTGTAGCAATTATCTCATCATTACTCTCATATATGTAAGTCGACCTACTTGTGTAGAACATAAGATGGGAATGTAATAACCACATGAAATAGATAATTATTTATGGGAGTGTGATGACATGAAAATAAGCTGAATAAAAATAATTGATATTGAGAAGATTTTGAACTCTTCACTAGTGGTATGAAATCACATTAAATAAGGAAAATGTCACTAGAAGCACCATAACTGTCGTACGACGCTTACTTTAGTGCCAAAACTTTTCATTGGATCACTTCAGTGCCACTTTTGAAAAAAAAACGATCATGTAAGTGCTAATTTCAATTTGAGATGTTGAAAATCCGATGTTTGATATTTTTTTTTTATCAATTTTCGACTCACATGGCTCTCCAGCTTGTCCAATCGGCATTAATAGTCTCAAATGACGTCGTTTACATGTTTGCCCAAATATAAACCCTAATTTGGACAAATCAAGCCATTTCCCCAAATATTTCAAACCCTATTTCAGACAAGACTTCGATTGATCGAGCGTAAGAGGACTACTTAAAGCAATTACAGATTGAACCTGAACAAGACAGTCACGAAAGCAACTTTGAGGATTGGATTTAATGAGTGAAGCAGTGGCGGTTGCAGCATGAGCTCTTCAACTCTGGCTTCCAAGCATGAGGGCGAACAAAGGTTTGCCCGGCATGGCTATAGGCGCAACAAAAAGCAGAGACGGTGGCGGTTTCCTCGCAATTTGAGGACAATGAAGAAGACCCAAGATGAATCACTATCTCAAACAAAAACTCCTCAAAATAGAGTCCAGCTTCATTATAACAAAGAATACCTTCCTTGCAAACTCAGTTTGCCCCTTTACAGCGCAACCAATGGCAATGGAATGTGGCAACTATCAAGAGAACAGAAAGAAAAAAACAAAAAAGGCGAAACGAAATAGAAAGTAAAAGATAAATTAGGAAGGAATTGAAGTTATAGTTGGAATTTATCAAACCCCATCGAGAATGTCTGAACTGCGGTGCATTATGAAAGGTTTCCCTCTGTTGTCGTTGGAACAACTTAGGGATTAAATTGACTACTCTTTGACCATTACTATCGCAACGGGAAGACCTATCAATACTGTCACGCCAGAGGCCGCTCGAAGAGGAATCGCCAAGTCTTCGCCCATTTTCTCCATGCCCGCCACTCGTCCAAGTCTGGTCGGCTCTGTTGCCGTGACTCTAGAATCGGTTGGCCCGAATAGATCTACAATAAGAAGGCAGTTGGAGGACGACCCGCCTCGTCAATCATGGAGCAGCTACGGCGGCCATGGACGATGGCTCGTAGGTGCCTTGGACAACGACGATAGTGTGTTTTTTATCTACCATAAGAAGGCACATGTGGGTTTTCTTTTTCTTATGAAAAATCCACATAGACAATAATATATAATTTAAAAAATCATGTAAGACTTTTGGCTGAAATTTGTCATTGGAAGTACTTAAGTGATTGTTTTTTCTTCGATTTGGCACTTAAATGATCTGACGAGAAGTTTTTGCACTAAAGTAAAAAGCTACACGAATGTTATCATACTTCTAGCGTTTTTTCCATATTAAATAAACCTCTTTTCCTCCCAAAGTTTAAATTGTCAAGAGAAGTGTTGGACAAATTTATTTTCATAAGCGTGAACAGTTGAAAACGAATCAATAAAGTATTTATAACATAGTTCTTAGCACTCTCCCTGGCGTGCAAGCTAGTCGCCTACACACGCAAGACTTACCTCTATGTTATGAAATGGGCACGGCTCCTAATTGTTAAAATAATTAAATATTAAATCACATATTCATCTAACAACTTAATATTTTAAAACAATTCGCAGTGGTTTTACAAATCTCACATGATAACAGAGCAGAAGGTCATGAGTTCAAATCTTTCCAGACCCCATTTGCATTCCCAATAAAGTATGTTCACGTTTAGTGCTAAGCAAAAAGACTATATTAAGCATGAGGAGGAAAGTTAAAATAATTAAATATTAAATCACGCATTATGGAGAGTGTTAAAATAATTAAATATTAAATAACGCCTTCATCTAACAGCTTAAGTTTTTAAAACAATCAACAGTGGTCTCACCAAAATCTCACTAGGCATTAGAGCATGAGGTCCTGAATTTGAATATTTTCAAACCTCATTTGTCTTCCTAATTAAATATTCTACGCTTAGTACTAAGCAAAAAGATCAGACTAAGCGTAAAAAGGAATGTTATAATAATTAAACATTAAACTATGTCTTCATCTAACAGCTTAAACTCTTAGAACAGTTGGCAGTGGTCCCACAAATCTCATCTAGTATCAAAGTAAGAGGTCATGAGTTCAAATCTTTCCAAACCTCATTTGCATTCCCAATTAAGTATGTCCATGCTTAGTAATAGCCAAAAAGACCATACTAAGCATGAGAGGGGTGTTAAAATAATTAAATAATAAATCACCCCTTCATCTAACAGCTTAAGTTTTTAGAACAATAGTCCTATAAAATCTCACATAGTATCAAAACAGGAGGTCACGAGTTTAAATATTTCCAGATCCCATTTGTCTCCCCAATTAAATATCCCTACGCTTAGTACTAGACAAAAAAACTAAACGAAGCGTGAAGGGGAGTTTTAGAGTACTTAAAAATTAAACCACACCTTCATCTAATAGCTTGGATTTTTAAAATAATTAGTAGTAGTCCCACAAAATTTTACACTAATGTTGTGTGAGCAAGTTGTAAAGTTGCCATGAGTAATGAGTTTGAGAGCGAGTGCCAAATTGAAATATTAACCAACGCTTTGATACCAGGTTAAACAAACTATTTTTTCTTGAATTTTAAGCTGTTAGGGAACGTGTCAACAATGTATTTATAATATATTTCTTAACAAAAAGAAAGCATATAAAAATCACATACAAATCTTCCAAACAAGCGGAGGAAATTTCGTGGACAATATTAGTAGGAAAAATGACACAAGCAGTCTTTGAATTTTTGCTCAACGTGTAATGTGGTCCTCGAATTTTTAATTTGTTTAATTTAGTTCATGAACTTTAATCCAATATTTAATGTGGTCCCCAAACTTTTAATTTGTTCAATGTCATCCTTGAACTTTTAGTATATGTTCAATTTAGTCTCTGAATTATATGAAAATATTTAATATATTCCTTCCATTAATTCAAATTTAGATACCATATTAAATATTTTCATATAGTTCATGGATTACATTGAACATATATCAAAAGTTCAAGAACCACATCGAACAAATTAAAAATTCAGGAATCATATTGAACATTAAGTTAAAGTTTTTGGGCTACATTAAACAAATTAAAAGTTCAGGGATCATATTGCACATTGAGCCAAAATTCATAGATTAATGAATTTCATAATAAATACTTCCGTAGGTGTTTGATGATTTAAGATGTTAAGAGTAATCCTGGGATACGAACATACTTCACTAGCTAACTGGAACTAGTATAATAACTCACTAACATGGCCCCCTACTCAAATCTAAGTTCCCCATGGTAGGGATCGAACCCGCAACCATCCATTCCTACGTCGAAAACACGGGAATGCGCTTACCATCGGGTCAATCTCAAGTTGGGTAAGATGTTGAGTTACTCAACATCAAATACAAGCTTTAAAAGATTAAGTAGACGAAAGATGAAAGTAAAGGTCAAAATGTCATCTCAAATGCCCACTCAAGGTGTTCTAACCTCGAGCGGATGGCAGCGCACCCAGCAGAGCCCCCAACACACTATAATCATGGAACATGGAACATGAAACATAGCACGACAAGCATAAGGAACCAAAAAAATAATAGTAAAACAACATTATCACGAACCTACTTCGAGCATGCGTAAGATATGAGAGAAACAAAAAAGTCAAATGCTTGTCAAGAATTGTCAAATTGGTCGAAATCTCACAATCGAGTTGGTTATGAGTTTTGCTAAGAAAAAAAAAAGGGCATCTGAACTTACGTCAGGTTGGAACCAACTAAAGCTTCGAATGGTACATTGAAAATGAAATTTAAGCAACTTCTTCTAACGGAATGTACCCGATTAGTCCTTCGGAATAATTTAACAAAAAAACTAGATAGATAATAATGGGATTTATGAGACTCACAATTTAAGGAATTTTCTAGTTAAAAAACCCGCTCCTCGAGAACGGATAGCTTCGGAAATTCCAACAATTTGTTTGATGGATACATAATCTAGCAAATGATGACACCATGATTGCGATCCGATTAATTATTAACGAATAGGTATTTGCAATTTACGAAGGTCGTTCTAGCTATATGCGAGTGCTTGATAAATAATTTTTCGAACTCCACAGGCTTCAAATCGCATAAAAGTGATCCGAAACCCTTTCCTAACGAATCTTGATTTGTAAGAATCCCTTCCATATCAACCTAACGCTGAAGAAAACGACGAGGCAGCAATCTTGTGTCGATTGCCCCCCTCCCCTATTTAAGTGTGCCAAGCTTGCATCAGATGATCACCAGAACAAAGCTTGCTTCGAATTAAGCTCAAAAGATTTGTACTGCAAGAGATGGACTCTTGGCTTCAAATCCTTCTTCTCGCCGCATGCATCGCTCCGGCCGTGGTCGAGGGCAGAGTTCGGAACTACACATTCAATGTAAGTCAAAACATTATAGGAATGAAGTATTCCTCTGTAAAACTTGCTCGTTCCGATGTAGCTTGTGGCGTGATATGTATTTATTCCCCTAATTGGCAGGTCGTAATGAAGAATACGAATAGGCTGTGTTCGAGCAAGCCCATCGTGACCGTGAACGGGAGGTTCCCGGGGCCCACTCTGTACGCTAGGGAAGACGACACCGTGCTCGTGAGGGTCACCAACCGTGTCAAATACAATGTCACCATCCACTGGTGTGCTCAACTGGGCGTCAAAATTAAACCGTCATCTTTGAGAGATTTCATATTGATCTCGGTGTATATGTGTGGCCAGGCACGGTGTCCGGCAGCTGAGGACAGGGTGGGCCGACGGGCCGGCATACATTACCCAATGCCCGATCCAGACGGGCCAAAGCTACATGTACAATTTCACCATCACGGGCCAACGGGGCACCCTCCTCTGGCATGCCCACATACTCTGGCTCAGGGCAACCCTGCACGGAGCCATTGTCATCTTGCCGAAGCGTGGCGTTCCGTACCCTTTCCCTAAACCCGACAAGGAAGTCGTTGTCGTACTGGGTATGCTCCATTTCGCTTCCAATCTACTTCGCTTCCAAAATGAAAGATCAATCATTGCTTGGTTAACAGCATACATGCTGTTCCAATCTACACAATTTCTTGTGTAGACTCCGCGATAGAAAGAGGGGTGTGAACCGTTAGATTTATAGGCCATAAGCGATCCACCGAACCGGTGTTTCCTTTCATATTGATGTGGTGGAAGGTCGCCTTTGGCTAGTTCGAACTGCTCAATCGATCGACCGCGTTTCGAGCCTAGGCAATATATGTTTAATTTTGGCAGAACCATCTGAATTTACCCTGAATTATTCTCCCTTCTGTCTTTACATTTGTTGACCCTTCTGGGGTCTGTGAATCAGGCGAATGGTGGAAATCTGATACAGAAGCTGTGATCAATGAAGCCATCAAGTCCGGATTGGCACCGAACGTCTCCGATGCTCACACCATCAATGGCCATCCAGGGCCAAATTCCAATTGCCCTTCCCAGGGTAACAATCCATCGACAAACATTGCCATGAAAAGAACATCCGAATATTGATGTTACGTCTTCATGAGGTAGTTTAACTTTACTGTTTCAATTGAGTTGATGCTGACCTTCATTTTCTCTGATGTTAGGTGGATTCACATTGCCTGTCGAGAGTGGCAAGAGATACATGCTCCGAATCATCAATGCTGCGCTCAATGAGGAGCTCTTCTTCAAGATCGCCGGGCACCAGCTGACCATCGTGGAGGTCGACGCCACTTACGTCAAGCCTTTCAAGACGGACACAATCCTGATTACGCCGGGCCAAACCACCAATGCCCTTGTCTCCGCTGACCAGAGCTCGGGCAAGTACTTGGTTGCCGCCTCCCCTTTCATGGACTCCCCAATTGCCGTAGACAACGTGACTGCGACCGCCACATTACACTACTCCGGCACACTCGCCGCGACCTCCACGACCCTCACCAAGACTCCCCCACAAAACGCCACCGCAGTGGCAAACAATTTCATTAACTCGCTCCGGAGCCTCAACTCAAAGAAACACCCTGCCAAAGTCCCGCTCACCGTCGATCACAACCTCCTTTTCACTGTTGGACTAGGAATCAATCCTTGCCCTTCGTGCAAGGCTGGCAACGGAAGCAGAGTTGTGGCAGGCATGAACAACGTGACGTTTGTGATGCCGACGACAGCCCTTCTCCAAGCGCATTTCTTCAACATAAGCGGCGTCTTCACGAGTGATTTCCCTGGTAACCCGCCGACCAAATTCAACTACACGGGAGCGCCGCCATCGAATTTGCAGACCACAAGCGGGACCAAGGTGTACCGGTTACGCTATAACTCGACGGTCCAGCTCGTGTTACAAGACACTGGGATCATCGCCCTGGAGAACCACCCAATCCATCTTCACGGGTTCAATTTCTTTGCAGTCGGGAAGGGATTAGGGAATTATAATCCGAAAACGGATCAGAAGAACTTCAATCTTGTTGATCCTGTTGAGAGGAACACAATAGGAGTACCATCTGGTGGATGGGTTGCAATCAGATTCAGAGCAGATAATCCTGGTACTATTCTCGTTACTCTATAGCCTTCACCGTAAATTTAGCTACTCTGCAAGTTTTTCAGGACCCTGTTGTTGAAACCTTTTTTGCAGGCGTTTGGTTCATGCACTGTCATCTGGAAATTCACACGACCTGGGGACTCAAGATGGCCTTCTTGGTGGACAACGGGAAAGGCCCGAACCAGTCGCTTCTACCGCCTCCAAGCGACCTTCCGAAGTGCTGATGCATGAGGAAAATTTTGTATGCGGCAGCTCAAGATAAAGAATTACGAGAAGAGAAAGGAGAGCCTGACCACAAAGGAAAAAGCTTATGTAGGTGGTTTTGACTTGGTACAATGAAGATCAGAATTGTTTCTTGAGCAGATGTAGGGAAACTACTGCTCAAGCATGTTGAATTTTTTATTTTTTTTAAGAATTGTCCTTGCTTTGATTGCAATTCTTGTACTTCGTAAGAAATTATTTTAATCAGAGAGGTGCTGCATGTTTTTTTCTGGATGGGAGAAACATTCTGCCATTTGCTAAAGTCGCAAGTTCTTGATGAGTTTCTCAAAACAGAGGCTACACGATCTTGGAAAAAGACTGGATGGTAGTACTTGTGGATGATGTATTAGGAATTCTATAGCCGTCGGCTAACATCTGTCGTGTAATATTTTCTTTTGCGAAAAAAAAGGCCGTTGTAAAGAAAATAAAATTTATGCGAGACAATACTAGATACTCATAATACAATTACGTGATCAGATCATAACGGGCTTTGCACATCTCCGTCCAGTAAAAAAGTGACCGGACAACTTGGTGTAAGCCTTATATTCTAACTGTGACTTGTGATGGATAGCTCTATATATCTAAAGTCTCATCTCCGCCCCTAAGTCCTAACACACGTCCTACATTGGAGAGGAAGACCAAACCCAAAGGGATTTGACCAAAACCAAATTCATAAATTTCATATATTGAATTGGCTGAGAGCTATCCCAGAGACGCAACAACACCTATATTTGGAGCATCCTTTGCTATTGAACTAATAGCCCGTTGTGCAAGCCTCCCCCTGGGCCGCCATGTCAAAAGCAAGAGAAACCACATCCCTCTTTTTTCCTTCTCTGCCCCCATATCGAGCATGGAGATATCTAAAAGGAAATCCTATCAACTTGTTCCGATCTAAGATAATTAGCTTGTAAGCCTGGTCTTACTTCACTATTCATAAATGAAAAAGGACTTCCATACGCAAGTTGAACTCAATGTGGCTCGCCTCTTTTTGGGTGTAAAGCGATATCAAACCTACATAGCTGACAAACATTAGCTCTCCCAAAAAAAGGAGGTGTTCAACCGCACCTTCCAATGCAACTACTTGCTACAGCTTCATCAAGTCACTAACCATGTCTTTGGCATCCCCCTCCTTGAAATTAAGGTAACGACTTCAGGCACAGCCAACTCTCATGATATGACGGGCGGTGTGTGATTTGACTTCATCAGGTGTTTGTTCATCGAATTGTTATTGAGGTGTTCTAAATCTATATTGGATTGAACGTTTTTAATTATGTTGGACCGATGATTTTCTTACATCATGCTCTTAAATTTTTCTTCATAAAACCTACTGACATTTATTTACCTACATTAACTTAAGCAATGGCACAAAGTTTCATTCCCTATATTACAAACTACAAAAAAATTAATATGGACACCACCCATTCGGATTTTGACTCGCTCCATACTATTACGTCATTTGTACCGTTAAAGGTAAGAGTAGCAGGTCAATAACTAAAACACCCCTGTAGCCAAATTGTACAGTTCCTGATGAGCACATGAAGTGTCGATATTGCACCTAAGATCAGAGCGACACCATGCCCCTCAAAGAATGAACTTATAATTTCGGTAGTGTCTACATGGACTCTTAAATTTTTTGTTTAGTTTTGATCTTGCGATGCATCCCTTTGACTATTTTTCATCCTAAACACTTGAAACGTGCGCGAATATTAACGCGTAAATTCGCCTACAGATCTTTTGAAAAAAAATTACGTTTGGATAATATTTCAAATTTTTAGCGGCAAAGCATAAAAGTACTATTCACTTGAACTTAATTTTAAGTAAACAAGTGGGTGTGGGATTGTTATTTTAGGTTTTTCCTATCTAGTATATTTCATAATTCCTATTTGTTTCTGGTAACTCTCATTCTTCGTTTCTTATCGGGCAAGCCGTCGATGTTGCAAATACACCGTTTAGCCTGAGATTCTTCTTTTCGTTTTTTCGTACGATTAAGATTATACTGATATTGAGTTACTTCTTCCGAAGTTCTTGTCTATCTCTTCTAAGTTTATTGCTGCATTTCTTTCCAGATAGTCAGATCCCCGCGCTCGTGCCCTGATCATGAAAAAATAGAATAAAAGTCTTCTGTATTTCTTCCCTTTTATGGTGCTTCTCTTGTCCCACATCAGTTCCTCATGGGGGACGCAATTTCTCCAGGACAAAATACGCAGTTACTGAAATGAGTATGTGTACTAATCCCCAGATGTCAACATGTTCATTTCAAAAGATGTTATGAAGGCCCATGGACCCAAAGAGACCGTAGCTCATGAGCCCACTGTTGAAAATTTCTCAAACCAGTCCCAAACCCTATTATAGAATTGTGTAAATGAAATCCCAAGCCCGTCCCACTTGCGTTTTTTCAGTTATCTGTCGTGTTTTCAATGGGTTTTCGAAACTACTATGCTTATTATTTTCTCCTCTACAATTTCTTATTAACAAGTTGTCTAACACAAAATAAATAGCAAACCATCTTATAATTACACACCCCCAATCTTGCAAATCCAGAATTTTACAACCATTTCAATTTCAAATTCTCCGATGAATTTTAGGAATCATAGAAAATGACTTGGAAACTATGAATGTTTGCAAAAAGAATGTAAGTGAGCACAAGCATTATCTTTTTTGGGTGTATACAATTACATAGGTGGCCTTATATTCTTCATGAGAGTACAATTACTTCGGTGAAATGGCTCTCGGGTCATATGTTTCGGGGCATGGCCAACACAAATCCCAAACCTACCTCAAACCCTATTGGGTTTGGTAACTAAATTTCATCCCACAACCCTTAACTACAACTACAAGCCCTATTAGGATTTGGGACGGGTCTAGTACCCTGTTAGTGCCGTCCTAGCGCCATCAAGATTCAGAGAGACGAGTTCTCGATTTGGTGCAAAATATATCTTATAACTGACTAGAATAGAATGAAAATTAAAAGGTACTTTGACTAATTCACATTGCCTGAGTTGTGGAGCATACATAAGAAATAACTCCAATGTGAACCAAGCTAAATGATACGTGCTCATTGTACACATATATGGACGCCAAGTATAGTTTGTATCCTATATTATTTTCCATCCACCGTATTGATTGAGTTTCCAGATTAATACACATTTCCAAATGCAACTTTTTTGAACAATATTATTTGGCTTTGTCTATACATATACAATCGCCAAAGAATATTACGATAATGGCCTCCCGTTATTTTTAGGGTTTCTTTGATTCCCAAGTATAATAAAATAACAAATCAACCCAATTTTTGCATTGAGAATTTGAAATCGAGATCTACATCTTGAAACAATGGCAGGACCCAGTTGTACAAAATAAGTAAATATAACATGAAGTATGTGGAAACAAGGTGGAAGAGTGTTGAATCCATTAATATAATCATCAATGCATTTTACAATGTTTTTCTTCCTTATCCTCTTTGAGAAGACCATTAAAGAACAGGATCCAAAAAATTGTTTATCGTCTTGAAAGATCAGGAGTCACTTCCACTTGACCAAATATGCAGGAAATGCGCAACACACCTAAGCAAAATCAAGATAACTCTCGAGCAATTTATATTTGGGTTAATAATACGAAAAATTTTAAACCGGTACACTTATGATAAATTTTTTCCAAATTAATATTTTAATCACCAAAAAAATTGGTATATTTATAATATATTTACCCTAAACTAATTTTTTAACTATCAAAAATCCTAAATTAGTACATTTGTGACAAATTCATCCTCCGTTAAATTGAATTAATACAAAAAAAAAAATCACAAACTAGTACATCTATGACAAACGGAGGGTAAACCCCACAACCAGTATATTCATCAACTGTCACATGTAATTTAACTTAGTAATTTGATAATAAAATTTAACGGATACTAACGTAAGGTAAATTTATTATAAATGTACCAGTTTGGAGTTTTTAGTGATAAAAAAATAGTTTTTGATAAATTTATCGCAAATATACTAGTCTGAGATTTTTTGTGATATTATCCCTTTACATTTTTAGAAAAGAGGCAATATTGAGGGTCTGAGATAGACAAAAAACCAAATAAGTTCCTTTCAAAGCCTAGGAAACCCTAATTTAACATGAAAATATGTCCTGAAAAACAGATAAACTAGCAACACGGTAAAGATAGCAAATGGGCCAAAGGAGTACTAACAAGCGACCTCAACATAGGAACTTACCTCAAAATGTGCCAAAAATGGATGGATTATGCTAAAGTACATCACCTTAAATGAGCTTTCCTAATTGATATGATAGGCTTATCAAAAGCAATGGCTTGCTCACATCATAACGAACGCGACCCACTTCTGAGCCTATCTTTTCGAATTGTACCTTTTTCAACGTTCCAGAAATTTCATCTCCGTATCGCATTTACAGCACATTCGCACGCTTTAAGAGTTTTTATATTGGTCACACATTTTCGACTAGGCACGCAATCAGATCTTTGCACTATAAATGGAAAGATTCAATTGCTGGAGGCCGTAGAAAAAGTTGTCAAAAGTTACAAAAAGAAAAGAAAAAGACAAGACCATTCTAAAGGCATGCCAGGCCCATATCAAATATCTTTGCTAGTGCAAAGGTATATCTCATCCTATTTGGTGCTTAATCTTGAAAGCATTCAATTTTAATTGGCTCGATGCACCTTGTGTCATTGTCACATGATACGTGGTATAGCCACATGATATATAAATCACTTTTTTCGCGATTCTAAAAATTAAGTGATCTTTGCAATTGGCATGCCGGTTCTTGGATTTATATATCACGTGGCTATGTCACGTATCTTGTGACAACAACACAAGGTGCATCAAGCCAATTAAAATTGAATGTTTTCAAGATTAAGCACCAAATAGGAGGAGATACAAATTAGCCAAACAATGTGATTGGCTGGTTATACCACGTCAGCCTATGCAACTGACATACAAAATACTTTATCATATTTTTTATCTCTCTTATCATAGTTTTTACTCATCTTTACTTAGAGAAAAAGGTAATAATTGAATGGGAAAGATAACTTTCTGATAACTTCAGTGGTAAGCATATGCGCTTGGCCATACCCAATTTAACCTAAAATTAGAATCTAATACGTGCATATGCGCAAGACTGATTAAATTTTACTCATTAATACATACAATTTGTATTAAAATTTGCTTCAAAAGAAGAAAAAAATTACTTGCAAAGTACATGAAGAACTCAAAATAACATAATTACGAAACATCACTGAGTCACACAAAAATACTTCTACAATGTTAGCTCAAAAGTAATGTGAAATCAAAAGTAAGAACAAAAAAATTAGAGTGTGGATCTTATAGAAAGTAAAACTCTTATTAAGAAACTCTCCAGGACCTCCGTAATCTGTTTACTATTTAACTTTTTGAATTTGGCATTGGTTTGAGTTCATTTCGAAAATAAGAATCCACAAAAATGTGAGTTTGGAGTATCTTCATTAGAAATCCTCAAGAGAACATCATCCCATCGTTACCATTTCAGCCACTTACTCATAATAACATACTGGATAAACATAGTAGTTTTAGGGTTAGTTGAAAGAATGAATATTAATTTATATAGAAAAGGAAACTTTATTTGGAAAATAATATAAAAGTCATCGGAAAACTGCCAGAGGGCCACATCATGTGATTAATATCCATCACGTAGTCACCTTAATATATACGCAACTAGTGAAAAACTGTGTTTTGTAGCGAGTATAATTTTTTCCTTCAATTTTATTTTCGTAGATGCTTAATAATTTTTTTTACTCCGATCTTTCTCTTCATTAATTTTGTTTAAATCACACAAGAGAATTAACTTGTACGCGTGTCAGGATAAGAACATGGAGTATTTATTATATCCTTTTTCCTTATTAGGAGGTAATTTGATCTATGCCAAATTAACAAAATTATCTGCACAATTCATCTAGGCAAAAATGTCCTTTTATCAAATTATGTCTGGACCATACCATAATATAGGATCTACGTAATCAAATTTGCACATTTCTTTTATTCAAAGTAGAAATCAAAAGTAAGTATCATCTTCATTTCAATTTCATTTACATAATAAAATCAATTGAAAGGAAATTATTACTTAATTCGTAAATTAAACTCTACACAAAATTCCTGAAAATAAAATTATCCCATTAATTCTTAATGAGATAATAGATGGCAAAAAAAAGGAAAATAGAGAAGAAAGAGTAAATCAAAAGACTAACCTTGCATCGTAATATATGCCCATTATATTAAAAAGGGTTAATACCACGAAAAATTATAAACTGGTACGCCTATGACAATTTTATCCCGAACCATTTTTTTGACCATAAAAAACCTAAATTGGTACATCTGTGACAAATTTACCCCGAATTATTTTTTTGACAACAAAAAACCTCAAACTGGTACATTTGTGACAATTTTACCCCGAATTATTTTTATGACCACCAAAAACCCCATACTGGTACACCTGTGACAATTTTACCCCCGAACTAATTTTTTGACTACTAAAAACTCTAAACTGGTACATTTGTGACAAATTTACCCTCTGTTAGTGCCCGTTAAATTATATTAATATCACAAAAAATCACAAATTTGTAAACTTGGGACAAACAGAGAGCTAAAACTCAAAATCGGTACACATGTCAATTACCACGTGTCATTAAACTTAATAATTTGACAGTAAAATTTAACGAAAACTAACGGAGGGTAAATTTGTCACAAGTGTATTAGTTTGGGGTTTTTGGTGACCAAAAAATTAGTTCGAGGATAAAATTATCACAGGTATACCAGTGTGAGGGTTTTTTATGGTCAAAAAAATAGTTCGGGATAAAATTGTCACAGATGTACCAGTTTAAGGTTTTTTGTTATAAAAAAAATAGTTTATGATAAAATCGTCACAGGTGTACCAATTTAGGGTTTTTCGTGATATTAACTCTATTAAAAATCTCTTTTATATTATAGTAAAGGTAAAGATATATATGGTCAACAAAAGGAAGAACAAGACTGTCCAAGTGCTTGTAATTAAGCTTTGTTATAAACAACAAAATCTTTCTCATATGTCTAGGAAGTTTCGATCATTTCCAACGAATAAGCTGCCAGAAAAGACTGAGAATCAGAGAGATTGCGTCAGGACAAGCGTGAATGAAACAGGTTCGTGCCCTGTGCTTGTCAGACATGGAGCTTGACAAGATAAACACAGTAATCTGATACGCACATTGGTTCTCCAGCTACTTTACACTGAAGAGCACGCGAAGGATATTTATTTCATTTTCTTTTGAATAATGAAACTACTTGCAGAGGGCCTCGTATCCAAAATTGAATGTTTTCGAGGACGGGTATTCGAAGATTTTTGTATAAAGTGAGCCTTTGATGTGGGCCAGTAATTAGGGGTGAGCACAAAAATGTTTAAACCGTTGAAAGAAACCATTTTCGACGGTTTGGTTCAGCTCAAGATAGAGCTACCAATTTTGTAACTCAATTTTAGTGGGCCCAATTCGGTATGGGTGATTAAATATATATAAAGTAAGATTAAAATGGGCTGAGAGAAAATCAAAATCCCTGGAAACTGACCATGGTGGATTACTTTAATGACCAATATTTTAACACATTTAGCCCGGAAACGCTACTTTTGAACTTCAAGACAACTTTTTTCAGAAGTGGTTCGCAAAGCAAACCAAAGCCTTTTTTGCTGTTTGATTTGGTTTCTGACTTTTGATGAAATCAAACCAGATTACGAAAGCATATTGCATATGCTTTTAACTTCTTTTAAATACTTTTACCATGTATATGAAGTAGCCGCCTTTTTTTTTTTCGTAGTTTGAAGTAAGTTTGGTTTGCACTTCGCCTGAATAATATGCATTGTTGTGAGTGTAGATTTTGATTTTCTTTCCATGAAATTAATGCTCCTTCTAAACTAGTTTAGGGAGTTTAACCTCATGAAGTCACAAAAAAAAAAAATGAAGAGAAAATAATGAAAGAATAAGAAAAAATGGTTTGCTTCGGCGTGCAAAAGTGATTTGGTTTGGTTTTGCTCTTAATTACGATACAGTTTGGTTGGGTTTCACTTTCCTTCAAACCGTACTCATGCAATTTGGTTTAATTTGACGTCCAAACGGCATGAACTGCACCGTACTCACCCCTACGTAGTCACATCAATAAATAGGTAGGTAGCAAAATATAATGTAGAATGAATTTGTAACTTGATAGACATGGCAAATGGATGTGAAGGATATGTTTGGGTGGATCAATTGTCCGAACCAAATTGGTCCCTTTAAATCATGTTGATCTATTTTCACCTTATATGATCTAAATGGTCTATATCCAACTTGGACCCCTACCCATCTCTCTCTCTCTCTCTCTGGCAATGACGACGGCAACCATAACGTCTATACAGTCGTCAATGATGACAACGTTTAGTCATTGTGACCATCCTCTAGCAATGATCACATCACTCTCTCTCTAATTTTCTACTATTTCGTTTTCCTGATTTGTTTTGTGTTCTTTCAAAATTCATTATAAAGCAGGTTTATTCAAAACCCATTTTTTAGTTGGGAATTGCTCTATTAGATCCATTCTAATCTTCACTTTAATTTTTAAGCAACTTATATATCACCTCGTTAAGTTTGAGTTTAAAAATTGGTGCATAATCCAGTATGCCACCTCTACAACCTCGTATTGCCAACAATGGTCGTCCGATTGATTAGGGAGCCTCTTTTCTTTTCGGGGGTTGTATTGCCTTAAGGTTTAATCTAGCTGCACGCGCACAAAGGACTTGCGACATGCTCTGTCTCTAAAGCTTTAGAAATAAGACTCTTACCTTCGTGATGCTCAATCCTTCCTCCATGCTTGTACCTCAAACAACTTACTAGCATCCATCTCTGCCTTAGAGCCACATTTGTTTGAACAAAACTATCAGACTTGTCTTACCGGGCTGCCAAAAGAAGGTATTGAGGATAAAACTCCAAAGTGGATCTAACTTTATAAACGATACGGAAACGAAGTCAAATTCATCCCTTGGTTCAAATGTGACCACAATCTCATTAGATTTTTGTGGGAATATTTGTTCAGAAAGTCATAAGCCTATTGTGTAGCGACCAATTTAATCTTAAGCCTTTCAATTTTGTCAATTTAGTAATATTAAATATTTTTATGATTTGTCAATTTAGTCCTTTCATCCAATTTTGGCCGGAATTCCCTACCGTGTACGCTGATCATCCTATGTGGTATGATCAGCACTGACGTGCACTAAATTTTTTTGAATTTTTTTATTAAATTTTCATTGATTTTTATTTTTTATTTTCTTTTCTTTCTTCTTTTTTTTTTTTTTCCACAAGGCTGATAGGGCTGCTAACACTAGGTGAGGGCCCATGCCGACTTGGACAATTTTGCAAAAATTTTATTAATTTTTTATATTTTTTCTTTACTTTTCTTTGTTCCTTTTTTTTTTCCATGAGGCCAACGAGGGTCACCAGCCCATGGTAAGGCGGCCACAAGCCCTTGCTCAGGCCCTCACAAGATTTGGCGAGGCAAGGGCTTTATGGCCCTTGCCCTTGGGCCGGCGAGAAAAAAAACAAAAAGAAAAGAAAAATATTAAAAACTCAAAAAATTGAAAAAAAAATTGCAACATTGGTCTACCCAGTGCTGAGCATGCCATGTAGGATGGCCGATATCCATACAACAATTTTCGACAAAATTTGACTAGAATGACTAAATTGGCAAATCATCAAAAGGTTAAAGACTAAATTTGCACTATTAAAATATTTAGAACTGAATTAACCGCAACATAATAGGTTTACAACTTTTTGGATAATTTTTCCAATTTTTTGTATTGCAAGGATCCACAAATTGATGGGAACTTAACTAGCGAGGATCATTAAATTGCTTGAAATATGAATTGTGAGGAAATTTTGTTGAGGTGCACTTATTTAGGGTGTTAGGAGAATAAGTCCCACTAATTGGCTTAGACTATTGAGGGAAAGTGCGTCCAATTAGATGCGTTGATAGACTCGACTTGGACTTGAATATGGTGACTTACTTAACTAAAGATATTAGGAAAGTGCGTCCAACTAGAAATGTTGATGGACTTGGGCTTGGATATGTTCCTTGTGATCTCCCCAAGTGAGAATATTTGCATTTTGTTGCGTTATCTCAACAAGTGGCAAACTATGTTATGCTATTAGGCTTGGCCAGGCCAAGGTGATCAAGGTGGAGAGTCGAAAGGTTAGATGATGTTCCTCCCAAACTTGGCCAGTCTAAGATAGAGATTCACGTTGCAGTAATGTTGGTGCGAAAGGACACTTGAATTAAGAGGAAGCTGGCCTAAAGCAGGAGGCTCATACTTTTTTAAGGTGCACTTATGAGAGTGTTAAGTGAATAAGTCCCACCACAAAGAATTGATATGGTATTGAATAATTAGTATGTCTTAGTAGGTTTATAACTCATTAGTTTGAAATTTTATGCGAAGGGTGGGTGAGTTGGATATGCTAATGTTATTGAACTCATCGACTTAAGATTATATAGGACATAGGCATCATAGTTCTTCTAAAACGCCTGAGCATCGCATTGGATGGAACGGATGCAACTCATTATCGCATTATTCGACACCAAAAGTCAATTTCAACGAAATTAACAAGAAAATAATAGATTTATAAATAGAAGTCAACTCTATCCTTGTTTTTCCCCTGCTAGCTGGCCAGGATGATGTCAATTGGAATACATTATTTAGTGATGTTTAACGAAGTCGTCCCCCGAATTGACCGAAAACCTCGTAGCCGTGATTTAGTTTACGTGGGTTATTACCGTCTTAGATGACATCGCCGCATCAAGCACTTTGTTTGAATAAGATCGCCATTTTGTAACTTGTTAAGGTCATCGTCCTAAACTTCATTTTTGAGGCCCTCGTCTCCTTCACATCTTGACATTTTTCGACAAGAAAGCAATATAAAACGAAAAAAAAAAAAAAAAGCAAACAAAAACCGACAAGTAATGCATTCCAAAGGAGACGTGCTGAAGAAATTTCAGTTGTGCCAACCCTTGCCAAGTTCAACTTTCATGTCGGTGGACTCATGCAATATCATAAATTTGTTTATGATTATATAAAGAGATTAGTATACTGAAAATCTTAAAACTTATTATGAAAGTGTAATTGACTCTTAAAACTTTCAAAAAGTGAAATTTAGTTTTAAAATTTGTCAAAAAATGCAATTTAATTCCAAAATTTTTTTAAAAGTATAATCAAGTCTTAAAATTTGTTAATATTTTCAGTTTGTGAAGTCAAATGGAGTTAATAAAATAACTTGATTTTTGATTTTGGGAATCTAGCATTTGGAGATTTGGTAGTAGGAGTTTGGGTTTGGTGATCTTGAATTCGGGTTTCTTCGGCTTTTTCAAGAAGTGGGACTTTGAAATTTTTGGTCACGAGGTTTTGCCTTGAAATGCAAGGTAAGTGAAAGTGGTAACTCGATGAACCAGCTAGGGTTTACCAAGTTCTTCTAGCATCATGAAGTACATACAATATTTATTGCGGTCCAGCAGTCAATTGGGAAGGACCATTCACAAAGAATTAATGTCACGGGGTACCTTGAAGTAACTCCTTGCTGCGATTAGACTTTCTCACTCTTGGCAATCTCATTGACCAATCAATGTTCTGTTTCTTTATTTTGTCTTTTTTTTGTCGATATTTATACAGAGTTGACCAAATGATCATCTTAGCATCTACGGCAGTTGGCCCCAAACTTGGTAAAGGTCGAGGAGTTCGATGAATTGAATGTGGTTGGTGTGGTTTATTGTGCACATTATTGTCGTTCGAAAATGACATCTCTCTTTTATTGATGCAAAATGTATAAAAAAAAAAATAAAAGAAGGAATAAGAAAATCGGCCAATTATTGATCAATATTTTCTTTTCAAATTTGTTATTGTTTCAAAAAGAAAATGACTTGCTCAAAGTAATCGAGAAAAAAAAATTAGATTCTTCAATGCGCCTTTGAACTTTTCTTTCAGTACGTTTATTCGACCAAAACCCCAAACTAATACATCAATGCCACATTTATCCCAAAATAATTTTCATGTCATATAAAATTCTTAATTGGTATACTCGTGTCAATCTCCCTTAGCTTCCATACAATATCTCTTGTTAAATTGCTTAAAAGAAACTCATGCGGTAAAAAACTCGAGCGATCGGCATGTGGCGTGCATCTAATGTGGAAATTCAACATAATTGAGTCTTCTAAATGACTTGGTTTTGGGAAAGCCAGATTTGAAGAAAATAATATGAGATTATGAAATCTACTAATTTTTGCCTAAAAGCCTTCTCATGTTTCAAAAGTATGCCAAAATTCCTAATTTGCCTTAGGATTTTAGTAGATTTGTCACGCATGTACCGGTTTGTAAATTTTTACAACGTGAAAATTAATTTTGGGTAAATATGACATATATCTACCAGTTTGTGATTTATTGTGACATGAAAATTACTTTGGGATAAATGTGACACGAGTTACCAACTTAGCAAATTTTTTGGTATTAACAATAAAGAACCTTTTTTTCTTTCTTTAAATGGCCAAACCTAGAGGGATAATATACCCTAAACATGGGCAATTGCAAAAGGGGACGACAAATTTATGTTGGTTTTCACATGGCCAAACTGAACTATTAATTAAGAATTTGTACCATTGACTAAAGGCATTAGGTTATTATATATCATATCCGTCAACATCAACAATTTTGTACAAGCTCTTTTTTATTGAGAGAAGTAAAAGGTTTGATTTCTCGGACCCTTTAGCAAAAAGGGTTTGAATTGTCAATGACATATAAATTTGATCCGTTGCTCTTTTTATAACTAGCCATGATGAGTTGGCATAAGTTCAATAATCTCCGAGGTAATAAGGAGAAAATTAAAGTAGATCATTTGAAAAGTGCTCTTTAAATAGACTATACTAAATTCCGCAGGTCAGAAAGATTTCATCATCTAATGTATCTTACTTAGCTTAAACACTATTAAGTACGATTAGACTATAACGTGAAATGGGATTGTAAGCAATATTAATCCCTGACCTAAATTAATAAATATTAGCTTCCGAATGATTGTGGAGAGAGAGAGAGAGAGAGAGAGAGAGAGAGAGAGAGAGAGAGAGAGAGAGAGAGAGAGAGAGAGAGAGTTCATGACCATGCTTCACATAATGTTTCACTGAAACATGGCTTTATTATAGACTGAGTAAAGTTTCTAACATGGTGTTTCTAAAATGGGTTATTTCATTTAACGCCAAACTTACCCAGTTTGGAGCTTAATCTCATATTTATTTTCTTTCATGTGGGTCATCACCACTTTTGGTTTTACTTGATCAAAATGGGGAGGGTATCATCTTCATAGTCAACTTGGTCAAGTTAATTAGTGGATGAAACCAACCACTAATCGCATATTTGGATCGAAAGCTCGAGTTGTTTTTCCTATCTAAAGGCTCAATAAGTTCTCTGTCGAATTTAAGATGCACTGGACCCCTGATTGATGAAAGAATCATGATCATGAAGCTCTCACAGATTCCTGAGGAAGAATAGTTGTCAAGCAGTCCGTATAACCCTAATTGGTGGAAATTATTTTTTGTTTTGGCTATCGATTCGGGTGTAGTTCAAATTGCCAATTAGAGTTGGGGGCTGACAATAATTGTTATTGACATATCATAATTTGATGCAGAATCCATTAGTGGTGTGTTTTTGGACCAGTTGGACAGGCAGAAGTCCAAATGGAAGGCGAAACGGTGATGCGACTAGAATCGGCAAACCCGATTGACGACATCGGATCGGGCTCAAATTCGGTCGCTTGAAGCGAAATGGCGGTCTGAACGAAACACATGGCCTTTGGCCATGACTAATGATGGATTTTAGTGATTCGAGATCGTTTACATGGGTTTTTTATTACTTTAATATTTTTATGGGTTTTAATTTTAAGGGCAGTTTTGTAATTTTGATATTTTATGATTTATAATCCTAGTAGGATTTGGTTTAGGGATATATAAGCTTATTTTAAGGTTCTTTTTGAAGAACAGAACATTATCATCAATATTGAATTTCGAGATTTTTTTCTCTAAGCAAGGTTTTGCTTGAATTATTCGTTGAACGCTGCGTCAGGTGGTATTAGAGCCTATGGCGATTGGTAGTGGTCTTCGTGACGATGATCAGGAGACTGGAGCCCCAATCCTTGAGGACAACGCACTGCAACGTTTGGAGCAGCGTTTAATGGAACATTTGGATCAACAAATCGATCAAAGTCTTCGTCGTTTCAAAGAACAATTTGACGAGTTAACATATCGATTCAAAGGTCTCGGCGTTGATGTGAACCGAAATCGGCAAAATGGCAGAAAACCGGGTGCAAATCTTGCTCGCGGTGATCTCGTTGATAAGTCTGTTCTTGTCCGTATGTGGAATAACCCTCTGTTTTTAGAGAGTTCAGAAGAAGAAGAAAACAATTATTTTGATGAGGAACGTGCTGATTATGACGGCAGACATCGTCATGGAGGATTTCAAAAAGGATATGATAGGAGAGATGGAAGATGACGTTACGACGATCGTGAAGGTAACGACTTTAAATTGAAAGTTGATATTCCTTATTTTAATGGAAATCTGGGTATACAAGAATTTCTAAATTGAATTGCTGATATAGATAGATTTTTCGATTACATAGAGACCCATGGTAAAAAAAATAAAGGGTGCGATTAGTAGCCTGTAGATTAAAGGGGAGGTGCGTTTGCATGATGGGAGAGATTGCAGAATAAGAGAGAGCGAGAAGGGAAAGAGAGAATTCAAACTTGGACTAGGATGAGGAGGCTGCTGAAACAAGAGTTTCTTCCACCCAACTATGAACAGATTATGTTCCAGCAGTATCAACGTTACCAGCAAGGCATTCGCCCTGTACATGAATATATGGCCAAATTTATGAGAATGGCGGAGTGGAATAATCTATCAGAGACGGAGGAACAACAGGTGGCCAGATATCTCGATGGTTTGAAACCCTTCATTCAAGATAAAATTGGGGTGCAGTTTCTACGAAATTTAACTGAAGCGAAAAATATGGCGATAAAGGCAAAATTGATGCAACAAGACAAAGGAAAACAAGCATACGAAAATTATCAAGGTTTCAGTTCGAGCAGTTCGATAGAGAAGAGCGGCTTCAACAACCACAACAACTTAGAGCGAAATCAAGAAGATAAAGCATTAGAAAGACGTCCTATGAACGAGCCGAGGGATAAGGGAACGCAAGCACAGAAAACTGCGAACTCTAACCCCTATGTTAAACCAGCCGCGATAAAGTGTTACAAGTGTAATCAATCTGGGCACCAATCAAATGAATGCCCTCAAAGAAAAATCGTAAACGTGGTAGCGAGAGATAAGGAAGAAGATGGATATTGCTATGAGCCAGATGGTGAAGAAGATAATTTTGAAGATAAAGAAGGGGAAGTAAATTGTGTAGTGCGCAGGATGATATTGGCCCTAAAATAGGAAGATGATTCGCAGCGTCATCGATTATTCCGAACTAGGTGCACTATTTTGGGCAAAATATTTACTATGGTTATTGATAGTGGAAGCGTGGAGAATATCATTAGGAAAGAGGTAGTGAAGAAGTTAGGAATACCCGTGGAGAAGCATCATAATCTCTATACGTTATGGTGGATTAAATCTGGAGCGTAAAGTATTTAGGTGACTGAGCGATTTAAAATTTCATTCTCCATTGGAAAATATCATGATGAACTTTATTGTGATGTGGTAGACATGTGTCACGGGTCGATCGATCTCGCGTTCCCAAACCCGTGCGGCCTTAGGAATTTCTTCCCAAGTCAGCCTTCCCCACCTCAACTCACAAGAACTTTTTAGAGAGAGAGAGACTCTAGAGAGAGAAGCTCTGGATTTCTATTGCTTCTTGAAAGAATGAGATGATACAATGAGGGGGAGGAGACCCCTTTTTATACAAGTACCAGACTGACCGTATCCGTAGATTTCTCCCCGATCTTACGGTGGAGATCGTACCTCCCCATCTACCCAACTACCTCATTAATTACAGAGGTTTACAATTACCGTATCGCCCGCCCCCAAGAGTATTCTAGAACACATCAAGAAACCCTAGTACTCAGAATACTCGGGATCCGCTTTCTCGTTCAAGGGTCGGTCATGGTCCATCGTCCAGGAAACCTCATGAACGATCCATTTCTTTGGGCCGTGACATTCTCCCCCACCTATTCGGGCGACGCCCTCGTCGCGTCTTTGGCGTGGAAAGTATCGATATGCTTTTTGAACTGCCAAAGAGCTTCTTCAGGCTCCCAACTTGCTTCACTCTCTGGAAGACCCTTCCATCGGATTAAGTATTCCCGCTTCGGTGCACGATATCTCTTCCGTATGACTCGATCCGCCATGATGAAGTCGACGTCTCGATCATAGGAGGTTTTTGCTCCAAGCGGCGCCCGTTGTGACTCCCCTCGATCTGGGTCCTCCTCGTCTACACGGAAAGGTTTAAGCATACTCACATGGAATACCGGATGTACCTTGAGTTTTGGTGGCAATTCCAGCTTATATGCGACTTTTCCGACTCGATGCAACACTCGGAATGGCCCCTCGTAGCGACGTATAAGCCCTTTATGCACGTCCTTGTATCGGAGAACCAGGTGTAGCTTGGCCAACACTAAGTCCCCGGCTTGGAACTCCACGTGCCGTCGCTTCTTATCGGCCCACTTCTTCATGCGCTTCGAGGCCTTGTGTAGACACGTTCGTGCCAAGTCCGCTTGTTCATGCCACTCCTTGGCAAACTTGAAAGCGGATGGGCTACTCCCCTTGTAGCCCGTTGCAACCGTACTCGGGGTGAGTGGTTGTTGTCCCGTCACGATCTCAAAGGGACTTTGATTCGTGGACTCGCTCTTCTGAAGATTGTAGGAGAACTGGGCGACGTCGATCAACTTCGCCCAATTCACTTGTGTCGTACTCACGTAGTGTCGGAGGTATAACTCCAAGAGTGCATTGACCCGCTCCGTTTGTCCATCGGTTTGGGGATGCAAACTGGTGGAGAAATTAAGATCCGACCCTAATAATTTAAAGAGCTCGGTCCAGAATCTACCCGTGAATCGAGGGTCGCGGTCGCTCACGATCGTTTGTGGCACTCCCCAATATTTGACGACGTGTTTCAAGAATAGCTTGGCCGCCTCCTCGGCCGGACAATCTTTTGACGCGGGCACGAACGTCGCATACTTGGAAAACCGATCTACCACGACCATGAGAGTCCGACACCCTTCGGATTTTGGTAGGTTGACAATGAAGTCCATGGAGACACTCTCCCATGGACGCTCCGGGATGGGAAGTGGCTCCAAAAGCCCCGCCGATGACCGTTGTTCGAGCTTGTCTTGTTGGCACACAAGACATGTTCGTACATATGCCTCCACGTCATCGCGTAAGTGAGGCCAATAGTAATGATCCTCCAAGAGCGCCATAGTGCGATGGATTCCCGGATGACCCGCCCACTTGGAATCATGGCACTCCCGTAGGATTTCTTTTCGTAGCTTCCCATATAGTGGCACGTACAATCGCCGTCCCTTGGTGTAAAGCAAGTCGTCTTCACACCAAAATTGCCGGGTTTTGCCCTCCCGTGCGTGGTCGATGAGTGCTTTGGCCGTTGGATCATGTTGGAGTCCCTCCTTGATCCGCTCATCCCATGGATTCTTGGGACGACTTACGATCGATGATGCTAGCTCACTCTTTCGGCTAAGCGCATCAGCCACAGAATTTGCCTTTCCTGGCTTGTACTCGAGCCCATAATCGAACTCCGCCAGGAAATCTTGCCAACGAGCTTGCTTCGGGCTCAACTTCTTCTGGGTTTGGAAGTAACTCGTGGCCACGTTATCCGTCCTTATGACGAATCGGGGGCCCAAGAGGTAATGCCTCCACGTACGAAGACAATGGACCACCGCGGTCATTTCCTTCTCTTGGACCGTATACCGTCGTTCGGTATCATTCAGTTTTCTCGACTCAAACGCTACCGGGTGACCATCCTGCATAAGAACACCACCAATAGCGAAATCGGAAGCGTCGGTCTCTACCTCGTAGGGTTTGGCGTGATCAGGTAGCACGAGCACCGGCTCTTCGGTCATAGCTTGCTTCAACCGATCGAACGCCTTTTGGCATCGGGCCGTCCACTCCCACGGCTTCTCCTTCTTTAACATATCCGTGAGTGGCGCGGTGATGCTCGAATATCCTCGGACGAACCGTCGATAGTAGTTGGTGAGGCCAAGGAATGACCTTAGATCCGTCACCTTGGTCGGCGGTTTCCAATCCACAATGGCCGTAATCTTGGCTGAGTCCATCCGCACACGTCCACCCCCGACGATGTGTCCCAGGAATGGAACTTCCCGTTGTGCAAAGGCACATTTCTCCCGCTTGACATATAAGTCGTTCTCCCGTAGAACTTGGAAGACTTTCTTCAAATGCTCGATGTGTTCCTCGAGCGTTCGGCTATACACCACAATGTCATCAAGATAAACCACGACAAATTGATCTAGGAACGGGTGGAGTACCTTGTTCATGAGTGTGCAAAATGTGGCCGGAGCATTTGTCAAGCCAAACGGCATGACGAGGAACTCATATGACCCATACCGCGTCACACAAGTGGTCTTTGGTTCATCCCCTTTTGCAATTCGTACCTGATAGTATCCCGATCGAAGGTCAAGCTTGGTGAACCATTGTGCTTCTCCAAGTTGATCGAACAAGTCGGCAATGAGAGGGATCGGGTACTTGTTCTTGATCGTCAGCTTGTTCAACGCCCGATAGTCGATGCACATCCGGAGTGATCCATCATGCTTCTTTTGAAATAGGACCGGGGCGCCAAACGGAGCCTTCGATGGTCGAATATAACCCGCATCGAGCAACTCCTTGAGTTGTCTTCTTAATTCTTCCAATTCGGGAGGCGCCATGCGATATGGGGCCATGGCGGGTGGTCGAGCATCAGACACAAGCTCGATCTTATGGTCCACCTCCCTTTGAGGCGGAAGCTTCTTCGGGAGTTCGGGGGGCATTACATCCTTGAAGGAATCGAGGACTCGGGTTACCTCCGTCGGGACATCACTCCCTTCACCCTTTGGATCCTCGACTTTCAAGGTTGCTAGGAAAGTAGCCTCCCCTTTCCTCGCTCCCTTAGTAACTTGCATTGCCGATATTATCTTTTGGTTGCCCAACTCTCGTTTGACCGGGATCACACATTGACAACGTGTATCCAGTATACAAATACAATCGGCAAATGGGATGATAAGAGCATCTATCCTATCAAGGAATCCTAAACCAATGACAAAGTCATAGTCATCAAGTGGAATTACCTCGATCATTTCCTTGCTCTTCCATTGCCCGAGTTGGAAATCCACGTCCTTAGCTAACCCATTGGTAGGGACTTCTTTGGAGTTTACCGTCTTGAGCCAACCGGCTCCTTTCTCAACCCGAAGATTGAGTTTCTTCGCAGCTTCTTCCGAGATAAATAGATCGGATGCTCCCGTGTCGATGAGCGCACTCATCTTAGTTTTCCCGATCGTCACGTCCGCGAACATCAATCCCTTGGGCTTGTTCGCCTTTTTGGACTTTATGGAACTTAGGATTCGCAACGTACCGAGTCTTGCCTCCTCTCGTTCCTCCTCGTGTGCCTTGGCAATTGCAGCTAGTTTGCCTCGAGTTGGACAGTCACGAGCCATGTGCGCACCGTCGCACAAGAAGCACTTGAAGGTACGTCCCTTTTTGTGTTCTCCTCCGCTCGACTCCGCCTTCGCCCTTGGAGGGGCCATTGATGGTTTGCTTCCACTTGGACGGTGGAATTTGTTACGATCTCCCCCACCAACGCCCTTGTCCCTCGGTCGGGTATCCGGTTTGCTTACGGAAGTTGTTTTATACTCCACCATGGCCTCGGCCACGGACATGGCCGTCGAAAGATCCCTTGCGTTGCACCGCTTTAGCTCTTGCTTTACCCATGGTTTTAGACCACCCATGAATTGGAAGTAGGCCTCCGTGTCATTCATGGACGGAATTTGGAGTAGTAACTCCGAGAACTTCCGAACATACTCCCGAGCTCCACCTTTTTGTTCAAGGCGACGGAGTTCATCTCGAGCTTCTTCTTCCGCATAAGCGGGATAGTATTGTCGTCGAAACTCCTCGACGAACAATTCCCATGTAGTGATCGGTACACCACTCCGATCATCACTCCTACGACGCCACCATAAGAGTGCATTATCAGTTAAGTACATGGCTGCGGTACTTACCCGGATTGCACCATCGGTGATTCCCATCGCTAGGAAGTATTGCTCCATGTACCATAGGAAGTTGTCCACGTCTTTGGGCACCCGCGAGCCTTTAAACTCCTTCGGCTTCGGGGCATCCACTCGTGGAGCAGTTTGCACGGTGACTATCCCGTTCACACGTGCTCCTTCCATCTCGGCGACCTTCGCCTTTAGTTCGGCCATCTCTACGCGCATGGCCTCCACCAAGGCCTCCAAGGCATCGTCCCGTTGCTCAAGTTCTTTGACGGCATCAGTCAAGTCGCCCAGCATCGCCTTCCGGAGTTCTCCCATGCCAGAACTTAGCTCTTGCACTTCGGCCTCGAGCTCCCCCGTTCCGGACTCGCCTCCTTCGATGCGTACAGCAAGATCCTCGACTATTCCTTGGACATCTCCCACGACGATCTCCATTTTCGCCAAACGGGTCTCCAAGTCACCAGCCATATCCTTTGCATTTGAGCTATCACGGTCTTCCCTTGCCTCGACACTTTGTGTCCCGGTGGCCTTCCCACGATCCTCGCCCACACCCTTCTCGGTTTGTGACGTTAGATCGGATCGTGGCTTAGCAGCGCCTTTGGCCATCTTAGCTCTGATACCACTTGTCACGGGTCGATCGATCTCGCGTTCCCAAACCCGTGCGGCCTTAGGAATTTCTTCCCAAGTCAGCCTTCCCCACCTCAACTCACAAGAACTTTTTAGAGAGAGAGAGACTCTAGAGAGAGAAGCTCTGGATTTCTATTGCTTCTTGAAAGAATGAGATGATACAATGAGGGGGAGGAGACCCCTTTTTATACAAGTACCAGACTGACCGTATCCGTAGATTTCTCCCCGATCTTACGGTGGAGATCGTACCTCCCCATCTACCCAACTACCTCATTAATTACAGAGGTTTACAATTACCGTATCGCCCGCCCCCAAGAGTATTCTAGAACACATCAAGAAACCCTAGTACTCAGAATACTCGGGATCCGCTTTCTCGTTCAAGGGTCGGTCATGGTCCATCGTCCAGGAAACCTCATGAACGATCCATTTCTTTGGGCCGTGACACATGGATGTATGTCACGTGTTGTTTAGGAGGCCGTGGCAATTTGATATAGATGTGTAGCATTCGGGAATGAGCAATCAGTATAGCCTCGTAAAGGATGAAGTGAAGTATACATTACTGCCACTGAAGAATAAAGGAAAACAAACTGCTGAAAATAATTTCCTTACCCTTACATGGAAATTTGAAGCTAAGGTTAAAGAGACTCGACGGATTCACGTGTTAATAGTGAAACAGGCATTCGAGCCAAAGACTGAATTTCAAGTGGAGGAGCAGCCCAAATTAGTTAAGCCTTTATTGAAGGAGTTTAGTGAGCTGATGTCCGTGAAGATCCTAGATGGGTTGTCGCATATGCGCGATATTCAGCACATATAGACTTAATTCCTAGTGCTAGTTTGCCTAATTTACCGCACTACATGATGAATCCTAAAGATAGCGAGATTTTAAAAGAGAAGATGAAGGAGTTGTTGCAAAAGGCGCACATTCAGAATAGCATGAACCCATGTGCTATTCCGGCCTTGTTGACTTCTAAAAAAGATGGGAGTTGACGGATGTGTGTAGATAACAGGGCCATTAATAAAATAACCATGTGTTACAAGTTTCCAATTTCGAGATTGGATGACATGCTGGATAGGTTGCACAGTACTAAATGGTTCTCGAAACTGGATTTAAAGAATGGGTACTATTATATTCAGATTCGACCTAAAGATGAGTGGAAGACAGCTTTCAAAACAAATGAGGGATTGTACAATTGGTTGGTAATGCTTTTCGGACTTTCCAATGCTCCAAGTACTTTCATGAGATTGATGAATCAGGTTTTGAAATCTTTTATTGGCAAATTCGTTGTAGTTTATTTTGTTGATATATTGATTTATAGTAAGACTGAAGGGGATCATTTGATGCACTTAAGAGAAGTATTGACAGTTTTGCAGATTAATAAGCTGTATGTTAATCTTAAAAAGTGCAGTTTTTTAACTAATAAATTGTTATTCTTGGGGTTTATTATTACTGCTGAAGGAATAGAGGTAGATGAGGCGAATGTATGAGCAATCAAAGAGTGGTCGACTCCTAAAACAGTTTCTGACGTTAGAAGTTTTCATGGGTTAGTTACTTTCTATTGGCGATTTATTAAGAATTTCAGTATTATCGTAGTCCCGATTACTAAATGTACGAAGAAAGGAAAATTTCTATGGGGAGAGGAAGTAGAGAATAGTTTTGTTATTCTAAAGGAAAAGTTATGTACTACACCTGCTCTTGCCTTACCTGATTTTGATAAACTGTTTGAAGTAGATTGTAATGCTAGTGGAGTGGGTATATAAGTTGTTTTATCTCAAGAGTGCAAACCAATTTGCTATTTCAGTGAGAAACTTAGCGAGGCGAGACAGAAGTGGAGCACTTATGATAGAGAATTCTATTCTATCGTAAGAGTTTTGAAGACCTGGAAGCATTATCTAGTTAGGAAAGAATTCATCCTTTATTATGATCATAAAGCTTTGAAGTATCTAAATAGTCAGAAGATGATTAATAAGGATATGCACACGCGATGGTGTCAATTTTTGCAAAAATTTTCTTTCAAATTACAGCACAAGTCAGGTGTGCATAATGTCGTAGCAGATATATTGAGTAGAAGAGCTGGCTTGTTGATTACATTAAGCCAAGACGTCTTGGGGTTCGAGCAGCTGAAAGACTATTATACAAATGATGATGACTTTGGGCAAATTTGGAATTCATGTGCTACTGGTCAACTTGTGCAAGAATTTTATGTGCAGGATGGCTATTTGATGTGTAGCAACCAACTTTGCCTTCATCGAACATCGTTACGAGAGAAGGTGATTTGTGATTTACATGATGGTGGATTAGCTATATACTTGGATCATGATAAAACTATTGTTGTAGTCCGGGAGCGATTTCACTGACCCTAGTTGTGTAGAGATGTCAGCAGGTACATACAAAAGTATTATGTTTGCTAGATTGCTAAAAGGAAATCTAAGAATACAGGTCTGTATATGCCATTATCTATTCCTGACAATATATGGGAAGATCTATCCATGGATTTTGTGCTTAGTTTGCCACAAACACAAAGAGATGTGGATTCTGTTTTTGTTGTAGTTGATAGATTTTTCAAAATGAAGCACTTCATTTCTTGTAGACTTTTGATGTAGTAAGTGTGGCCAGGTTATTTTTTAAGGAGGTAGTTTGTTTGCATTGTGTCTCTAAGTCTATTATCTCTTATAGGGACAACAAATTTCTAGGGCATTTTTGGTAGATTTTGTGAAAACTGTTTGATTCATCTTTGAATTTTAGTAGTACAGCTTACTCGCAAACTGATGGACAAACAGAGGTGGTTAATAGAATTCTGGGAAATTTGATTCGAAACTTTTGTGAAGATAAGCCGAAGCAGTGGGATGTTGCTTTATCACAGGCAGAGTTTGCTTATAATAATGCAATTCACAGTTCTATTGGCAGGTCGCCTTTTTCTGTTGTTTATAGAAAGGTGCCTCAGCATACTCTGAATTTAGTACAGTTACCTAAGCAAGTGGATAAGAGTGTAGCAGCGGATTATATGGCTAATCAGATTGTGGAAGTGCATCATGAAATCCAACAAAAACTAGAGGAAGCTACTCAAAACTATAAAACTGCAGCAGATAAGCATAGGTAAAAGCAGGTGTTTGCGGTAGGTGATCAGGTCATGGTTTTTCTTCGTAAATAACAGTTACCAATTGGATCTTATAGCAAATTGCAGCAAAAGAAGTATGGGCCTTACACTGTCAGCAAGAAGATCAACGATAATATTTATGTTATAGACCTTCCACATAGTATGGACATATATAACACTTTCAATGTTGCTAATTTATCACTGTTTCCTGAGTCTACAGAGTCATTATTTCCAAATCCTAATTTTAACTAAATGATGAGTTCTTTTCAAGTGGAGGAGAATGATGCAGAATTCATTAGTGATGCGTTTCTAGACCAGTTGGATAGGTAGAAGTCAAAACGGAAGGTGAACCGGTGATGCGACTAAAACTGGCGAACCCGGTTGACGACGTCGGATTGAGCTCAAATTCGATTGTTTGAAACGAAACGGCGATCTGAACAAAAAGCACCGCCTTTAGCTGTAACTAATGATGGATTTTAGCGATTCGGGATCGTTTATATGGATTTTTCTATTATTTTAATATTTTATGGCTTTTAAGTTTAAGGGCAGTTTTGTAATTTTGATATTTTATGATTTATGGTCCTAGTAAGGTTTGGTTTAGGGATATATAAGCTTATTCTAGGGTTTTTTTTTTATAACAGAAGATTATCATCAATACTGAATTTCGAGATTTCTTTCTCTAAGCAATGTTTTGCTTGAATTATTCGTTGAACGTTGCGTCATAATTATTGTTTTTCTCATGCGCGTTAATTTTAAAATATCATAATTTTGATTGGACATTAAACAATTGAGTTATGATGTGAATGTCTTCATTTTTGTCAACATATGGGCCGAATGTATTGTGTTAAATCATAGTCGGATTTTCCTTTGGTAATTGGTGTTTTGTCTCGCTTTGTGCAATGTGTAATGTCCAATATTGCTAATCCTATATGCAGTGTAAGTCCTAAGCTTGAATCTTGACACTCCTCTCATGTTTATTTTGTTCATTATTCTAATCCAAACAAATGAAAATGTGAACTACACTAATACCATCTGCACATAAGCCACAGTAACAATTCTCCAATTTTTAGATGTTCAACACTACACCATTATTCGAAAGGGGTGGGGCAGGCCTCATGAACCACACCCTTTCTCTTTATCGCTTCTCCTCCTCAAAATCTTTTTGCGGCCCTTGAGAAATGATTCCCAGTTTGTAAGGCATGGTAATTGCATGCATCTTGTCAAATTTGAATGCAAATTGTCATAATACATAATAAATTTCATAACTCATCGGGAATCGTTGAGATTTAGTTTCTTATAATTCAATGAGTATCAATCTCATTGAAACCGGTTCATCGAGTGATTATCGAAACAGCCCCCCTCCTCCTCCAGCTTCAGCTCTTGGATACCATTTTTCTTCTCAATTTGTCTGTCTGTCTGTCTGTCATTGTTTTTTGTTCTTCTTTTTTTTTGTGGTTGCCATATCAGTTTGTCTCTGTCTAGATTCACCTAAACTTCAGCACTTCCCTTCACTACGGTCGAGATCAATTGTTTAATTGGCTCCTTCATCTTTAACCAACAGAGCCAACATGTACCTTCTTTGTCAATTGGCCCATCCCACAATGTCCTTTTCGATTGTCCCACTTGATTGGGCATCTCTTTCAATTATTATATGAATAAATTTTACATTAATATATTATTTTCCTGTTTTGTTTTTAGCAGCTGCGCCCACACACCACCCCCCCACCAATCACAACACAACAACTTTGACCTCTCCCTTTCGCCCTCCTCTCTCTTCCCTCCTACCCCCCCCCCCCCCCCCCCAAAAAAATTCCTCTCTGTCCTTTGAGTCGTCGCACAGGCGTTTCCTCCATCGAGAGATTTTGATAGATAGATCCCCTCTTACGGCGGGTCGCATTCTTGTGTTCGCCTCTGGGGGTTTGCTCTCTGTCTTGGCTTTTGCTTTCGAGTCTCAATAAGCTTAGAAAAGAAAGAACAAAGAAAAGAAAAGCGAGGGAGCACAATACTTTTCTCACTTTACTTCAATCCCTCCATAATCACTCCCTTTTCCTTCCTGTTTCTTTCTCTGCTGGGTCCTCTCTGTTTTTGTTTATTTTCTTTCCGCTGGTTTTCTCAGACCTTTTGGGTCTGTTCAGAGGGTAGTAGTCTGCTGAACTTCACTTTGGAAGCTTCGAGTTTTGAAATTGGCACCACATTTTGAATCCACCTCGCGAAATCTGATCTGGGTTTCGCTTTTCTTTCATGATTCTTGTGCCAATTGCGCTCTTTGGATCTGATAGGGAAGTCTAGGGTTTATATCAATAGTCAAAACAGAGGCCTCGCTTTCTCTTTTTTCCTTTTGTTTCTGGAATTTCGCTTGGATTTTGGAAAGTTGGGTCTTTTCTAGATTCTCAGATTTATGCTCAACAGCAAAAGGGGGCCTTAGATTCCCTTTCAAAATGCACCTTTGATTTCCAATCTTCCTTTTCCTCTTAAAAGCTTCCCCTGTGCTTCCCTCTGCTTTAACCAATATCTGTGTCTTGCTCTTTGAACTTTCTAAATGAGGGAATCGGTATTTGTCTGCGACATTGAGTAGCCTTATGCACCTCAGTTTCGTGCTATCCTGATGCTATTAGTTTCACGCGAGATGAACCGGGAAATCGAAATCCTATCAACGGCATCGTACCTCCAGGATTCAAACTGGTTGTTCCAGGAGAGCAAGGGGACGAGATGGACCCCTGAGGAGAACAAGCTATTCGAGAACTTGTTGGCAGTGTACGATAAAGACACACCGGATAGGTGGGTGAAAGTGGCGGCTATGATCCCCGGGAAGACGGTGGGCGACGTGATGAAGCAGTATAGGGAATTGGAGGAAGATGTGAGTGACATCGAAGCCGGGCTCATTCCAATTCCGGGATATGGGAGCAACTCCTTCACATTGGAGTGGCTCAATAGTAACAATGGTTGTGATGGGTTGAAGCAATTGTACAGTACTCTTGGAAAGAGAGGCACTTCGGCAAAACCCTCTGATCAGGAGAGAAAGAAAGGTGTTCCGTGGACTGAAGAAGAGCACAGGTAATTGTGGAGCCTTCGCAATCAAATTGCATCTTCAATTGAAATATATGCTTTGTTAATTGTTGAATCAAGATCGACCAAAAAAAAAATTGTTGAATCAAGGTCTGGAATTTACTCCGAATGTCTGAAATTTTGGTGCTGTTGCTTGTTATGGACTACCTCACCTGGAATTCTAGCTGCTGAATCATTCTCTTTTACTTAATTTTTGAGTCTGCATCTTTTTCCAACTTTGCAAGAATGTATATGCATGTGTCGGGTTAAACCTCTTCAGATAGATGGTCTGAAATGCTGTGAAGCCCTTTCATGTTTCTGCTGCAGCTGGATATTAGCATGAAACCTGTAAAATGTTTCAAGATTGTATATTAAACATAGACAAAGCTCTGGTTAACCGAAATCTTTAGTATGTCCAAATGTATATTTCCAGCACTAAATGTAAGTGCGGTTTGTGATGTTGCATCTGGCGATGGTCCTGCAGGCAATTTTTGATGGGTCTGAAGAAGCACGGGAAAGGGGATTGGAGGAACATCTCGCGCTACTTCGTGACTACTAGGACTCCGACTCAGGTGGCCAGTCATGCCCAAAAATACTTCATCAGACAGCTTACGGGAGGAAAGGACAAGCGAAGATCGAGCATTCACGACATCACAACAGTTCATCTCCCAGATAGTGACCCACCTTCGCCAGTCAAAAGGCAACCCGCCTCACCTGACGATTCTTCCACGATCACGAAGCTACCGCTACAAGCACAGCCACATGATCATCATCCAAAGATCGAAGAGATGAGCAAAGATCTCTTGTGCTGGAACAACCGGTCAAACGGAGGGTTGGCGACTGCATATGACCAAGTAGGCATCGACGCTGCCTTAGGACCATTTCGCGGGATTTCTTCTTACGGGAATAAGTTGCATGAGCAAAGATTCCTCATGGGGGGACTTTACGGTGCCCAGTTCGATCCTTATTTCCAGATGCAACCTATGCACCATCAGTGAAAGTGCCTCAGTGGGATTTTGCAAAATTTGTTAAGGTTAACGGATCCGTGGGATCATTCAGCGACACCCGGTCATTAATCCAAAAGTGCTGTCTCTTTAAGGGGTTTATGTCTGTATACATTTGATGAGAAGGCATGAAGGTTTAGGTCATAGTGAGGGGAGAATGTTCAAAGAAAGCAATTAGTTCGCATTGCCATCCGATGTCCAGATTCTAAACCCGCTTGAATATAACCGGATGCTTATTTCCTCACAACGTTGCGATTTGTGTTTATCCGTAACGGGCTTGAGTCTTGAAGGTATCGAGCATCACTTGCGAAATGAATTTGTCCACAGTGCCAGCCATTGAACCTTTTGTATATGCTCAAAAGTCAAAATTAACAAGGTAAAAGCTAAAAAATTTTAAAGCTCTTTTCTGAAAGGTTCACCGATCCATGGAAGATTTCGGTACGGGCTGCAGGATTCGGATGATTAAACGAACTCGGTCGCTGTTTACACCACATTAATTCTGATTGTTTTTGGCTAATGCTGCTGGCTAAAGTAGCACCCTTGCTGCTTTCTTTTCTAGCTAGAGGCAAAAGAAGAAGTCATTGTGAAGTTCCACGACATGTTCAGTTCGATATTCTATGAAAAGCCGACAGCTTTAGCAACCAATCTTAAAACAAAATCTCAAAACTACTCCTCCTCTTTTCCTTTCTCAGAACATGGTAATTTTCTTGGTCTTTCACCTGAGCCAAAGCCTGCCGTCACAGTAACATACTAAGCTGAACTTAAAATCAAACATGTCGACCTTTTCTATTCCAATGAAATGAATCTACACTTTCTCATGCATAAGTTTCGAATATGTGTACTACTTCATTTAATCTCATAAACCGGTAAAGTGCGAACCAAAATGAACATGAAGGTCTAGTTAATAGAGTTCATTCGATACTTCTACTCGAGAAGACAGTAATCTGATTAATACATTGATCATACACAACGAGATAGACGGTACATTGAAAAACATAAATTCTCTCAAATTGGTATGAATAAATGCTACTTGTCAACAAAATTAAGTGGATTAGAAATTGTTTGCTCGCAACGTTTATGCACGCCTTACACGCCAAATTTTCCTTGTATCTTTATCTTTCTTAGAGAAAGAAAATACCATCTAAAAGTTTTACATTTTAATGATTCTAAAATCCTGACAAAAATTAAGAGAGTTTTTTAAGTACATGTTTAGATCCAATTTAAAATCTATCCCATTTTTATGGGGTAGGAGTTGCTATTATAATTATGTAAAAAAATCGCAAGTTTCCACACTCCAATGTTTACCTGCTTATCCCGCAGATTTTTATTGAGAACAGGGAAAAGAATAATTTATAATGTCAAAGGTGGCTGAGAGTGTTGGGTGACCTGGATCTTTTGTGTAAGCTCTTTTGGTTTAGTCTCCTGAGCAATAATCATTAGTAAAAGTACAGAGGACCACATGACATGCTTATAATAATGTGTTGTATGTCGTGTCTTGGTTCTCTAAATCCTGGTGCTGCTTTGTTGATTGCCTAGTGGCCAATGGGACTCCTCTATCACTGAACAGTCTTCGTGCAGAATATAGTGAGACTTCCCGTAAAATTACCCCACTTGTTTTGGAAAAAAAAAAAAGGGAAAATGTGCATTACTGATTGCACCATCATGAATTGGGAGCATTATCCACTGAAAAATTTTTCACATCAGATAAAATATATCTGATTAAAAAAAATTATGTGAATTGAGTATACATAAATCGGAGAAATGTTGGATCGCCATATCCAATTTCAGAAGCCCACTAAAAAAAACTTGTTGAGTCACTTTTATTATCATCTGTACAGTTCTATTTAGAAGTTTTTATCTTCTTCCTTTAATATACGTATCTAGTATTAAACATGAAAATTTTGACTTGTAACTTGATTGGGTCCTTCCTCAAAAAACATTATATGAATCATTAAGTGGAAAAGAAATCTTAAGTAGTAAATCTTGAGTAAATGCTTAAAATTAGTGCGAAAAAAAGGTTTATGAGATGATATTCTAATTGATTCTCCAATCACAAGGGAACCAACTAAATTGATCTCCTTAAGAAGAACCAATTTCACTTTCTAAATCTGGCTATTCTGACCATTCCACTAATCTTTTGTGGTATTGATTGTTTGGCACTAAGATTATTGCTAGCTTTTTTGCAAACTTGGTTGAAAAGGATAGTGCCCCCCATTTGTTTGCACAAAATTATTTCTGGCCCCCACCCACTTACACAACTAATTCTCCATCAAACATGAGCAATTTTTTGGAACAGAAAAAAAAAGTTTCATCAACTTTAAATTTTTCTTTTCCGGTGAATGACAAAAATGCCCACTTTTCCTTCTCACAATGGAGCAGCTTTTTCTCTGCAAGTTGCATAAGCAAAAGCACTTTTGTCTACTTTATACTTAAATTTTAATGATCTTTTCCTTGAGTTTATTTAGGACCATGAACCCGATTACCATATCCTACAACAAGGGCCGTCAAATGGGTGGATTGGATCTAATATGATTCGACTCACATTGATCCATTTAAATCGTTTTGATCTATTTCTTCGCCATGCAATTTTGATGACCTATACCTGACCCAATCCATACCGACCCAACCCATATTATCAAAACATATTGATATTTTAGGACAACCCACACCCATCCATTTAACTCACTTTAAGCTCTTCACATGTATATGTTACTTGAACAACTTCATGTTAAATTAAAAAAGCAAATTAAACAGTAAATAAAATAAAAACTGTAAAAAACCTATAAATCACGTTTACTGCAAAAAAAATCAATATAAATTGAGACAAATGACAAAATTAAAACAGACTTATACAAGCAAGCCAGATCATTTTCATGAGCACATTCCCTATCACCCAAAGCTTTGCACGACCCCTCAAACCTATCACAATCACCTTTCTAATTCAACCCGATTAACACGACAATCCCAACAATTTTTTTCCCCAAGACCTCTCATTATCACATTTACTTTTGTCACACCTTGAAAATAACTAGAAAATGGGAATGACACGGCCATTAGTATGAGGGCGCTATCATAGGGATTTTTAGGAGTTAGATTTTGAGTATGATTATTAGGAGTTGTATGTAAAATTGTTGATAGTTCGTCAGGTTGGCTGAGTTCTTGATGTATATGTTCTTTTGATGAATTATAGAAATTATGATGTTGTAACTAACCCATTGGTTTATCTTATATATATGTAGTTTGAGATATATATATATATATATGTGTGTGTGTGTGTGTGTGTGTGTGTGTGTTGATAACAGGTTGTTGGTTATTGTTGAGGCTGCATCCATCATGTGGAAGGACGGCCGTATCATCTCATTTTCTAATTGTTTTCGAGGTGTAACATCTTTTAGTATCAGATCTTAAGTTGTGATCTGTTTGGTTGTAAGATTTATGGGATGTTGTGAGATTGTATGATAGTTTTAGCGTGTTATCTTCTAGGTGCTAAGGTTTTGTTACGTTTGGATTCCAATTATCATGCATTCCAACTCAGAGACACTTGCCTCACTTTGTAAGAATAGTAAAGGCAAGCGAGTCGCTATTGCTGACACTAGAGATATGCCTCAAGGTTCTCGAGGCTCGGCTTCAAAAAGGAGACTGGAGGATAGATTTGAAAGGAGCCCCGACTCACAGCATGCAAGCGATGAACTTCCTAAGCCTACCAGCCAAGGCGATTTATCTAAGACTTGTCGAGTAGTGCCTAACTTTCATTGTTAGCTGAAGGATCTAGGTGGGAGTGGAACCGCTATGACTGAAGGTGATAGAGAATATACAATTGCCCAGTTGAGAAAGGCGAAGCTACCTACTTATAATGGGAAATCAGATCCTCTATTGGTCGAATGTTGGATTAGAAGAATGGAGGGGATCTTTAGAATCGAAAGAGTTCCCAATAATCGAAAGGTTGACTTTACCACCCACCCAATGTTTGGAGGGCAAAGCTGAGTATTGGTGGGAAGGGACTAGACCCGCCCTGGGAAGCGTAGATGTGACGATTTCTTGGGAAGACTTTACAAATGTCTTCAACACTCAATTTTTCTCAAGGTCATTCCAAGCGAAGATAAGGGACGACTTCATGCACATATCTCAGGGTCACTCTGCAGTAATGGATTATGCAGGCCACTTCAACCAATTAAGTAGGTTTGCGGAACATTATGTGTCTAATGAGGAACTTAAAGCTGAACATTTTCAAAGAGGCCTTCGGCCTAATGTGCGTTCTAAGCTCGCATATCTTGAATTGACCACATACAAGGATATCTTGGAATGAGCAATCAAGGTGAAACATTACAAATTGGAGCGAGACATACATGGTGCTCATCCACAAAAGAGGCCTAAATCCACAGAGTTTCAACGAAGTTCTATAAGTGGCAATAGTAATTGAAGAGGAAGTAAACTACCTGGGAAGTTTAGAGCCTAGAATAGTCGGAACCCGTGTACTACATGTGGAGTGCATCATGGCGGTGAGTGTTGTTGGAAACATGAGTGTGCTTCTTATGTGGGAAAGTAGGACACATGCGGCGTGATTGTCCTACATAAAGGAATTCCACAGCTGATAGCAGATCATGTTATCTATGTGGACAACGAAGACACCTTGCACATAGTTGTTTCATGCGAAGGAATGCTCCTTCAATTGGTAAGTCCCAAGAGAACCTGCAAAGAAGGAGGACAAGTGGGAAAGTCTTTGTGATAACAGAGAAGGATGTGGCGTCATCTAACACAGTTGTTGCAGGTAATATTTGTATTGCCTCGCAATGTGCATATGCGTCGTTTGATCACGATGCTACACATTCCTTTGTTTCTACTAAATTTGCAAAGAAGCTTGATGTGTTGCCTAAGCCTTTTGAATATGAATTACGTGTCGATACTCCTACTGGTAATTTCTTGGTTGTTGATCATGTGTTGAAGAGATGTGTGCTCCAAATTAATAATGTTGAAATGCCTGTGGATCTAGTGGAGTTAAATATTCAAGATTTCGATATTATTATAGGGATGGATTGGTTATCCACATATCGTGGATTGTTTTTCAAAGAAACTAATTTTTAGACTTTCGAGTCAACCCAAATTCTCTTTTTCGGGAAGTTGTAAAGACACTTTTCAAAGGTTGATCTGGGCTTTGCAAGCGATGAAACTTTTGAGAAAGGGTTGTTGTGGTTATTTGGCTCGTGTAAAAGACACAAGTAAGGTTGTAGTGAAGTTGGAAGATCACTACAAAAAAACAAGGTTTTAGCAACGAATTTTGCGACGAAAAATTTGGCAAAATTCGTCACTAAACGAATTTGCGACGGAAAAAAATCCGTCGCTAATTCGGCGTTGCAAAATTTGGTGACGGAAAATATCAATTTTCGTCGCAAATTAGCCACGAATTTTATTCGTCGCAAATTAGCTACAAACTGTATTCGTCGCTAATTGTCCATCGCAAAATTCGTCGCAAATTAGCCACGGACTGTATTCGTCGCAAAATTCGTCACTAATTATTCATGGCAAAATTCGTTGCAAATTAGCCACGAACTATATTCGTCACTAATGTGCTACGGAATTTTTTTTTGGTCTCTAAATTGCGACGAAATGTATTTATGGCAAAATTCGTTGTTAATTTTCGATGAATTTTTTTTTGTCATTAATTTACGACTAACTGATTCGTGGTGAAATTCGTCACTAATTTGCCATTCCAAATTTTAACTTTTTCCACAAACGTTGGTCTGGAATGGATTTAGTAATAATTTTTTATTAATTCTTTAGCAACGAAGTGTGCGACGAATATTGTTTACGGATGATTTGGATTTTAAATCTAATTAAAAGCAAAATTAATTTCTAGAATTTATATTTAACATTGATTAAATAATGGAGTAACTGCAGTTCCAACAGGCTCGGCGCGGCGGTCGGCACAACGGTTGGCCAATCGGTGAGGCCTCCGCACAATTGTCGGCACGGCCCTCGGCCACAGGTTAGGTGCTCGGCCACGGCAAGGCAAGTGGCCGGGTGAGCAGGGCGCGGCGACGGGTGATGACCTGGGTGGCTAGGTGACAAGCGGGCAAGCGGTACGGCCGAGAAGCGGCCAAGCGAGTGGCGAGTGGCCGAGGCAATGGTGGGACGACGATAGGCTCGGCCAGGTGAGCGGCTGGGTGAGCAGCTGGGTTGGCTGGGCGAGCACAATAATGACAATGGTGAGCTGGGCGAGCGATGACGGCGATGAGCAGCTGCTGGGTGGTGACGGCGACGGCATCAGGCAGTGAGAAGGCGAGCGATGGCGACGATGGCTGGCGGGCTGGCGACGACGGGGACGACGGGTTGGCAGTCTGGCGATGACGGGCTGGTTGGGACGAAGGGCATGGCCAGAACAGGGGGGGTCAGCGTTGATGGCAACGGCGTGCAGTGACTGGATGATGGTCGGGGGCGGCACAGCGGCGTTGCAGGCAGCCAGACAACACCAGGAGAGCGGCTGGACGTGACGCGAGCGAAGGGTCGTGCGTGCACGAAGGGGAGAGGAAGATAGCTGGCCAGGGGGGGAAAAGCACGGCGGCGGACGGTGACGAGCAGCCGGACGAGCGCTGACATAAGGCGAACGGCGCGCGGTGACCGGGCGATAAGCAGCGGCTACTGGTCTGGGCGGAAGGTCGCACTCGCAATTGGCTCGGGACGAGGCACAATCGAGGGGTAACGGCGGTGGCGCGGCGACCGAGTGGAGCCTGACGACAGGACGACGACGTAGCGACTAGACGAGCGATGATGGTGCGCGGTGGTGGGGTTCCCGTCGGTGAGTTGTAAGCTGAGCAACGAACGTGCGCGCGAGGAGGAAGAAGAGAAGAAGAAGAAGAAGAAGAAGAGGAGGAAGAAGACAAGAAAAAGAAAAAGGAAGAAAAAGAAGGGGAGGAAAAGGACGGTCTACATGGGCGGGAATTTTTTTTTTTTTGTCAAATGGTCGAGAATTAAAGAAGTGGCATTTTGAGACGGGAATTAGAGACGAATTTGTATCCGTCACAAATTCGTCTTAAATTAGCGATGGAAAATAAATCCATCGCAAATTAGCGACGAAATTTGCAATGGATTTATTTTCCATCGCTAATTTGCGACGGAAGTGATATTCACGGGACATGGCGCCCATTTTTTCGAATTCGTTGCTAATTTGCGACAGAATTAGGGACGAAAAATAAATCCGTCGCAAATTAGCGACGGAAAATAAATCTATCGCAAATTAGTGATGGAATTTGCGACGGATTTATTTTCCGTCGCTGATTTACGACGGAAGTGATCTTCGCAGCACATGGCGCCCATTTTTTCGAATCCGTCGCTTTGAAATGTTTATACCGACCAATTTTTCGAATCCGTTGCTAATTCCGTCATTAATTAGCGACAAATTCGAAAAATGGGCGCCATGTGCCGCAAAGATCACTTCCGTCGCTAATTCCGTCGCTAATAATAACAATAATAATAATAATGATAATAACAATAACAATAACAATAACAACAAGAATAATAATAATTATTATGACAACCAAAATAATATATGTCGCAATAATAATTACAAATAATTAGTGAAAAGTCATTAAAATTTTAATCTTCATTTTCATCTTCATCTTCACCTTCGTCTTCGTCTTCATCTTGATCTTTATCTTCGTCCTCGTCTTGATCTTCATCTTCATCTTCTTCATGAGCATCATCTTCATCATCTATCTCAAAATCATATTTGTACCACATTCTATATTTGATTTCCGAATTTCAGTTGGATTCACATCTATCATTGCTCCACATGGATCTCGTAAAGTTAGAATGTTATATTACTCAATTTCAACCGTGTTATAACTTTCTTAGTTGATAGGCTCTATCCTTTCAGTGTTTCTTGATTTTTCTTCATGCTTTGATTTTACATACAATCAACCAATCAGTTTTGTCACGTTTCAAACTAAGATATGATGCATAACATACTTGAGTTGCTTGTTGTGCCAAGACAAATGGTTCATATTTCATATACCTCTTCTTGTGATTTCTTTCAACCAAATTAAATTTCGTATGTACCTTCATTCATTTGACGGGATCGAACCACTTGCACTTAAATAACATAACCCGCATTAATGGTTCATGGTACTCTATCTCTATGATTTCATCCAATAAGCTATAAAAATCATCTTTTTAACTGCCACCATGAGATGACTGAATACACACCACTATTCATTATGGTTTTTCCCATTCCATATTCTTGAGTATGAAAATTATATCCGTTTATGAAATATGCCGGTCAACTTCGTACTCTTGACTTTGGACCTCATGACAGATGATATAACAATCCTTGCTCTCTAACTTCATCATAATTACCGTGAACCTAAAGTCACACATGCAAAATCAATAATATATATTTTAATAAATGATGTATAAAATATAAATAACTTGATTTTGGTCTATAGGCAACTTACATATGTTTTGAACCATACTACAAATTGTTCATCGCACAAACAGTAAAACTCATTTTGTGGTGGTCCATACATTGAAGTTTGGAAAATCCTATTAGCGACAAATTTTTTTTCCGTTGCTAATTTGCGACGGAAAATAAATTCGTCGCTAATTCCATCGCAAAAATAGCGACGGAAAAAAATCCGTCGCAAATTAGTGATAGAATTTGCGATGGATTCACAACGAATTTATTTTCCGCTGCAAATTTGCGACGACTAATTTTCCGTTGCTATTTTTGTGACGGATTTATTTTCCGTTACTAATTTGCGACAAATTTTTATTTCGTGGCAAATTCCGTCGCAAATTAGTAACGAAAACTTGAAAATAAATTTGTCACAAATTAGCGACGAAAAATTTTTCGTCACTAAATTCCGTGGCAAAATCCTTGTTTTTTTGTAGTGGATGTTCCAGTTGTTTTCGTCGCTAAATTCCGTGGCAAAATCCTTGTTTTTTTGTAGTGGATGTTCTAGTTGTTAGAGAATTTCCCAATGTGTTTCCCGAAGATTTATCAGGTTTGCCTCTTGATAGAGAAATTGAGTTTCGTATTGAATTGATGCTCGATACAGCACCAATCTCTAAGGCAACGTATCGGATGGCACCTGCTGAGTTGGAAGAATTGAAAACATAATTGCAAGAGCTTTTGGATAAATGTTTCATCAGACTTAGTGTCTCGCCTTGAGGAGCTCCAGTTTTACTTGTGAAGAAGAAGGACAGTAGTTTGAGGCTTTGTATAGACTACCGAGAACTTAACAAAGTAATGATCAAAAACAAATATCCTTTGCCCCTAATTGATGATTTATTTGATTAACTTCAAGGAGCTTAGGTGTTTTCTAAAATCGACCTTCGTTTTGGGTATCATCAATTGAAGATAAAAGTAGATGATGTGCCTAAAACTACTTTCAGAACAAGGTATGGCCATTATAAATTTCTCATCATGCCTTTTGGTTTAACAAATGAGCCTACTGCTTTCATGAACTTGATGAACAGGGTGTTAAGGGAGTATCTAGACAAATTTATTGTGGTGTTCACCGATGACATTCTAGTGTTTTCGAAGAGTTTGGAGGATCACGAACAACACTTGAAGTTTATCCTATAGACTTTGCATTAAAAGAAGTTGTATGCTAAATTCAATAAGTGCAACTTCTGGCTTGATCATATAGAATTCTTAGGTCATGTAATCTCGAAGGATAGTATATTAGCGGATCCAAAGAAAGTTAAAGCAGTTTTTCAATGGAATACCCTATTAATGTTACAGAAGTGAGAAGTTTTTTTGGGCTAGTCGGCTATTACAGGTGATTTGTGGAGGGATTCTCAAAGATTGTTGGTCAATTTACTCGCCTAACTCAAAAGAGAGTTAAATTTGTATGGTCAAATCAATGTAAAAGCAGTTTTCAAGAGTTAAAAGGGCAGCTAGTGTCAGCTCCTATATTGACTTTACCTTAATGAACTGCTGGCTTCATAATTTATTGTGATGCGTCTAAAGAAAGTTTGGGTTGTGTTCTTATGCAAGATGATAAAGTTGTTGCATATACTTCTAGACAATTGAAAACATATGAGAAGAACCACCTCACTCATGACCTCGAGCTAGCAGTGATTGTGTTTGCCTTTAAAAATATGACGTCACTATTTGCATGGTGAAAGATATGAAGTATTTACCGATCATAAGAGTATGGAGTATATTTTTACTCAGAAAGAGCTAAACATGAGGCAAAGAAGATGGTTAGAACTGTTGAAAGATTATGATCTATCTATTAATTACCATCTAGGAAAGGCTAATGTGGTGGCAGATGCCTTGAGTTGTAAGTCCTTAGGAAATACGGCAACTTTACTTACTTCTCATAAGCCTATTCTTAAAAACATGAGGAAGTTGGACTTGGAGGTTTTAATGCATCAGCTTGGTGCTTGATTAGCTAATGTTTGAGCACAACTGACATTGATTGACAAAATTAAAACTAAACAGAATCAAGATCCCCAATTGCAGAAATTTAGAGAAGGCGTGGAAGCTTGAGGACAAGCAAACTTTAGTATACACGTAGATGGATCCTTGAAGTTTCGTGGTCGTCTGTGTGTTCCCAATGATTCAGAACTAAAAAAGGAGATATTGCAGGAAGCTCATAGCACTAGATTCTTAATTTATCCCGAAAGCACTAAGATGTATAGAGACTTGACAGATAACTTTTGGTGGGTCAACATGAAGAAGGATGTTGTCAAATTTGTCAACCAATGCCTAGTTTGCCAACAAGTGAAAATTGAGCACCAAAAACTAGGTGGATAGTTACACACTCTAGAGATACCTAATGGAAGTGAGAGTGTATCACCATGGACTTCGTAGTTGGTCTACCGAGAATGCCAAGCCGTAAGAATGCTATATGAGTGATTGTTGATAGATTGACTAAGTCTGCACACTTTTTGTCATATCAATTCGGCCTTTCAATGGAAGACATGGCAAAGTGATATGTTAATGAGATAGTGAAGCTTCATGGAGTTCCAGTAAGCATCGTTTTTTACAAGGATCCCAGATTTGTATCTAACTTTTGGAGGAGTGTACAATGAGCATTGGATACTAAACTCAACTTGGGTACATCTTTTCACTCGTAAACAGATGGGTAGTCAGAGAGAACGATCCAGACATTAGAGGATATATTGAGATCCTACGCCATTGACTTTGGAGGTTCTTGGGATGAGCATCTACATTTGGCAGAATATTCTTATAACAACAGCAATCATTCCAACATTAAGATGGCATCTTTTGAAGCTTTGTATGGCCGAAAATGCATAAGCCCTATTTGTTGGGATGATATTGGTGAGAAAAGACTAATCGGCCTCGAGTTCATTCAACAGTCAGAAGAGAAAGTTATGTTGGTTCGGGAATGTCTTAAAATGGCTAAAAGTCATCAGAAAAGTTATGCATATCTTAAAAAACGTAAGGTGAAATTTAGTGTGGGGGATCATGTATTCTTAAAAGTTTCACTTACGAAGAGTGTTATGAGATTTGACACACGTGGGAAGTTAAGTCCAAGATACGTGGGATCATTCTTGATCTTAGAGAAGATTGGTGAAGTCGTTTACAAACTGGCTTTGCCACCGGCACTTACAAGTGTTCATAATGTGTTCCGTGTCTCTTTGTTGCAGAGATATGTGCCAAATCCTAAACATGTACTAGACTTTACACCATTGAGATTAAGGGAGAACTTGACGTATGAGGAGCAGCTTATTCGCATTATCGATAGGAAGGATCAAGTGTTGCGACGTCGGACCATGCCTAATGTAAAGATACAATGGTTGAACCACATTGAGAGAGAGGCCACTTGAGAGCTTGAGGAAGAGGCAAGACGCAAGTACCCTCACTTGTTTGAAAGTTGAGGTAAGTTCGAAATTTCTTTTAAGGAGGAATGAATGTAATATTTGGGTAAAAAAAAAGGGTCAAAAAGCCAAAAAGCAACAACAGTGGACGCTCAGCTCAACAGTGGACGCTCGGCTCTTCCTTTTTAACCAAGAGCATGAACCATTGAAAATAGAGAAAAGAGAGAAAGAAAAGGAAGAAGAAGAAAGGGGAAAGGCTCACATCACGGGAGCCTCTCCAATTCGGATCAACTTTGTATTGCAATGCCTAGTGAGCATTCGCACTCCTCATTCGTCTGATCAGATAAGTTTTCTGATTTAGGGTTTAAATTCGGAAATTTGGAAAATTCAAGCTACAAAGTCTGATTTTTGAGTCGTTGAGCTACGTATATGTATAAAATTAGTATTTTAGAGTGTCGTGGAGCCGTGGGATTATATGGATCTCGATTTGGATTTACCGTTTGCCTGAAACGAATTTTTGAAGTTTTCCGCGTTAGGTGAACAGTACACGTCCAGCAGCCTTCAGGCCATATTTCATTAGTTTTCGGCTTAATTTTGAGGTGGCCAAGCTGGAGTTTTTGTAATACTCTAAACGGGCTTTCTTTTGACTATAAGTTTGCTAGGATCAGAGTACGATGGAGAGAATTACGGAGCGATCAAGTTTCACGATCAAGTTTCACATTGCGGATAATTTTGAATAGCCGCTTTGGTTGTGAGTTTTGTTAGCACGTAGGAGTTATTTCGTTAGCATTTAAGCTTATTATAGCCATTGCGTAGTTATCGTAGTATTTTGCTTGGTTTTGACGTCAATTCTCGTTTAATTATTAGGATTACGAGATCATAGACTCATTTAGCTACGTGTTGTTGGTTTCAGGTATTCCCAAGTGAATGGTACTATCTCTTCTTTGGTTTTATAAATACCAAATCTCAAAGAAATTATGATGAGATATATATATATATATAACTTAAAAGAGCATTTTGTTGCATAAATTGAGATCGAGCATTTACTACTTTTTAGTATTTTAGAATGATTTGGGAATCATTTTTGGAAATGTATTGTGAAAGGATACATATATGTATCGCGTTACGAACTAGTTTATGAAATGAGTTTGGAAACGATTGAAGAAATGCTCTACGAAATGTATTTTTGGCGAATGAGCCGTGTTGCGGAAAAGTTATTTGTTTGATTTGTGAAATGTATTATGGATTGGATTTCTGGTATTGGATGATAATTATTTGATGCTCAATATGACTATGAACCCGAGTAGGGGTTTCGGGGTATGTATACTGATTTAGGATATCCTTCTAGGTCGGACCACTAGCTTTGTAGATAGAGAATTTATCAATGGGAGAATCTTGGTCGCTTTGTCACCAGGCAGTGTCATGACCATAATAGTAATTGAGCAATAGATTAGTAAATTGAATGTACTATTGACGTGGTTATTATAGAGATTGATTAATAGATTTGACCATAGATAGTTTGAATAGTGATGGTGAATTTAAATATGTATTTGTGACTTGTACAAAACTTTGATGAAATGAAGCAACTCTTAAACCTTGAGTTTGGCTTATCAAGTTCTAGTATTACTTTGTACATATGCATAGTGATTGATCAATCTCCTTAGAAGATTTGTATTATTCACTGAGCTGTGATTGCTCGTCCCTCTCTTTCCCAATCTTTTCATGTTCCTCGGCTAACGGCCGTTAATACCAGAGCGCTATCACAGGACCTTTGGGAGTTAGATTTTGAGTATGATTTTTGGGAGTTGTATGTAAGGTTGTTAATAGTTCGCTAGGTTGACTGAATTATTGATGTGCATGTTCTTTTGGTGGATCATAAATACTCTGATGTTATAATCAACCCGTTGGTTTATCTGATATATATGTGGTTTGAAATATATATATATGCTGATAATAGGTTGTTGGTTATTATTTAAACTGCGTCCTTCGTGTGGAAGGATGACCGTGCCGTCCCCATTTTCTAGTTATTTTCGGGGCATGACAACTTCCATAATACAAAAGGACAAATGAAAATTTAGCTCTATGGTTACAGGGTCTTGACGGTGAATGGCACAAACTCAAGGCGGCAGTGAGAGACGGCATTGTGGACCTCATTCATGGCCTCAAGGACGGAGACAAACTTGTCAGCGGGGCCTCAAAGCTTTTCACTGCCCTTGATGACGGCATTCACGTCCACAACCACCACAGAGATGCGCCTTGATGAGTTGCGGCTATCTACGAAGATCTTTTTTGTCGTGCTTGTGCTGTTCTCGCCTTTCGACTAAGACCGAGGGTTGAACTCTCCTCCAAAGAAGCATTAGCCAAGGATGCAAAGAAGAGGGGACTGTAATTAAATCTACAAGATGATTAACAAATCCCTTTCCAAATTCATATCAAGCTCAGTTAAAATGCAAAACCACCGATCAGATGAGTCGAACATTCCTATCATGAGCGAAAAAAATTTACCAGTTTCAAGATAATGGTTCGAATGGCTTCTTTGTTAGAGGTAGAAGGGGACGGGGACCGGCACCAGCAGTTGCGGCCGGAGAGGGAGGCGGTGACAGCGAGGAAGGCAGTGGCCACTGTGGAAGAGGAGGATGAAGTGAAAGAAGAAGAGGGGGAGGAGCAGTGGACGAAGAAGCACTTAGGGCGGCGGCGAAAGCGGAATAGAGGAGGATTTGCAGGTAGAGCGGGGATTGGATTGGGCAAAAGTGTACAGCCATTTAAAACCCTATTTGACCCATATTTGATTGAGGTTTATAGGTTAAACCCATAACAACCCATTTATTAATAATAGGCCAACCCATTTCTGACCCATTTTATAAAAAATGGGTTAAAAAATGAATCATTAACCCATTTTGACACCTCTACCTATAACTCGCGGTTCTAAGGGCAAGTAAATGGGTCAGCTCACTTGGGGAACCGAAAGAAACCAGCATTACTTGATCGCTTCCAAACCAATTCACACAAAAACTGGATAGGTTCCTGGGCAAAAATAGTGGGAATCGACCTTGACCAGTTTGGTTTCTGATTTTATAAGGTACATCATTGGTTCTCCTCGAGAGCTAGCCTTTCTCGAGTAGAGCCGTTTTTTAGCTCTTTTGTTTTTTGCTTCCTTTAAGAAAAAATATATATGTGTGTGTGCGCGCACGCGCACGTGGGAAATTAGTTTCGAATCAGGGAAGTCTAGAAAATTCATCAATGCTTTAACCATTATGCCTCTAATGGGGTAGGTTTCAAATTCTTTATGTGAAATCTACTCACTTGAGAACCGATTACCCCCCTACATGGCTTCATATCCTCTCGAATCTCTCTTCAACATTTTCTTGATTTTATTATTCTCCTTTTTTTAAAAAAATTTTGTTCCGTGCATTAGCAATTTGAATTAAATAAGAACAGAAGGAAAAGAGGAATAAGAAAAGGCTGCACTCTGGTTGGACCCCAGAAATCCAACAGTAATCTCAGGTGAGGGCTTTAGATCCATGCCAAGAGTAAAAGGAAAAAACAGAATTGAGAATTGCAGGAAGTGGAATGCTTCTGGCCAATAAGAAGCTCCAAACCTTGGCATTTTCAGACAAAAGATAATGGAAAATCTCGGTGGGCTACATACTTATGAAAGGTATTTTGTGAAAAGTGGCTGTTGGGAAATACCAAACAAGAGCACTGATTAATGCTGTGATGGGATTTGATGCGAGTGCTTAGCTTGTTGGGTTGTGTACTTCAGGTGATATTCTTTGTCATTAGATTTTGTTTGTTGGTGTCAAAAGTTTTTCCTTTTCTGAAAAAGCAATAACTTTTGATAAGAGGATTCGTAGAATGCTGTCTATTTGAACTCAGATCTTGAAGCTCTACGAATTTTTTCTATGTTAGTACTTGAGAGTTTACCTAATTGCATGGTACCTTTTCCCGATGCTTTGAATAGCTATCTTTTTCAGCTAAACAAACAAGCACTCGACTTGAAAGGCGTTGCTGATCGATCCCAAACTACCCCTTAGATTAATCATATTATTCTAGTTTTTTCTTGAGCCTTCCATAGATCAATATATTCATTTTTTTATCTTCATTCTCAAAGTAAGAAAAAGGGCAAAGAGTTGTCATGCATCGGTGATTTTTAGAACAAGTTCACATTATGATTTTTCTTTTCTAGCCGTTAACCTCTAATACTCTGAAGTTAAGTAGTTACATCAATGACGAAGCAGTCAATCTATCTATGGAGGACAAACATGGATTTGGTTTATATCGAATTAGATTTATATTGATTCAGAAACGAAACTAGCACAAACACAAATTTGGTTTCCAATTAATGAAGATTCAGGTGTATACCGCCCTATATAGGAACACTCACTCAGATTTTGTTTGAATCTTACCTCCTTTAGGAGGTTAGTGCACCATCTCACAGGCCTTGGGCTCAGGGGTGAGCAAAAAGGTCCAGAAGCTCAAAAGCCCTAAACGAAGTAGCCGAATATGCCCGAGCTAGGATTTCGAACAGGTCCGAGCCTTCAAGATAGAGATGCTCACTCCTGAAATGGCCCAAACTATTTTTTAAGATAATATTTTAAAAATAAAATAATGAAATTTACATCATTTATACTGGAAACACTTTATTAGACACGTAAATCAATTATAGAACACAAATATAGAAAAACGATTTTTGAAACCGAAAATATAACAACAAATTTATTTTAATTTTTCAAGAAAAAAACTAAAAAAAAAAAACGTTCAAGCTAGGCCCGAGCTAGCCCATTGTACTTCAATGCAAACCATTTAAATTTGGGCTGGGCCAAAAACATTGAGGCCCGGCCTACCTAGCCCTATTTAGGCAGCCTTCCTCGGCCTAAGTTATGACATCCAAAATTTTCCATGTCCAATAATAATGATTAGGTTACAAAGCTAAGTATTATTTAGCTTATAATTTGTGTTGACAAGTGGAAATCTCGGTGAATCATCAATCTTACGAGATACGGAGAATGCAAAGGATAATTTTAGGCAACCGTAATTGTCTTGAGTCCCATACGTTGAAATTAAATTTGTTACGGCTAATGCTATCACCTAGAGGGGGTGAATAGGTGATTTTACCAAAATTGTATGATTTAATCATGCTAAATAAATATAGTCTACGTCAACAACTCATATGATCAATATCAGATAGATTCGTACAACAAACTTGTATATAAATTGTTGTCAAATGATTGCATTTGATGACTATGACGATGTTCTAACGAACTTGTTTGATAGATAGGTATACAGTATAATGTCAACAATAATAAATAAAAATTTAGGAATAGAAAATACTGCACACAGATCTTTATGGTTCGGCTTTATTGAGTCTACGTCCACTCTCCATGCTGACAGCTTGTTGGCTGTATTTCACTATTGAATCACTAAAAGATTACAAAAGCTATGCTTCTCAGATGATAGATAACACTATCACGTAAACTCTTTACTCAAGTAAATTTCTTTTTAAAAAACACAACGTAGAAAACAGTAATCACAAGTATGTAAGATCGAAGCTCTATTCAAATTTTGGAATTCTTGATTCTGGTTCTTGTCTCTTGTACGACGTTTGCACTCCTTTTATACTCCTCTACTTCAAATCTATCCATTGGACAGTTTTCAGAGAATTGATCTCTAAATCAACTCGTTGGAGATTCTTTTCAAAATAAGATGCATAGCCGGTAGAAGAAGAACTATTATCTCCGAGTGATTTGATCGCCCATACAATCAAACAAGCTTTCCATAAGTGTAGCTCTTCGTATTTGAGGAATGATCTTGTGATTACCAATTAGAATATCTTAAAATATCAATTTGATTATTCTGCATAAACATACTGAAAATATCACTCATTGAATCTGACAAATAATTTTGAATTTGATGACAAAGTCCTCTCATCGACCAAGTCTTATGACTCAGCATTTACCTACATCAAATAACTTAAGTGTAATTCTGATCAGTAATAGATTGTTTTGTCATTCCTCTAAACTTATTAGGGATTTTGCTCAACAATCTTTCCCTTTTTGATGATCACAAAACTATCTATATATGATGTAAACAAAATATAGTCTATTTAGATGATATAACTTTCGAAGTATATAAAACATTGTTAAGCTCGGAAATATAGCAGTTCATATTATGTCACTCCCATACTTCATATTCATATCACTTGCATTCACATCCATTTTTTATAATACTTCTCTCCCTTTTTGACATTAGCAGAAAGGATAAACATCATAATTAATGTAATAATAGAGCAATATTCAAAGTTGATAGACAAAGTTCACACAATAACCAAAAGTCAAACAACCATTGCAAAGTTCACATAAAGTCAAACACATAAGTAAGATCAACAAAGAGTTTAGAAATGATAAGTTGGAAATAAATGAGATCAATTTTGCTGATTTTATGAAGGAGCTAAGGGTCTGGCAGGTTCAAATGATGAAGTTTCAAATGGTGCATATAGGAAAGATACTTGGACAAGATGGAAACTAGAAATTTGGTTTAATCGTTGCTCAATGTGTAAGGAGAACTGATGAATCTGGCCTGCAATGTTAATACATGCAATTTGTATATCAATTCTAACATAAGCCTTTAAATTTTTGAATCCGGCTGCCATCAAGTCCTTGATTTCCTGAATTCCCTTTTTGAGTTCATTGCGGAGTTCCCAAACTTCATTATGAACTGCAACTTGTCTCCATCTTAGATCGGTAATGGCTGCATGGTCGGACATGGATGAGGAGATGTTGTATCCAGAAGGAGTAAGTGTAGTCTGAATGTCAACAGATGCTAGTTTTTTCCCTTTGCTTCTCTATTGATCTTCATAAGGACTGTTTCCACAATCATTTCCTACAAGGGGAAAGTCTGTAGAAGTTGCTGCTGAAGGAGCTGCTTCTTGTGCATTCTGATACTGGTCCTCTTATAAATCATTATCCACAACATCTTGAGCATTTTCTTCTTCAAATTCTTCCTGCGTGTTATTTTCCTCATCATTGTGAGCATTTTCTTGCTCAAACTCCTAGTACATTTCAGTTTCATAATCATGTTCAAACTCCCCCTATCTCTTAGAAGGTTCTTTCTCAGCTTCTTTCTTGGCAGTAGCCATTGTCTCTTGTTGATTTTTCATGACTACTTAGTTGATGATGTCACTAAGTGAATTCATCAAGTATTCTTCCTCTTCTCACAGTCTCTGAATTTCAAGCTAAGTGACAGCATGTCTATCTACACAAGCTTTATACTTGGCATCTTGAATAGTGAGCCATTGCATAAACCTTGACTCCTCAAGGTTTCATTCATCAGCTTGAGACTGTTCAACAGATTGGTTATTGGATATCTGCATCTCATTAGAATTAGTGGCCATGGATTGAGTTCTTTTGGCTCATCTTTCAGTTTTGGAGACTGTCGGCTGCATTTTCCTTTTTCTTACTAAGGGTTCAATTGATTCCTTTTCATCAGAATCATGAAAAATATTGACATAGCCCTTTGTTTTGTGCATTCATCACTTTCGTAGGAATAATCTTACCTCTCTTATCCTTCCAATTTTCACCATCAAATTCGTATCCTATCTTAGTCATCACGAGTTCTCTAATGGTCATGGTTTGAAGAGGTTTACCTTTGAGTTTTGCTAGAATGGAAATTTTCAAATTCTCAAAGATAGCAGTGATCAAAGCTCCATAAGGGAGTTGACCTTTACTCTTCTTAATAGTTTTATACATTTGAAGGAGAATCATATGTGACATAGAAGTGGGAAAGGAAGTTTGAATTGCCCAAGTCAACTTGGCCTCATAGCGAAAGACATTAGTTTTGGAAGAACCTTTGGGTCTGAGACAATTGATGATGATTTTGTGCAGGACAATTGAATTTAGAGAAAAAAGAGAGTGAGATACATGAGATGTGGAGCTTATGATGAAAGAAGAGTCACTAGACAGAGATCGATATGCCAAATCTGAAATTATAGGAATAAGAGAGAATTCTGTATGTTTTACTCCCAGAATGGCAGCGAGATCAAAGGCTAATAACTTGTAATCTTGTTGAAAAACAAATAACTCAATTTTAGAAGAAGAAATGAATGACAGATTTGAATAAAAGCAAGCCGTAAGTTCTGGGTAGACTTTGTGAGGGAGAGAGCATATTCTTTGAAAATCAAGATGTTCAATCTGATGCTGAATTTTTATATTAAAATTTTCAAAGAAGCTGAAGTCTACAACTCTGTTATCCATTATTCCTCTTATTAGAAGAGAGTTGTAAGCGATTTGATGAGTTTTATTTTTAAACAAGCTATCACTTTTCTTGTCATCAGCAGTAATTCTAGAAATAGGTAAAAACTCAGCAAATAATTTTTCATCATTATCCTCCTTCCTACTATCAATGTTTCTGCTTTTCTCCAAAGTCTACCGCTTCTCTTCACTAACGAATTCTTCTCTTTCAACATTCGAAAGTTCTCCTACTTTATCTTTTTCTTTTCGAGAAACTCCTTTCTTTACAGTCACAAGGGTTTCCTGTACATTAGAGGATTCTCTCAGAACTATCCCCTTTTCAACAACAAACGATCTTCTACCCTTCTCATATTCCTCCATAACTTCACACTCGGATAGAAAACCTAAGGTTTTACATATGGCATTTACCGTACTCTGGTTACTCCGATTTTCTCGAAGCACTCTGGTTTTTACCAGTTGTCTTACCATAACAAAACGATCACATTCTTGAACAGGTATACGTGAAAATTTGTTACCTGCAGAAGATGCTTGCTCTGAGCCCGAGTCAAAGATTTCGATTTTTTCTACTTCTCCTTCTTTGTCTGCTCTAGTGAACATTCCGGCAATTCTGTTCGATCGTCTGGAACTCTTGATTCCTTTCTTTGATTCAGTGGTCGATTTCAGTGCCATTAAAGAGATTTTTGAGTTTCCGAAGTGAAAGATGAGATCTTTTAGAGTAAATCATGTCTTTGGAGATTTTTAGGGTTTCAGAAAGTAAAATGAGTGTTCGGAGAGAGTGTGAATGTGAGAGAGAAGATAAAAAGGTTTTAAACCGAGGAGTACTATATATCAACTATTATAAAACCTTTTTGGAAACTGTCAATTGACAATTATGGAAATTTCGGAAATTATATTCCAAAAATTTTGGAATTATAATCCTAGACGATATCAATCAAGGCAACTAATATATGAGATATTCAAACAATTACGATATTTAAAATATATGAGATATACATACCTTTTATAAGATGAGTTGCACGCCAAAATCTAACACTTCAAATATATGCTTGATCAAATAAGTCATCAGATGGAATGAGAGTTTATTCTGCATATCTCAATAAAGTGGGTTAATAATATTTAATTTATCTCTAATAAGCTCAAAACCTTTCTTCTCTAAAGGTTTTGTAAAAATATTAGCTAATTGTTGTTTAGTATCTATAAATTGAACAATTATATCTCATTTTAAAACATGATCACGGATAAAATGATGTTTAATATCAATATGCTTAGCTCTAGAATGCAGATTAGGATTTTTGGTCAGATTGATGGCACTGGTATTGTCACACTTGATCTTCACAGTTGAGTCTTTGACATTGAAGTCTTTCAATTGTTGTTTCATCCAAAGAATTTGAGCACAACAACTACCAAGTAAGACATATTCTGCTTTTGCTGTTGAAAGAGTTACAATTTGTTGCTTCTTTGAATATCATGAAACAAACATGTGTCCTAATAATTAACATGTTCCTGAGGTGCTTTTCCTGTCTATTTTGCAACCAGCATAGTCAGCATCGGAATATCCAATAAGAGTAAAGTTTGATCCTTTAGGATATCACAACCCAAGTGTAAGATTGGTGCTAACATATTTGATAATTCTTTTGATTACAGTAAGATGAGATTCTTTTGGTTCTTATTAAAATCTTGCACACAAACAAACACTAAACAGAATATCTGATCGTGAAGCAGTTAAATATAAGAGAGAACCAATCATGCTTCTATATAATTTTTTATCTACCAGTTTTCTTTTTTCATCATTGTCTAATTTAATAGCAAAATGACACTATAAGTGCTATAACTTGTGTACGGAGATCACTTTGGTGCCATAATTTTTTTTCGGATCATTTTAATACCAAGTTGGAGGAAAAACGATCACTTAAGTGTCATAAGTTTTTTTTGAATCACTTAAGTGCTAAAATTTTTGAAAAACGATCACTTAAGTGTCAATCTCCAGCGAGCCACGTCAGCTTCAGAAATTAATAAAAAAAAATGCCACGTCGGATTTTCGGCGAAAAATTGTGTACGGCACCAGAGTTAGCACTTAAGTGATCGTTTTTCAAAAATTTTAGCACTTAATTTATCGTTTTTTAAAAATTTTAGTATTAAAGTGATCCAAAAAAAACTTATGGCACCAAAGTGAACGCCATACACAAATTATGGTACTTGTAGTGTTCTTTTGCCCTAATTTAATGGAATATGACATTGGAGTATCAGTCTTTTTGCAATTTACCAAGCCAAACTTTTTTCGTAATTTCCTTTACCCAAAAAAACTTTTTCGTAATTTCCCTAGCATACTTTTCTTGACAAAGAAATGTGCCATTTTTTATTTGTTTAATCTGTAATCCAAGAAAGAAAGTTAACTCTCCTATCATGCTTATTTCAAATTCACTTTGCATCATTTTAGAGAAATTCTTACACAATTTTTCTTTTGTAGAGCCAAAAATGATATCATTTACATAGATTTAAACAATTAAAATATTTTTACCTTTTCTTTTGATTAATAGGGTAGTGTCTACATTACCTTTTGTGAAACCATTTTGTTCTGAAAAGCTGCTCAGTCTTTTGCACCAAGCATGCGATGCTTGTTTGAGACCATATAATGTTTTCTTGAGAGTATATACCTTATCAGACTTTTGAGGATCTTCAATAAGGATCTTCAAAACCCGAAGGCTGTTTTATATATACCTCTTCTTTGATGTAGCCAATTAAGAATGCTCTTTTTATGTCCATCTGAAATAGTTTAAAATCACAGAAACAAGCATAAGCCAGTAAAATTCTTATTGCTTCTAATCTAACCAGTGGAGCATAGGTTTCATCGTAATCTATTCCTTCCTCTTGTGAATATCCTTTGGCCACAAGTCTTGCTTTGTTTCTGACGATTTTTCCTTGATTATCCATTTCATTTCGAAATACCCATTTTGTTCCAATAAGTGAATGATTTTTGGGTTTAGGAACAAATTCTCATATTTGATTTATCAGGAATTGTAAGAGTTCTTCTTGCATAGCTTCAATCCAGCTTTCATCTTTCAATGCATCTTCAACATTCTTTGGTTTAACCTCAGAAATAAGAGCTATTGTATTTATGACTTCTTTTACTTTTACTCTGGTTTTAATTCCATCATCTAAATTTCCAATGATAAGGTCCTTGGGATGACTGAATTTTTGTTTCTAGTTTCTGTTGAGTCTTTCCTCGTTTTCATCATGGAGATATGATGATTCTTCATTGTCTTGTTGGTTTGATGATTTCTCAACTTCATCAGATCTTTGATTCTGATGATTTTCGCTTGGCATCAATTCATCAGATCTATGTCCTGTTTATCAGATGTTGGGTTTTCACTGTCTGAATCATCTTGTTGAGTCTGAATTGTGTCTTCAAACTTGACATTTAATGATTCTTCCACTGTTTGAGTATTTTTATTATATACTCTGTAAGCCTTGCTTGTTGTTGAGTATCCAAGAAATATTCATTCATATGACTTTTCATCAAACTTACCAACACGATCATTAGGATTTTCAAGAATAAAACATTTGCATCCAAAAATCCGAAAGTATGAAACATTGGGAATTTTACCTTTGAACAATTCATAAGGGGTCTTTTTAAGAATTTGTCTTGGAAAAATTCTATTTGAAATATAACAAACTGTTGAAATAACTTCAGCCCAAAAATGTGCTAGAGTTTTGTTTTCAAATAGAAGAAATCTAGCCATTTCTTGCAAAGTTCTATTCTTTCTTTCAACTACTCCATTTTGTTCAGGAGTATAAGGTGAGGAAAAAATATATTGAATACCATTTTCATCACAGAAGTAAAATTTTGATTTTCAAATTCTCTTTCATGATCAGATTTAATGCTTGAAATAGTATAACATTTTTTTTCATTTTGTACCTTTTTGGCAAATTTTGAAAAATTTTCAAATGTTTCACTTTTGTGAGCCAAAAAGAATACCCAAGTATATCATGAATAATCGTCTACAATAACTAAACAGTATTTCTTACCTCCAAGACTTAGAGTTTGAGTAGGTCCAAAAATATTCATATGAAGCAACTGTAAGGCTCAGTTAGTGCTTACATAATTTATTGATTTGAATGAACTTCTTTCCTGCTTACCTTTAGAGCAAGCTGAACATAATTCTGTGCTTTTAAAATTTCGTTCTAGCAATCCTTTGACAAATTTCTTAGAAGCTATTTTGGAAATTAATTTGACACTAACGTGTCCGAGCTTCCTGTGCCACTTATCAGATTCTTCTTTTATGGAAACGAGACATTACAAGTCATCAGACTTTGTGTCTAGTAGGTAGATGTTTTCATGTCTTCGACCCGTAAATGATTGCTTGTTGTCTTTACTTATTCCAGAGTAGTTGTTTTGTTGGAAAGTAATTTTGTAACCAATATCACATAGTTGACTAATACTAATTAAATTGAAATTCAAACCTTTAACAAGTGAGACTTCATTGATGATAAGATTGTCGATTCTGACAATTCCTTTGCCAATTATTTTTCCTTTTTTGTTGCCTCCAAAGGATATGCTTCCTCCTTTAATTCTTTATAGCTTAATGAATTTTAAAGGATCTATGGTCATGTGTCTTGAGCAACCACTGTCAAGGTATTACTTGTTTTTTTCTTTTCTTTGTTACCTGCAAAAGATAAGTAACTCACTTTTCTTTGGTACCTATATTTTCTTGGGTCCATTTTGGTTAGGATCAGTCATTCTCAGAATATCTCTCTGAATAGGTCTCCAAACCTTTGGACAGTCACTCTTAAAGTGTTATGAATCACCACAATTTATACATTTTTATGAAGTTTGACCATTGAATTTTACAAACTGCTTTTGAAAGTGATTTGTGTAATCAAATTTAGAGGGTATTTTCTTTAGTCTTTCTTTGACATTCGGAAAAGTATTTTTCAATTCAGTATTTTTATCAAAACCCAGACCTGATTTATTATAATGAGGAATTTGAATTAACAAAATATGATGAAGATTTTTAGAACCCATTGAGAATTTCTTAGTTATATTAGAAATGTCATTTTTCAAAAGTTCTTTTTCATTAGAGATGTGATCAACACTTTCCTTAGAAATTTTTTTCAGATCATAAATTTCCTTTTTCAGTGAATCATTTTCCTCTTCAAGAAAATCTTTACTTTTCTTGATAAGATTAAATTCCTTTTGCAAGAAATCAGTCTTATCCTTTTGCGAAATATCTTGCTGTTTTAAAAGATTGTTTTCCTTTTTAAACATTCGATTGATTCATCAATTTCCTTGTTTTGAGTCGTACTTCTTAAAAACACAATTTCCTTCTTCAATATAGAAATCTTTTTTAAGGTAGTTTTATTAATAGAGATTAATTCATCAATATAATTTACAACTGCTTTCAGGAATATTTGAATTATATACCTCATTTTCTTCATCAGAACTTGATTCTGAGTATGATTTTGCCATCAGACAAATATTGGCAAACTCTTGTTCGATTTCTTCATCCTCTGAATCACTCCATGTTCCAGCTTTGAAACCATTCTTATATCTTTCATATTTTCCTTTGTTCTTTTTGAGAATGGGACATTTGGGCTTTATGTGTCCGTTCTTTTGGCAATGGAAACATATCACAACTTTGTTTTCTTCATTTTCGGCACTGGATCTCTTCTGAAAATTTAGCTTCTTGGCTTTTGATGGCTCAAAATTCTTGAATTGCTTCTTTGATTTATTCAACTTCACCTTCTTTGCCATCTTTCTCGGTTTCTTGGCCATTAAAGCCAACTCTTCATCTTCATCTGAATTTATATCTGTGTCATCAAAATCAATGTTAGTTTTTAAAACAATGAACTTTTTACCTTTGGATTCTTCATTTTCTAAGAACTTATTAGTTTCATAGAATTGAAGAGTTCTGATAAGTTCATCCATCGTGAGTGGTCTGATCCCCTGAGTTTCTCGAATAGAAACTTTAATGTTGTTCCATTCTTTTGAAAGAGTTCTCAGCAGCTTGTTCACCTTCATAGGTTTTGAGATACGATTGTTTTGAAATTCAAGCCCATTTACTATCTCGGTGAATCTGCTTTGCATATCAGAGATAGTTTCATTTGATTTCTGAGTGAAGGACCCGTACTGCCCAAGGAGAATGTTGAGATTTGTCTCCTTGACTCATGTTCCTTCATGGACAAGCTTGAGACGATCCCAAATTTCTTTGGCAATTTTGAGATTTGCAATTTGTTTGTATTCAACACTTGCTAGACCATTGTATATGGCCGTTCTGATTTTTGCATTCAAATGGATTCTTCTAGAAATTTCCTTGGCCGAGAGAGGTAAAACTTGAGGTCTAATTTGCTCTCTAACTTCTTCAGAAGAAGGTGTTTCATTTTGCCCTTTTGAAGTTTCTGGGGATTTTGTTTCGTTTGGAATGATTTCATATTCAACGATATCTCATATGTCTTGGTCTATTCCCAAGATGAATGTCTTCATCTTGTTTTCCCATACATCGTACTCAGTTCCATTGAAGTAAGGCAGTCTGTTGTTGTGACTTGACTCAGCATTACTAGTCATCAAGAATTGTTAGCTCAAAAGTAAAATAACACTTCAAGGAAAAATGAGCACTAGGCTCTGATACTAATTGTTACAGCTAGTGCTATTAGCTAGAGGAAGGTGAATAGGTGATTTTATTAAAATTGTATGATTTAAACATGCAGAATGAATATAGTCTAGGTCAACAACTCGTATGATCAATATCAGTTGAATTCGTACAACAAACTTGTATATAAATTGTTGTTAGATAATTGCGTCTGATAACTATGACGATGTTCTGATGAACTTGTTTGACAAATGTGTATACAGTATAATGTCAGCAATAATAAATAAAAGTTTAAGGATAGAGAATACTGCACACAGATCTTTATGGTGGTTTAGCTTTATTGAGCCTACATCCACTCTCCACACTGATAGTCTGTTGACTGTATTTCACTATTGAATCATCAGAAGATTACAAGAGTTGTGCTTCTCAGAGGATAGATAACACTATCACGTACACTCTTCACTCAAATAATTTTCTTTCTAAAAAACACAACGTGAAAAACAGTAATCACAAGTGTGTAAGATCGAAGCTCTATTCAAACTTTGGAATTCTTGATTCTAGTTCTTGTCTCTTGTATGACGTTTGCACTTCTTTTGTACTCCTCTACTTCTAATTTATCTGTTGGACAGTCTTCAGAGGATTGATCTCCAAATCAACCCGTTGGAGATTCATCCCAAAATAGGATGCATAGCCGTTAGAAGAAGAACCATTATCTCCGAGTGATTTGATCGCCCATACAATCAAATCAAGGTTTCCATAAGTGCAATTCTTCGTATTTGAGGAACGATCTTGTGATTACCAATTAGAATATCTTAAAATATCAATTTGATTATCCTACATAAACATGCCAAAAATATCATTCATTGAATCTAACCAGTAATTTTGAGTCTAAAGACAAAGTCCTCTCATCGACTAAGTTTCATAACTCAGCATTTACCTGCATCAAATGACTTAAGTGTAATTCTGGTCAGTAATAAATTGTTTTGTCATTCCTCTAAACTTATTAGGGATTTTGCTCAACAAAATTGATAAATGTTGACGTATATGTTGATAATTAGAATGATGTTAATTAATTTACCGCCATCTTAGTTGTAAATGGGGATGGACATTCTTCGAATTTTATGTTTAATGATTGTCAAGTTTTAAATTGTACTAAATCGAAATTTTCCTAACATCTAGTATTATTTACCAATAAATTTCGTAGATTCAAAATATTTTTGAATTTATCAATATTTAGAACGGACATTAATTTTCTTATTCACATATTAATTTTCTAGATATCTTGATTTGGATCATATTATCTAATTTAAACTTCGTTAATTAATATTAAGAATGATCTACTTAAACTAAGAAATGACATACCTATTTGGCCGAAGGTGATGGAGAGAGAGAGAGAGAGAGTGGTCAACACGTAACAATAAAGTAAAATAAGGAATTAGAAAAGCAAATGAAGGATGTGCTTGAGACCCACTTCCGGTTCAATGCAAGTGAAACATCGATCCAGAACCCCATCACTAATGATTAAACCCTAGCTAAGGAACGGGTCACCTTGTTCGCACATCAAACAACCGAAGGACCAGTTGGCTCTTCTTAGCCATGTTCTGTTGCTCTCTCTCTGTTTTGGTCATGGCTTTCTTGTGTGGAAGATAAAGACGCACCAGATAGGTGGGTGAAAGTGGCCGCTTTAATCCCCGGGAAGACGGTGGGCGACGTGACGAAGCAGTATAGGGAATCAAAGGAAGATGTGAGTGATATTGAAGCCAGGATTTTTCCGATTCCAGGATATGGGAGTATCTCCTTCACATCAGAGTGGATCAATAGTAACAATGGTTGTGATGGGTTGAAGCAATTAGACAGTACTCTTGGAAAGAGAGGCACTTCGGCAAAACCCTCTGATCAGGAGGGAAAGAAAGGTGTTCCGTGGACTGAAGAAGAGCACAGGTAATTGTTGAGCCTTCTCTTGAATTGAAATATATGCTTTGTTAATGGTTGAATCAAGGTCTGGAATTAGCCAGAAAGTCTGAAATTTTGGTGCTGTTGCTTGTTTTGGACTACCTCACCTGGAATTCCAGCCGCAGAATCATGCTCTTTTACTTAATTTGTGAGTCTGCATCTTTTTCCAACTTCGCAAGAATGTAAATGCATATGATTTGAAACCCTTGGGGTTATTCCGAATGCATTGTCGCCTGTTAGGTTAAACCTCTTCAGATAGATGATCTGAAATGCTGTGAAGTCTGCTGCAGCTGGATATTAGCATGAAACCTGTAAAATATTTTAAGATTATACAGTTGACATACACAAAGTTCTGATTTACTCAAATCTTTAATGTCCAAATGTATATCTCGAGCACTAAACGTAAGTGCGGTTTGTGATGTTGCATCTGGTGATGATCCTGCAGGAAATTTTTTATGGGTCTTAAGAAGTACGGGAAAGGGGATTGGAGGAACAACTCGCGCTACTTCGTGATTACTAGGACTCCGGCTCAGGTCGCCATTCATGCCCAAAAACACTTCATCAGCCAGCTTACGGGAGGTAAGGACAAGCAGAGATCCAGCATTCACAACATCACGACGGTTCTTCTCCCAGAGAGTGACCCACCTTCGCCTGTCAAAAGGCAACCTGCCTCACCTGACAATTCTTCCGCGATCACGAAGCTACTGCTGCAAGCACAGCCACATGATCATCATCGAAGATCCAAGAAACGAGCAAAGATCTCTTGTGTTGGAACGACCGATCTGATGGGTATTGTATATTGGGCCACCCATGATGGGCTAACCTAGCCCATAAAAGAGAATAACTGCATTTAGCAATTATTCTCTGAAGACAAAAATGTGAGAATAGAATAACATACGTTGTGTGTGTTTTGTGTTCCGTAAGTGCAAGCATTAAACATCAGAAACAATCGTTCTCACAAAAGGACAAAAATGAAAAAGGATTTTGTTCAAGATCATTCTCTCTCAAGACTGCAGTGGGTGCATTTAATCTGTGAAAGAAGAGGTATGTTCGTTCTTGTAGCATACTTCGTACGATCGGTGATTCAAGTGTAGTATGGGCTCGTTTTTCCGCGTTTTTGCATTATAATCAAGAATTTGTTTCCGTCATTGGTATCAGAGCATGTGTTCTTGTTTCCTGATCTTTTGATATGTTCATAAAATGAATTTTTTGGCCGGAATTCGTGAAACGGCGTCGACGAACGCTCGGGTATGAAAAACCGACACTCGGCCGTACTGTTCGAAGTGGTTTCTTGATTTCCATGCATCAAAATTTATTTTTGAAAGTGTAGGGTCGTAATACTCATCGAGACAAGCAAAACGACGGATGGCACGCCGCTGGGGGACGCCGAATGCGCCCCCACACTCCGCCGCAAACGGCGGCTTCGTTGGCACGTGCGTCACACGTGCGCAGCGATTGCTGCGCGCGCGCATGCGACGCACAAGCCATGTAAGCGCGTGGCTGACGTCACACCGGTTTCTTCCAACCCGTTGACCCAACCCGACCCGGCTGTTTTGACCCGATTCGACCCAGCTATTTGACCCGTTGACCCGACCCGGTCGTCCGTTGATCGTTGACCGGCGTTGACCACCGTTGACCGGCAAAAAAAAAAATGAAAGGGGGCAAAATGTGTTTCTTGCAAGAATCATAATTTATGAATAATAATCATTCGATTTTTTTTCTACATTTGTTGCAGGAAACATGGTAAGAAGATGTCGAACCCCTATTATGGCTAGAACGCCTAAACAAAAGGAAAGACTTGCAACGTTGAGAGCTGAATTAGTTGCTTATCAATGGGAAAATGGTGATTTAGCTAATCACGTGGTCAAGGTCAATAAGATGATACAGGACATCATTTGGAAAGGTTATTGTATGCCAGACTTTGAAAAGATGAATACTCTTATTAACACCCTTCCATCGGAATGGAAAAAGGTGTTGCATCGTCTGTGGGAGGTCAACATGGTCCCAGACTATAAAAAACTTGCTGTAACTTTTGTGAGAGAACATTACAGGATTGAGGCCACAAAGACTTCGACCCTAGGGATGAATATGACTTGGCGTAGATTGAACACGCCATGGAGAAAGCCTAAGGGATACCCGACAGTCTTTTCTTGGTTGCCGAAGAAGGAGATTGATTTTTCTGAGGATTTTTATGAATCTTTCCCTGTCTATAGAAAATTGATAGACGGTTGATTTTTTTTATTGTTGTGTTATATTTTAGTTTGGATTTAGATATCTTAGGTGGATTCTTTTTTTTTTTATGTTGGTATTATTGTTCCATTCCTATGATGGATTTGTTCCTCATGTAAATAGTTTTAATGAATAGTTTATGGTGCTATTATTATAAAATATTTGTCTTATTAATATCATATAATTGAGTGGGAGTTCTAAAAGTTTTTAGTAACTTTAAAGAACGTAAATTCTACCTAAATGATTATATTAACGATAATTTCACATAAGAATTTTAGATGATAATTGGGAATATAGTGAACTTTCGAATCTAAAAACTATGTGAAATTACTCTTTAATATATTCAGTTTGTGTAAAATTGATGCATAAAATAGTGGCATTAATAATTCGTGCTATATGTCTAAAATGTTTAGATACCATGACTTCAGCCGCTAAGAACATCGTAGCTGAACTGAACAAAGGAGAGAAATTGAACGGCGAAAATTATGAAATATGGAACATGAAAATTCAATATGTGTTAGAAAACAAGAAGCACTAGAAGCTCTTCACCAACTTATGGAAGAACCTGAGGATGGGAACACTGCACAGCATAAGAGAGACAAAGATGCATTTGCTACATGGAAGAAGAAGAATTCGATTGCTCGCATCACGTTGCTGAGTAGCATGAAGAATGATATCATGTGAGAGTTCAAGCGGTTTGAGAATGCCAAGGAAATGTAGGAAGCATTGGCAGCAAGATTTGGTCATACATCGGTGACCAAGCTGAGACAGCTCACTATCAAGTTTGACTCGTACAAGAAACCTCATGGTCAGTCCATGAAACAACACTTGAGGAAGATGTCAAACATGATTATTGAGTTGAAGGACGCTGGATACATTCTGACTGATGAACATCAAGTGCAAGCAGTGATCCATTCATTGCCTCAAAGCTGAGAGCACATGAAAGTGCACCTGACCTATAATGAAAACATCAAGACCTTTGAAGATGCCATACACCATCTTAAGTTAGAAGAGGATCGCCTCTTGGCGGCGAAACCAGAAACCGATATCTATTATGCTGGATCTAGCTCACATGGAGTTTCGGGCTCTAAGCGCAAGCGCATCGAAAGGTTCATGAAGTGGAAAGGCAAGGGAACAAATTCTTCGGGCAAGAAACCAAAATTTAATCAACATGACAAAGGAAAGCGTCCTTTTGGTAAAAAGATGTCGAGGGTGAAATGCTACAACTGTAGCAAGAAAGGCCACTTCGCTCGCAATTGCGGCGAGCCAAAGAAGGTAAACTCCTCTTACATTTTTGAGAACTTTGTCTATGTGTCAAGTTTTGTATTTTTAACTGAGTCTAATCCTTTGTGAACTGTAGATTCAAGAGCAACAGACCATGTAGCGAAGAACAGAGATGCCTTCGTGGAGTTCCGACAGGTTCCAACTGGGACAAAATGGATCTATGTAGAGAACAACTCTAAAGTTGAAATTAAAGGGATTGGCACTTGCCAATTGATGATGCGTGGTGGACACACTTTGTTCTTACATGACATATTATATGCTCCGGAGATTCGTCGGAATTTGGTGTCTGTTTTAGTATTGATTAAACTTGGTTTTAATTTGAATTTCCATAATGCTGGTATTGATTTGTATTTGAATACAAACTTCTATGGTTGTGGATACTTTTTAGATGGTTTTATTGTATTGAATGTTAACTGTGGTAATGTTAACGTTTGTTATTCCCTATTTGCATCTTCCAATTTTTGTGAAAATGATGTGAATGTGTGGCATGCTAGACTTGGTCATGTTGGCCAACAACGAATGCAAAGATTAGCCAAAGAGGGCTTATTAGGCAATATTGAAAAAGTTGATTTGCCTATTTGCGAGCATTGCCTGGTAGGGAAAACAACAAGAAAACCATTCAGAAAAGGTATAAGAGCTGAATTTCCTTTGCAACTAATCCATTCTGACATCTGTGGTCCAATGAATGTAAGAGTAAGGCATGGGGCTATATATTTCATCACATTTATAGATGATTATACTCGATTTTGATATGTCTATTTGATTTCCCATAAATCTGAGGCATTAAGTTGCTTCAGGAAATTTATGAATTTGATAGAAAATCAATTAAATAAGAAAACAAAAACGTTTAGATCCGATCGAAGTCGAGAATATTTATCTGATGAGTTCAGAAATTTATGTGATGAAAAAGGAATAGAAAGATAGTTATCTATTCCATATACTCCACAACAAAATGGTGTTGCCGAAAGGAGAAATAGAACTCTATTGGAAATGGTTAGGTCTATGATGGCACAAGCTAAATTACCTATCACTTTTGGGGTGATACTTTGTTAACTGCTGCCTATATACTTAACCGTGTGCCTTCTAAATCAGTTATTTCCACTCTATATAAGTTATGGACAAGAAGAAAACCCGATTTAAATTTTCTTAAGCTTTGGGGTTGTGCTGCCTATACTCACGAACCCTCTCATAAATATGGGAAACTGGGTCCCAGAGGTAAGAAGAGTATTTTCATAAGATACTCAGAGCACTCAAAAGGATATGTGTTTATAGGTGAGCAAGAAAGTGGAAGTATAACTGAATTTGAATCACGAGATATCACATTCTTAGAGAATGAGTATCCTAAGAAGGGCGAAATAGGTGAGGACTACTCACTATTTGAAACTTTGGATCCTGATAATGAAATCGATAAAGTTCGACCAAGTGGAAGCAATGAGAGTAATGAGGAATTAAATTCGACTCAATCTCAATTGCAACCATTTGATGAGATAATACCGTCATTATCTAATCCAAGTGGGAGCGTAATGGAGAATAATGTGCCACGTGTACAATCTTCCGTACGGCGAACAAGTCACAAAAGTGTTCCCCGACGACGTTTTGACATTGAAGGGGAAACTTTTATGATCGCTTCACAAGATGAAGATGAGCCAGGGAATATAAATGAGGCTCTAAGTTGCCCTAATAAGGATAAATGGATGAATGCAATGGAAGAAGAAATTGAGTCAATGAAGTCAAACCATGTTTGGAAACTGGTTGATCTTCCAAAAGGACGCAAAGCTATTGGGAACAAATGGGTTCTCAAAATAAAGCGAAAAGCTAATGGCTCAATAGAAAGATATAATACTTGCCTCGTAGCAAGAGGGTATAATCAGCAGAAAGGAATTAATTATGAGGAAACTTTTTCTCATGTAGTAAGATTTACCTCAATTTACCTTATTCTGGCAATAGTAACAAGTATGGATCTTGAATTACATCAAATGGATGTAAAGACTGCCTTTCTAAATTGAGAATTATAAGAAGAAATTTACATTGAGCATCCCATTGGCTTCATTGTGAAAGACCAAGAACAAAAAGTATGTCCACTTTTGAAATCAATATATGGCCTTAAGTAGTTTTCAAGACAATGGTATACGCGTTTTCATAAAGCCATAATGGCTTATGATTTTACAATGATTGATGAAGATCATTGCGTATATATCAAAGGATCCAAATATCAATTTGTGATATTATCATTATATGTTGATGATATACCGATTGCTGGAAGCAATATGGAATTGGTTAATACTGTTAAGAATTGATTATCGTCCAATTTTGAAATGAAAGACATGGATGAAGCTACATATATTCTTGGAGTTAAGATTTCAAGAGATCGTTCCAAGAGATTATTATCTCTTTCACAAGAGACTTATGTCAACAAAGTTCTTAAACGATTTTGTATACATGATTGTAAACCCATGGATACTCCTATTGCAAAAGGTGAAGGATTGAGCCGTAGATTGTGTCCTAAGACTTCACAAGAGAAGGAACAAATGAAATGTGTTCCTTATGCTAGTGCTGTTGGGAGTTTAATGTACGCTATAATGTGTGCAAGACTTAACATATGTTTTGCAGTTGGGATGGTAAGTAGATACCAATCCAATCCAGGTCAAGCACATTGGAAAGCCGTCAAAAGAATCATAAGGTATCTAAAGGGTACTGCTGATTATTCTCTGAGTTATCAAGGAAAGGATCTGCGACTTGAAGGCTACTCAGATGCTGACTGGGGAGGAGATTTAGACGAAAAGAAATCTACCTCAGGATTTGCATTCTTACTGAATAATGGCATCATATCTTGGAGCAGTAAGAAACAAACATGTATAGCATTGTCTACCATGGCAGCCAAGTTCGTGGCATTGTCAGCAGCAGTACAAGAAGGAGTTTGACTTAAGAGATTTTTGGATCATTTAGGTGTTGTTGAGCATGCTACAAGCTCATTGTTAGTCAATTGTGATAGCCAAGCAGCGATAACATATACCAAGGATCCGAAATATCATGGTAAGACCAAACATATAGATACCAAGTATAATTTTGTTAAAGATATGGTAGCACGAAAAGATGTGAACTTGCAGTACATATCTACACATAGAATGATAGCAGATCCTATGACGAAGCCAATTCCTAGAGATATTTTCATTGGTCATGTAAAATCTCTAGGACTGCGTAGATGCTAATGTACTGAATAATATATTTTTCTTGAATGTTCACATTTAAATGAAATTATTATTTCATTGTTAATGCATGTGAATTTGTTCTTGATATTTATGCATCTTAATACTTAGTGTATTATATTAAGCAAGTATGTCGGATAGATAAGATTAACTCACTCATACAAGTAATCGCCTCTATTTGCTATGTGATAAGTAAAGATGAGACAATTTTGAGGCTTATTATCTAGGTGATAATCGAGAGCTCAAGCTTAAAATATAAATGTCGCCTTAGCTAAATGCTAAGATGATGATATAATATTTACTTTGTCCGAAAGTAAAATAATTTACATATTTTACTTTATCTGTCTTTAATGCCAGATATGAGTTCTAATTGATTCTTTAGAAGAGTAAATAGGTGAACTCAAGTTTTGGCATTGAGTATGTCTAAACATCATCTGTATGGTATTGCATAAAAAAAGACATACGCTTCATAGAAAAGGAGTTAATACCGTAATACGTATTTCATACTACGTATGCATGAGACGACCGATAAGAGTGGCAAAAATTTTGATCTCAACTTTATGCCGTGTGAGACTCTTGAGATGATGAGTTCCTCATTTAGTGCCCTCACGACTCTGACTTATTCTCAAAGTTACTATTCAGTGTTCGCTATCTTAGAGTGTTGCCAATAGTTATGAACGATTCGATCTAATGGGACATTTCTAGAAAAGCGTGTTGGACTGAAATAGAGAGGTTTAAGAAAGAGGAAGATCAACTTATTGATGATGCCACATCCTATTTTTTGTATTCACAGGTCGACCAATTATGATTTTGAGTAAATCATAGTTGTGAATACAATATACGAGATACTAAAAGAAATCGAATGAAATATAAATGTGACTGATTGATCTAGGGTACTGCATACTATATCTATTTGAAAACGTAATGCCTAATTTGAGCTGCTATGTATTCCTAACAAATGCATGGCAACGAGCTCTCGAAGTATGCTGGTCGCACGGATTATTTGCTAATATGAACATTGCAAAGAAGAGAGAGTTAAGCCCACCATGTGCGAGTGGGAGATGATGGGTATTGTATATTGGGCCGCCCATGATGGGCTAACCCAGCCCATAAAAGAGAATAACCGCATTTAGCAGTTATTCTCTGAAGACAAAAATGTGAGAATAGAATAACATACGTTGTATGTGTTTTGTGTTCTGTAAGTGCAAGCATTGAACATCAGAAACAATCGTTCTCACAAAAGGACAAAAATGAAAAAGGATTTTGTTCAAGATCATTCTCTCTCAAGACTGCAGTGGGTGCATTTAATCTGTGAAAGAAGAGGTATGTTCGTTCTTGTAGCATACTTCGTACGATCGGTGATTCAAGTGTAGTATGGGCTCGTTTTTTCGCGTTTTTGCATTATAATCAGGAATTTGTTTCCGTCACAATCAAATGGAGGGTTGGCGACAGCATATGACCAAGTAGGCGTCGATGCTGCCTTTGGACCATTTTGCGGGATTTCTTCTTATGGGAATAAGTTGCACGAGCAGAGATTCCTCATGGAGGAGCTTCACGGTGCCCAGTTCGACCCTTATTTCCAGATGCAACCGATGCATTATCAGTGAAATTAGTGCCTCAGTGGGATTTTGCAAAATTTGTGAAGGTTAATGGACCTTTGGGATCATTCAGCAACACCAGATCATTAATCCAAAAGTGCTGTCTCCTTTAGGGATTTATGTGTGAATTCATTTGATGAGAAGTTCTTAAGGTTTAGGTCATACGGAGGGGAGAGTGTCAAAGAAAGCATTTAGTTCGCGTTGCCATCTGATGTCCAGATTCTGAACCCACTGGAATGTAACCGGACGCTTATTTCCGCAAACATTGCAATTTGTGCTTATCCATATCATGCTTGAGTCTTGAAGGTAACCAGCGTCGCTCACAAAATGAGTTTGTCCGTTGTGCCAGCTATTGAACTTTTTGTATGTGCTCAACAATCAAAATTCACAAGGTAAAAGCTAGATTTTTTTAAAGCTCTTTTCGGAAAGATTCACCAATCCATGGAAGATTTCAATACAGGCAGTAGGATGCAGATAATTAAATGAAATCGGTCGCCATTTACACCACACTGATTCTGATTACTTTTGGCTAATGCTGCTAGCTAAAGTAGCACCCTTACTGCTTTCCTTTTTTAGCTAGAGGCAAAAGAAGAATATGATGTGAAGTTACACCACATGTTCAATTCGATATTATGTGAAAAACCGACAGCTTTAGCGAACAATCTTAAAACAAAATCTCAAAACTGCTTCTCTTCTTTTCCTTTCTCAGAAAATGGTAATTTTCTTGGTCTTTCACCTGAGCTTAAGCTCGCCATCCATCTGGTTTATGATGGATTTACACTTTCACAATAAGATCATCAAGTACTAAAGCGAACTTAAAATGAAACGCTTTGACCTTTTCTATTCCAATGACATGGAATCACACTTTCCTCGTGCATAAGTTTTGAATGTGTACTACTTCCTTTAATCTCATAAATCAAGTAAAGTACGAACCAAAATGAATAGAAAGGTCGGATTAAAAGAGTTTGTGCGATATTTTTACTCAAGAAGACAATATTCTGATTTTCATTACATTGATCATACAATACGAGAGACTAAAATCATAAATTCTCTTGAATTGGGCACAAGAAAACTCCTCATCAACAAAATTCGATTGATTAGTAATTGATTGCTCCCAACATTATTAAAACTATGCCATTTTCATGGGGCAGGAGTTGCTTTTATAATGTGAAAAAGTCACTAGTTTCCACCCTTTAATGTTTACCTGCTTATTCCACTGATTTTTATTGAGAACCGGGAAAATAATTTATAATGTCAAAGGTGGCAGAGAGTCTTGGGTGACCTGGACCTTTTTGTGCAAGCTCTTTTGGGTTGGTCATCTGAGCAATAATCATCAGTAAAGGTAAAGAGGACCACATGATAAGCTTATCATAATGTCTTGTCTTGGTTCTCTAAATCCCGGTGCTGCTGTGTTGATTGCCTAATGGCCAATGGGACTACTCTGGCTCTGAACAGTATTATGTGCAGAATAGAGTGAGACTTCCCATAGGCCAATCAGGATAAATTCCCCTCCTTGTTTTGGAAAAAGAAGAAGGGAAATGTGTATTACTGTTTGCACCATCATGAATTGCGTGCATTATTCACTCAAAAGTACTTCACATCACATAAAATATTTATGATTCAAAAAAAAAATTATGTGACTTGAGCTTACATAAATCGAAATTTAGTAGACATCTCTATTTCATTCATGACGGGAGAAATGTTGGATTCGCTATATTCAATATTAGAAGCCCACTAAAAGAATTTGTTAAGTCATTTTTGTTATTATTCATACGATTCTATTTAGAAGTTTTTATCTTCTTCCTTTAATATATGTATCTAATATAAAACATGAAAATTTTGACTTGTAACTTGATTGGGTCCTTCTTCCTCAAAAAACATTATAAAAATCATTAAGTGGAAAAGAAATTTTAAGCAGTAAATCTCGAGTAAATGCTTAAAATTAGTGTGAAAATTGCTTTATGAGATGATATTCTAATTGATTCTCCAATCTCAAGGGAAATGAACTAAATTGAACTCCTTAGAGAAGTACCAATTTAAATTTCTAAATCTGGCTAATCCAGCCTTTCTACCAATCTTCATTGTAGCGATTGTTTGGCACTAAGATTATTGCTAGCATTTTGCAAACTTAGTTGAAAAGGATGGTGCCCCACCATTTGTTCGCACAAAATTATTGCTGGTCCCCACCCACTTACACAACCAATTTTCCATCAAACATGAACAAATTTTTGGAAAAGAAAAAAAAAGTTTCATCAACTCTAAATTTTTCTTTTCCGGTGAATGACAAAAATGTCCACTTTTCCTTCTCACAATGGAGCACTTTTTCTCTGCAAGTTGCATCAGCAACAGCACTTTTGTCTACTTTATACTTAAATTTTAATGATCTTTTCCTTGAGTTTATTTAGGACCACCAACCTTATTTCCATGTCCTACAACTCGTGGTTCTAAGAGTAAGCAATGGGGCAAGTTCGCTTGGGGAACTGAAAGGAGCTAGCCTTACTCGATCGGTTCCAAATTGATTCACATGAAAATTGGATAGATTACTGGGTAAAAAAGTGGAAATTGACCTTGACTGGTTTGGTTTCCAATTTTATATGGTAAATTGTCGATTCTCCTCGAGAGCTATCCTTTCTCAAGTAGAGCCGTTTTTTAGCACTTTTGTTTTTTACTTCGTTTAAGAAAAATATATATGCGTGGGAAATTGCTTTTGAATCATGGAAGTTTAGAAAATTCATCAAATTTTAACCATTATGCCTTTGACAAGCTAGGTTTTTAGATTTTTTATGTAGAATCTACCCACCCAAGAATCAATCACCTTCTACATGGTTTCATTTCCTCTCCAATCTCTCTTCAACATTTTCTTGATTTTATTATTCTCCTTTTGTAAATTTTTGTTCCATGCATTAGCAATTTGAATTAAATATGAACATAAGGAAAAGAGGAAAAAGAAAACGTTGGTGATTAGGTGAAGCTCTCGGGTTGGACCCCAGAAATCTGACAGTAATCTCAGGTAAGGGCTTTAGATACATGCCAAGACTAAAAGGAAAAATTTGAGAATTGGAGGAAGTGGTATGCTTCTGGCCAACAAGAAGCTCCAGATCATGGCATTTTCAAACAAAAGAAAATGGAAAATCTCAGTGGGTTACATTCTTATAAAAGGTACTTGGTGAAAAGTGGCTGCTGGGAAATACCAAACAAGAGCACTAATTAGTGCTGTTGATGTGAGTGCTTAGTGTGTTGGGTTGTGTACTTTCGGTGCTATTCCTTGTCATGGAATTTTGTTTGTTGGTGTCAAGGATTTTCCATTTCTGAAAAAGGAATGATTTCTGAGGAGAGGATTTACATAATGCTGTCTTTTTTGAACCCAGATTTTGAGGCTCTGGAAAATTTTTCTAAATTAGCACTTGAGAGTTTACCCAATTGCTTCGTACCCTTTCCCGATGTTTTGAATAGCTATCTTTTTCAAGCTAAACAAACTAGTAAACGACTTGAAAGCCATTGCTCATCGATCCCGAACTACTCCTCAAATTAATCATATTATTCTAGTTTTCTCTTGAGCCTTCCATAGAATCTATCAAGATACTGGTGTTTTTTTCCTTCATACTCAAAGTAAGAAAAAGGGCAAAGAGATGTCACGCATCGGTGATTTCTGGAGAACAAGTTTGCACATTGATTTTTTTTTTCTAGCCTTTAACCTCTAATACTCTAAAGTTTAGGCAGTTAGATCAATCACGAATCGGCCGATTTATCTTTATAGGACCAGCACGGATTTGGTTTACATCAAATTAGATTTATATTGATTCAAAAACGAAACTACCACAAACATGAATTTGGTTTCCAATTTCATCAAGATTCAAGTGTATACTGCCCTATGTAGGAACACTCGCTCATATTTGGTTTGCATCTTACCTCCTCCGGGAGGTCAGTACGCTACCTCACAGGCCTTGGGACTTAGGGTTGAGCAAAAAAGTCTGAAAGCCCTAGACGGAGCGGCATCAATAGGTCCAAGTTGAGATTTCGGGCAGGTCTAGGCCTTCAATACAGAGACGATCACTCCTGAAATGACCCAGACTATTTTTAAGATAAAATTTAAAAAATAAAAAAAATGAAATTTACATCATTTATACTAGAAACACTTTATTAGACTCATAAATTAGTTAAAAAAACAAATATCTAGGAAAGCTATCTTTTGAAACTGAAAATATAACAATGATTTTATTTTTGATTTTTTTAAGAAAACAACTAAAAAAACATTCTGGCTAGGCCTGAGCCAACCCGGTCTACTTCGACACGAGACATTTAAAGTCGGGCTGGGCCAAAAACTTTGAGGCCCGGCCCGCCTACCCAGTGCTCACCCTCACTCGGGCTTACCTATTTAGGCAGCCTTCCTTGGCATAAGTAAACAATCATAGTTGGGCAAAAAACATAGGGCATAAGCTGTTGCTCAATCCTCAATGATCCATGCTAACCAATATTGTCGGATCCCTCTGCTGGGCTAGTGCGTCCATAGATTTTTTCTTGTGTGAAACATTTTTGTTTCCCGTTCGATTTCTCCTTATCATGCCTGAATCTTTATACTCTTACTATTCTCTAATTCTTTTCAATAATCCACGGACACCGGCACAGAGACCCGATTACTTGAAAATCCACATAACACTTTGCAAATCTCATGAACCGATCAAATCCATGCCTTTAACCTTTACAGCTGACCCTACTAGGAACTATTTTTGCACCCCATTTGGTGACCATTTTCCCCTCGCATTACCGCGGTTTCTTCAAATTTTTACATAGAAAACTAAATTCATCTAATGGATGCGGCGTTCTTTCTTATAGAATCCCAAGATCATTCTCATGGCGGGGTCTTGAAACCTATTCTAATTTCTTGTTGGGCTTCTTCTGTTGTTCTACTCTTCTCGAGGCCCAAAGAAGTTTAGCTCTCCCAAGTTGCAAGTATGACGGGTTCAGATATTATGGGCATCACTCTCAAGTGGGAAAGAGTCGTTGCATTAACCGGCCTCTCTCTCAAGAGGCAACAATGTGATTCATTGTATGTTCTTTTCCACTTAATAAGACTCTGATTTTCATAATAATTACTTTTTTCCCGTCAATTAAAAGATTCGCCTTTTATTGTACAAAAACTCCAACGTGATTGTAGGAACAAGATATGAAATTATAGATACAAATCTATCGTTAATATAAGCACATCTGGTATTTCTCATGTTACGACACATGTCTACCCAACTCTAAATTTCATTATACCTTATTCAAATCCCACGAAGCCCCTATCCACGTATCCCTTTTCTCTTCCTCCTCTTACCAGCTCGATCACCTCATGCTTGACCACCAACCCTCCCCCATCGTCCCTGCCAGTGAAATCGCCATTACGGCATTCTGTCCCGGTCACTATCACATGTCAAGCCATGCCACAGCCTGTCGCCATCGCCTCCTCACCACCTCCCTTTCTTTTCCTAACGCTCTGCTCATCCTTTGTTTTCTTGTTTTTGGCTCTAGGCGACGCTTCCACGGCCGCCAATATCTCAACGTCACCATGGAATCTGCTGACTAGGGCTTGCCAACAACGATGGATGTCAACAGAGGAGGAAGGTGGCTGGAAGGTGGCTTGCGGGTGAACGTGGAGAGAGAGAGAGCTTGATGGTGACAAACGTTCGTGTGTGACAGGCCAAAACTTGAGATTGTGACTGTGCGGCACTTAAGAATCCAAATGACTCGTTCACTCTTGCTATAATTGCCTAAGCTCGACAACCTTCCCTTTGAACTATTCCTCACTCTCTCACATGGCGGAAAAAATACTAAAAAAGTTTTAAAACTATTGCAATTGTACAAATTTAGTTCTAGACCTTTTCGCAATTTGTTAATTGAGTCCTTCCGATCAATTTTAGCATAAAATCCCCGACGTGAACGCCGGTCATTTTACGTGGCATGACTAGTGCTAACATGATCAATTTTTACAATTTAAAAAATTTAAATTTTCTAGTATTTCTTTCTTTATTTATTTGGGTTAATACCACGAAAAACCCTAAACTTGTACATCCGTGACAATTTTACCCCAAACTATTTTTTTGACCACAAAAAACCCCAAACTGATACACCTGTAACAAATTTACCCCGAAATATTTT